>CM023827.1:9328576-10528576 GCA_013266295.2 Branchiostoma floridae x Branchiostoma japonicum | reverse complement strand
CCATGTTCGGGCATGTTCTTGTAAAATCATTTCCGCATTTTGGCATCCTTCCTGCCACAATGACACCCCTCCCAAAGAAAACGTTGGAAGATATCCAACTAGATGAGGCTTACATGTGGTTCTAACTTGTGATGTCTTTACAAGGATGAAACCCTAATGCTGTAGGTATTTTGGGATGATGCTAGCACATCCGTCTTATCACGGAGAACACGAACCTGGCATTCTGCATAAATATACTACTGTGGTGCTTCAACTGGTTATAAGGAGTTTAGATACTTAGACTGCAAACTTTGGAAAATTAAAAGTATAGGTTTCTTTTGTACTTAGAACACAATGTGGTAATACTAATAGCACCTGCAAATGGGGTTTGTGGAGGTAAAATGTACTTGCACAACAAAGTTGGTCCTGTCAACAGAAAAACCAATTGGAATGTTTATATGGCAAGTACTGTGACCTTCTGCCTTGGTTTGCAATGCAGATCATTACCCTAATTGCTATGTATGCCTCGACTAAACAGCACCTGAATGCCACGCACCATTTACAGCATCCACTTGGAATTGGAACAAAAAAGAATCTGAGCATTTCCACACCACACTGAGATCTGCAAACAGTTCTTCTACATAGCTTTGCTATATATAAGTTTATCTTTATATATGTATATGTATATATATATATATTTACTCCATTGCTGTCCTAAGGCAGCTAAAGTATGCTAGCATGTCAAGAGGTCAAAGCTTGAGCTCCCTCCACTCTACAGAGTTCTAGTCCCACAGGATAGAGGCTTCTACATTCTGACTTGTACACATAAACATGGAAATAACATACCTCCTCTGAGACAAGACTACCACTGGCCTGGCTCTACTTCTTCCATCTAGTCCAATATTATCACACAGGGAAGAACAGAACTATACAGTCCACTCATTGCTCACAGAGCAAAAAATAAAATGTCCAGGGAACAAGTCCATGATGTAGATTTCTAGTCCTGTTGGTAGTCCATTCTTGAAGGATGATTGTTTCGGTCCGAACACATTTTCAACTGCGAGAAGTCTTTCCAGGCTGGGAGGAAGACTGCCTCTGATCCTGCAGGTAAAATACAAGAATTGACATTATTGAGTTGGGTATTCAAGTACTGCGAAGAGTGCTAAGCTGTTGCTATGTAAAAGAAACCAGAACCGTACAATTGACACCAGTAATAACACCAGTATTCAATACAGTTATGACCTGCACACTTTATTGTTTATTTGTATGCAGTTCACAAAAGAAGCAGGTCACATCACTTTACAACCCCGCTGCCTGTAGCCATATGTTCCAGGTGGTTTTGCCCTGCTGTCATTGACAGAACACAGCTGTGACAAAACTGGGCTATTAGAACATAGTAAAATGTGTGGCTATATTTGCAGTCCTACAAATGTGACGCATTTATTTACAGGAAGAATTGGATTAATCAATTTCATGTAGGCTAAGAAAAAATAACATTTCCAGCTGTTGTAATAAAAAAAGCCAAAGTGAGTTTAACAGTACTATGCAATTTTCAGCGCTGTGAGTGCTGCCAATAGTAATACTTTACAAACTGATTCAACTTTCAATCTTATGTCAATATAGTGTTAAGCCTTTAAGGTTACAAATTGATCAGGAAATTAGTTTTTTTTTATGATTTCAAAATGCAAGAAGTTTATAAAAGGTTGACCTTGCAGATGTTTTGGCCTTTTGAGCAAAATAAACCTTGAGAGCTTGTTTTGACTTTGGAGGAATCTGGAAGGTTTCAGGTGACAAGAAGAAGACAAATGAGGAGGCTGGCTCTGGATGTTCAGGAAGATAAATGAGAAAATTCCTTCCACAGTTCTTCATCCATCACTTGGGTTGTTATCTAGCTCAAAGTAAACCACATATAGGCATGTGTTTTAGCACCTGGGCCTAACAAAAAAAGGCTGTTGTGTACAGTTGGTGGTAATGTTATCAGGTAACCTACATCTGAGGACACATGACTAATAACTAATTCCTCACACACTTGATCTTTTCCCAGCCAATGTCTACCTTGACCTATTACTGAGACAGTTAAACTGTGACCTGCCAAGGTCAAATTTCCTAGGTCTTTGAACCCACAGGTGTGGAGTGTACCCTTATCAGCTTTGTTGCCCTGCCACATAAAGCTGCTCAAGGTCAGCATGTGTTCCTTTATAAAGGTGAATTATTGAATTTCCAGGCAATTTGTAAGCTGAGTGCATTGACCTTCCTCTTGTCCTTTGACCTCACCTTATCGGACCTTCTGAACAAAGGAAAATTTGGAGCTGTTTTGGGACTAGAAAAACTAGCACAGCTTCAGCAGTGTTTTGGAAAAAAACAACTGACAAAATATGATGGATCATAATTTTGCTCTTACACACTGAATAGGTGGATGGAATTGCTTTACAAGTGATTTTTTAAACATGAGAATAGCTACTTTCCACTGCACCATCTGTTTCTGCTTGCTCAAGGAATTCTTCTATGTAAGCAACGAAATCCAAGCATGGCTCTAAATGCTGGGAGCAATCACTGACATCTGTACTGCAGCAGCTTTTCACAGGGCACGAAAAAGACTACTGCAGCACGTCAAGGAATAAATGAATCTGAATGGGTAGGCAAATAAAATACCGCAAAGCAAATGTATGGTCTTCTCCTAAGTTTAACTTTGACACCATCTTGAAGTGTACAATGTTGTAAAGTGCCATTCCTTCAGACATTGACAGATGGGAGAGACTACTCACCAGTCATAGCGGGGTCTCCTTCTTGAAGCCATTCCTTGTGGTGGGCCCCTCGAAGCTGATCTTCACTGCCTGTTTGATTTCAAGGTCCGACATTCTCCGCTGGGAAACATACGTATCCGTCATTGGTATGGGCGACTTGCGGTATGGACTGCAGTTGGGATTGGTAACGATTCCATTCCGTTTGACCTTGTTCTCCACTGGCGAAGAGTTGCTTTTGCCATTCATAAAGTTTTTCAGTGGAGAAGGGCACGATGTTTGCCGAGTTAGGTCTGGCCGCTTTGGGCTTGTGTTGATCACTGGCTGTGATTTATTCCGAGGGAGCTTCTTGGTTTGCTTTGGACTGTTTGAATTGTTGTTGTTCAAGTGGCTGTCAAAGCTTGTCAGTGGGATCTCTACTATGGTGTCCTTGATGTGTTTGTCCTTTTGCAGGGAATTACCATATTTTGACTTGACTGGCAGGTGCGTCGGCCTCTCTGGTTTCTCACGTCGACTTCTGCTCATTGTGCTTTGAATCTCCTGGGTGAAGGTCAGCCCTTGTTGACTTTCTGATATTGGAATTGTGCTCACTGTGGACGAAGTCAAGTTTGAGGAACTTTTCGAGGACTGATTGGATATAGACGATGACTTGCAACGGTCGATTGTAGAGTCTGGGGACTCAGAAGGCGAACTTGATGATGCTACAGCACCGTTTGTAGCGACGCCGCTCACGTTTCTAGTTCCACTTCCAGAGCTAGTGGATGTAGCACATGATGACGTGCTTCGCCTCGTGCCCGTGTCCTTGTAACCGTTAGTTGAGGGTGCCCCGACAGACTCCAGTAGCTTTTTGATGTTGTGGTGACCTCCTTTGATGGCTACCCGCATGGGGGTGCGCCCGCACTGGTCTGCATGGTGAGGATTTGCACCATACTGCAGAAGGGCTTTCACCACTTCGATGTGCCCTTCCTGAGCAGCAATACACAGGGCAGTTGCACCCTGGTTACAAGTGTGATCCACGTCAGCACCTCTCTCTAGCAGAGCCTTTACCACCTTCGCATGACCTTGCCAGGCTGCAGATTGTAAAGCCGTTCTTCTCTCATTGTCCATGCCATTGACCTTGGCACCGTTGTCCAGGAGGAGTTGAACCATGTCCGTGTGCCCCTGCCATGATGCCACGTGCAGCGGGGATCTTCCTTCCAAGTCTGTAGAGTCCACGTAGGCGTTGTGCTTGAGCAGGAGCTCTGCCATCTCCAGCTTGTTCTCCAGTGCTAGGATGTACAGCGTTGTACGTCCTTCCCCATCGGCGAGGTTCACCTCTGACCCGCCTTCGATCAGCATTTGAATGATGTCCTTGTGACCTTCGATGGCGGCCACTCGCAGTGCATTCCTGCCATCGTGAGCCATGTGATCAATGTCAGCTCCATAGTCCAACAGAAGCTTGATGCAGTCTATGTGGCCTTCCTGTGCTGCCAGGATCAATGCCTGCCTACCATCATTGTCAGCCTCACTTGTGCGTGCACCCTGCTCTGTCAACAGTTCACAGACCTCCCTGTGGCCCTCGAAGGCAGCCATGTGAAGGGGAGTCCACCCTGCATTGTCACGATGCATCTCATCCAACCCGCGCTGGAGCAACAGATGCACGACCTCCACACTACCTTGAGCAGAGGCAATGGAGAGAACAGTCCTGCCTTCAGTGTCGATAGAATCCACAGCTGCACCCCAGAAGAGAAGCTGGTGTACAACTTGTGCATGTCCCATGGATGCGGCTGCCAGGAGGGGTGTTCTACCATTGTTGTCTGAGTGGTCGACATCAGCATCGTTCTCTAGGAGGAGTTCAATGACATCTGTGTGGTTTTCATATGCTGCAACCAACAGTGGAGTCATGCCTTCCTTGTCCTCATGATTGACATTTGCACCACGGTCAATCAGGAGTTCCACCACATCAGCATGGCCTTGGCTAGCAGGCACACACAGCGCGGCTACTGACAGGGCTGTACGTCCGTCCGAGTCCTCATGGTCGATCTCTGCACCGTGGTTCAGCAGATGCTCAACAATTTCTTTGTGGCCCATGTATGCAGCAGCGATGAGCGCTGTGCGTCCCTCATTGTCAGCTTTGTTTACATCGGCCCCATGCTCGAGGAGTTTGGACACCACTTCTTCATGACCACCCCACGACGCAGCTCGTAGCGCTGTTCTTCGATCAGTATCTGCAAAGTCCACAGAAGCCCCTGCTTGGAGTAGGGCAGACACAACTCCACCCTGCCCTCCCCATGCAGCAGACCTAAGGGGAGTCCACCCATCATGGTCCATGTGGTTAGGGTTAGCACCGTGTCTCAGCAATGTTCTCACAATCTGCTCATGCCCTTGTCGAGCACCCAAGTTCAATGCAGTCTGTCCACTCTTGTCCTCCACCTCGAGATCAGCACCACGTGCAATCAACATCTCACAGATCTGCAAGTTACCGTGGTAAGCAGCATTGCTCAGCAATGTACGACCATTCGTATCCACTTGGTTTATCGTAGCACCATTTTCCAACATCTCTCGTACCGACTCTTCTTCCTCTCGAGACCTATTGCTCAGTGTTCTGCACTTGCCATGCTGAGGCGAACCGTCTGCACATGCACCACTTGTGAGGAGCAGATTCGTTACGCGTTTGTTCAGTGGGCAACCATCCTGCAAGCTATCCTTGACTGGGGCACCACTCCAGATCAACCATAGAGCAAGGTGGTAACTTTCAAGTGGAGGGACAAGATTGCTCTTGACTAGGTGAGCGGCGAACTCTTGCACCTCTATTGGAGCAAGGCTACGTGCAAACAATGTATACTTCATTGCCAGCATGCCATGTCCCTCTGCTGCATTGCACAAATACTTCTGGGTACAGTGTTTCACATCGAGCAACCACTCTGCAAAACTATGATGAAACAGAATGCAGGTGTTACCTCTGCCTGTGAGGAGGATGCGTGACATGAGGTCCATCCTTCGCTGGAATTCCTCCAGGGTCAGGGCCGTGTTGCGTGTCCAGGCACAGTCAAACAGTTCCATTTCTGTCAGCGGTCTTCTCGCGGCCAGCATCACATTCAAAATCGGCTGGATTTTTACAAACTGCCTTTTGACAAACAAACGCTGACAGAGCCAGAGGTACAATCCATTGAGGGTGCCTGGAATGTCCTTGATTTCTCTCAACATGATGAAGTTCTCAGCAACTCCATCCAGCACCTTTTCCAGGTACAAGAAACATCCGTTGCTCTTGATGTGCAGTTGGTTGAGCATTTCTGCTGTGTCTCTATTGAGGTGCACACGGAGTGCCTCTTCGTTGTCCAGCCTGGCAAGGATGTACTGTTGCACATCGCGTACAGCATGAGATTTTCTCAAGTCGTCCAAGCTGACCTTTCTGAAGCCAGTGAACAGCCGGTTGACGGATTTGCTCTGCTTTCGTGAGGAACATACCAGGAGACACCATGGGGGGAAAAGTTCGTGATGACGGGCCAACAGTTCCGCGATTGTCTTGCTCCCCTCGGTCTTATCGTCGGTTTCAAGGAGATAAGATTCGTCAACTGAGTCCACAAGAATGAAACAGTTGTGCGTGGGTGGGTTGATCCCTAGGAGGGGTAGAAGCACGCCCCGCTTGAAGGCCTCGTCGGGGCTGAGTTCGACTTGCGCCGGCTGAAGCACAGCTTGGATCGCGGGGTCTTTCACCTTCTCCGCGTACTCCTCTATCTCGAGCGATTTTGACAACTGTTCTACAAGTCTGAGCACGAATTCTGCGACAGACAGCGTGCGAACATCGTGGGCCTGGCAGAAATGATAAGCCAAAAGTCTTCTGTGTAGGATGCGTTGTTTCCCGTCCTTGTTGGTCGGCCAGACCAGCTCGGTACTCAGAGCGGTCTTGCCGCTTCCCGGCCCGCCCATAACCAGAGCCCCGCATGTTTTGGCCGCCTGCCTGTTCTCGAGCGAATGTAGGAGCTTGTTGAAGGCCCATTCTCGGCAGTAGAACCGCTTTCCCTGTAGCAAACTATGCGCCATGGTGGGGATATTCCGTGCGATTCCAGTCGGGAAGGGAGTCCCACAGCGCTAGGGTGACGACCTCTCGCCAGTCCCGTCAGGGTTCACACCGTCTGAAACAGAGAACAAAATACGTGTTGATCACACCAGCGTACTAACTTTATACCAACACAGGCGGGCAGGCCCACGTTGTAGGCAGCTGGACTTTTGCCAACTCTGGCAGGAAAGAGAAACAAACCTTTGAGTAGGGTTTCCAGTCGAAAATTTTATGTATGCAAAGGGATTAAAACATTAATATTTTCAAATAGAGGATGTTGAAACATGAAAAAAGAAAGTTACAGAACGAAAATCGGACCTATCGTTCCCGAGATATGGACTCTCAAAGTTGCAAACAGGTGTGAACAGGTGTGCCACCAGGTGTGAAAATTGCATTTTTAATTAGTGATAATTAAAAAATTAAAAAGACTGAGACACTAAAAAGTGCTTTTCTGAACAGTCCAAGTAGCATTTTATTGCAGTAAAGTAAAGAAAATGTGTTCAATTACTTCTTTCTTTCACTACAGGTGAGGTCTACCTGCTGAAAATTAAGTTTTAACAGCATGGCACAGCTGGAAAAGTGACTAATTACAGTCAAATGAGCCCTTTTTGAAGATTGATTATCACTGAACTATTCATCTTACAGCTATGGTTTTTCAGAAATGAGAAATATGTAGTACATTCTCTTCATACAAGTAGTTGCAGGCATTTCTGAGACATCAATATCAAATTATCTGCAATTAAAAATGCTAATTTATTACATTTCTCAATAGGTCAAAGGTCACCCATCATACATACCTAGATACCTGTATAGTGTACAACATATTCTCACTAAAGAATCATTACTTGTACAAGTACTCCTTCTGAGAAATGTATGTCTTTCTTCTGAGACATCATTATCAAAGTATTTGCTATTGAAATTAATAACATAACTGTAATTTATAACATTTTTCAGGGGTCAAAGGTCACCCGCTACATACTGGTATAACATTCTCACTTAAGAATCATTACTTGTACATGTACTTCTTCTGAGAAATGTATCATTGGATGTCTTCTTTCTGAAACATCATTATCAAATTATTTGCCATCAAAAATTACTATTATAATTATAACATTCAATTGTTGCCATGGTAATAATTTTATTGCATACCTTACAATATTTTTATCCATCCTTACCTAGTCCTCCCAATGGGGATTTTGTACTGCCCTCTTCCCCTTCATAGGACTGACACTTCATAGACAATAGCCTTCATATTCATATTTTCCTTCTCTGTCTTTCTGACCCCAACAACCACTCTATGTACCATTTCCATCTTCATTTTCAAATAGATGGTCAATTGTTTTTCCTACAAAATCAGAAAAGTCATTCCTGTGATTGGCTTGGGGTGAAGCTTGTTTCCAGGGCTGATAATTCCCTTTTTTCACCATTTCTTTCTTTATTCCAAGATGAAGGCATCTCTTACCTGGCCAAATGGTTTTATCTGAAAATAAAAAAGAAATAAGAGTATTAGCAAAAAAATCATTGTCCCTAAACATTTTGCAACAAACATGACATTCACATGTTACTGACTTTGTGCTCATGCAAAAGAGAACATTGTTCACTTTCATTAGTTATGTTTCTTTCATGAAGCTGATGACGGCAAAACCAAAGCAGGTTTGTGTTCGCGTGGTCGGAAACCTGTAACATACACGTGCAACATTTTCCACACTTGTCTGGTAATGAATACAAGTATCAAAACGCCATAATCTATGAGAGAAATGCAAAGTTTTGAAGTTCAAGCAATCGATTACGTACAGTGCACAAGTGAAAGGATCAGGCGGCCATGACAGACGGCCCGGATTCGGCGCAAAGCGTGTATCACGTCGCATATTCCTAACTCTCACATCGCTATCTCACAATTAACCCCAACATGTTATACATCATTTTAAAGCTTAGAAAACGCTTGTTATACACATGGTTGTACATCATAGAAAAGTTAAGATATTCAGGGTAAAAAACGGCTTCAAAATTTTCAAACTGATGGTAGACCACCTTAGGATTGCGATATAAAAAATGTACACATACCAAAATGAAGCTTGTTTTCTTCTCTATCCTGTCCCGACATGTTGACTGCTTCAAAATGAGACCCTGCGATGCAAATGAGGCTGACGTAACACGATACCCGAGAGCCGCCGCGAATCGGGTCAACGCGGAAGTGACTTTGCGGCTCGCGGAGCACTTTCCCGAGAGCGATATCTCGGCAATCCTTGATCCCAAACTTAAATTTTTTACATTGCTAGGGCCACCATAGTACAGACAACAAACCTGGTAAGTTTCAAGGTCCAGGTCTTTTTCAATTTTAAACGGCGATAAATCAAAAATCGATGTGCGTAAGAAAACCCCGCGGTGCCGCACGTACACGCGCAGCGACTGGAAACCCTACTTTGAGTCAGCAGCGACGACTGGTCATTCAGGGTAGGCCGGCTCAAACCCGCACTCTCTAAAGTCAGCGAACCAGACACTGAGAGGGGTAAGCAGACACTAGTTCAAACAGAAAACGTCACCTCTGGCTACTCAGAGAGGTTTTCAATGCCTTCGACATGGTTGTCAAGCGCGTGTCGTCTGAAATTGCCAAACAAAGCACAGTTTGTAAACCCCTATGGAGTCCTACTCAGATGACAAATTTGCCTAAGCTTAGGGAAAGCCCGGCGCGGCGGGTGAAGACAACAGCCTGGGAAAGTCAACCTACATGAAGTTGTGGTTTGGGACTAAAAAATCGAGTAATTCAGATTGGGCCGACAAGATGGGACACCCCAGAAAGTTTTCCTGGTCGGACCGTCCCGGGACACACGCCCGTCCGATGACTAGATCTTTACTTACCGGCAAAGGAAGTCGGCGGGTCACCGCGTTGTTGAACCATGAATTTCCACAAGTTTTTCCCAAGAGCCAGCGGAAGTACAGCCCAGTCTAACAATAAGTTTAGAAAACATTCAACTAAAACATAATGAGACTAGGAAAATCCCTCAAATCAGACAATATCCAGGAATGTTTTGACCGAGCAGTCTCCTTCCCCCCACCGAGACGCACACTGCGGGCGGCACGGCCCCTTGTCGGCATGACTAACCAATCACAGTAGCCGGCCCCGCCTCCGTACACAACTGGGCGGGGTTAGCCAGAAGACCCGCCGGGACTTGTTCCAGGGTGCGGATCTGATAAACTCTTGCGAAACTTCGCGTGCTGTTGCGTTTACCTATCAGGATGACTATATCACCCAATTTGGAAATAAACTTAGCGCTTCCGCTAACAAAGCCACAGCTTTGATCCCGAATATTGTAACATCACACATGATTGGGGTATATATTTTACAGTTCAGTTGTTACAACTCAATACTCGTATCAAGGGTCAGTGACAAAGATAAATTAGCGAAGAAGACCATTTTGTCATGTCAACCATTCAGGCAGAACGGTTCTTCAGGACAGCTCTGGGACAGATCAAATTCATGTGGTGACTGTACATAAAATAGACATTAGAAAATAATGAGAAACCATACACCCACAGCGTGGTTAGCATCCAGACCTTTGTACCATCATTTGCCGCTAAAAACAAATATTTGCTGGGGAAATGTACTAGTAAGGAAAAGTTTTTCCTATCAGTCATCCACACAAAAGCATGCACTAATTTTTAGTAATTATACATCAGTATTCTTTTCAAAGTATACTGACTGCCACGAAGCGCAAAGCACTTACACAGAAAACATAATAATCTAACGAAAGCTTGTTGACTGATGTGACTATCAGTGCATTATTTCTCCGAACAAACGTTAGAGCCCGCGGGTACAAATTTCAGTTACATTCTAAAATAAACATTCGCCCCTCACCACCTCCCCAATTAGCGCTGTCGTACGAAAGATCCCGATCGAGAGGACCGCCTCGGTCGGACCCCGAACACCCACTGATTCTGCAGACAGCAGTCTGTCGGGTTTCCAGCCGTGCCGACCGTGTGTACAGACACGGTATGTCAGTTAAATCCTCGCTGAAAACAACACTTGATCCCCGGGACGTAACACACGGTGTTTAGGGCAGACGACTTTTTTGTGCGTTGTCCTGACCTCTAACTGAATGCCTCCTTTGCCGTATTTAGCCCCACTATTTTTCGATTGAACTCCTTTTCACAATTTGACGCGACCCCGCTAAAAAGTCAGAGAGGAAAGTGTGAAGAAACTTGTGACTAAAAACGGCAATATAGCCACGCTCGGGTCAAACAGGTCCGGGGGATACAGTTTCCACACCACTTCATCCCAAGGTCTCGCTTGAAAAGGTCTCCCCCGGTACAAGGCCATCACTTATATTCATCTGTTTGGCGATTCTAGATCCCCGTCACGCGCCAGACTTGTTTTGGTCCGTCCCCAAAAACTGCAAACTCGGTGTATTATCCCACCCCACTATTGACACTGGAGCTCACAACGCAATCAATAGGTGAGAAAAGCAACAGAGAGAGATCGCACAGCGTCTATACTGACCTTGGGTGGGGAAAGCCTTCCTTCAGAATAATCAAACAGCGCACGTCTTGTTTTGCTATCCCAAAGTACGAAAAGCACAAAGCCACCAGTGTAAATCCCAGTTCCGGCGCAACATTGTTTTATAGCAATCGCCAGCTTTCCCAGGTCTGTGAGTAATCCAGGTGACTAGCACGCCGTCAGAGGCCGACGGAATCGGGACGTCTGCCCCGACCGGGAAACTTGCTGATAATGGGGAATACCACCGCCCACTGTCCCAAACAGGCTATGCGGGCGAGTCCATATTTTGCGGGGAGGTTATTATTCACTTTTCAAATTTAGCATTGCAGCTCATCGTATTTTTTGCTACGAATATTTACAGTATACTCGTGTTTAGAAAGTGTGGAAAGGATCACTACTATGTTCTGTGAGTTTAGGAAATCAGTATAAGGAAAGCGATCCCTCTACTTCATATGGTATGACCCTGCCTAGGTGTTGCCCAACAAGGGTAGGCACCCAAAGGCGATGACAAGTCCAGCGGCGCCCCCTCACACGTCATCCGGAACACCTCAAACTTGTACCAACGTTTGTTCTTCCCACTGTACTTCACGGTGAACGGAACTAGTGAATTATTTGAACACACAGGCCGTTCATGTGTTGCCAGAGTGCTTGTCAGGACATCTTTACATCAGGGTACATGTAGGTCTTGAGTCACTAAGTGAGTTTGATCAAGGAGGATCAAGGTTAGGTAGCACTTAGATTTATGTGACAAGCTGTAAAACATTAGTCACTGAAAGAAAGTCACAATTTGACATTGACACATTCCCCCATTACACACAATGAAAGCAAATAAGTATCACGTTTTCACATTGGAGGAAAGTCCAAAGTCATGGTAATGGTTTCTCCAAGTTCATGGACTGTCACAAAAAATTCCAGAAGTCATGGAACACTACACATGCCGATCTTAGAGGTGATAAATTCACATTTCCTGTTGACTGAAAAGGTGTGCTGACACCTCATTATGTACCCCCAAGGATGCCCCTTGTCTCCACAACAAAACTTGTCTTGGAACTATACATGTCTGTCGTACCACACTATTGTCTACTGTTAATCACAAAACACAAAACAATCAAACTGAGCTAAACTACATTGTCCTCGATATTGTGTCCAACAGAAGTGTCGCAGCATTTCAAAAGAGAAGGAATTATTCCTCAACAGACAGTTTGCTTTCTTTGCGAGTTTGTAAAAGGGCGCTCCCAACCGTGCAGTGTTTGCATATTGTAATTTCTTCTAAAGAATCAATAGGGAGCAGCATGTAACTTGTTTGAGAGGCTCTGTCAGGGCTCTTAGCCAAAGTTTTCATTCACAACAATCCCATAATGAGGTACCTTTCAGAGGGAGTTAGATGCTAAGCAGCATAATCTGTACACAGGCTTGAGAAAACACAACTTGATACCTCAGGAGCGTACTCATGGTGTCTTTATTTGCTGACCAGTTCAGGGGAGGGTCCACCCCAAACATTAGAATCAAAATGTGTATTGGTACAATTTCTGGTCCGAATCTGTGAACTAGGGGAGTGTGATCAGAGTGATTCTTGAAAATTGGTAAGAAGTTTTGAATTGTTTTAAATATCCCAGGTCAGTACCATGTTGCAACACTGTCTAACACCATTTGGCTCTCCTCAAGCTTATGTTATCAAGCTATCAGCAGCTTCTTACAACTGTTAATGGGGTCTATTACTGATCAGGGGTGCTGAGGATTTGGCTGTGACCCTCCCACCACAAATACTAGTACACAAGGACCATATCCCTGCCTTAGCACTTCCTAATCCCAAATCCCTGATTTGGACAGTTGATAGTGAATTTTATTGACTAGACTTGGGATTAACTTGGACACCCAAGGATTTGACAGTCTCCAACTCTTATCTGAGTGACAGCAGGGTTCTTTGGTCTCTGGGGTGTTTCTGAGCTAGCCTGGAGGAAAAGTGCCCCTTTCTGAAAGACAAGATCTCCCATTGGCCCAGCCCAATTAAATCAAGGTGTTATAGGATGTCAGCGTGTCAAGTTCGTGGTGAGGGGGAGGACCAAAATAGATGGGCGGAATGCCGGGAGTTACCTGGCCTAAGGCCTTCGACCCACACAGGTCACTGCAGATGGTTTGTATATGTTTGTAACAGGACAATTGATGGGTGCCTAATATAAAGTGAATATACTACCCTTTTACCATGGTAAAGGTCAGGAAGTGCTAGATCACTACTTGATCATTTATTTCCTGCTCGATGAAGTACATGAAGCTTTTTATCGCATAAAAGTATTGTAACATCCCAAGATTATAACCATAACTTGTAGTATCAACTTATTAACTTCTACATTTCTAAATCTATGATTGTTGTTATGACTTGCATTAGTCCTTTATTTCAAGGCTTGATCATATCACGACTCACGAGAGAAATTATAGGCAGAGTTATTGAACCAGAAACCTTATTAAAGACCCACCTTCAATATAACAAGCATTGACCTGTATGGTGACCTGCTCCATAAATAAAGACCCCCCAACTGAACAGAAAAGCCACAGCTACAGGTGTTGATAAATGAAGTCTGCCAGGGGGTATGACAGTTCCCCTCCCTCTTCTTGTGGCTGGGTCTCACCTAACTGCCATTAGAACTCTGGGAGTGAGCACGTTCACCCAGTCACCTCTGTTGGACAAAGGTTAGTGTAGGTTTGGCAGAGAGAAAACATCTAGACATGAAGTGGCAGTTTATCAACATTGCTCGACTGTAAGGTTATGTTATCATAGGAAGTGTTTTCCTTGTTGACTCATCACCACATCATCTTTGGTAAGCAGAAAATATGCTCTGCATTTTCAATTTCGTGTGTTTCTGTTCTGCTTTTCAAGGAAGTCCTAAGCTGTTAAATGATAAAAGGGAAGTGATGTTGCTAGCTGTTTTGCCAAGAATTTTTTTAAATCTCAGCTAGATAGAGTCTTGATTATTTTCCCACTTCCCATCTTTGACTCACTGTGTAAAGATTCTAAATTTAGGATAAAGGTCAGCATTCTGAGAAACAGTACATACCTGGTGGTATGATAGATTTAAGACAAGGATCATATTCTGCATTATATATAAGAAGTGCTGCTGCTGCCCATGGTTGTAGTACTGTATACTGCTTTCATAGCATAGACTGGAGACCCCTCTGTCTCCAAGCCTAGGACGTCCCCACTTGTAAGACTAGACAAGAAAATTGCCCAAAACTAATGAATCAGGTACCTGATACCAAAAAAGTCCATGTCTGAGTGATTGGAAGTTGTCCAGTCTGTATTTCCTTACAGGTGTATCCTGGTAAAACACTTAGCAATGCAGACAAGGAAAGAGTCGGCTGGAGAGATGATGTAATAGAACTTCCTCCACCCATCACTTGATTCCACTGTCAGGCAAGGAAATGTTGTGTCATGTTTCAGGTAAAATATTTTATAAATCCCTGACTACAACTTTTTGACATGAGACTCCAACACAATAGAAACGTTCAAAAATAGCTGCGACATTGTTATTCAAAATTCACGTTCAAAAATTAAGTCGAATGATAGTTTTGCTCAAATGAGAAGTGCAATTAGGTCCTCATGAGTTACAGATTCATCCAACATCTTCACTTTACCTGTTTTGCAACTGGTCACCATCACTTTATGACCTGAGTTCACGATAAAAGGTCACATTACACAGGTGGGGAGAGGCTGACCACAAGGTATGCCTGTGTAACGGTTTAAACAACCACACCTGCCCTCGCTTCCTGTTGTGAAGGAAACCTGCCCAGACACGTCCCACCTGTCTACACCTGGTTGGTTCACCACTGAAATCCGTTATACCGCGTCTATTTCTGATTGGCCCAAATAGGTTGGATTGTAGTTTGGACTGAACGATGCCCTTCGGAATCTTGCGGCAACAAAAGAAACATATCATACTTTGATCTAACAGTTGTTGTTGTAGTCCCGCCAAGGTGAATGTACTTGTGCTTGCACGTTTCCTTTGTAGTTGTCTGCGAAGCTACCTCAAAGGCTCAAACTGACTCACAGTTATTTAGATGTTATCAAGATAAGTTGTGTTTTAACGTGTAATGTATATACTTTGCCCAGACAGACCAAGACAGCTGTTTTCCTTTCTCCTCTCTGCTGCTGTAGTGCCCAGACGTTACCTGAGTCACAAGCATACTTCAGCGGACCTGTGTCTGACAAGTTCGCCGTGTGCCAGTCACAAGTGCACGCAAACTTTCTCTTGTCCTTCAGGACAGCGTGCAGCACGCTCAGGCAGCTTTTAGCACTTCACTTGACTTGTGGCTAATGAGGGATAAATAGATGGTAGATGCTTCAAATAATTGGTGAACCTTCTATATTCAATGTAATTGTCTAGGAAACACCCAGATTTTCCCTATTTCTGTATCATACTGTTGGATGTAAAGTTTCATTTTCCCCTTTTCCTCATTTATTATAAAAAGCAAATTAAATACAACCACAAACTTCAATAGAGCGTCTTGATACAAGAAAGCAGGTTAAGCACATTAACATAATGTATACAACCTGATCAAGGGTGGATATGGTATGCAAAGTCATTGTTCCTACAACTTCCTCTGGCCAGTTTGCACCTCCTTTTTCATGTCCATGCCAACATGCAGTGGCATTTGTGTGTTGACCTTCCAAACAATGGCAGGCTATTTCCAAAATAAAAGGTCCTAAGAGCTTCAATTAACACCTGTCATCCAACTGTGAAATGACCATCAAATTTGATGATAAACATCTCAACAAATCCCAGGGGCTTTAGTATCAATTACTGACCTCTCCTAAACCACACAAGCTTACTTTGCTTTGTTACTATTTCTGGTGGTGTTTTCTCAGCTGAGATAATAAGTTGCTGGTCTTGACCACCTCAGTGAGAGTTGACATGTGTAGTGTTTGGAGGAGAATTTGCCCCCCTTCCCCCTAGCTGGTGACATGCACCTGCCATACTGGACTCAGTGGGCCAACTAAAAAAGGTCAGGGCTGATTGGTTGTGGGTTCCTGTCAGCATCTCTGTTTTATCTTTATTTGTACATGACTCAGACTAATGGGGCCTGGTTTGAAAATGTCTCATTATTGATAGAGTATAAAGAGATTACAACAAATTACAATGTTATGGAAGTACCTTTATATGCATTTATGGTTTCACAGTAATAACACTTTTCAATACATCAATGAAGGAGAAAGTTAGTAAAAGTGATCAGGTTTCAGACCAAGGGATGAAGCTAAGATGAAAGAATTATAAATCAGATTTAGATATACTGAGTGGATCGAACATAAGGTAATGATGATATAATCCTCTCAGATCCTGCAAAATCCCCACAGTAAATTCACAATTTGGTAATTTTCATGTTATGTCACGTAAACTCAACACTTACTTTCTTTACAAGATTAGTCAATATATTCTAAGATCACAAGACAATCACAGTAATTGTGTTTCGACTAATGCAGTCATCATCCCTCAGAAAATGGTATGTTCCACAAGGCCAAAGCTTGGGGTCCTACATTAGCTCCAATGGAACATGCCATCTCTGGAAATAGGTGGAGGACAATCAAATCTTGTATTTACAGGCAGTGCCCAAAGTTGAAAAGCCTACTTTAAGTATCATGTTTCTGACTTTTATCTTAACCTCTATTTAATGATGTTATCTGTCCATAATGGAAGTGTTCTGGATGCTTATTTTCACCTGTGTGCTTGGCTGTAGAAATTCTGTATAATGTAAATGTACATAGCTGTTCAAATAGTGGATCATGGTGTCACCAGAATGTGAGAAAACATGTAAGTTGGCAAGGAGGAGATTTATTCATTTTGCAGCTTTTTTTGAGAGGAAAATATTTGCAGCTTGAGGTTAGAAAAGGGATTTTTAATCTCCTTGCTCTGTCTTTGAATGCCCAATTTTTTGTTTGCTTTGGCCATGGTGTTTGAATAGAAGACACCTAAAGTATACTAGTACTAGAAAGCATCTCAAGATTCTCAGAAGAC
Source organism: Branchiostoma floridae x Branchiostoma japonicum (assembly GCA_013266295.2). Taxonomy (NCBI): domain Eukaryota; kingdom Metazoa; phylum Chordata; class Leptocardii; order Amphioxiformes; family Branchiostomatidae; genus Branchiostoma; species Branchiostoma floridae x Branchiostoma japonicum. The sequence goes on along the minus strand of CM023827.1, from coordinate 10,511,317 downwards.
ATATCAGCATTGCAAAGACTGCCTTAAGACATGTAAGGTACCTGAGTTGCCTTCCTCTCTGCTTACTAGGTTTCTGACACAGATAAGGAGAAGTGATATTAATTCTTATTGAGACTAGTTGCCTATCATTTACATAGGCTGCCATTCAACCTTTTCAGTATCAGTCTCTCAGACCCACAAATTTGAATACAGTTAGATGATATGCAGAATGTACCTTTGTAACTTTCCCACAGGCTGTTTCACCATGTCTGTCAGCTATGTACATAAGCTCATCCCATATTTACTAGTTGAATGCAACAGTATACCTTAGCCCTACATGGCGGCATTAAATTCAGCTTATCTCCAATCATTTCAAGTCTTCCATGTCTCTGTGCTGCTCTTATCGCCTTCCTTCATCCTAACCCTTTCTTTCTAGCCAGCCAAGGAAATCAACCTTATCTTCTTCCTTTCAACACATAGATATCTACAAGAAGGAAGATCTTTTCCCTTGTGAAGTAAATTTGTTCGTCCTTGCCAAATCCTTACTCTGGTCACCAGTTTGAGTGTGAGATGAAAAAGAAAAGTATACGTTAATACCACATCATGTAACAACTGCATATCTTATGCATGTAATGTACCCTGTCATTTTTCCCAAATGTTGGTCGGTTTGCTTTCATCTGGAGGCAGCCATGTGTCAGAAAAGGTAGTATTCAGTAAGGTAGTATCAAGTCCTGTAATCAACGCTAAATCCTGCCTTCGAGCAAGGATTACCACAGACTTTTGGACAGACCATTCACCTAATATGGTTGGGACGGCACTCCTGCTCTCTTTATGTATATGTTTAACTGTTATATATATTTGACCACTTTTCAAAAGTGAAGAAAAGTAACGGAAAATGGCCCATGTCATCTTTGTCAATCGCAATGTTTGTACATGTATGTTTTATCACTAATAAAGTTTCATTGACTTGTTACAGCTCTTAACATTACCTAATTGAGTGGGTACAATTCAGAGCCTGGACTTTTACTGGATCACCAATCACACTTTGTGGATCCAAAGACTTTCCTGTAATGGTGCATTCCATTAACGACAGTTTTTGTTTTCGGACCTGTCCGTAAGGTGAAATCCCCTCCAAATCCTGTCCATATCACCTTCTCTGAATTTGCTCCTGAGTGCTTCCTCGGAAATTATTAATCTATGGAACAGAGCTTATAGAGCTGGCAGCCAATACAACCTGACAGGTCTCCTTAGCAAAGGTCTGGCCTTTAATTCCAGAGGCACTTCTTAATCTAATTGATGAGCTGGAAGGGACGCCTGAATGGCTGGTCAGCCGATTGTGCCTGACAGCATGGTAGGAAGGTTTAGGTCTTTAATTCACTAAGAAGCTCTCCTGCAAATTGAAAGTTGGTCAAGACAAATGGAAGTTCTTTTCAGGTCAGGATAGAGTTAAGTAGGAGATGAATCCTTGTCTCTCAAACTGTCCATCATCAGGAAAGTTGGCAGCTGGGAGCAAGGGCAAGAACTTCGGAGGGCACTGGCTTGATTGTAAGATTTCAGGGGCTTTAGATGTAGTCTAACTGGCATTTCGAGGCTTGAACGTAAGATTTCACGGGTTTGTATTGTAGTCTACCTGGCATTTCAGAGAGCCATGTTCAACTCTGAGACCAGGGAAGATTGCATATGAAACAGTTGAGGTTAGACTGTTGAGAGACACTTTGAGCTGACATGAAAATGACTGATCGAACTCTGAAATTCTGCAATGCTATCACAATGGTGACATGGAAGCCATTTGCTGTTGTTAACGTTTTCACTTGTCTCACCTGATTTTCACAGGTGATTACAGGGTAGACTAATATGGCTTCCTTATGCAGAATGAAGACAAGGTACAGAGTTTCACAAACATGCCTATCTGTAACTGGGAATGTAATTTTCTTCCACACAACCAATTAATCTTACCTTAGCTTACGTTTCGGTGACACTCTGACAGAAGCTCTGAGGAAGGTGTCAGAGTGACACCGAAACGTAAGCTAAGGTAAGATTAATTGGTTGTGTGGAAGAAAATTACATTCCCAGTTTTACCTACCAACCTGATGAAATTATTTTCGGATGCCTATCTGTAGACTTGGAAGTAAGACTGTAGCCTACCTCACAACTTGTGTCACACACCACTGCAGGTTTCACGTTCCCACGACTCACAGGCATCCAGACAGACCTGACACGTTGTACCTGCAGCAAAATGCAATTACACAAGAATGTCATAATAGAGCAGTGATTCACAAACACACCGACTCCCCTCCCAACAGTTAACTGAGATTTCAAGCTGTACTATACTTTTTCCCTCAATTCAAGTTTATTTTTTCCCCCATTCATTTGTTTTAAAAGCCACATGCTGTTTTTCAATAAGACAATGCTGTTTTGTATTTAGCATAAATTATCACTGATGCTATCATGTTAGTTGGGGAATGAGTTGATGAGTCACGTAATTATCTATTGTGAAGGAGACAATGTTGTAATGCAGCTAAGCAAGTCTGGAGACAAAGGATGTTTTCTTATCTATTCATAGTTTAACAGAAATTCTGCCACAGTAGCATAAACACTTGCCCTGTCAGTAAAGAGACATGAATACACTCAGTTAAACAATATGTCAGTGTTATGTCCTAAATATCGTCCTTGTTTACGATTACACCGTTTGTCACATGCAGTAAAATGTTACAGCAAATGGACTGAAAGTAAATCAATCTCTATGCCTAGAGGAATAGTCAGCTGTGCCGTAAACCATTTGACACTGAAGCCTAGTTGTGTGTGTAAGCTTTTATCACAATTGAGCAATCAATACTTGCTTGGAGATAAGCAACGTTTAAGTCAACACAAACACATACACACATTGGCAATTCTTATGAAAAAAGGTTTAACCAATCCTTGTAATTAACACCGTTCCTGGCTTCAACATACCAGATATTTCATTAGTGTCAGACTGTCAGGTCTTCTGGATAAAAAGAACTTTGAAATTTTCTCTTTGCAGATTATAACTAGATTGAGAGAGAGATGATATTTATAACTTATGCAATGACATCTTTTTATCGTTTTAGGAACGGTATTCGTAAGAAATCTGTTCTGCTTGATCATTTTCAGCATGGTTTAGTTTTTTCTTCTTTGTTCTGTGTTAATTTTGCTCTCCTCCAATACAAATAGTTTGGAAAGTTTTGTCACCTGTTAGAATGCTGGAGGTGGATAAGTCAGCAATGCTTACTTAGCTGCATCATGTCTTAAACAACTCACTGACATAAATCCATCTCTAATTCCCATCTTACCTGCATCTAGATTGCCAAGATAAGATAATCATCTATTTTAGTGGCAAGGGAAAATGCAGTCATGTGTAGACCAGGTGAGCGACTACACATCTCTTAAGTGGTTGGCTTTGCCCTCAGCTATCCGGTTACCTTCAACACCTGCAGCTGGTAATCAGCTTGGTTTGGGTATGAACTTGAGAAGGCCCAAGGTCAGACTCTATCACTTGTACTTAATCTCCTTGAGAAATAGTAGGGCATTAGTCGTGGATAATAATCTGTCAGGTGGCATAACGTCTTTAATCCATTTGAAATCAAGATGCATTAGGTAATGATAACGGGTTCGCTTCGACAATGGCCAGGAGCGTGCTGACGTCAACAGTAATTTGAAGTATTAAGGCGACAGTGTTTGGCTAAAAGGCTGGCAACAATCACTCTTTCATTCACCTTAACAGATACACCTTGACCCGAAACTGCCCAGGTGAGACAGCCTGTTAGGATGGCTTTGTCCCAAATCACCTGCAAATGCCGACAACTTTAACAATGTTGCTTTTGTTATGGCTTGATACTTCTTGGTATACAAAGGGAAACACAATGTAATTGTAGATCAATTAGAGAAGACTACATGACATACTGTCTCTGTAGGAAAAATCACCTGCTGTACATCAAACTTTTTGAACATCTGACAATTAATTGTACTGGTGTGTCAAGTCCATGTGTTGTTATGGCCAAACTCACCTTACGCAACCAAAACAGCGAAGAGATTATCGTCTTTCGCACCACAGAAAAGAATCCCACACTGACAAAGCAGAGGGAACCGAATCTGACCAAAATACAAGTCTGCACAAAATGGACGCCATCACCACCTATTGTAAATGGTGTCAATCACACTCTACATGGGACAAAATTTGTCTATAGTCTGCTCCTGCCTCACAGATTAATCTGTCTCACAGCTTTCTCCCCTAGCAGGCCACTTCTCTATAGAGGATGGTTTGTAGGTTCAGGGGAACCCAATACGGGTCTTTCAAAAACAGAAATGTGGCGGAAAGACTAATTCTCCGGCCTGCAAACCTCAGCTATGCATGCCATTCAACTCTGAGATTGGCCATGAAATTGGGACAGGGCAAACACAAGAGAAATCGGCACCCCGGAGTCTGTCCAGGATGATTAATAAGGTTATGGTTCAGACCTTTGAACCACCTGTCGGAATGTACTTGGGATTTTCCTTACCTTTCCCAGAGCTGGGGGGTGGTGGTGATCTAATCAGGTATGAAACTCAACTCCTTGTTTTCAGGGATGATAATCCGTTAGCCTGACATTACCTTGTCAGGTCACTTGCTGGCAAGGTTCCAGAATCACCTGTTGTTGTTCCTCAGAAATTCCCCTCACTCCAACGCCTTGCCCCCTCGCTAAACAAAACACTGTCTGGGACCCGCTGATCCGTACTGACACCCAGACGCAAAAGAAAAATAGCCGCAATTCAAGGTAGGGTCAGGTGTCGTCAAGTGGTTTGAACTTGTTTCAACAACCAGCTTGAACCTGCGTTAATCCCTTTGAATTCAAAGGCCCTGTCCCTGTTGCCCTGGGCGCAATACTCTCCATGAGTGGACTTTCCGAAGCTATCAAATTCGTGTGGCTGGACATTGACAGGGGGATAATGCATAATTGATAGCTACACCTGCTCCGTAAGTGATGAACAAGGACCAATCACAGAACTGAAGCAGATGATGTTGTCTACAGCGGCTTAGCGACTAAACCACTTGTATAACCTTGAACCACTTTGTGGCCCTCGCTTGTCCGGGAGTCAACAATGAAGCCAGGCCATGTTAGTCGGAATGCTTGCTTTTCTGTTTGTATGTAAAGAAAAGCTGGCGGCATGAAACAGCAGCGTAGTATATGACTCGAACAACCTTGGGACATTTGGGATCAGGATGGTAAACAGAGGAGTGTCGCCCAAACTGATGAGGACATTTAGGGACAAGGTTCTCGTCGCGACAAACCACGTGTTTGTTCTTAAGCCATTCGGACCTCACAATCAGCGGGTAATCTCCAATACACAGGACTTCTAAGGACAAGGTTGTTGCCACTGCAAACTGCACGTACTCCTCCCTATGTGCAATCAATTTCTAAGCTCTGAAACATGCCTGCCAGGTAAAGTCTAGAATCTCCTCTGACCCACAGTAACCTCAATGGCAAGGACATAGTATGTTATGTTATGGAAAACTTCAAGTTAATGGAGAAAATTAGTTACCTTCACAGAGATTCCAAAGGGACACACCAGGAAATACTGCTATAATTGAACTGACTTCCTTCAGAACACTTGAAAATTTGATAAGCTCACATTCCTAATCTACCCTTAAATTTTTGGTTGCCAATATTGTAATATGATGTAAATGTTATTTTTACGTGTATCCTACGTCAGCAATGAATTGAGTTTTTGAAACATCTACTTGATGTGATACACCTGCTATCAGATGAAATGGATCATAACAGCAATGACATACATGTACACCCATAAAGCTTCAGTTTCCCTTTGGATTTGACTAGTTTTCTGTTCAAGCTATAGACGGCATGCCCTTCTCTCTAAGCTGTGCCCTTCTTCTCTGCTGAGAAAGTTGGCACCATCCCAAACCTGAAACATCTCTTTCATTTCTCCCCATGATCCAGGAAAAGTGCAGAGCTCTGTCTCCACAAAGAACAGTGTTGTTGTAATGTACAGGCTGCCAGTATGTAAATAGTTCAGGTACCAGAGCTGGTACATCACTGGCCTACTTAACATGCCTGAGGGAAGAACACTCTGGCTTAAACTAACTCAGTGTATCAGCTGCCCAATACCTGATGACAGAAGACACCATCCTGTGCACATGGTCTACAAGTGCTGGGGAAACCCTGCTGGCAACATCAAATGCCTCTTGCCTCTCTAATCGTAACCTCTGTAGCAGTGTACATGTTTAAATGGCACAGAAAGTGAAAAGTTTTCACATTTGGAAGCAAACAACAGTCCAACAAAGAGTCAATGTACTGTACTGTCTTGCTACTCTATTCTTCTTTTTCTGAACTTGAAACCTTTACGTTATGGATGGGATGCATAGACTCCTAATGGTGGGTAGATCAAGGCAATTAAGAGATTTTTGCATTGCTTCTCCCTAACTCTTCCCAATATCAGGTGGTGCTTCAAGATTCTCCATCCCTTCAACCCTAACCTGTGCATCTATTAAGCCTTCCCCTCAAAGTCCTTGAGATTCACCTTGCATCGTGCTCAGTGTTGATACAGCATTTCATCCTCCATTTAGTTCCAAATCAACCTATTACCTCCAGCCTGTGGTGTGAAGCCAAGCAAGTGATCCTGTGATCGATCAACCTCTCTACAGAACACCACAGCTCAGATGGTAGAGCAAAATGTCAAAGATGTAGCTCATACCTTTTCATGAACGTTCTCATGGATTACCTTTGCTCCTCAAAGAAGGAAGGCTCAGACTTAAAAAATAGCTACATATTTAACAAGGAGGACAGGGATGTCAGAATTACTGTGTAACAAAATCAGTATCTGTAGCCTGTAGCAACTGTGTTGGACAACCAACTATGTGTTGGACAACTTGCTGGACAACCAGGGTGTATTTTGGACAGCCAACTGATCATATATTGTCACAGCTTAGTAGAAAATGGCCTCTTAAAAGTGACTTACCACTCAAAAATATTAAAGTGGGTGCTTGCAATCAGTTACTGAGGATTATCCCTATCAATAGTTTAATGTAACAAATGGACAGTTATGACGGTGAGTTCCCTGAGTACAATGCCCGGCATCACAATATACAGACTAACTTATCACAGCTGATGTCTGAACACAGCAAAGTACATAAATCAGTCTTAGTCCAGCACAATAGCCCTGATGGATGTGGACTTAAGAGTATCAATGACATGACATTAACATTAATCACCACTTGATAATTCTAGCTAATCAATAGTACTAATGATCCTCTTAAGGTGAAGGCTGAACTGACGGGTGTCAAAGTGCTTACATTTGCAATACTTGAACCTAATGCAAGAAGATTCTAACCTTATTATTTAACATAAAAGTGCTTTGAAAGATATTTGCAGGTCACACTGGTGCATGTGACAACTTCAATGTTTCTTTCTTTGATAAGAAGAACAGCAACTAGAAAATGTATCAGACATTGACAGTCACCCTAGAAAATGAGGCATTAACAATCTTTTCAGAGTGTTAAAATCAATGTTCTGTGATATATCTTCTTTCATCTTTGGGTGATGGCAAAGGCAAGGCAAGGCAAGGATGATTGTCTAAATGACTGTGGTAAAGACCCAGGTGTGAGGATGACTTGCATTACAATCCTGTTTATTAGTCATTTCAGTAATTGGAGACACAAACATCTCAGACAGGCTAAAAGATGTGAGGGAAGCCACAAGAGTGAAAGACCTGTTGTTAGATAGGCATGAATTGCTACTATATTGTTTCTAGTCTGTCCATCTCTTTTTTCCTATTGAAGATCTTGGAGGAAGGATGGAATAACTGAATGGTTCCTCACCCTGTTCAGTTTGGGTCAGCCGCAAATAATACCAGGCACATGGTGTTTGTCCTAGCAGCCATTTATAACTGATTGACACCTTTACAGGACATATCAGTACAGTGAGCTAACTACCTTGTGGCTTCCTCACAATACCTCATCCAACCCAGCAAACAAACAAACATGCTTAGACGACACATCCTGCATTGAGCAGCAATTGATTATCGGTTGTCTGGCATTCGGTATGGTGTGGTGGCGTGGGGAGTGACCGATAAGTGACCTACACTGACCAAAACGTGTGGTCAGTCCACGTGCAAACAAACCTGTCTGGACCAGTTCTTGCTTGTTTAGGTCAAGCCATTGACATTTTACTCTTGGGTACTCTTTTTTTAGTGCAAGGAAGCTATGTAACTTGTCTGTAGTTCTGAGACATACCGCAAGTCGACAATCCTAAAAACTCATAAAAATTTCTATGAAATTACAGAACTGAAAAAGAAGGATTTTTCAGATGTGATTTCAGCCAACATCTGTCAAGCAGCATATCTGATCTGACTGTCAAAATATATCAGGTTTGAAACCACAATCTCAACATTCTGACAGAAAACTCCACCTGTCAAAAGAAGAGATAACAACTTTTCAACACTTTTTGCTGACCTCTAACATCTGTGGTGTTGTTTATACAGAACTTAGGCAGGTATCTCTTGAAAAGTAAAGCAACTTTCACGCGTTCAACAGCAGAGAGTTTCCTTTAGTCCTAGCATTGCAACTGAATGGTAACAAGGAAACAGCGTAAAAAAAGTGGCACCTACCATTCATACTCCACCAGCTGTGGCCAGCAGGAATTCTCACCAACTTTTATACACATATCTACTCTGGAAATCAAAGCAGTGCGTCATGTCTACTGTCACGTGTAGAAGTCTGTGTCCTTATGCACAGACGTTCAGGGCTAACCTTGGGCTGCCGCAGCTCTCAGACACAAGAGCGTGGCTTGGGTACCGCGGCAACCCCAGCTGCTCACGTTTGCGAGCACGACATGACCTGCTTTGAAGTCCAAAGTCCGCCCACCTGCGTTTACTCCACCGTCGGGGTGTCCTAAAAATAGGCCAGGTAGTCTGAGGCTAAGGGCCTACCTAGAAAGGTGACTTCAATCACGTAAGCGTTTGCTGTGGCAGGTTAGAGAGCCATGCACCCACACGAGGCTACTTCAGCACCGCTTTCAGCCAACTCAGACATAATTTATTTTACTAGTGGTCAGGTGAGCCCTGACAGTGGACAATATGAAAGGGGCAGAAGGCAGACGGGGCATTGTTGTCTCCACATGGAGAGCAATCTCACCTTTCACTGCACAGCAAACAGTCTGAGTGGGCCCGCATGGTGATCAGATAAGATGGACACTGTTACTGTTTTTGTCGGCAGATCTTTCGCCGTCGTGTAACCGGATCCTGGGTTTCCAAGTTCGGCCGATGGTTTAATTATATCAGAGACAATCGCTGTCCGTTGGCTCTTGTGTATAAGTTATTTGTTCAATCCTTGCTAACGAAACCGCCGCGCTTTCAACCCAAACAGCCGTAGGTAAACACGCTCTCTGTCTGACACCTCCCCGCTCCCGATGCGTACAATGGTCCCCCGGCCCGCTGATTGTCTGTACGCCACTCCTGCACCTGATCAGAATACAAACAGAAAAACACGGAATCACAAAGCGAGCATGTGATGGACTCACTAGGAAATAGAATTAGATTACATCCAATAGTCATTGCAATGGACCCCAAGTCTACTTGATTTAACTACTTCCGCAAAACATTAACGTGTCACCGAGAAGTAGTGCACGGTCCTGCCGGATCAATGATGATTGTGTCTGGAGCTGGCAGGAAATTGAAGATGAAAAAGGCACCTGTAAAACACATGCAATATTTATATCCCCATCTGATGAGGACTATATGTCTCCATGGCATGACAAGGGATCAGCTGTGCACGATACACAGTGAGTTTTCAAAATAAGAAATAACGATAATGGTAATTCTTTCAGACTAAATTTCATTCTTAAGGCAAACCATTTAGATGGTCCAACTCTTAAGGACTTGAAACTGGTTCTGATATGATAAAGAATAAGTGCTTGAAATGCATTATTGATATTGGACAAACAGAATGATCTGCTTTATACAAACTACTTAACATTTCATGAGACATAATCCAATAAACGATAATGTGCTACCAGTATAATAACACAACATATGTTACGTTTTTCAATGTCTTCAAAGGAATGTTAATTTGAGTTGCTATTCGCATCTTGTTTTACCATGTGTTGCAAAACTGCACTTCCAAGAACTTTAACCTTCTTCCTATTAAGGTAGCTATTTGGCACCAAATTTGCATTAGCTGCAGGGTTAGATAGCAGGGAAAGGGTTAAGCCTAATCATATCTAGTGAAATATCAATGGACTGTATTCAGCTCTGTCCTTCCCACAAAAGTGACAACAGTTGAACCTGATACTAGGAAAAAATGCAAAGCACCCCAAAAGTTATCAGTTAGTAATAGCTAATCTGTCTAACATTGGTGATAACAAGTTGTTCCCATCTGTCAACTGTCTATAAGTTTACTTTGGGAACCAAATTTCCTCTTCTTGTCAATCCTACACTTACACACAACACCTGGCTTTCTCAGTCAAGTCATGTGGAGACCACTGACAAGAATGAAGGGCATTTTGGACTTGCCAACTGGTATCCAGACATTTAACATTGCTAGTAAATGTCTGGGATAATATGCAGTCTTAAAAAAATTGTCCACATTTTCTTTCATCGAGTCTTCGAATCAGCTTGAAGACTCTCTCTGATTTGAGACTTCCAAAAACTGTCACATTACCTCAAGCCACCTGGCTGGTATTTTCCCTCCCTCCTCAATTAGAATGAGTTATAGTTAGTTATTTTATGCCCTGTGTCAAGCAGCGTGTGCCTGCCAATAGTCAGGCAAGTGTCAGGCTTGTAAATAATGCTTGCTATCACTTCCAATTGAGTAGATTTACTTAGGAAGACATCTGATTTACATCCCTCCATGTAAGCCATTTCCCAATCCTGCCTGGCAAAGGAAGAAAGCTATAAATTTGACTCAATGGCAGTGAACTTTCTCAATCCAAGCGGAAACTTGGCTCCAGTGCCAACCTATTGATGAAGGAAAGGGCAGGACTTAAATATGACTTCAGCTCAAATGTACGACTGGATTAAAGCTGATGTTTGTATTACAGCTGCAGACTGCCAAATTTTTCTTGCTTTTTGGATCATGACATTACACTTTTTTTTTCTGTGCTATTATTATATTCAAAAGACAGTTTCTTTTCAAAAGTTTGAATGAAAATCTGATGAAATGTTGGCATCATAAAGAATTTCCCTTCAAATAAGTAAGCTGAACTTGACTTGAGTTAGACAAATCATAACATCATATGAGTTGACTCAACAAGAATCAGTTATGAATACGAGCTATTGCCAAACCATCAGTCAACATTTGCTAAAAGAAAACTTCCTGGCATAATTACCTCTGTCAGATTCTTTGCACAGTATTACTCTGTTGGGAAATAACACAACACAACCTTTCAGGACCCCAGGAAGCAATGACTATCCCAGATGTATAGCAAACTGAGACATCTTACACAAGGGTAATCAAAAGCTATGCTAGTCACGAACACTTATAGGAACCATGTTGTCGTAGGTATTCAGCTGCCTTAGGCTTTCATTGGGAAATACTGACAGGTATCACTGCTGATGGAGAGGAAACATTAGTAACATTATGTATTGTAGGTCCTTTGTAGAAAACATCTGTGGCCTTCAAATTAGTATTCAGTCCGTGCATGACAGATCTCTCTAAAGATTATCAAAGAAGGACAAATATGTAATATTGATTGTCAGAGCCCAATACAAAATACCTGCTATATTAGATGTAAAAGAAGATTGTATCTTTGGCCTTAGAAAGAGGAAAACATAGAATTTCATGACAGTATCTTTTTTAAAGCCTTTGAAAAGCAGCTATATGTATTAAACCTGCCATTACCACACCCCAAAAGATGAGCAAGCACTAGTATGGCAACTGGCACCTGTTCTGCTTTCACTCAGGTTACAAAAGTATTGAATTGGGTTCTGTCTTCCTCATAGCTGGATATACATACCAACAGCAATAGATGTACATACTTACAAACAGAGTGTCATTCAGAGAGAGACTTTTGCAATGTCCTTTTGTTTGTACACTCCTGTATACAGAATCACCCAAGCCGGTTCTGAAAATCTTTAGGCGGTCGTCCTTACCGAATTGCTTGAGGGCAGACTGTACTGTTGCGTGAGCGGATTCAGACATGTAAATAGGCAGTGTCTGCTGTGTGGTCATAGATACCATCTCTCCTGGCACGATTATGTCAAAAAGTTGTTTTACATCAAAATAAAATTTTTTAGAAAATTCACATCTTTTCCTTTTTCTCATCCACTTAACGGCACTTAAGACATTATTGATCCATCCATTAAACATCAACCAATGTGCTTCTGTGTAAAATTTTCTTTTGAAATTCTATTGAAAGGGTACTTGTTGTATGGTCTTGGAACAAAAATTCTTCAAAATCAGCAAATTCTTCAGGACTTTATTTCTATCAGTGACCTTGAGACAACAAGTTGTAGACCATAATATCCTTTAGCCCTCCAGTTTATTGCTCAGACTCCTGTTGGGCAACCTGCCCAGACTAAGGTAAGTCCACTCTGCCTCTCCAAGCGTCTCCATCTTTATATCTGAGAATGAGGAATTATGTCAAAACGGTTCACCAAAACCTACCGAGAGAATACAAACAACATGTCCTCACTATCCATTGACTCCGAGGTTATAAAACATTCATTAAACAATTTGGAGATTGTCTGGGTAGTAAATCCCCTGCCTGGCATATCTCATTACAAATTCATGATAGCCTTTCTACCCAGACTCCCTGTCTCCACTTCCTCATAGAATCTAATTCTCTATAGCAACACAATCAATGGGAAAATGCTAAAAGATAAAAGAGGTGAAGCATTTTTCTATGGTACTGTACTTACAGGTGATCAGATCATACTAGGAGTAAGAAACATTTAAGTGTGTAATGTAATGTAAGGTTTATGTTGAATGGGCAATGAGTAGAAATGGCATCGTCTCACTATCAATTGTGTTTCACCCCTTTGTAAGATTCATACATGTAGTGTATGACAGATACAAATATTATATGCATCAATAGGTTGTCCATAAAGAAATGGGTTAATGGGGTGTGAAAAGGGTGTAATGGATAATATGAAGATTAAGACGTGATTGGAAAGGATGATATAGAAAAGTTGCTGTGTTCTATTGGCAGTGGTTACCTGTGTGTATATGTTGTACATGTACATGTCATGCAAAAGTACAATTCTCAACTTAGGCAAAATGCATTTCAAAACAAATTCTTCTTTTTGGTACTTCAGACTTGGAAGACTATAATTATTATATAAATATCTCTTTAGGAGTGTAGCTTCTGTTAGGGCCTAGACGTACACTGCATAACCTGCAAACTTATATGCCGTGTAGTTGGGGTGAAGTTGTCACGTCTTTGATAACAAATACTACCTGTCTGAACATTCTTGTTGTCACAGATGGTTTACCTATTAATTGCTTTTGCATGAAATGTCGCCAGACATGTGACTGGAAGTAGAACACCTGTCATCCACCTGTCCCTTTGAACCCCCGACTGTGTAAATGCCAGTGTTTAAAAATATCCTACGGAGATAAGTAATGTACCCACACACCCTTTGTTGAAGATGTTTGCTTCCCTGTCTGCTCGAGTTATGATTCCCACTTCAACCTCGACATCAAAGTAGCGGCAGGGTTTACCAAACAGTCAGCCCTACAAACAATGTTTAATACATCATAAGAAGGACGTTTCTCTAATAATATCACACCACTGTGAAACACTGTGTGTCCGGTTACATTTTACAACACGGAGATGAAAGCTGTTGCCATACCTATGACGATACCGGAAGATAACACCGAAAATAGAATACAGCCATAGGCTATTTCTCTACCATTCAAACGTAGACATTTGCATGAAAGAAAAACCACTGACAACAATTTTAACTACAACGTGGGCTTCCGGCTAATTGTCCCAGCTTCGGCCTTTCCCTTTTGTTTCCTCTTTGAATCATCTAAAAGCTTTTACCTGCTGTTTTTGACATGTGGAAAAAAGGGTACGTAGACAAATGACTGTAATTTTCTCATTACTCAGTGACAAAAGATAGCATCTTCTGCTTTTAGAAGAGAAGAAAATTACTTAATTATCACATCACAAGTATAACGAAGGTTTTAATACGTTCTCTATTCACTCACATGAGAAATCTTTTTTTTTGTAATCATCAAACGTGTTTCATGGCGATCTGATGTTGAAATTTACCTCTTTTGTACATAAATATCGTGATTGATCTTAGTCTAAAAGCTCGAAGACAAAGTACAGACTTACATGTACATACAGACAGTTCAAAAACAGTATTAACTTTACCTATGTAAGGAGACCAATGGAAAGCTTCACCTTTGCACCTTGTTATGAGCTCTCTGATGAAAACAAGTGTTAGTAAGATGAAACAAGGGCTTGGGGAATAATTGTGTTACATTGCACCTGGCTCTAGTCCAGCTGATCTAAACAGCGCTTTGTCCATCAATATTTGGATAGTGTACGTAAAGGCATCATCTAACGCTACCGCCTCCCGGGATCGGAATGACAAACATTCGCTGTGCTATGAGGTTAGAGGTCAAATTTGGAAGACAAGGGAATATGTAGATCGTGATCTGGAACTGATTGCATCCTTTTAAAAGTTTGATACAGACAGGACAACTTTGAAGGGCTTAAACTTTAGTAAAAGAGTTTCAAACCTTTTGTGGTGTTTATATTGCATTCTTAAGTCCTGCAAAAAATGCCTTTGATCGTTTAGGTATGTACTTATCAAAAGAGTCATCATAAAGGTAACACTTGAACGTCGATTTCCTTTGTAATTCCGAGAAGCCAGGTTCTGTTTGTGGGTCAGGTAAGAGTGCTCTGTTCACATACCTCTCCCATTCTTCCCATCTGGTTGGAACATTGAACAACAGGAAATGTGCCATAGGTGTACAAATAAAAACATGGCAATGGTCCAAAAATAGCCTATTGTAGGAGGCCAAGCTGATTGCCGCATAATGAACTTGTCATAATGGTTAAAGGTTGTACTTTCACCATAAAACAATTTACATATTGGCATCAGCATATTAATGTTACATACATTTGTACTACCAAATAAAATCATGAGGTGTGGCCCCAAAAAGAGAGTGTTTTTTCAGAGTTAGAATGATGACATACATCGTAATTGATACAAAGAAGACAAGTAGATTGTGACTTGACTTGACTTCATAAGTTGTTGAAACCTGAAGGATCATTATACTTCTTGCAGTTTTTTAATTAAAATTATATTGTCCAAAGTTCATATCTGGGTCATTTTGTCACTGAATCTTCAATGACTTAAGCTGAATGCTATGACATTCATACAATTCAGACTGAATGTATATATATTTTATGTCCTTGCCAATAGTTTATGACAGAGATTTATGATTGGAATATTTGAATAATGTATGGTCCAGACAAATATAGCAGAAATTTTGTTGCAAATTTGATGTCAGAACTGTTTGATAACAAGAGCTTCATATCAAAGTCGATATTACTCCCAGTGAATGTTGCTGCTGTAAAATACACATTGATATAATATTAGATAATCTTATTGGCAATTATAAAATAATTTTTATGCTGTCAGACGATAGGAATCTTGCTTTTACATCCTGTATGACAGACAGGACAAATATTATGGCATAGACAGTAACTGTTATGGAAATTATCAACTCTTTGCAGTCACTTATAAATCCCTGCACACAGTGCAGATATTAGTTTGTGTATGCTGAGTGAAAAGAGATACAACGATAACATTTTCCAATACTCTCATGTCCTCATATACATGTATCAGAATGTGTTTTTAAGCTTTCAAATTTTTATGGATTTCAGATATGTACACTTGTTCAAAGTTAGTCTTGATTACAAATTCTTAAAATAAGTTAAATACTGTTTGCAAAGTTCCACTCCTTGCTTTACTGGCACACTCAGGTATGACCAGTCAAGAGGATCCGGATCTACGACATAGGAGGTCTGAACACATTGATAAACAGCCCCACCGCTTTGATCCAAATGAGAAAAAGACACCACCATTCAGACACAAGATAACGATCACACAAAAGACATGGCACTAAACACATACAGGAAACTACTCAGCCATATTATGAACTAATGTAGCTACCTAGGGAACAACAAATATGTAAATGTTTTGACAACTGAGGGGAGGGATTGTAGTAGCAATGTTTGCAAACAAATAAGCAAGGCAATAACAGATAAGAATCACAAAGATGTGGTTGATTACTTTTGTGTAGCAAGAGTGGAATAGAGAAATGCACACGAGGAAAGTTACTATCCGACAATTTTTTACTGAAACATACTAGAGAAGACTGCCATACCCAGTATTAAATATCTAGCATGACACCATTTTACTGCACAAAGGTTTTGAGTTTGACAAATTTTTGTTTGCAAATTTACCCATCAGCAATTTGTATATGGAATATGATGGAGATAGCATCAGCTTAAACTCTGCTTAATTTAAAGGAAGTAACATAAGTCAGGTAATAAACAGATAAGATTGGCTAAGGACCTTCATGTAAGACAGCAATGATCTTATCTCTTAAAGACAGGTGTTTTCTTCTGTTTCTCGGGTAATTAAAGCTTTCCAAAGAAGTATTTTATTTGTGACTGAGAGTGGACAAAGTCATATGCCAATGGAAGGTAAGCAATCTGTAATGGAGTGTCAATTGTGTCACAAAAAATTGTCTCAAATTTATCTTTGACAGTTTTAACATATCTTTATATTATTACCCTGGCTATCAATCACTTCAAGGTTAATTAGTATGATGTCTTATGGGTATGTTTTACCACACAGTTGTCAAGTACAATTATTGAAGCCAACAAAGTATTGAATGTTTTGAATGTTATGATATTTATTACCAATTTCAGCTAGATAACATCACTTTTGAACCGAGTTCCGCTGTCATCTTGGTGGGAAATAAGTACAATGGAAGATGGGTCTGGTGCAAACTTTGGAACGTTTGTTCCCACTGCCACCATTTCCACCATGAGCTGTACAGAAAGCTTCACAGAATGGCATCTGAAAGCATTGCTGAAGGTTCCCCAACTGTGTACTCACTAAGTACAAAACATCCTTCCATTGTCCGAGTTAAATAAAGGTTCCTGTTGCATTCCTAAAGACCTGTTAGGACAGGTGGTCCCCCAAAACAGGAATTCTCCCATTATTTCCCTGTTGCCCGACAAGCAGAACTAGCAAAGGAGACAAGACAGCTGTGACATTCACAGAACCTCCCGTGCCATCCTTGGATGGTTCCTCAGAGACGTTATGTGCGATAAGGCATGGGGCAATGTTATGGATGCCAATACAACTCCTACACTAATCTCATACACTTAAAAAAAAGACCCCAAGACAATTTAAGCCCTAGTATAAATGACATACACAGCCCATAACATTCCCGACTCCACGTACCATATAACCTACAAAGGCCTACACTTAGATTTTGGGTGACACTGAGGACAGTAGCAAATAGCAATACTGTGTTTAAGCAAGGAGGTTTTATCATATATGCCCGCCCAGGTCCGTTAGCACATGCTGGGGTTTTTTACCGTTTTTTTTCTTTTCGACTGCACGATGGCAATAGTTAGAAAGGCCAGCTGAAAAGATCTTGCGTGTCAGGAGAGGCCTATGCTTAGAAGACCTGGGGCCGGTAAAACAGTGACTTCCTAAGCCAGCCTGTGGAGAATGGTAGCCAGGTTATGTTCAAGTGTGGGGGTGGGGCTAGTAGATCCATCTATTGCAACCCATTTCTGACTGGTGAATTTGTAAAGCTCAATTTCCCATTAATTTGGATTTTACAACAAACAAGTTCTCCCGGTTTCTCAGAAACATTTCTCAGGAACCAAATCCATACAGTTCCGCCTCATCAATCAAATAACAGGGGCCCTTCATACCGTAGAAGAGGCCAAATCTACCTTAACCTTGCGCCAAGTGTAGCCCGAGACTACTCAACTACCTCAGTGTCAAGTTGAAGAGGGTTAAGAGGGTTGTGAAGAGGTTCGACCAATGGGATCTGACGTAGGGGGCCGGCTGGGAATGCTAAATATTTTTGGAACATTGTGCCGAAAAGTAAACAAAGTCTGGCGTGGCGGCTAGTAAAGGAACAACAGGCTTGTAACGCTTATGCCGCGCTGGAGCAACATTTTTATTGTATAAAGGCATTAGGACATTCTGTTAGCCTGTACAAGTGGACTGGCATGTGTACTGTTTTCTTTTATGTTTTTGTTTGTTTGCATACCTTGATTTTGTCCTTTTACACTAATTCAAATTTAGACGAAAATGCTTTTGACATGAAAATAAGCTTGTATTGCAAGTCATGTTGGTATGCTTGTATTTTGATATACTAGTAAGTTACCACTTATAATATAGATAAATAGATACACGCATATCCTTTTCACCTCACTAGCAAATCATTTCATATAACGTATGTGTTGCATGTACTTTCATTTATTGATTCAACTTTTCACAATCCAATCAATCTTCCTCAGGCATAGAGCCATGGTAATTCCATTGATACCCTGGATGCATGCCTGGTAATGATATCATTACACCGTATAACTCTCATGACAAGCTGCCATGGCCATGAAGGTGAACCTGTCTGTCGTTGGAAAATTGCACAATGAGAGGAGTGAGATGCCAATCATGGAGTGTGCAAGTGTTTTGTGGACTGGTGGTTGTAAAACAATTGTTTTGTAGATCAGGACCTACATGCATGTATGCTATTGATGCATGTACAAAAATGTAGTACAGAGAAAATGGCTATGACCGAGATTATTACAAAATATGCACTTGAATGTGCACTTAGGTGATGTTGGCACCAAAGAATCATCTAAAAGAATTGAAAATGTAAGGATGTCCACATCATGTACAGGGTTTAAAAATAGTATATTAATAACAGTTGATGATATAGCCTAAAGGAGGCAAAAATATGAAAATAGGATGATAAAAATGCTTTACTCTACTCTACTCTACTCAACTCTGAAGTAGAACTTCTGAAGAGCATTTCTTAATATATTCCATAGAAAGTTCAACATCTTTGATCTGAAATGACCTCTATTTGCCAGGACCATGCATCATTTGTACCCATTTGTGGTATGAAAGTGTGTCATTGGATATCGCCAGTGACAGACCCTCACTTTAATGTTGAAGAAGATGGATCAGCTCCGCTCCAAAGTCACTGCCAAGGGCACCGGTCTTTCCCAAGAGCCTTCAGCTGGCAGATATCTCTTTATTGAATTACGAAGGTAGCTTTATCTGACGTTCTGGCAATAGGACTCTCGGATTTGTTTTATTGGATTTGTCCCGGGGCAATGAGACAGTAAAAGGGCATTTTCTGAAACATAACTTTGAATCTACAGGGACCCTTTAACCTTGGCAAGAAATATATAACCAAGTTTGTGTCGGCAGATGGGTGCATAAAGATCACAAGGCTTAGCTTTCAGTACACGCTCCTCCCCCTAACAGCATGAGCCATTTGTCTGAATCCATGCAACAACCCCCCTGGGATACTCTCCAAGCAGAGGTTTGGGTTTTGGCTTATTTTTGGCGTGTTTTTAGGCTTTTTTTATTGGGCTTTCTTTTTTGCACTGGGATCTGTTTTTACGCAGAAAAAACAAAGTTGCCACAAAGATTCCGTGTCCCAGGGTACTCTCCAAGCAGAGGTTTGGGTTTTGGCTAATTTTTGGCGTGTTTTTAGGCTTTTTTTATCGGGCTTTCTTTTTTGCACTGGGATCTTTTTTTCTGTAAAAACAGCAAAAAAGAAAGCCCGATAAAAAAAAGCCTAAAAACACGCCAAAAATAAGCCAAAACCCAAACCTCTGCTTGGAGAGTACCCTGGGACAAGGAATCTTTGTGGCAACAACACGAGCTGGTGCTTCTAATTCTCAACTCCCATTTCAACCCTCACCTTCTGAAAATGCCCTTTTGACACAGAAACGGTGAGAAACCTCTTGTAGGCACCTGTTGAAGGAGTATTGCCCAGCGTGAGGTGATATACAAGAACAGCACTTGAAATACCTCAGGTGTTCCATTTCTGACCAATGAGATAACCTCTTGCAGCCAAGGCAAGGTCTTCATACTGACAAACAACTTTTCTCCTTTTTTGCTCAAATGATGATTGCCTTGCAAAATCACACTTTCATGCTCACCTTTTAGATCAATAATAAAACATGTTAAATATTATTCTAAACTCAACAAATCAGACTCTCCTGATATGGAATGCTTAAAATATATTCATTGACTGTTCTTTGCTGGGAGTTAAAACAAAGACAAATTACCAAATACCTGAAGCATTAGATCCATCTCTTCTACTGAAGGTACCATCGTTCCATCCTATGCTGTATTGGATGTGAGCAGAGATGAGATACAGATACCCGTACATGTAACCCTGGGAGTGACTAATGGGGTTTAATGAAAGGAGATTCCTAATCACTGCGGGGAGACAAATGGTTGCACAGGCAGGGGACTGATAAACCCCCTCTACTGGAAATGCACATCCTTTCTACAGGCAGTTGGAAATCAGATACTGTTTAATGGAGTAATAACCCTCCATAGGAAATTATGGCCGATGCTTGTCAATCATTTCTCACCATGACTGCTGTTTATCAATCACATCTCAGTCATTCCAAAATTGATTGTTGTTCAACATTGACTCAGTAGTAAATTTGCAAAGAACATACCAAGCTTACCTTTTTGATAGAATATTGCTTAGCTACAATAGCAGATATAGGACCATAAGGTGAAAGTCCTAAAAAAGCCTCCTGACATTGTATTTACATTTACATTGTATTTACATTGTAGATGAAATATATGTTTAAAATTTTCTGTCCTATTGATATCTGTATTCCATATCATCAAATTGCATGCTCTGCTTATAGAATCTCGATGAAAGAAAATGACAACAAAGATACAGTTGATATTTTCCACGTCAGTGACTAACAACACTGTGCTGACTTAGATATGCCTGATAATGTTGCTGAGCTTTTACACATCCATCTACTACCTGTAATCTTTTACCCCTGGGCAGTTTCCCTTTCCTAACCTAATTACCAGTAGCAGCACTCTAATTTAGGGAATGCTGATGGGCCTATCCCTGATTTCCATGATAATCGGGTTTCTGATCCCAGAAAATTGGAGACAGGTACTGGAGAGATCATGGAGATAAAGATGATCCTTTCTGTACTTTTCTTTACTGTCAGTAATTTAGTTTCACCTGTAGAGTCTTGCTCAATCATTCATTTTCAGCTCTGCCAGGGATATTATGTTATAGGGAGCATCTCTAGATACATGTATTGGACAGTCTGATAACTCTAAGGTTATGAACGGAATTTTGATTTTATTTTTCGTCTTAGCCCAATGAAAGAACAGTGCTATGAGAACAAATCCAGATTAAGATGATCCAGGAATTTATTGAAAGAGTCTTCGCTATTAAGATACCCATGTGGAAAAGAAGAACCTGCACCAAAGTTATTGCCTTATATCTACAGTTGAAATTTATCACAGCTGGAAGTTACTCACAACTACATGTAGAAGTCCCAATTAACTATGGCAGTAACATCAATCACCATGTGACAACTTCTCAGATGAAGACTTTAATCAAGTCTTAAATTTTTCTGCTCTTTTTCTACCAAACAGAAAAATGCATTTTTAAACTGCTAATAAACTCTTCCTCCTTTTTTTGTCATGACACATGGTGTTACATATATATATATATAGCACATATCTTGTGAATTTCTTATCTTCGTCTATCAAGGTGAAAACAGCTGTATTTGTCTTGTTGGTCCCACGCTTTCTTCTTCTAACTCCCACCTGTATCAGCTTCCATCTCCAAGTTAGTTTTTTACATTCCTTAACAGGTGGCTGGAATCACCCACATTTACCCCTAGGAAGCCACATTCTTGGTCCCTAACATCACTACCAACCCACACATTAGTTCCACTCCAAGCTTTGTGGCCATTCCAGCTCAGGGAAACAGGATTTTCTGAGTCTTTTCCAATATCTGTCTCCCCAAATTTTGCAGATCCCTGCTTTGAACATTGGGGGCATTCATTAAGACCTGGGATTATGTCAGATAAGTCTTACAGAAATGGTTTTAGCAACTGAACTTGTTGATATGATCGATTTAAATGCAAAAGAAGGGCTCACCTTTCACTATCAGCACATTGCAGGACTGTTAAACAAGGGCTCATAACAGGTTCTGTTGCCAAATCGCCCGCAGTGATTGCACTGTGGGACCTTGAGACGAGGACCTCTTGTGGCCAAATGCAAAATTGCAACATACCTCTCAGAGGCTTTGGCTTACCCCAACAGACCATACATGTACATGCCAGGAAAAGAATTGATTGCTATGTCTTTATACCTGCTGCTTGTGTAATGACCATTCATTCATATTTCATAAACTACATGTGCACAATTAACCGTTTATTAATACTATAGGAATTTTCTGAATATAAATTTCTCTGCATCAACAGAGGTGAGATGTAGTGTTCTAAAATGTCCCTGTATCGTGGCAATAGATTCCTTTCTGACATTTTCAATACAAGGTGAACACTGAAAAGTGAGAATTCTTATGTTAGGTCAAACTATTGGCTAACATGGATCTGTTAGGTCATAGCCCATGAACAGTATGAAATATAGACTGTTCTAAAATTCAATAGTCCCCAGATGAAATATCACCTGACTCATCGCCCAGAAATTGGATTTCTGAAGAATTGCCTTAATTTGATATTAAACAGCAATGTAAAATCACTGCCTGCAACAGGATGAAAGTGCTATAGTTAACCTTTGGGGGCACTCCCATGGAATTAGAAATGGGGAAGTTATGGGACAATTAATCCATATGAACCAATGTACCTTTGCAGATAAAACCAATAATAACTCATAAATTGTATGCAGAAAGACATGATCTATGGCTATCCTGTCCAAGATATTCTAAAAACTTGTTTTTTAACTGCTCAAACACCTTGTTCCAACCATATCATGCTTGTGTTTGAATTTGTGTGTTATAAACCAATTCAGTATAAAGAGTAGTAACATTACATGTTACAAGATCCAAAATACCCGGTAGCCAATGACATAAAAAATGCATAGTCGTACTCTTTGTATGTTATTGAACTTGATGTATACGCTATTTCTCCAGTACTGTACTTCTAACTTCTTTTGAATCATGTCTTTGCCTTGTCTTTCTGAGAAATCAATAAATCTTTGTAAAGTAGACGTCTGCCCCGCTAAAGCCCATGTCCTCAATCTCAGCTATCATTTGTCTGAATTATAGAACATCTACTTGGAAATCCATCAAGACATTACGGCAACAGACATCAAGAAAATAGGGACACACAGCACTTATCACTCCAATTATACTATGGAAATCAAATAAAATGAGAACAATGCTATATTGGTAATCCTATTATCTTGTGTAAAAAGCTATTTTCAGGAAGGACCCAGTGGAATAATCATATTACTAGTGATTCACTTCTGCTGTCAAATAAGTTTTCTATTGGACTACAATGAAGAAGTATACTTTACATCATAACTATAAATTTACATTACACCATACATGTCATTTTAGTATAATATCATAAAATTGTTTTGTTGAGGTTAAAGTAATTTCAGAGTGGCAATAAATATTTTGCCTTTAGTTAATTTCCCCTTGCAAGTTGTTGCTAATCTTATGTGCTGAAGTGTAAAATGAATGTCTTCCAACGAATGGTAATGTGCGTTGTTGAACAATTCATTATACAGACTTCATTCATTTAATATGCAAGGTTATGATGGCAAAGATGTGATCAGGTCAAAATCCATTGTGTGAATGTCATGAAAAAAAGGAATGATAACTTTTCACTATCCTTATGCAAGTAAATGTTCAATAAGATAAGTCAGCAGTTACACACTTGAGTGTAAGTCTATTGAGGTACAGTACCAGTACATTGATACTCCAGTATTTTGAACCTGTACCTAAATGATTTTTGCGGTACTGTACCGGTACCAGTTGTAGCGAATCACGTACTTCTGTTGTTTACACGTCATCTCATTGATTTACAGCTATGCTCTTATGGAGAACAACACACAATGGTTATAACTGGTGTTCAAAGAAGACAAATTTCAAGGCAACAGACTAACAGCAAATTTCTCAGTCTAATACACTCCAATAATGTTCGATGGAAATCTTAAGTACAGTCATTCATTATGGAAACCTCATTCTGTCATGGGCTTTTCTATCAAACCCAGTCATGCAAAGTAGGCCAAATGTTACAAATCTGTTGTCAGACAAAAAATAATGAATCATCATTGCATACATCTTGTCAATTAGGAAGTTGCAGAGCTAATTGATTTTCTGTCTGAAAATGTCAGAGGAAAGAAAGAGACAAAATACAGGACAACTGATATCTGAGCTGCAATGCAGATACTCATCTAGTGCAACGTGGCTGAAGGTAATGAGATACACAAGAAAACACAAGAGATAACACAAGAAAACAGTTACTCATTTCTTAGCTACTGGATAGATTTTGAAAACTGTCAGACATTCAAGTAGCATTTACTACTTTTTGTTTAACAGTTTTCAGAATCTATCCAGTTGTTTGTCAATGAGTACCTGTTTTATGCCTTTATATGCATTATGCATCTACTTAATTCTATTTATGTTTTGAATACAATTCCAACTACTGTGTACATGAGAGAATCAGATATTTTTCAATGCACCGAGTTGTTCTGTCTACCATGAGAAGGTTTAGAACCTCTTGTCAACTACATGTACTTGAATGCTGTTGATGAATGATGGCACTATAAGCAGCCCTCCCAGTAATGATGTGAAATAAAACTAATCCTGGTAGCAAATCATTGCCATCCAGTTCCACCAATCTTCATGATTACTACATGTACTATAAATAAAAATAACTCAATTGGCCTTGCTATTAAAGCAAATCCAATATTACACCCCTTCATAATGGCACAAAATTGTGGCCAATACAGGACCTTTAAGTATGATTTCCTAAATGTGTCAAACCAACTGAATATTGTGTTTATGCATCATGTATAAGATATTTTTGCTGTTATATTTGAAGAAATTGTTATCAGGAGTTTTTCAGAACTACATGTATGAATGTCAACAAGGAAAATCACTAACCTGGTAAGATTTTGTTGGCTTTTATCCAAGAAAACTGGCACAACACATTGACAGGATAAGCTGGGAAGAATATGAAAGACAACCCCTGAAAGACAGTCATTTCCAAAGCATCATCACTAGAGGTGTCTGAAATAATACTTCTCCAGAGGTGTTCCACAGATTCACATGTGAGTGATGGTTTAGTCAATATCTGTCAGCCGTGCAATCTCCACTGGCATGCGGCGCTTACCGAAGATTGATGGCGGCGTTTTCTCCCAGAAGACAGCGATGAACTCTCGCCACAACTCTACAAATCAGAAGACCCCTCCACGATGATGGAAACACCCCTCTATCCCGACTCTATCTTAATTAGAATTCACTTTTTAGATCTCAGTCAATTATTTGAACTTGTCTGGTGTGTTAAATTCCTTCTGGGAGAAGAGCTTTAGATTGATCTGATATCCTCTAGTAAATTAGACACCTGTAGGTTGAAGACGCCACGCCTATGATGGTGCCAAGTTGTCGCAGAATATCAGATAAACCGTGGGGTATCTACATCTGGATCCCGGACTTGATGCTGAGTCCCGGTTTTAACGGAGGATTTTGCCAGCGGTAAACCTTCCCCGGGGTCGGTATTAGGGAGGAAAAGTATGATGGAAAGGCTCTGGAATTTTAGATTCCAATATCTAGTCATTGCACATTGCTTTTAGGGGATTACGATACAAAGGAGTTTCAGAAGCTGTAAAGTGTGTAGCACTGTAGCAGCATCTAATCCTGGAGTTAACATTGAAATTCTTCTGTTATAATTCTTAGAATGAAGGTTTCTGAAATGTTCGCTATTCAGCTACTTTTTAAAAGATATTGCTGCTATAAAACTATAGGATTATCAAGTTGGGACGTTGTGTTGTGAACAAAATCAGATAAGATTAGTCAGTTCCTAATTGCCATCTGGTTATCGCAGACTTGCTAATGATCAATAAAGATACCTCATCAGTTACTATGGTAACAAGAATATTAGTAATCAATCAG
The DNA here is from genome assembly GCA_013266295.2 of Branchiostoma floridae x Branchiostoma japonicum. Classification (NCBI taxonomy): domain Eukaryota; kingdom Metazoa; phylum Chordata; class Leptocardii; order Amphioxiformes; family Branchiostomatidae; genus Branchiostoma; species Branchiostoma floridae x Branchiostoma japonicum. The sequence continues at coordinate 10,485,174 of CM023827.1, read as the reverse complement.
AGCAATCAATCTGAACATCTCTCATTGACAGACTAGAAGTGTTCCAGTTAATTACTTCTAGTGCTACACAGTGGGTGATTCCTCAAGGAAATAGAGTTGGGAAATATTTTTGATATATAACACTCACCTCAATTGATGAAGACTATGCAGTCTGTTTCACAGTTTGGCTCACAGGTATGCTGATGATACAACTGCAATTCTCGAAGACTCTGTAAGAAAAATACCATATACAAATGTATTGTTATTAACATATGACAGATCATTACAAAACCATATACAACACAACAGTATATGTTTTAGAAGCCATACTTTGAAATAGCATTATACCATGGACATTCAAAAAATCGTCTCCAACAAGCGTCTGACAAGTCCTCCCTGCCCATTGGTAATGAATATTTTAAGCTTTGTCCGAGCAAACTTTGGCAAAGTTTGGTTCCAATGGAATCTAACACCAAATTTAGCACATTGAGCATATCCTTCACCTGACATTTTCTGCACGAATGTACCATGTAACACGATGAGCCAGCTCCCAGGATTTCTATAGGCTTGGCTGTTGGCCAAATCTGATACTATAGAAATCTGACTACAGGAGAGGTATCTCTCATACAGGAGACATCGATGTTTTGAGTCAGTGAAAAATTAGGGAGCAGGGCGGTAAAGAGTGTGTAATTGAGTGGGTAATGTTGTGACGTCCTGGCCAGCTGCTACATCTGGTAGCATCAATAATCAGTTGAAAATGTATTAACAAACATCAATCTATATATACAAAACTGTTCCTTCCTTTCCCCATGTAAAGACTCATAGATTTTGTTAAGGATCTATCTAATATAGACATATGCACTCTAAACACCTACATCAATACATTAGATGACTGCTATAGAAGAAAGTGTCTTTATAGGGATAGCAAGGTTGAGTCTTAGAAAAGAGCTGGGGTATCCTTCATTGAAATACAGCACAGCTAATAGATTCAGTTCTCCCAGTGGCATTTTGTTCTGACAGTTTGACAGATGGGCAGAACAGAGTTTCCTATCGCAAATTCTTGTTACAGGCAGATGGCTGGGGGCTGCATGTATGGATTTAGATTTAATCTCAGCAGTAGGCAAGACCAAAGCTGGAAGAGATCTGCCACTAGCTGGTGAAGAGAAGTGTTAGCCTTGGGGTCGATTTCTAGCTCTGGGCAGTTCTAGTAAAAGTTAATTGGATGGAACTTTGCAGTTTTATGGTATACCCCCAACAAGTATTTGATATGCATCTGATGGAAATGCATCCATATTTTCAAAACCTAATATCATATTTCAACCATTAGATCATAAAAAAGTTTCCAGCTCAGCCAGCTCCCAACAATTGATTTTGATTGCTCTTCATCCATTTAAAGAATTCTCATCAAATGCAGACTTTCCAAGTTTCATGTGTGTTTAATCAGAAGTTTGGAAGTTTTGATCAAAGAAGTCAATGATAGGGCGACCCTGTCTTTACATCAGCTATGGTAATGTAGCATTTTACAATGACGTCAGTAAGGCCAGAGTGCATCTCTGAGATTGTCTGCCCTTACCGAATAGAGACCATGACATTTTCTCCCCCAAAGGTTTCTGCTGATTAGTACGACCCAGGTCAAAGGTTACTAAATCAATCATTAGTATCATTCAGTGTGTACAATGACAAAGATTGAGAGGATGGTGTATAGACTCATATCAAGAAGCTCTCTCTCACACTCTCTCTGGTTCCTATTGTTTACAAAAGATGAGCATTTTGACTGTCATTGTGTTTCCTATCAAGAATAGAGGCTTCAGAAATGTTGCTGTAGCCTTAACATCTGAAATTCATAATTTTGTTTGGGAAAGAAGGTAAAATTTCGTTTTCTTGCATGAACAGTTTATTGAGCATGACAGTAGAAAATAAATGTTTCCATCTTTTGTTGTTCAAAAATCCACTGCCTCCACTGTCAATGTCTTTTGCACTGCCTCTCACAAAAAGCTATGATTAGCCTGCCAGATGTGATCGAAAGTTGGTAATAGCTCATTAACTACAAGTACATCAACAAGAAGTAGAGCATGGCAAGCCCTTATAGAGAATCAATGTCAAACAATGGCAGTACCAACAGAGTTATTTTCTTCTTGGTTGGAGTTTTCAACATTCCATTATTTTATTTTAAAAAACTTTGGAAAACGGTAGTGGCCATATCCATGGTGCTGAAATGCCTTCCAATTGATTAACTACTGTAAAACAGTCTTTCTGTGGTAAGAAAAATACTATAATGTACCTTCATTAATCTAGAGACCATAGATACAGCTTTTAACTTGTACAGTCAGTGCATGAACAGCAGCATGGTTATGTCCATGGTGCTGAAACATTGTCAGATGCCACATACAATATTTTCATGTCAGAAAATGTCCTATTTTTCAGTTACTACGTACAATCTTACTACTTACCAACCTATATATAGCTTGATACACTCCCCTTTATATGAAGTCATGCTCATGTATGAAGAACAAGCATTCAAAATTACAAGCCCCCAAACCATACAGGTGACAGCAAGGTTTCTGTAGTAATGAAACACCAGACTTCCTGATTCAAAGGATCATTTATATGAGTCAATGCGAATGCGCAGCATCTGTGTAGAAGGTGATGGGAAAATACATCACATCTGACACAGGGTACAGGTCAGCTGGTTCTTTCCTGATGCATACTTGCTTGGGTGATAAGGGTCACTGGTTCTAATCCCAGGATCGAGGGAAGTTTTGACCTTGAAGTATTCCCAGAGGGTGTTTGAGTGTGAAGGTTCTTAAAAATGTGCCAGTTGCATTTTTGGTGAGGAAGTTTGAGTGTGTGACTGGTAACCTTATGTGACAATGGCAGACAGATGTGCAGTAGTTGCAGGTTATGTAAGACGATTGCCTTCAGTATTGCTTTTCTAGCACTTTCTTGTGAAGGATTGCGCCATTAATGTTTTGAGAGGGGGAGGACAAGAGAACCACTGAGCTAAAATTTTTGACAATTTCTTAAAAAAAACTGTTACATAGGTCTATATTTCGATATTGTAACCTAAAATAAGTTTCTGAGTTATTCAAAAACGTATTATTATATTAAAAAAGAAAAAAAGCATTAAAGAAAAAGGAAGCTTCATAAAAATTCTACATATAACGTTAAGATTTTAACTTAAAAGGCTTTCAGACAAATCTGCATCCCACTTTGTCAGCATTCTAAGAACCTTCCAGATTCAGCAGACCTATGTTCAACACTAGAACATTTTAACATATTGATGACATGCATGTGCCAAATATACAGTCATGATGAAAACCAGGCGGATATAGCCATACCATTAAAGTAAGTGTTTTTAAATTGCTTCCTGCTTTGCACAACTTTATACACTGTCCACATACTCTCTCATCTTGGCCGAATGTCTTTGAAAGCCTGGCTATGTCTGCAGAATGATAACTACAGAACATCTAGGCCTGATGAGCTTGAAGTTCAAGAAAGATCAAATGCTTGGAAGACCTTTTGGAGAGACATGGCTGCATCAGGAGAAATGGGCAATCAGTGGCTCACCAACCATGCATGCTGAGTTGTCCTACCATGGTACATTTGCACAGTAGCGTGCATAATCCAGTGGTTAGTGACCCTGCCTCTGGACAAAACAAGAGGTTCAGAGTTTGAATCCCAGCTGTTGTCACTCACCTGACTTGCATGCTACTGGAAAGGGTTGCAGTTCGTAGGATGAGACATTAACCTGTGGTCCACTGTTCGATGTTCTTGTCGAAAAGAATTTCCCTGGTACAATGAATTTGTAAATACTATACATATCGTCTGTCTTCTCTGTCACAACCAGTGGAATATTAGCTATTCAGTGAATAAAGTACTTCAAGAACACTTTCATTTTGCAAGAATGATAAAAAGTCAGTCTTATCAATCCAGAATTGAGGTATTCAAAGATTTGTTCACACAAACCTATCTATAACTACAGTATGGCATGATATAAATTGTGCCAGGAGCTAAACTTTCCATTTGAGGAGACTTTCAAATAAAGTACAGTTACTGTTAGTACCTTGCTGCAAACAACACCTGCACCTTTGGCTATTGTGACAACACAGAAGGATCAATGTGATCTTCAAAGAAAGTGCAAATTACATTTAAGTATCAAGAGATTTGTATCTTAAATCTTTGATGTGTTTCATACCCTCAGAGAAAGAATACGGCTTTACCAAACTATCAAAAGGGATTCTTCTTCGAGTTGATGTCATTTCAAAGAACTTCAAACAGGCAATAGCTTCTCTACTACTTGCATGATACTCATGGATATCGGTAGTGCGGTGAATTCTGCACAAGTATACCACAGAAAGAAGCAGAGTCATTAATACCATTAAAGCATTCAGTAATCCTATAATGTATCAACCAGACATTTATGACACAATGATCCTTTATTTGCATAGTGATGATATGAGGCTGATATGAGTCACACCCAGGTCATTATAGACCATAAAATAACAAGAAACAAGCCAGGCTTAACTGCCTCAATAACAAAGCCATTAGTCAATGCCAAGAGAACCATGTTCCATGTACATGATTTTATGTAGTAGTATTCAAAGTAGGTTGCTACATTTTGGGGGCACGGCATCCTGTAATGGCAAGATTTTGAATCTTCCACCACCGAAGATTTGAATCGTCCACCACTGAGCACATGAAAGGCAGAGAAAACCACAAATGCAAACATATATCATGGATATCGCCATGAATGCAAGATAAGGTCATCTGTAAGTGAAAGTGAAAGTGATCTCGAACCAGTTTAGCTCACTGAAGAGCTACTCTTCCACTGGTCGTGACAGAGGAGCCAGACGCTATGTACAGTATTTACAGGTTCATTGTACCGGGGAAATTCCCTTAGCTCTTTTCGACAAGCACAATGAACAGTGGACTACGGCTTAACGTCCCGTCCTAAGGACTGCGACCCTCTCCAGTAGCGTGCATGTCGGGAGAGCGACAACAGCCGGGATTCGAACTCCCAACCTCTTAGTCCAGAGGCAGGATCGCTAACCACTGGACTACGCACGCTACTATCTGTACATTATAAACATTTTAATGCCCTATCTTTTATGGCCACAACCAACCAGATAGCCATAAGCATCCTCACCGAATGGCTCAGGCTATCACCCGTTACTTTATCTTTCCACAAACACTCGAACAGTTAAACGTAAATCAGGAGCTTATTGTATCCCAACCCTCCCCAAAAGGATGGCTCAAATTTCTCCATCTCAGATTTGCACCTCCCCCAGGGATTTATGGGTAATAGCTTTGTGTTAGTGACCTTGATGAACTTTCGGTGTAGTTATCACTTGTCCCTCCTAAAATCCATGGGTGGTAGATAGAGTATGCTAATAACAATTTTGGAAAAAAACACATTAAGTGTTTGTGACAAATAGAATATGTAAAACATTTGGACTTTCAGGGAATAAGGGGCTAATTACTGACCTCTCTGCACTGGTTTCACCACTTAAGGGGTTTTGGGGGGCCATCTATTGATATGGTTAATCTATATATATTGAACAATTATGTCACATAATACATTCACTTAATGTTCCCGATAGTTCAAACAGCAGCTTAGTCCTCAGAGTGTGCTTGCCCATTCTTTTGAAAAGAACCAAATAACAAGTTCTTTGATTAAAATATACTATCCAAACATACACTGATACATATTCCCATTCTTTGCACTACCTCAGACACTCCCAAAACATTATTATGAAGAATTTTAGCCCCTCCTTCTATTTTATCAAACTGAAGGCATAATTTGCCATTGGCTTTGAACAACCTGGAGAGCCAAATGTGCAAACCGAATTTGCATGTTGTACCTTTTGGCTCACAAGGGAGAACTGGTAATTGATTCATTAACTATGGTCACAACATATTAGGGGATGTATTATGTTACATGACCCTGATATAGAACAGAGATTTCTAAGGTAGTATCATGTGTTGTCCTGTGCCTTCTAAGAGTCAGACAGTCTGGCACCCAGGCTAACCACAGGCTGAAGCTTGGATTTCAAAACCTCCATTCACCACTTCAAGTACCCCTTGACTAAGTTATGATTGATTTGGAAATGGCGTCTGTGGTTTAAAAAAGTTGTCTCTTTACTTCAATAGAGGATGACTTCTTGTCCTTTTGCTAGCATAAACCTCAAATTCATAATTCTGATTTGAATATTCCTATGCCTTATTCTCTGTGGTTCTGCTACGGTACAGATTTGAAAACTATGATCTATGTTGAAGATCTGTTTTCAAAGATCTATACATTCAATTGGATTATTCATAGCCATTTGTCTGAGAATAAACTCTTCCTTTACGCCATTAAAGGTCATCAAAAGGCAAGGTAAGACCGAACCAAATTGATGAACGTTCCCCTCAAGTGTTATATTTCTGGATTTCCATCACCGAGGACCCAGATTCGTACCCTTGCTGCTAACGACTCTCCAGAGGGGCGACACAAAAAGGTTATCGATTCCCGCTGTCCAACCGCTGAGGAACTTTCACTCAAGACATTGGACATTACCGCTATCGAGTGAAAAATCTTTGGGGGTTTACGTGACCTTTGGACGTTGTATATGGAATAACATATCCCTTCGGTAATTGTTTAGTATTGATTATGCTCTGTTGTATGGAAGAAATGTGTGGTAGTCCAGTCAGCTAAAGGGGATTTGATTACACTGAGTAGGGAAAACAGATTGAGAATGGTTTATTAAGTTTTAGTTGCGTCCTTGGTATCGATTCAGCAGAAAATGCAGGTGAGAGATGAGCTAGTAAACTATCTGTGTCGGTAGATATTGATCGTGTTACCATTCCCACATCTTAAATAATCTGAAATGTCACAATTAAAAGACAATGAATTGAGAAACCAATGTTAGCACAATTCAAACATTTTGATTCCACAGTGGTTGAATCTTTTGCCAAATACATTTAAGAACATTTGCATTTCTCCTCAGTTTGGAACGTTCCTAGGGAATCAGTGCCATTACGCTGTCTGTAAATTGCCTGGCATTGTTTTAATGGCTCACCTGGCTTTCCTGGTACACAGCTATTACCAACCTTCCCATAGGAGTTACAGAGTTGGGATACTTGATTCCAATACTTGGCTTCCAATACAGATTCAGCAAGCAATGTGCAATTTATTGAATACAATAGGATAGGACCTGGTAGTTTCAATACTTCACACAAAACAATCAATTCCAACAAATTGAAATGATTCTCGTTTGTCAGAGAATTCTTAGAATTAGCAAAGGATAACTGAGAAAAAAACATATTGGATTCAGTTGCCTAATGTATGATAAGTAAATAAGCAGGTTAATACCAGGTGGAGGCCAGTACTCAACATAAGCAATGGCTCCTTGATATGACAATTGAATAGAAGGATCAGCTTTGATTTTACCAGGAAAAACAGAGACCACATGATATTTGCCTGGATCTATTTTTCTGGATGAGGAAGCAGCAGGGAACGGCAGGTGCAGGTGTGACTGGATCTATTATTTATTAAATAATTATATATTACACACTTATGACTCAACTGTAATGTCCCTACTCAGCATGTGGCATAGCCAAATGCATGTGTCAAAATCATGAAAATCAAAATATATCTAACCACATCTTATCTATTATTTATTTATTTATTTATTAGTTTGGCTATGAAAGACATATAGCCAGGACTGCCCAACTAGATGATGGCTTATATTAAGGTCACAATTTCCAACCCGGGGCCTGGCTGGAGAGTTTGTGGGAACGAAAAATATGATATAAAAGACAAGAAAACACAAAAAAGTGGAAAAAAATCATCATGAGCACTATTTATGTATATTCTTAATATGAACTGTTTTCATTCATGCAAATAGCCTGGCCGGGCCCGGTTTGGAAATGTGACTTATTAAAAGCATTAATTACAAAGGGCACTATCTTATCAAGGCAATTTTGTTAGGGAATTCCTGCAATGACTGTTGAGAGGTACCGTACATGCAAATGAAGCACTGTCAAGGATCCCTTTGTTGATAACATACAGACGATGCAAATAGACAAGGTCCCTTGAGCGTATGATGGTATGAGGAAACTTCACCCCAAAAGAATTTGTGTGGAATGTAACTACCAGTTAATTACAGCATCCATGGAGCCATAAAAAAAACAGCAGCCATGTATGTCCAACTCAATATACCCATGGTCTCCCCCTGGATCTGATTCATTGTGATGATGATTCATTTGAGTAAAACAAAACTTTCAGCCGAACAGTGGAATATAAATTAGATGTTTGTCTGTTATGTATCAGGAGACATGCTGGTTTAACAAATCTGATAATCGCTGCTAATTTTAGGGTACAGAGCTGACAATTAGCATTAAGTACTTCCACTGTACTGTAAACAAAGCAGTGCCAGTGTTTGCCACATGAAAACTCTGTCACTGTGTGATGTAATGTAACACCTACATGCCTACATTGTCTCTGTTCTCTATACTAACCATGAGTGCAAAATAATGTGATTTTGAAGAAAATCTGTCTTCAAAGATACATCTTGAGATGAATGTAACATCGATTAAACATTTTCTTTCTCTGCTTTGCCGTTGTCATACATTTCTGTCACTTCTGTTAAACCCTGCTGCAAAAGGGCTTTTAATTTTTTGCATGACTGGTTCAAATCTGACTCTATATCTTGATCAGTGTCCTTTTCCTTTGTTTTTGCAAGGAGATTCAAATCTTGGTTTTTGCATCTGAAGGCCTTTTCTATTGGCTTTTATCCATGGTGCTGAATGACTGGATGTTCTGCTTTAGTGTTGTCTGACATCTTCCAATGTTATGGAATGAATGGATTAGCCTTACCTACATTATTTCCACTCACTGAAGCATACAGCAGTGTTACCTTACCTTACATCCATGGTGCAGGATGACTGGGTGTTACACATTGATAACCAGCAGTATTGTATGACATTCTCTAATGAAGATTTGTTCTACTCACTGAAGCAGTGTTCTAGCCAGCATCTGTCTTTCCGTCATTTTGCCACTCAAGACAGACAAAAATATTGCCCAATACGTCATCTTTGACGTACAGAAATCGGCGTGTTAAGATATGATATTAAGCTAAGCTTAGTCTACCAGCAAAATTGGCCCCTCAAAATGCAGGAAATAGAGTTTCAGAGGGTCAGGATTTCAAAATTTTCCCAGGGAAGCATGCCTCCAGACCCCCTAGGATTCCTGGGACTTCAGTGCTGGACATGATCTTACATCAAACAAAATTGAAATGATAAAAAAAAATTCAGGCTGGCTAGAACACTGCACTGAAGCACACTGACGGGATATCTTACCTTGCATCCTTGGTGCTGAACTGCTTTCCACTGTAACAGAAAAATGGACGAAGTTGGCTTTTGTATCTCCTGTACAAAGTAGCTTCTATGAAAATGAGATGCCCTTTCCTTCCTATATAAGCACTGAAAAGGCTGTCTGAGGTTCCAAGGGAATTTTTCCAATATTGTGCCCATTGAAGTGAATGAACAGCTCTATCTTGAATTGAATTGAATTGGGTGGACACCCACTCTCCTTGCTGCCCGGGGCTGAATTGCGGGAGCTTACAATTGATGGGGATGCAGCACAAGGGTCTGGAGCAGCTGGCTTTTGGCCTGGGGGTGACCCCAATACGACAGCAATTGCCCCGAGGCCAGTCATGAGAGTAAGCTTTTTATCAGCTCACAGCCGCTGAATCCAAACTCTTTTAGAAAAGTGTGATGGGTTCTTCAATGTGCTTGAGGTGTAGCTTGGAGAAAATAATTTTATTTTCTTCATCTGTGGTAAACATGAACATACTCATTGTAGTATGATGGGTTCGTTAACATGTACCCACAGTGTAGCTCAGGCCCAATGGCTATATCTATGAAACCTTCTCTTCATTTTGTGATCATGCGATACATAATACTTTTTGGGATTCTTTTTTTGGTACAGCTGTATGTGTTCTGATATATACATTGCTAGAAAAGCTTACTTCGCTTTGCCATTCCTATTATACTTTGTCTACATTAGGCTAAGCTGTATGTTAGCAAATCAATTCAAAATTTGGTTCATTTATAGCCTCACTATTGCTGCTGTAGTGTGCATTGCTATGGCTCTTGGTTTGTTTCTCCATTTCCAAAAGTATGATATTGATTTTAACATTGAATACATGATTTCCGGTCCCTTTATGTTTCCATTTCTGGCCTATATTACCATTGTATATGCATTATGTATGGGTTACCCCAAAACCGTGTATCGACTTCTACATAAAACAACATAATGATCTGTCACTTGTCAATATTGCCACTAAATTAATTAAAAGGATGACCTAAATTCCTCAGGACACGTTTCTTTTTCCAACCCTCGACAGCTTTTTCACCCGAACTAGATTGTTACAGGGCGCCCATGCAACCATTTGTAACCAAGTTATTGAGGTAGCAAAGACAAATTACATTACCTTTCACTTTGGGGTTGGAGAACCCTAATCTAATTTATCAAGACATGGGCTTTTGGCTGGCTTCAGCAATCTCTACACTGTGTGATATTGCGATAGCCACGGTCTGTCACTTACAACGGTGTCCGAGGCAATAAGACAGATTTCAGATCTTAGATGCAGTATATCACGACTTACGCTTCGTGAATATTACATATCCTTCTTTTTTTGGTTTGGCTCAATCTAACGTTAACAGTATATTAGCTTTACTGGAATGATTACATAACTGTATGGAGGTATGTGAAAAGTGGAATAGTATTTCATATCAGATATTGTTTTCTTTTTCATGACTTTTCCATGGCAAGAGATGTCATAGCCATATCATGCATCCTTAACCCTGGTGTGGAAAAATGTATACTAGTAAATTATAATAATTAAGCTCACAAATCTTGTCTTGTTCATTGATTGTGTTTGCTCAGCAAAGGGAAAGCCAAAAAAACATACTTTTTAATGAGAAATTAATGCAGAGAAGCAGAATTTCAGATATAATCTAATCTTCATACTCTCTCTGGAAAGAAAACAACATTCTTTTTTTTTTTACCCAATTTGCTTGCACATCATATACCCAGCACCTTTATATAAACCATGATCATTGATAACAAAATTATGCATGAAGCAATGACAGTGGAATGATAATTCAGAATTGATATACATATTAATCTAATTCATTTTCCCTCTTCTCCACCAAGAAACTTTTTTCCTGTCCACCCAAACAGACATCCTGTCAACCGTGGCTGCTGATGACAAAGTTCTGCAGGACCCAGTGAGGAATAAGATTGTGATTTGCAATCGTTTTCCCCAGTCAACAGAATCAATCTTGCGGCACGTCCTACACCGCTGTGCCAATGTCAGGGCGGGGATTTTGTGCTGATGTGATCACTGCAGCGTGGAAATGTCATCAGAAGTAAATGGAGTGTCGCGGCGAGGTGACGGCACACTATCAGTGACATTTCTCATGCACTGTTTGCCAATTCCATGTAGATCCTCACGCCTTGGAAGGGATTGCAGGCAAAATGTGAACAGTTTACGCATCTTTTAACAGGAGCTCAGGCATTCTGTTGTCCGTGTGGTAATGTCTTTCCTTTGCTGCCTTTATGATTACTTCAATGTGTTGTATATAGTGTACAATGTTTAAAAAAAACATTATACACTATAATATACACATTATAAAAGACCACATTGTACTTTGATACAGAGTTCAATGGTAATGCTACCAATATTTGCTAATTATAAACTATGCCTGTAAAAAGTCACTGATAATATAGACAGAGCTGTTTCCAAATGTATTTCATACCTCATAAAATTTTATGGCCCACAGGCAAATATTCCTTCTGTTACTATTATATATCCCAAAACAGCTAATGTATACAAAATGTTATGTACATATATAGGCAATGTTTCATGCTACAGGAATAATGACATACATTTGTATACAGCCTCCTATAACCTTAACCACTGTGGCAGTATATTTAGGCATTTTTTAGCAATAAACATTGACATTTTAACAAATGGATGACTATAGATACAGGTATTGCAAATTACTCTTTGGATCCAATTACCTATGTTATATATATATTTGTAGCCTTGGAAAAATTTGATTTGACATAAACTAGAAATAAAACCCTAATTCCGATCGAGATTGTCAATCTAGATATGAAAATCACCCTTTGAATAATGATAAATGCATTACTTGCCCAATGTATGAGCATATTTATCATTCTTTATAGCTTTGTTGTATTACTTTTTATACATTTGGCTGCCTGAAGCCCTGATTTCCAATATGTTTCACAGTATATATCTCTGTAAAAATGTCACATGAAAATGTCAGAAAATCCATCACGGAGAATGAATGGACAATAACTCAGAGGAGTGACAAGACTACTGAATGTGGTAGAAAATGTCCCTTTCAGTACTGGATTACAAAAGATTGTACACTGTAGCTTTTAAGACATTGCTATTAACTAAAATACATTGTGCCTGTGGTATATCAGAAATATGTGTACTACATAGATCGATCATAGTGTTGCGTTTTGTAGAAGGGTAAATTTGTGAGTGAGAAAAAAGGAGGATATAATTATGATGTTACTGTCTGAGTTATGTATTGTATGTACGGCTGACAAATATGATATTACCAACATCAAGTCTACAATAATGTTGCCCTATTTTCCCTGAGGAAAGTAAAATACTGTCACGGTCTCTCCAACTGCACATTACAAGGTTCTTGCTGTTGCTCCCTGAGTTATCATGCATTGCTGAAGTGCCTGTTACAAACAAAAAAGGCCCATGTAAAAGGCACTCTCGGTAGAACAAATGGATGGGTGAAATAAAAGAAGATGTCCTCTGCTAGTTCTGTCACACACACTGTGCACATCAAAAGTTTATGATTGGTAGCTCTTGTGCCTCCGAGATGTTCGCTGATGGGCATGGAAAATCCCCAGGTAGTAAAGACGGCTGGGAAAATGTTCTGGGTTATGAAAATGACTGCATCACATCTCCAATATTACTGCATATGGCTGTCTTATATTATAACCCAATCGAAGAAAGAGATGTGAATAGAAATTGTGCAATATCTTGTTTAGTGCATCACACTGGTTGTAGAAGTTTGATTATACAATGTAACGTTACATATGCACTGAACTCCAGAACAAAGTTGTAATAAATGTCATAAAATGATCAGGTTAATTAGGGTAGAAAAAGAAGCAGAATGATTATTAACAACAATGAAGATCTATAATGTCACATAGTATGTAATGCACTAAGGTTTGATTGTTTGCCCAGTGACTTTCTTGAGAAGTATTAAGCACCAGCTCTGACTGAAACTTCTGAAAACAATATATTATGTACAAAAATCAATCAAACCTAAATCCAAACTAATTGTAGCTACCGTTGCAGACTGATGGTGGTTAAAACTTATCCCAAGCCGTCAAGTCAGGAGACTACCATGCTGCACACGTCCTGAGCTTTGTGGCCAGATTTTCATCAGTCCCCTTTACGACCCTATGAATCTGACAGCATCAGGATTACCGATCAGTGAAGCATTGGGACATAAACGTGTGCCGGTGTGATTGGATGTTCCCAACCCTGTCCTCCAGATCATATCTCCCGTTGAAGCCCATAATTCGAAAATAGAATAGGTGGGGAGAAGTATTAAGCAACTGGTGGCTGCGCTTTGTGAGAAGTAATAAAAGAAATCAATGGCTGCGGCCGAGTACGTGACTCTCTTAGTGATAACATACCGGGAACTCTTTTTCACACGTAATGGTGGTCATCAGTCTTGTATTTTACATAAATTACTACCCTTGGCAACCTTCGGCAAAGCACTTGGCCAACAAGTTTTGGCTGTAATGGAAACACCCTAAGGCAAAGAGAAGATGCAACATGCAACATACAAAGGAAGGTCATTTGGCCTGCGGTTGAGATGATTTAACTCTTAACTTAAGACTGTTGAATCGGCAGGATTGGCGTTTTCGCCAAAAGGGCATGTAGGGCAAGGGCAAGGTCAGAGGAATCTTGCGATATTGGCTAATGTAGGAAATGAGTTATGGGTAACGAAATTCTATCAGGGTACAGCAGGGTAAAAATCAATATTTCGAGGGACTGGAAAGCTGGAAAAGTGCTTAGAATGGACAATAACTTTGTACTGTATACATTGGAATGCGTCCAACTCAGTCTATTTTCCCATCCAAAGTTTTGTTGGCCTGGCATTAGGGACACGCTTGTCAAACTGCTGCAAAGTTAGGCGGTCATGACCGAGGAACAGGACCCATTCCTCTGTGGCTGCTTTTACTGCAGATGTAGGAAGATAACGGCGCAGTTCGTTCGGCTTTACAACACCTGACAACATCTCGTGATCGTTCACGGCGACACGCGGAGAGACTGGAAATGGCACATAATGCTGAGGTGGCTTAAAATGAACAACCATAAAAGGCGGCTTTATATCATCCGATCGTAAAACTGCACACACATCATTCACTTTCCTCGTGATCAATGGTGGGGCTTGGTCCATTTAGTCTTCTATCTTATCTTGTGAAGTCAGAGAAATTTGGGCTGTTGCAACCTCTCCTAGGGTGCAGGGAGGAAACATTCTCGTGGGATAACCGTGAAAAAAATTTTGAGACCCTCTCAAAACTGATGGATTTGAAACTGAATAATAAATATTATTCATGTCTTTTTTTAAAACAATTTCAAACGAGTTGCAAAGCATACCATTCTGCAATGCTTGAAGCATAACTGATTTCACGCCATTGCTTTTATCTAACATTATTTAATGTAATCGATTTCATGTTGCTCCTGTTTATGTCACTGCCAAAAGGATTCATGCTTATTATCAAATGCTTCAAGGAAAAGCTCTGTAAAGTATAAAACATGCTGAAGTCTATCTATTATAGCTATCCTTTGTAACATGCATACTGTGATTGCATATTATAGTCAACCCCTGAAGCAGAAATGTGGGGCGGATAATCCATCACTATTTGCACTCAAATGTGCCCAGACACTATAGGGTACAAATTTTAAAGTATTCTGATGGTGATATACACAGTGTAATATGCGACCAATGGGTACACTGTACAGACTGAAAGCTTTTCAATGATATAATTGTGAAATACATGAACTTATGACAAATGTCATAGCTGTTTCAATAATTCATTTTGAGGCCTGTTTTTCAGTGTTGCATATTATCTAGAAACACCGGAAAACTCCAGAAAAAATATTAGTAGGGTATTATTAATTGGCTCTAAACATTGTGCTATTACAAAGCAAGGCTAAAGCCCAAACAATAGTTTTAACAATGTCTGAATAACCAAGATTGCAAAAAACAATTGCCTTAAGAAATAGAACTTATGTTTACATTTCATATTACAGTATAGCACACAAGAAAGAAACATTATGGAAAATCCATAAAACTCTCAGAAAGCACAGTTGATTGACAGACTGTAGAAAAACATTTGACTTTGAATATCAATTTCCTATGGCTGGCAGATTCTTCTGCAATACAGCAACATAAACCTCAATTACAGGAATCCCAAGTTCCCCGTTTGCCTGCTGATTAACAGTCACATTTTACTGTATCTAGTGCAGTTGGCAGGTTTACTGCATCGTAACTGGCCCTGGTTGTGGTGTCACCGATTTTACTGGCAATTCCTTAGTAGCTAGACCATAATTTCTAACCTTCTCTGTGGCAGTTACCAATAGGTGACAGTCACTGTTGGACAAGTTATAAGAGGCTTTCAATTTCAACCTTCCAACAATGATATGAAAAAACATTTATACATGTTCATGACCTTTCTATAACTGAGTCCTTTTCCTCTTGGCTGCCTTGAAAAATAGACACACTGGCGGCAAGAGCGACGGGGAAATTCATTGGCTGTGTTCCACTGGGACTTCACATTGTAAACCCATTACATCACTCCCACTACACAGCCTGGTGGTCATGCAAATTTACAATTAACTGGAGCTACTGAAGGTTTACTGCCCCTGGTTGTATTCAGCTCAGGGGAAATTATTGAAACCCTTGACTCCTTTTTAAGTCTCTTTTATTACAGTCTGGAGACAGAGCGCAAACGGAGACTTTCAAACTGTACTGTTTATCTTTGCTTCAAGCTCTGTTAATGTTATGTCTTAGGGGTTAGTTTATCTTTCCTTAAAGCTCTGTTATATTGGGGGTAACTATTATATTGGGAGGTAAAGCTGGATGAATATGTGAAATGTAGGAAGAAGAATAGAGTCACACAAATCTTATCTTAGATATCGTCTTTTGATTGAGAAAAGAATGATTTTCATCTAGAATCTCCCCACTAGGCCCAAGTTATTAGGGTTTTGGATGGGGAAAATTTGGCATTTGAAAATGACTTCTTTCCATTTGACTGTACAGTGTGTTCAGCTGCTGGAAAATTGGACAGGTAAATTATGGATTAACCAGACATTTAAAACGTGGATGTTTTAGATAATTAGCACACGACTGACATAATTATCCAAGAGTATCTATATAGCATAATAATGACTAAAATCGCTACTTTTAGATTTCTAGAACCCTCGTAACAATAGATTAAAGCAGAATAATCTCTTTATTCATAATTGTTGAGAACCAGCCTACTACAATGAAAACATGAATCAGGCGTGACCACTCCCAAACAAAAGAATGTATAAATCCTTTCACTTTATCAGGCAAGAGGTCAATTGTCTTCGTGTACAGTTGACATAGATATACTCAAACAATAAGTATTAAAAAAAACCTATAAAATTTGTTTGTCTCTACGGGCCATAACGTGTGAATGTGTATCACATAAACAAAACATGAAAGTGACATTGGAAGCAATATGAGAAATGTTTAAAGCAGAAAAATTGGAACAAATAGTATGATGAGCTCTAGTGGCAAAATGCTGTGGCTGATATTTAAAAAAAACAAATGACAGTTTAAAAATTTTCCCTATATTGTAAATACATATGAAGAAGTAACAGATAAAAGAATGTGCGCTTCTCTACCCACCTTTGTTATTTGCCTGCCGATCGTTTACTGGTGTTGTTACGCCTGCATCAAGCGCGATCTTCCACAGCCAACACCGTCATACTGCCAACCACTCCCTCGTTCTCGTGTATAACGCACCGGAACGTCCCACTATTAATGCACCTCCGTGACCCTTGAGTCTGCCTCCCTATAACGACAGAGGGACGACACTCTGATGGTCTGGTCAGGAGCGAGCATGAATAATAGATGGGACAGAATGGAGTCGGACAGTACGCCTACTTACTGTTCATCCCATTGTGTGCGACCAGACGGTAGGGTGCTCCCACACAAAGGGGAATCCAACATTTGGAATATATTATCCCATCATTTTCTTTCACAAACCCAATTCCCTGGGTATTTTTATTTGCATGCCGAAAGCCATGGCAGCATGCAAATGTTTGAATAATGACTCTATTTGCGTCCAACGCGGTCAGGCCAAATAGGAGATTAGAGTAGTTATCACCCACTTTCAGCTAATGGATTGATAATATATTGGATGGGGTGGAAAAATCTGATCTACATGAGAAATTGCTGTAATAACTGTCACACTAACGTGCGGTCCTCTGTAACTACTGGTTTGATAGCATGATACCAACTGTCATTTTTACATGCATATACCATTTGACCAAGGAAGCTTTTTTTCAGGGACATGCACATCCTGTAACCCCTACCAAGCCCCTACTCAGTTCGAAGCCTACATGAGTTATAAATTTAATGCTAGAAATGCAAAACTTTATGAGAGCTTTTTATGGAAGCGAAGGAAGTGACTCCCCCATCCTTTAATTAACCCTCAAAGTTTCAAGGTCTATTAGATCTGCCCAGTTAATTAATTGCCTCTAGCTTCCAATATTCAGCTAGCCCTTTATGTATGACAGAAACTTTGACTGGACTGCAATGTATTTGAATTGAATTTATGATTGGCCCTGTTTCAGAAACCACCTTGCAATTATTGCCAGTACTGCAGCTGTAAAAACAAGTGCAGCAACTTATATTGCATGTAATGACTTCAGTGGCCTGATATAGTTCTACATTTGCATTCAGGCAAAGTACTCCAGCTATAAGACCAGGCTAACCCAAACTTTTCCTCAGCATACAAAGTATGTTTCTAGCCTTGCAACCCTCTCTCTGTGCTGCATTCAAAATCTTCTTTTTTTGTTTTAGACAGACTCATTTTTTAGTCTTCTTACCTTCTATCATTCTAACTTGCCTGAAACAACCCTTATTTAATCTCCAAGCAGATGTCTGGCGGCAAAAGTGTTAGTTAGAACTGCCCATCTAGACAGAGTCTGGGCAACTGAGAACTCTCTCTAGATGGCCAGTTCTAACCGTAATGCTTTTGCCACCAGACATCTGCTTGGAGATTACCTTATTTACTATCTCCCACTCATTAATCATTGGATTCTATCCCTACCAGTAATCCTCTCTCACGCTAATCCAGGAAGAGGCATTAAAACAGGACTTAAGTAACACTGTTTAATTCATGAGTTCCTGGTACGCATGGAGAGTACCAGATAAATCAGGATGAACATGAGGAAGGAACAATCTTATCTCTGTTTACAATACAGGATTATATAAGTAACTTGTCATTGGATTGTATTGATTAATCCTACTTCCTTTCCTCTAATCGTATGTTAGCAAATGAGAATAGAATATTTGTTATCTGTCTCTTTGCAGATAATGCTGACATTTCAATGAAAAGTTAGTGATAATTTGTTCAGAGTTGCTACTGTATAAACTTCTTCTTTTTAGTCAAGTTGAACTTTCTTTGGCAAGTGATGGATTTTTGCTTAACATCCTGATACCAATTTTATAGCAAACCTATTTACAAGTTTGTTTTAAAATAATTCATACATACATAGATATATGGACAGTGGACACCATACTAATATAATTCTGCAACATAAATGAACACTACATCTAAATTCAGTGTTTTAAAAACTGCAAGAACAAACCAAACCTTCAAAATTTTAAGGTACTGTCAAATATAGCTTGCAAGGGGATTCTTACATGCATTCTAGACTACAAAATCAACATTTGTACCTGCACATTTGAACTCTTGAAGAGCTTCAGTAATGGGGTTTAAAAGCCATAGACAGCAGGGACCTATTTGTGTCTGCCTATAATTGCAGAACCTGAGTGAGAAAGGCACAATTATCCTATGTGGAATAGTACTAGTAGTTATCCTGTAAGTGGAGGTCAATCAGAGTCAAACTGTGAGGATTATCATTAATGTAATGAGGGGGTTAAGTCAATGGAATATTACATCTCAGTCACAGAAAATACATTTGTAATTCTCAGATTAAATTAAGAGAGAAATCTAAATAAGATATATACACATTTGCAACTTCACTGGAATTTGTTACGAAATTGCATTTTAACATCTCTTATTTAGGCAGTGGAGTTTGATTTTGCAGTAATATTACTGTCAGAAATTTTTTCATGACACAGTAGAAAACTATCAGTATTGAGGACTGTTGCAACAATCAGCCATATAATTGAAATTTTTTATTACATCCAACATACATGTGTATCACCTATGTCACACTGTCACAGTCACAACTAAATTTTGTTTCCCAATATGTAAAGATACAATAGTACCTATATAGTATATTTCCAGTCTGCTACAAAACAGAGTATACTATGTAGAAAGTATACCAGGTAGGAAACCGTTTGACTACAAATTCCACATGACATTTAACTTTTTCATTCCAGTCATGTACAGAAACTCTTAACTTTCAACATGCTAAATTACCATTGAACCATTGCCAAATGGAGTCCCCTAGAGCATGTTGAACTTGAAGCATTGCATGCTTATGAAACAAGAGAGTGCACTACCTCTAATGTAACAGTCAGTTTAAGTAGCAACTCCATGCCATAAAACAGAATGGCATGGCCAGGAACCCCTAGTGCACTTTATGAGTAGTTGAAACATGTAAAAAGAGTAGTTATTATGGAGGCAGAAAATTGTTCCCAATTAGGGGAGCTAGTCGGGTCAGCAAATGTGCACGTTTTACGATGGCAGAAATATCTGTATTCATGTGCAGTTGGGCCTTAAAATCCTGACCGTGCTTTATTTTACCTCTAATGATAACTCCTTAAGTAGCTAGATGGGCTTCTGTAATTTGTGTCCTTGATTGTGTTTTAAGACCTCTGCTCCTCTGTTATTCATTTAGGTTCTGGCTACATAGTACACCATAAATGCAGCGAGTCTGCTTTTTAATTTAAAATTTTATTGACAATCTGTAGCTACGGAGGAAAGTTACTACATATATTTGCAAAAATACTGAGTCAGAGGGGAAGACAAAAGGTAGGTGGATGTCTGAATGGTAGAACACTACTGTGTAAAATTCCAAGTAGAAAATGATTGTAATAGCACAGCCATGGTACCCCATCTATACACAGGGTCCTTTTTCTGTATGCCAATCTTAATATCAATAATTGAAATCATTGATAACATATCTACAAGAATCCTTGGCACATACATGTACTACATTTACTTATCTCCTTAATCATTGATGTTTATCTCAATCCTAGTACTTCTTGCTGTCCCATCCTTATACATACATGGACATATACTTAGTATTATGGGTGACTTAACATTGCAGTAACTGTTATATTGCTTCATAATTGTTGTTGCAACATAGCAAATAAATAGGTCACTTATGTGTTGTGAAGCAAAATGTCTAAACTTTCCAACACTCAACTTTAAAAATTGAAATAATCAAAGTTGAAGGGAAACAACATAACTTCTGGCTAAACTTGTAAACAAAAGATATGATCCAACCAACAGAACATCAACAGAACTGAACTGAACACAAGGAAACCACCTGATGGTCAGTTGTGTGCCTGTCCATCAATGTTATCTGAGTCTGACTCTCCCATGTCTGTTTCTAACGGTCCGTCAAAGTCATCCACAGAATCATAATCATCCGAATCTTCATAGTCATCATCATCTCCCTCATTATCATCCTCATCATCATCATGGGTCTGGAGGACAATGAGACGTATAACATTAGATTACAGACTTATCATTACCTCTTATTAGTTGTATCAAATGCTCTACATAATATGCTACAAACAGACATGATTTGCAAATGGTTTTACAATGCCTGAATTTATCATACAAGTAGTCATGTGGTAACCTGATATCCTAAAATGTATTGTATAAAAACTATAACGTTACATCCTAAGATACTGTGACTTGTCAATATTAATGTTACATAAATGCAATGTGTACCCTATTACTTGTCTTCAATTATTGTTGACTTCTGTAATGAAAGAAAAAATCAAAATATCAAAGTTACCTCTGATGCTGTCTTCCCAATAGGAACTATGTCATTGTCCTTCTCTGCTATGCTTTCTAACTGTGAAGAATACAAAAGCATTTTAATCATAATATGTGACAAAACTTGTAAAGCTGTAATAAACTGTGTGACATCATAAATGTATTTTCTTATACCCCATGGCTATTGACAGGAACATCCTGTCAATAATCATATATAAATTATATATATAACGTTGTTAGACATATGAAATAAATTTTGGTATCTAAAATCAAGGAGGCTCCCCTCTAACCTCCTTGCTAAAATGATAGCAAACCCTACGTTGACAATTTATGCATTTACCCATGATTTGTGAGCCTGTTCCATATGATGCAGTTCACTCTCATCATCGCACGGCTTGTCCAAGTTGAACCACAGGGGATCGTTCACACGAGGCAGTAGATTCGGGAACGGCGTAGACATCTTGTACTGCAAGGAAAGATAAACCTGGCTGCGCAGCGCAGGTCAAATCATAACATCCAAATGTTACTCAGGTCCTGCTGACGTCTTGGCCTGAAAATTTTCTAGAAAATTCGCCCTGTGTAAAGTCTGCAGCACTTCACAAGCACGTAAAGCCACAAGGAGTATTTTATGTACTTCAAGGCTTACGGATATTGCTTGTACCGTCAGAATTTCCACAAAAATCTTCAAAATTGGGACAACAACCTCTGCATACCCTTTCTCCCTTTCCCTCTCCACAAATTTGAACCAGGAAACATAGTCCGCAATTTCAGACCGCAGATACGATGACATGATCTAAAGAAAAATACGTTGGTATTTGCAGATAAACACTTATAAATAGCCTAACTAATATTTTAATTTTGCTTAATAAACTACAATTATGGATTGGTAGGATACATACCGATACGGTGTTTTACGTTCAAACCAGAACTAGGTATATAGCTGTCTTTAAATGGTGAGCTGATTTTGTTCATTTTAATAGCCAACATGGCGGCTAGTCGTCAGAAAATAGAAAACGTCTGCGGCTAAATGACGAATTTCGTGATTTACAGACGAAATTGGAAGCTTACGACGAAATGTATGACTAAGACGAATCCAAAACTTTTTCTAACTTTTTAGAAGGTAGGATTTGTTACTCTAGATGGATTCTGGGGACGAGGACGACCGTGAGACAGAGCCGCCCCTGTCTCTGACGGGGTTTCTGTTTGGAAATATTGATCAGAAGGGGCAACTTGAAGATGACGATATTTTGGATCAGGTAAGATGTGGCTTTGATTTTTGTTTCCCACTGTTAAATAATTACAGTAGATTGTTTTCCCCGTTAGCAAAACAGCAGAGACAGAAACCAATGTATACAGCACGAATTTCAAATTTGTTAAACCTTTCAGTTTTGAATCAAGAAATGAATTGTTGTTCCACAGGAATCCAAGCGACATTTGAATCAGTTGAACTCACTTGGAGGATTTGGCAGCCTGGTTCAAGAGATCACAGCAGATACAGACAACAATGGAGATGATGAACAGGATAGTCAGACAAGCTCTACAGGTAAGAATTTTGCTGTATAAGCATTGAACTTCCCGGTTCGTGCAAACCTCAATTGGTTGAGGGCTCTAAAACTACGTTGGTAGTTAGCATAGTACAAGATGTGCACACATTGCCACACAACTGAAACTTTGTTGGGGTTTGGTTTTCTTTTTAATGCCCACGATAATCACATTGATCATTCTGGCATACTCATTTTCACCTGAGTGAGGTGAGGAAAGTCGTGAAAAGTTCCTTTCCCAAGGACACAAGATCGGTGACACGGCAGTAGGATTTGAACCCGGGACCTCTTGATTCTGAGCCAAACGCCATACCGCTATGCCACACGACCTCACATAAAATGTTCCAACACAAAAAGTTTGTTTGCATTATTTATAGCTACCACCTTTTCTGTAGCAAAGATAATTGCTTCTTGAGGTTAGTTTGAATTGATGTTCCTTACTTTGTAGTTACATGTATGTTATCATGTTTTCCAGGTTGGGTGCTGAACTCTCCCAGTGCTGTGGACTATTCTGACATCAATGAAGCTGTAGATGAACAAGAAGTCAGACAGTCCATGGGCTCTCTACAGGTGCCCCAGCCAGGTACACTTACATGTACATACATTTGTACATTCTGTATCTGTATCTGTATAGCCGGTATAACCGCCCTTCGGCGTAACACACCAGCTTTGCAGGCACGCGGCACGGCGGCAGCTGGCTACATTACACCGAACGACATGTTACACCCAACCCTTGAACGTCTAACTCTGAGCAATGTTTAAAACTATCTAGTGACGATACCCCTACTGTACTTGGTGGCAGCGAGTTCCATTCTACGATAGTTCTAGGAAAAAATGGGTTTTTGCAGCATTGCTATTGTGTCTGTACTCTTTATGTTATATTAAATTTTAAAGAATTTGTACTAGAAATTTATGCCTAAACTTAAGTTATTTCTGATATATGATTTAGCTATTAGTATTGATATCAATAACAAATTGAAATTTGATAATGGATGCTGATGATACCTATTTGTTAATCTTAATACTTGACACTGTTCTAAATACAAAGGTTCAGACTCAACATCTGATGATGATGATGACTATGATGATGAGGGGGAGACAACGGACCGGCAGCTCATGCCCCCACCGGCCTCTAGCTTGGTTACCAAGGCAACCAAAATGGACTCCAGAAGCTCTCCCGTGGAGGAGTTCAAAGGTCGACCATCCTCGGTTGATGAAAGGGATGCTGGGAACTCACTGTTTGCCGATGCTGGGATCATCCTACCATCGGTGGTTCCTACAAGTACAAATGGAGAAACTACAAGAAAAGAGGAGGACAATCTAGTCGAGAAAGGTGATGGCAAAAGGAGGGTGTCTGATAGCTTTCCAGAATTGAACTGGAAGAGAAGAAGATCCATGGAGAAGTCTCCCAGTGGTGGAAGTCTGAAGGATGCTCTCTTCAAAGGGAAAGCGCTGCCAGATGTAACAGTTCTGTTTCCACACTTCAGACATGGAAAGGTAAGGGCTTGTAGATGTTTGGTGTATTATAGAAAGTTTAGTATACTGTGCATAAAAGTCCTTGCTGACATTGTCGTTTCTTGACCTGTATGATGTTAAGATCCCTATAATTTTATACTGTTATATATCCACTATACAGCTGCTTGGAGATGAATACTCAGTGATTTATACAGACCTAACAGTATGTCATGTCACACACAGGTTCTCAGATTTAACAAGTTGTTTGGGCCGGGGAAACCATCATCGTTGCCGCAGATTTGGAGAGGTGCCAAGCGGAGAAGAAAACGGCGACGGCCGACGGGAGAAGAATCTGTGGAGGAGTTTCAGGGGTGGGAGTTCGACTATGCCCCCATCCCTCCTCCTGACCAGTGGATGTCTGATGATGAGGTACAATGTACTGACATTTGGCTCCCCCTAGCTTTTTTCTTTCAAAGTGCAGCTTCCTTTTAAACCTAGAGATTACCAGCATGTAAGTCGTACAGAGGAAATTATAATTTGACTAAGCTAGCTAGACAGAGGGCTTTTTCTGGCTATGTATACTGAAGTACTTATTGTTGAGTTGAGAAGAAAAACTGTTAGACTGTGCAAGCCTGGAGACTTCTATGGCTCAATACAACTTCAGATTTTCCTTCCCTTACATGTACTTTTCTTATTACTTAGGAGAAGATGATGCGTCCCATGGAAGCTTTACCGGACACAGGAGCCCGGAAGGAGACCTCTCAGGATGAGGACAGACCAGAGATCCCCGAGTGGAGATTCGGCCCTGCCAGGTACTGGTACGACATGCTGGGGGTACCTGAGACTGGCGAGGGCTTCGACTATGGATTCAAACTGGCCGAGGTAACTTCTTACTTTTTTTTCAGTTAAGGTGTTTTTTTTAGTTTTCTTTTTTATTTAGCTTAGAATAAAAACTGCTGCTAGTACATTGTGTAATATGAAGTTTTAGTTCCTTGATGAAAAGGTAGAAAGCCATTTGTTATCAGTCAATACAAATTTAGAGAGCATAGATTAATCTTATTTCTTTAAATTTTTCAATTTCCAACTAAAATTATTCTATAAATGTTATCCATGTGACGAAAATTCAGCATTGTTGCATGCAGAATATTTTGCAGTAATTCAGAAATGTGTGTTAAAGGTTCAGTTTATGTAGAATTGATGTACTTTGTTTTGTAACCGTTACAGAATTCTGACAGTGACAGTGGTAATGAAGGGGATGATGAAAGAGAAGAGTCAAAAGAAGAACCTCCCAAACCCTCTCAGCCTGAACCACAGAAAGATGATACTACAGAGAAGACAGAAAATCAGACAGAAGACATGGAAACCTCAGAAGAACCTGAAGGGGTCCCAAAGTCAGAGTTTCCAGCAGAGGAGTACTTCTACATGGTGGCACAGAGGTCGTGGGAGGATGATATCGTGTGGGATGGGGAACAGATAAAGGAGAAAGTACTGCAGTCCAAATCTGCAGCTATGGCAGGGTGGATCCCAACCAGTACCAGTAGGACTGCACAGTCCTTCAGCTCACAACAAGGTAACAAAGGAGAATATACACCAGAAAACACTTCTCATTGAAATATTATGTATTCCCACCCTAAGGAAGGAAATGCTTTGTTCTATACTATGGGGAGTAAAAGCCAAAAAGGCAGTTAGCTCTAGACACTGTTCACACTCAAATTTGCACCCCCACAAAAACCTTTCCCATAAATGAAGGGGGAATTTGTTAGGTATGAATATGACATATGCTGTCTGTGGAGGATCATGATAAATATTTCCATGTAAATACAAATACTGGGTAGTTAATACAAAGTGGATAGGTTTAAGTGTAAGTTAATTTTCATGTTTACATTGTTTTCATTGTTGTTCCAGGTTTGAACATCAATGTGACCCTTCCAAACAGCATCCCCTCCACATCGTCAGGAAAGAACCAGCAAGGTGAGCAACTCAAGGGCCATTCCATGTCTTATCTCTGGGCCTTTGAAAAACCTTTACTCAGTCACCCACTCTAATAGATACCGAACCAACCCTCGCATGCCTCAACAACTTATACTTAAGTGTAGAATGGTGTCTTGAAGAAATGGATAGATTCTCAGCAGGTTTCTTGTCCCTCCCTGTCAGACCCAGATGATGAGCAGCAGTGGTACTCTCTCTTCCCTGTGGAGAACCCTGAGCTGGTGTATGGCAACTGGGAAGATGACATCATCTGGGACCCACAGGTAATGTGATTTAACTGACGATTCAACGTTTCTCTAAATGTTTCTCTAACCTTCCTTTTACCATGTTACTTGTACAAATACACATGTTTATTGATTAGCTGCTTCATGATGGTAGATATACATGTATTAAGAATTGTGACCCATGGTTTAAGCCAAAAGACATTATCACCAGTTGATAATAATTGTCATTCTGTGCTGTATGCCTTTCAGTGTTTGGATACCATATTTGGAGGTCTTCTTGTATGGCCATACCATATACTAGGAAATGTCTGTGTATGGCAATGCCATATTAGGAGGTATTTTTATATATGGCCATGCCATATTAGGAGGTAATGTAAGGCCCTAATGTCAGCCAATCAAGTTGCAGCATTGGATGATGACATAATTTGCATGTCTCAATTCATGCAAAACCTTTTAACTTGTCAAAAAAGGCATCATTCCATATTTTTTTCCAGAATATGAAGGAGATTCCGAAACCAAAGGTCATGAAACTTGACCCCAATGATGAGAACATCATCTTCGGAATTCCGGATGACCCAGACCCGCTTCCAGATGACACGCCCTCCAAGGACAAGAAGGAAGTTCGCCAGTCCACCTTACTGCTGAAAAAGAGAGGCTTGACCAAGCCAGAGTCTGACCAGGTTTGGTTGTTCCTGTTACTAACACTGTCAAAAACCTTCACAGCTTTAACCACATGTACGTCTTCTCCACTTTTTGTCTTTTCATGACTTTTTTTCTCTTTACTAGTTGTAAGTATGTGTTTTCAGTTTGCTCAATGGTCAAACAAATGAAGGGTCAGCCCTTAAATTGTATGTTATAGAAGAATGTCTTTGAATGAACATTAGGGATAATGTCATCATGTATCATTTACATTAGTTTGTTTTCTTCATGCTGCATTATTGAAAGATATCCTATCATTGAAACAGACCTAGGGATTGTTTTGTGATGTTATACTGAAATGGTCTCAGTTTCAGCTCTGGAGTTCTTCAAAGTACTGTGAGGTTTACTACCCGTTTAGTGCTCATTTATAAATTAAATGCAAAATTAATTGTACATTTCATCATGATCGTTGATTTGATTTTTTTGAAGAGTTGGACCAACAAAGCATGTGTTTTTTCTGCAGTTGTCGGATCCAAGGAAGAAAAAGAAAAATGTGGTAAATTGAAGATTAGGACATATCTGTTCCATTCTGGCGTGAAACCTTGTCTGCCATTCAGAAATACTTGACTAATCTTGCTACACATCTTTCATATTAACATAGAAATTGTAGACATTATAAAAACACTTGTTAGCAATTGTTTCTTGATTCATTATCACAAACAATGTTTCTTTGAAAAGTTACTGAAATCATGAATCAAGGTTGTGTGGTGTTTCTTTAATATAACCATCCTTTGTGAACCATGATTATATATTATACAGAACTCATACAGATCTAACATTTTCCATTAACAAAAAAAGACAACGTTGATTCTGAAAGGTTTCACCATAGGATGGACTGAGATGTTACCAGCATTTGGAACGTTTGTTTCTCTGTTTGTTCTGTTTGTTTGTTGCTTTATCCTTCTTGAAGTTGAAAAAGGCACATTGAATAAGACAAAAAGCACACCATATATCTATTAAGAAGGTAAGATGTTGAAAGATATCATTCATGATTGTTCATAATTCTTCATAACTGGTATTGTACATTAATCTGACAGTGCTATATTGATTTGCTTAGCAACTTATCTGTTCCATTGTTGCTTTAATTGTTCATTTTCTTTCAAAATCATATTTCTTATGATCCAAGGGAAAATGAAACAAAAGTATTTTCCTTCATTCAAGCCATTGAACCTGATATTGGCTGAGCTTTGTGGCAAATAACTGGATCAACCCAGTACTGGGAAAGATTGAAATTTGGCAAAGAAAAAGCTCCACAATTCCAAAATATATTAAGTATTCTTATTCCATGCTGAATTGCTTATTGGAGTCCAGAACAGTGGAACATGTTGTGCTTAAGTAAACAACAAACAAAATGTGGGTTATGTTGAATTTATCGAGCTATTCACTCAAAATAGAATTCTGTTCTTTTACAGGCCAATGTGTCCCATAATGAACAGAAAGACCCGTGGAACCTGTCCAATGATGAGTACTACGACCCTAAACACAGTCTGCAAGAGACAACACTACGGGCCAGCATGGGTGGGAACCTAGTACAGGTGACTTCTCACTCCTTTCTAGTCATTTGTCCAGCAACTTATTGAAACTAGCATAACTTCTAGCTAAAATGCCTGTCACACATTCAGAACCTTCACCCAACCACCAACCAACCAACCAACCAACCAACCAACCAAGGTTGGCTGAAGTTCGGGAGCAGTCTGGCCAGATTTAGGCCATGCCTACCTTTCTATACGAATCAAATTGAATTTGAGTCAAATTTGACCACGGAACGGCCTGAACACTACTGACCTACTCACGAACCCCAGCCAATCACCAGCTAGCCATGGCCAAACCTCCCATCCACAACGGAATCTTTAAAACATTAGCTGATCTCGCCAAATACCAGCCAACCATAGCCGACCTTGCTCCTGATCTACTCCTTACCATGGTTGGGAGGAGTTTGGTAGTGTTTGGGAGGCTATATTTGCCTATATGTGACAGGCTTGCAGTATATGTAGTAATGTTGGATCTCCATTGTATTATTGACATTTGTAGTAATGTTAGTGTATTTCTCCCATGTAGCACTCCATCCCAGCCATCGAGCTGCGCCAGCCGTTCTTCCCCACACACATGGGACCCATCAAGCTGAGACAGCTCCACCGCCCTCCCCTCAGGAAGTTCTCCCACGGCCCCATGGCCCAGCCTGGGCCTCACAGTGTCCTACCTCTCCTCAAACAGATCAAGAAGAAAGCTAAGGTAAGGATATTGTGTCTGACTGTATGGTTAAAGTTTGATTGTTTGATTTAATACAAGAAAAGTTTCACCAAATTTTTGGGTCCCAGAATCTTTGTTGGTCCCAGAATCTTTGTTGGTCCCAGAATCTGTGTTGTCCTTTATTTCGGGTCTAAGAATCTAGTAACAGAATTTATATAAAACGTTTTAAGAACAACATGTTTTGGAAGCACTAGCTGTTTTCATAGAATGCATTAACTGCAGTGGTCATTTCCTAATACATATAAACACAGAGCAAGTATGGTAATAAAAAGTAAGGCATTGTAGAAAGTATTTGCATGCAGCTGTAACATATCTCCCCCTGTAGATGAGAGAACAGGAGAGACAGGCCTCTGGAGGTGGGGAAGTGTTCTTCATGAGAACTCCTCAGGACCTGACGGGGATGGACGGGGAGATCCTCCTGGCAGAGTACAGCGAGGAGTACCCTCCTCTCGTCAGCCAGGTTGGCATGGCAACCAAGATCAAAAACTTCTACAAGAGGGTCAGTTGTCATTGCTATTTCACTTAATGTATAATTTACTGATTTATTGCATGAACTAGAAGATTAAAAAGCCAAGAAAATATGAATTGAATGGTATGTATACAGGATATTCATGGATGTCAAGTTTCAGTAGTGAGTGCCATTTTTAATCAAACATGTTTGGATCCTTTTCTTACTGATGTACTTGTAAATACAGCCAAATCTTCAAAAACATTGGTCTTGATGACATTGACTTGTTAGAGGTATAACAACCTGTCTGGGCTGAATTTTTTGTTCTCTCTTTGTACTCCACAGAAAGCTGGCCACACCACGGGTCCCCCTAAGTTCCAGTACGGTGAGACGGTGTACGCGCACACCTCCCCGTTCCTGGGCCCCCTGCACCCCGGCCAGGCCCTCCAGGCCTTTGAGAACAACTTGTTCCGAGCACCCATCTACCAACACAAGATCCCTGAAACCGACTTCCTTGTCATTCGCACAAGAATGCAGTGAGTTGTAATGTCACAAATGCATGTCCATCTTGCATAGAAGTGTATGACGTTGTAGCAGAAGGACCTGATCAGTTTTTTGGGGGGGTGGATGGGTGGTAATGATTTTGTCTGAATGTATTTGTTGTCTGGCTGTCTGTGGTATGCACAATGTATCTATCAAAGATTTACAATATCATGGCTACATACTATTGTATAGTTTCAGCCACTGTCTTTATCTTGGTTCTAAAATTCTTGTGCCACTGTAGAGACTTGTGAAAATGCAGCAAAACCTTTGCAATGGTACTCTTTACAGGCAAATAGAGGGTGTGTAGTACTGCTTTTATGAATGAAAAAAAACCTCTTACTTCTGCATACACAAGAATTCAATAGTCTTTATGATTATACAATGTGCTTTACAAGGATGCAGCTAATGATGATTCAGAGAAAGTAAATATTCCTCTGTGTTTCAGTTATTACATCCGTGAATTCCAAGGCCTTTTCTGTGTTGGACAAGAATGTCCCCTATACGAGGTGCCTGGTCCAAACTCCAAGAGAGCCAACAACCATGTTAGGGACTTCCTCCAGGTAAAGTCTCACCTGTAACAGTTCTTCTTCTTAATAAGTAGGTTACATAGTTGAAATACAACTGTATATCTGTGTAGATACATTTTCTATGTTCACCGGCCTTTGAGCAATATATATTTATTATGAAAGTTTTCTCGTAGGTTTTCATCTATAGACTGTTCTGGAAGAGTAAGGACAAGCCACGCAGAATCAAGATGGAGGACATCCGTAAGGCCTTCCCAACGCACTCTGAGAGCAGCATCCGCAAGAGGCTGAAACTGTGTGCCGACTTCAAAAGGACTGGTAATATTCTCAATTACCTACAGCCACGTTTAGTTCAATTACTGGTCTATTGTAATTCATACCACTTGGAATAAAAACAAACCAATACATAGAACTGAAAGATTTGATACCGGTGTGTATCCCTATTATTTTGAAGCTCACTTACTTGTGTACTAGGACAGAAATGATAGCATGTTCTGTATGTAGGGATGGACTCTAACTGGTGGGTACTGAAGCCAGAGTTCCGGCTACCTTCTGAGGAAGAGATCAGAGCCATGGTGTCCCCTGAACAGTGCTGTGCTTACTACAGCATGTTAGAGGCAGAACAGAGGCTCAAGGTACATTCAGCATTTCTTTTCACTTACATATACAGTACATGCAGTAACAGTGCCCCCTGGCTGTTATCCACAGCAATGCATCTTATGTACATGATTAAGCAAGTATGCTCTTCAGTGATGAGTATTTCTGATGTTCTATTGTTTTTATAAGATATATAACTATAGCTAAGTTATTTGTAGATGGTTTATTGCAGTTTGTTGTGTGCAAGTATGTCTGTATTGCCAAGACCCCTGTTTGTTGTGTAAGGTTTTACACGTATGTTGTTTTATTTTCCTGTCCGCAGGATGCAGGGTATGGTGAGAAGTCTCTGTTTGCTCCGGAGGAGGAAAATGAAGAGGAGTTCCAGAGAAACATAGATGATGAGGTAAATTTTGCAGTCTTCACAAAGTTTTCCTATCATTTTGAAATAATTTTCTATGTGGCAACTGCCACTCTTTATCTTGAGAGCTCTTGTGAGGAAGTACTGCAGAGATTTATATTTGATAACAAGAAGAGGAGTGCTAGTGGATTTGTATGCTGTTCCTCTTCCTTCAGGTGCGCACGGCTCCGTGGAACACCACGCGAGCCTTCATCTCTGCCATGAAGGGGAAGTGCCTGCTGGCTGTGATGGGCGTGGCAGACCCTACCGGCTGTGGAGAGGGATTCTCATACATCAAGGTGGGCCTCCTTATGTCTTCTAGGAAGGAGTGAACAAAAGAATGAATGAAAGACAGCAGATGAATGGATGGAAAGGTGAATGGATGAATTGATAAATATAGATTAATATGAAGGAAGGAATGAACAAATGAAAGGAATTAACAAAGGCATGAATGAATTTTACAGAAAAAACATGTGTAGGTAATGCTGTTTTTAATAGGTTCAAGATGATTATCAGTAGACTCCAGCTTAGTGATACATCCTTTGACATTTGAAAAGGAGTACAGGGTTAGAAAATTAACTTTGTACCAAAGTTTGATTGGATATTACAATGAATGATCCCCCCAGGTTCCCAACAAGCCCCAGTCCTCCAAGGACGACAACTCTCCCCAGCCCGTGAAGAGAACGGTGACGGGAACGGACGCCGATCTGCGCAGGCTGTCCCTGAAGAATGCCAAGCAGCTCTTGAGGAAGTTTGGTGTGTCTGAGGAAGAGATCAAGAAGCTGTCAAGATGGGAAGTAAGTACTGTACAACAGAAGGTCGAGACTCCTGCGTACAATCCTCTTAACCTCAGCTGGGCTCTTATTCTTAAATCTTGATGTCTTATCCTAAGTCATAGCTGTTTGATGACAACTCTGTCAATGCAAAAATATCATTAAAATGCAATGCAAAAATTTGGTGTCTCATTAAAACCCAGAATGTTCTTTCTTTTTTTCATTATGTGAGTGTCCTTTTCTACATGTTTCATTGACAAGAAATGTACTAATAAAGAGTCAAACTATATGTCTTCTGAGTTGCCTGATATCCAATAGTTGCCAAAAGTCCTTTGTTTTGCAAGCTAACTGTTGACACCTTGTGTCCAGGTGATTGACGTGGTGAGAACCATGTCCACGGAACAGGCCAGGTCGGGGGAGGCGGGGATGAGCAAGTTTGCCCGCGGGACTCGTTTCTCCGTAGCCGAGCACCAGGAGAAGTACAAGGAGGAGTGCCAGCGGATATTTGACCTACAGAACAAGTAGGGAAAACTTGTTGTTTCCCCATTGAGAAACTTTGATGATTTTGTAAGCTGTCTAACTCTATGCTCCAAATGTCTTTTAATCCATGTAACTACACATATTAAGCAATAGTCTGAACTCAAAAGAAGTTCTGTTTCATGTAACTGTAGACAAGTGTCAAGCCTAAAATTACTGCTGTGTGTGGCCCCAACTTTCTACTTGCAATTTTACAAATGCTGAAAGTTATGTCGGCCAGTTTAACCTTCACTATGCTCAGGTACATGTAGCCCTTTGGTACCAATTTGTATTGGTCATGGAGATAGGCAACAGGGAGAAGGTTGGACAGTTGAGTCTATGATTGTAGTTTTGGGAAACTAATTTTTTTTCTTTCCTTCTTTCCAGGGTCCTTTCCTCAGCTGAGGTCCTGTCCACAGATGAAGAAAGCAGCTCTGCAGATGACAGTGACTTTGAGGAAATGGGCAAAAACATTGAGAACATGCTGGCCAACAAGAAAACAAGTCAACAGGTCATTCTTTTTAACTAGCATCTGGGACTCATAAATGCCTCCACGTCTGCTAATTTGATAATAGAAGGGACATTTGATACATACAGTAGCCGTGTTTTGCTATGACTACAAGTTAGCTAGAAAGTTTTAATTGAGCTGTGTGGCAGAGATATCCTTGCTTTTGTGAGGTTTATTCAAATGGCATCTTTTTGACCTATCAGTAATAACCAGGATTTGGTGTTCCAGTGCTAACTGTTACTGCCTCATACCACGAAAGATTCTATCTGCCAAAGTTTCTCTAAAATTCTGTACTTTTCCAGATCACCCGTGAGAGAGAAGAGGCAGAGAGGAAGGAGCTGCAGAGAATGATTATGGGGGAGGACACCAAGGACAGGCAAGAACAGCATTTACTTACCAACATAACAGACTCTGGGATTTCATTACAGATGTTTGAGAATTTGTAACATTCTTTTTCAGATGTATTGACAGTTTGTTATTGACATCTTGTCCATACAGAGACAAGGATGATAAGAGAGAAAGTAAGCGCTCCTCATCAACAGGCACCCCTATCCCTGGAGCACGTGGTCAGGACGATGACTTGGAGAGCATAGGCTCATCTTTTGTAAGTCCCTTTACATTAAAGTGAAAATTGACTAGAAAGTAATACTATGTTTTTATATGTACATTCCTCGTAGTCTACTGCCTTTTACTTCAATATATCTACATGTATGTTGAGAAACGAGCTGCAGAAACCAGTAAACATTGCATGTTGTTCAAGACATCTTTGTTTTCCAGACTGGTCGCAGACTGAAGATCTACAGGACCTTTAAGGATGAGGATGGGAAAGAATACGTCAGAACAGAGACCGTCCGCAAGCCTTCTGTCATTGACACTTATGTCCGCATCAGGACTACTAAAGATGAAAACTTCATGTAAGTCTGGCTTATCCTGCACTTTGTGTACTCAAGAAAAATGTTATGTATTTCTTCTTCACTCGAGAACATTGTGATTTCAAATGAACAAAACAAACCACATGTTTTTGTCATTCCAGTAAGAACTGGCTAGCCCAGGATGAACAGCACAAGGAGGAGATGAGAAGAGAGAGAAGAAGGTTGGTGTTGTGTCTGTGTCTGTGTTTGTGTCAAATAGAGCAAATATATACAGATTTTTTTCAGTTGGTCAACATTTTATCAGTCCTGATATGGCTGTGGCTATCTTGTTTGTGTTTCTTTCAGTATGCAGTATAGAGACTTCTATGTTTCCTTCATTCAAAGTATTAAATGCTAACAGGAGAACATATTGCAAAGAAATATATTGTACTGATAAATTCTTTATTTTTGCTGTACAGAATTCAAGAGCAGCTAAGACGCATCAAAAGAAACCAGGAGAAGGAGAAGATGGCTCCTCCCCCCAAGAAGAAAAAGAAGAAGCCTGACCAGCCCCCACTCAAGGTACATAAAACTAGTACATAAAAGAGAAGGAAGTTTAGAATTAAGATGATAGAGTTAAGAAGTAAGCAGGGCTTGAAATCCATATAGGTTAGTATAGGCACAGTTGAATCTATGCAGGTACCAGTATTTCTGATGTCTACCTGCACCTTACCTGAACTGATGTATGTGCCGGGTATATGAGTGCATGTGAATTTTTGTATTTTGAGCCCGGAGTCATGTATGACTGGAGATGCTTGATTTTAAATTTCTCTTTTTCATTCCCTCTGCAGTTGAAGTGCGGTGCCTGTGGACAGATCGGCCACATGAGGACCAATAAGGAGTGTCCGCTGTACGAGAGGAGCCACGCCCCTCCCTCCCATCCCGTTGCCATGACGGAGGAGCAGGAGGAGGAGGTGGAGAGGTGCACCATCAAGGAGGATGAGAACCTCATCAAGGTGGAGGGGACCAAACTCATCCTGGGCAAGTCACTGGTGGACCAGTAAGTACTGCTCTACAAACTAATGAACAAGTCATGCCCTTTTATTAATTCTTTTATTCAGCCATTCACAACACACTTGATGATTCGTCCATTAATTTTGGTCTTTCATGTCTTATTTCCATCAGTTCTTCTCTACTTCATTCCCTTCATTCATACGGTCACTCATTCCATCCATCCATCATCCATCCACCTAAAACACACCTTGAACTGAGGTGTTACAATACAGATCATGTTGCACTGAGACCACAACATGATACCTATTCTAAAAAGTCTACCCCCAAGGGTTTGTATGGATGTTGAAGAATGTATATCTGACATGTAAACTGTGCATATACAGGGCTGCTGCAGTCCGTCGAGAGTCCCTGATTCTCAAATTCCCCAAGGCCATGCAGCCGAAGAAGGATGAGAAGAAAAAGAGAAGGGTGGGGACGGTCACACACTGTGATTACCTCAAGGTGGGCAGCCCTGAACATACTGTCTCGTAAAGTTTCCTTTCAGAGTACATATTTGGATAACATGTTTGTTGAAACACAGTACGAAGTAGTGACAATCAATGTTTGATAATTGTCATGTCACATTGTCCTTTTTATGTATGTTTCTATTTCTGGAAATTAAAATCTCTATGTATGATATCACAGTGTTATGTTACTTGTAGAAAATGTTTTTGCGAGGTTGTAATGGCTTGTAACATTCTTTCCGGTGTATCACAGAGTGCTTTGAAATTGTTAATTTCAGAGACCCAAGAAGTCGGCGAACCGGCGCCGTACGGATCCTGTCGTGACGCTGTCATCCATCCTGGAGAACTTCCTGAACGAGATGCGAGACTTGCCGAACACTTACCCCTTCCACCAACCCGTCAACCCTCGCATGGTGGTGGACTATTATAAAATTGTACACAGACCCATGGACCTCCAAACTATGAGAGAGGTCAGTTACACGGTATACCTGGTAATTTCTCTAGAAGCTCCTCATGTTGTGCTTCCCATGTGGATTGCTAGGTGGTGCACATGTACAAAGAAAATGTCTCATGTAGGGTTGTTTTTACCATAGGCCGCGCCATTCTCGCAAGAAGTTGCGCAATGTCTAATCGCACGTTACGCAATGCCAAGCCAGGCCTCGCAATTAACAATGTCCCGATGTCAAAATGACGCTAAATTTCAGCTCGGGACAATTCAAATTACGTTTCGGCAATTTCGGGGCAATTGGACAATTCTGACGTCCACGTCATTTAGGAACGCGATCCATTCGTGAGAAGCAAAGGGAAGCAACACTGTCTATTTTTCAGGTCTTTCAATTCACTCTTTTTAGCATTGCTACAATTCGAGCAAGGTGAGCAAGTCAGTAATTGTGCACACCCATGCCACCCAACCAGCTATTCCCATTTTGGCGGCCTATGGCCAGCTTTTTTAAAAAGCTTTCTTGTTTCAGCTGTACTGATTCAACTGTCAATTCTGTCCCACAGAAACTGCGGCAGAGGCAGTACCACTCTCGTTTAGACTTCGTAGAAGACGTTAAACTGATTGTTCACAACAGCACACTGTACAATGGTGAGCCCTCCTTTGGAATACAGTCGGATAGATTTTGATGGTTACAGTTGCTTGAGTAACAGTTTTCTTGTGTATCTCATTACAGTACCTGGCTGTCTAACCTTCATCGACGTAATGTACAATTGTCACCAAAAAATATCAGATAGTTCTAGCTGATTCAAGATTAAAAAAAGCATTCAGAGATCCTTTGCATGTGTTCACCCGTTTGAAAATTCAGTATCCATTTTTGTGGTACTATCCAGGTATAAAGAGTCTGCTGCATGTGTTAGCCTGTTTAACAGCGTACATGTTTGTGATATAATCCAGGTGCGAAGAGCCCGCTGACCCAGATTGCGCAGGACATGCTGGGCGTGTGCGAGAAGCGAGTGGCGGAGAAGGAGGACAAGATCACCCGTCTGGAAAAGGCCATCAACCCGCTCCTGGACGACGACGATCAAGTCGCCTTCTCCTTCATCCTGGAGAACATCATCACACAGAAGATGATGAACGTGCCAAATGTAAGGCTTTTCTCGTGTACCTTTTTCTTTTGGTGGCACCTCAGGGTGACAACTAAGAGTAAGAATATACTAAACTTGTACTGCCACCAGTATTGCCTCCTTTAAAAGGAAGTTACGGGATTCCCTCGGTGACCCCTACAAGCCTTAGACTTGTGACCCTGACCTCTCCACGTTGATGTACTGTATTGTTGTGATGTACGTATAAATGTTTGTCTTGTCAGCAGGGCAAGCCCTTAATAA
This sequence comes from Branchiostoma floridae x Branchiostoma japonicum, assembly GCA_013266295.2. NCBI lineage: Eukaryota > Metazoa > Chordata > Leptocardii > Amphioxiformes > Branchiostomatidae > Branchiostoma > Branchiostoma floridae x Branchiostoma japonicum. The sequence continues at coordinate 10,447,235 of CM023827.1, read as the reverse complement.
TAGCCACCTGGCTAGTTGGGCTGCCCTGGCTGTACAAATTGTCTTTTTACAGCCAAACAAATAAAATAAAATAAAATAAAACTAAGAGTATCCATCAAGATACAAGATGTCTTTATTGGTTTGTCACAGTTCAACAAACTGAATTAAAACCCAATGTACAAACAAGTCTGAGTCGGGCATTTGACATGAAAATTATCTGATGAATATTGAAAAACTGTAAAAATATACAAGTAATGGACAATATTATTCAATGAAATACATGTATGCTGTTAAAATCCACATCTATGGCACAGAATACGTATAACTATACTGGTTTAACAAACGTGTCAGATATGGTATTGGAGAGTTGCTATATCACTGTGTGTTTGCCTTCAGGAGGTTCAGTTTGTGTTGATTGCATCAGATCAACTAGTTAGAATGGACTTTGCAGAAAGCAAAAACTCAAAACTTTATAGAAGCAGCAGGACATAGTGTTATCAACGGTTTATGTTTGTAAAAAGTTGTAAAGCCAATACGATGAACTACATGTAAATGTACAGGGGAATTGTAATGAATGAGATCCAAAAATGTTTCTGAATTATGTTTTCTCCAGTCTTGGCCCTTCCACCAGCCAGTCAACAAGAAGTTTGTACCCGACTACTTTAAGGTCATCTCACAACCCATGGACCTGGAGACACTCAAAAAGGTAACTGAAGATGCAAGAAAAAAATCAAAGACATTGAAAGAAGTTAACACAGGGATGGGGTAACGTGACTTGCAGTAGTTTGAGAATCTGTATTCTGAAGACTTGAAAACTGAGGTTTACATGAAGTTTTTGCACATTTTTTCCTTAAGTCAGTTGGCAAACAAACCAGGAGAATCATAAGATATTATAATAATTGTAGAATGTCATTTTTCTAATGCTTCTTTCAATGCTGAAACATATGGGGTTTCTATTTGTTAGAGCGAGAGTAATTATTATTCATCTGCGAGAGTTCCAACAAAAGTATGTCTGTTTTCTGTGCACGTACATAGAACGTTCAGTCGCACAAGTACCGTAACCGTGAGGCGTTCATGAAGGACGTAGACCTGATCCACAGGAACAGCATCAAGTACAACGGGGCAGACAGCCCCTTCACATGCACCGCTGACGAGGTCGTCAGGTCATGTAAGGAAACTCTCGATGAGGTAAAACTTTTACGTGGCTCTTTCATTTTACCATCGCCTCTCATGACTTTATTACTTGTTGTGATGTTTGGTTTGAATGCTTTAGTTTTTGTCTTGTGATGTTCAAGTGTTGACAATATTTCTATGTTAGACTGGGAAAATCGTTCTTAAAGGTTATGTTAATCCAGCTATTATGGCACAGAATTTGGGTCATCTTTTGTACCAATTCTTTCCAATTCCAACAAAATGCTTATTTGATGATTGCAGTCACTTTGTAAGAAAGGTAAAAGGAGCAAAACATGACAAATCATCCTTCCTTTTTTTTGTCCAGTACGACGAGCACCTGACCCAGCTGGAGAACGACATCTGCCACGCCCAGGAGGCTGCCATCGCTGCCGCGATGCAGGATGAGGATCAAGATGGCAGCAACCTGCCCTCCAACCCCAACAGTCCACAGGTAAACAGGTTTTTAACACATAAAACCATCGTTCTACACACACACATATATAACAGAGAGATGAACAATGATACATAACTCGGTGTTTGAGGGTCTGATAAGCTGACCATTTTCCCAATGTTTTTCATTCACACCAAGGATTTATAGTGTCTTTCTTGCTTTACATTCAGCCTGTGCAAAAATTTAGGGTACAATTAAGAGTCTGTTTACAAGGCAGAAGAGAAATAAACTCTGAGGTAGTATATGATGTTTTGTCCCCAGCCTGGTGATGTTGACATGGAGGAGGACAGTCTGATGGACAACACCACCACGGCTCATGACGAGAGCTGGGAGAGTGCCACGCCCATGGAGCCACAGCCCGGGCCGTCCAGGGAGTCGGTCGGAGACTCCGACTTCATCGACGTGGTGGGAGACGAGGAGGCCATGGAGATGGACCGGTCCAAACGTATGCGGGGGGAGGAGGGTACAGGTACAACACTTTATACAAGATGTACCAATGCTGCTATAGATCTTTCATAGTTTTGCTTTGTTTCAACTGTTGGTTTTCAATTCTGAATCAGTGATATTTGGTCATTTTCAACATGCTCTCGGGGTTGCCATGATCTATTGAATAAATAGTATTAGGCAACTGTTAGGGCAGCTTCTTTTATGACAATAATCTAAAGACAAAAGGATAGTACCCTTCCCTCTATAAACATACAGCTATGCCGACAAATTTGTACCTGATTGTACTGTTCCACAGGTAAGCAGGAGGACACCTTACTGGAGGACCTCCTGGTGTCGGAGAGTGAAAGTGACGCTGAGAGCGACCTTCCCTACACCAGGCAGGACAGCGATCTCTCTGACTACTACGACCAAGGTGGGGGTGGAATGTGGTCATCTGATATAGCCTTTTTGTAGTGATAAGCTGAAAATGATGATCAATGAAATGCTTTTTAATTTGTAGCTTAGAGCAACTGCAGTCAAGAGAAGGAAGGCTTGAAAGTCCTTACAATTGGAACAATTTCGCTGCATTCCCATACTTCACATAATATGTATATGTATTTATGCATTAAATAATAGACAAATTAAGATAGGTGAAGAGTTGCCATGGTTTATAAGAGCTCCATCATTTCTCGCCCACCCCCCAGGAGACAATGGTAGCAGCCGCCCTGTGTCAGCTGCCTTTGAGAGCTACCAGAACGAGGACTCCAACTTTGACTACAGCTATGATGTGGAAGGTCAGCCACACTCTTTATGTCTTAGATACTTGTGAAAAATAACATAAAATCTAACTTCATTTCTGCTAAATTCTTGGTTTTTACACAGTTAAACAATTTTTTTGTGTGTACAGGTACTGACAAACTTTATTGCTCTTCAGATGAAGACAGTCGTCTCCCTGACGAGGACTCCAACCTCCCCACCGACCTGAACCTCTCTGAGGATGACGACGAGGAGGACTCTCGTTATGCCGACGACAACGCCCAGTTCCCCGACATCAGTAACCAGTACTTCCAGCAGCAGCCTGCGGCCCAGCGCTCGCTCCAGTTCAGCGACCAGTTCTTTGAGGAGGTGAACCAGGCAGCCGGAGGGGATTCCCTACAGCCTACGGAGGGGCTGGACACCAGGGACTTGGTCGCTCAGGCCATGGCTGAAATTGACAACAAAGAAAGTGATGGAGAAGACTTTGTGTCTGTAGGAGGAGATCTTAGTGAGGAGAGCTCAGACCCAGATGTGTAACAATGTACTCAGATTGATAGATAGAGTGATAAGGATACAAAATGCCTGCTTGTCATTCTGTTCAGATAAGAAAAGTGTCCATCATTATCAAAAAAATCTTATGTAGAAACCAGTAGAAAGATTTAGCAACAGTTAACCATTGAAATATTATTTTCTCAAGAATAGAAAGAAGTAAATAGGTACTCACTCCAGAGTATTGTGATGTTAAGCTTGTATTGGACACAAAACTGTTGAAAATGCCTTTTGTACAGAACGGACAACTAAGACATGGATTTTGTTTTTATACCAACTGACAAGAAGCACCAGATATGATGAAAATATGAAAGTGCATCTTTCTGATGGAAACTCAAGCACTGGAGATGGCATAAGACTGTACCTGTACATAGATACTTTTGTTACAATGTATGTTGTAAATATGATAGGAAAGTCTCTTCAACTGCTGTATATTGTTGTTTCAGTAAGGAGACAGACAGACAGGCATCTCTATATGTAAAAGACAAGTGAGACAATTTTCCAACCAAACTATTCCAATCCTTATTTGAGGGCCTGCATGGGGGGTAGTGATTACGAATTACGCAAAATTTTCTCCGTCAATTACGAATTACGTTAGATTCTCAGAGCTGATTACGCCTTTACGATTTGCAGCAAATGTACTATTACGAATTACGTTGATTTTTGGGGCGTCCGCCTACGGATTACGGAGACTAAAAAGCCCTGATTACGCCTTACGAAAAAGGGCATGCAGGCCCCCTTATTTCAGCCCATTTAAAAAGAAAGCTTCACCATTTTGTATGCAGGTGCAATCTTTGTTTGCTGTTGATTAGAACAAAAACATTAAAACTTTTCAAGTCTAAAGTAAGCAAACTGTCTTCACAGTCCATTATTGTAATGCAAAACATCTGAGTGCTTCTTATAAGCCTTATTTTGAGGTGAAAATTGAAGTAAATAAAACAAAACTAGAGTTCCATGACCTTGGCCAAATGATGTTAACCTTTACCGTCAGAAACGAGAAGTGCTGCATTTCCTGGCCGTTCTCTCGAACATTTTGAAAGGAATTTGAAAGGGATCGTGAGTTACAGCTGCGTGCTTGTGTGTTTGTGTCTGTCTGTCTGTAAGTCAAGAAAATAACTCAAGAACGGCTGGATGGATGGATTTGTGTACTATTGCGTTAGTTACTTAGTAGGTTGTGGCAGAAACTGGAAATGGTTAGATTTTGGGCCCCCTATCTTGTGTACATGTTGTACAAATGTTAAAAGCATTGCAAAGTGAGAAGTGAGAACCAATCGGGCCAGCCGTTTCACATACTTGTCTTAATGTTAACGTTGATTTATTGAAATAAAAGATGAAAGAATATCCGATTCTTGGTGTGTTTGTAAGGCAAATTGTGACAAAATTATGGCCGCTTTGCCTATATGGTGCTTGTCTATTACGTTTTCATCAATCTTAATTTTTACTTAATCAAGGAAAATGCAAATTCTGGTGATACATTAACAGGTGGTAGGACTACGCCGCTGCATGATGGCGAGTGTGTTTCGGAGGGGCACAACTCGGTGGTAAGGGCACAATTCGCATTAATTGGAAGACGCGATACGTCCGTTTTAGGTGGTGAGTATTCAGAGGGTGTCGTCAATTATGTGTGGCTTTCTGTGCTGCGGACAAATTGGTGCACGCACGTACTTATATGGCATCCATATATTCAAGTCAGTCTAAGAATTTTTTGGGAGACAAACCTGTTGAATAGACTTGTCAAATAGCATTTGATTTGATTTGCAAAAGTTTCCATCTCTCCCCTGTCCAGGTGCAGTTAGACGGCATCAGCATACCGTGCAGTGCCAACCCCGGTTCCCGTAGTACGTCGGCAGAACGTACTGCGCCTGCGCGAAACCCGGAATGTATTGTGCATAGCACTTTGGCAGAACGTCTCATATAAGGTCGAATTCGCGTATATAAGGGTGACATCCCGTCTGTAGTTTTCAAATGTTGTGTAGAAAAAGATATGGTCTGCAACAGGCAAAATTCTGATGCAACGTTGACCAAAAATCCAGCGAAAATCCAGGTTTTGCGCAGGCGCAGTACGTTCTGCTGACGTGCTGGTTCCCGTCAACTCTCCAGCCCTGGGAGCTGTGCGCCCCTGACATCAGCCCTGCTATTAAGGTATGACCTCCCCCTTAGCAACTCTAGTTTCATTTCTTGTCAGTACCATAACAAGCCGCCAGGGAGCCCAAAATCTAATCAGCTCGAGGTCTCATCAAGACCTACCCAACTACCAAATATGAAGACAATCCATTTAAGCCTTCTCGAGTTATCGTGTTTACAAACACAAACACAAACACACACACACACACACACACACACACACGAACGCCTCCGAAAACATAACCTTCTTGGCGAAGGTAATAAGGGGACACTGCCAGATATTCATGATGTAATTAATTTGCATCATAAGCGGACAAGTGGTCGCTATAGACAAGAATTTTAATTAGTGTCGTTTTGCACCCCTGTGTAAAAGTCACGTTTGGTACAGTCCGCCATGTGCGTAAGCGGAGGCTTGTAGTGACACAGTGTCGTTCTTCTTGTTGTTCTGGCAATTTTTTGGGTCAATTTTCCAACTTTTGCCCTGAAATTATTCATCCACCTTACACCATACTCGTCAGGGTATTTCAACGGTGGATTTAGACTGTTCTTTGGATGTTTGGGGGAGAAAATTCTCCTTTCCTGACCGGGTGAACTACTTGGAGTTTAAGACAACGTGGCGTCTCTGAGACTTGGACAGACGGCGTGGTGTGGGGAAGACTTGTCAAGGTAAGATAACAAGCTGTTTTCGTCAAATTTATTTCCAGTAAACCGATAACCTTACTTTGTATGTTAGTTATATTCGGTATGATTTGGTGTGGGTCTTAGAAGGCTACATGTTAGTCTTCACTTTTAGCTCGTCTCTAACCATTCTACGCTGTGTTGAAAATTTTTGCCGCTTCGTGCCGTTTTGAACTTTTTGGTGGTGTCTTCGGAGAACACTTATTTCATTTTTCGTGTGTCTTGTGTGAAAAAGTATGAGTCTATGTTGGAGGGAAAATTGCTCTGATATTGCTTTGTTCTAACGCCACGTGGTAAGCGCGGCTCAGCGACCACCTGTTGGAATGTGCCGCACGCAGGCTTACTGATGTTCCCGCCAAATTGGCGGTCAAACGAGGCACCCGCGAAGCATCAAGGCGGCACAAGTACAGCTCTAGTTAGCATATTTTAGTATTTTGTTCTTTCTTATTAATCAGAATATTGTGAAAATGTCAGGACAACATGATGAGGAGACTGTTGGTTTATTTGAGTAAATGACTTCTCAACAGGTAATGTTACATGCAAATGTTTATCATCTTGCTTGTTGCGTTGTACTAATTATCCTGTATCACGCATAGAATGACGCATCCTAATGTTCCTGTCCAAACCAGACCAGATGAGGGCTCAGAAAACCAGTTGACTTGAAGACAATGAAGTGAAGAGCTTGTACAGGTGAGACAATGCTTTCAAGTTTACTTTTTTCTCGACTTAGAGGCATAGCACATATACAACCAGTAAGACGTTAAAAACACTTAAGTTTCTAGAGCCATTTTAGCAAATGGACGTTCTATTGGTTTTATCGTTACAGTCGTTCAGTGTTGCCTGGATATGTTCTTCGTACCATATACTAATGATCCTTTCATATAGTTAGGTGTGTCCTGATGTTCCAGTCCTGACTGGGAGAAGCCTGTGATAACAGGCGACTAAGGTCCAATGTAGACCAGATGACCTGAAGACACTGGACCATATTCCGACAAGATGAGGAGACAACAACGACGTGGATCCGGAGACTGGACTGTAGCAGGAGGAAGAAACGGACTTTTATCGGCAGAGCTGAGTGAAAGAAGATGGGGAGGTGTGAGTATGGTTTCCTTGTTAACACAACACAAGACAACACTACACATGCACACACTTACACACACATTTCTCCCTTTCGTGCCCGCTTTGCCTACTCGATCTGAGGGTCAACATGCCTGTTTTCCGTAAATCGTAGCTGGCCGTTTAATTCCTCAATTCACCACTGAAAAATTCTTTGCATCGTGTTGTTGAAAGCCATATTCCTCCAAAATTGTCGCTTTGGACCTCTCTTCGCTTAAATTTTCCTGCAAAATTGGGACTTTATTCTGCTCTGAAGATCAAGGTGCTTTTTTTCCGTAAATCGTAGCTGGTTGCTTTCCACATTGTTATCCTGAATTCGTCACTGAAAAATCATTTTCATCTTGTTTAAACCAAGATCACCCAAAAATTGTCGCTTTGGACCTCTGTTTACACGTAAATTTTCCAAGCATGTTGTTGATTGAAATTTGCATGCAAATGGGAACCCTCACCTGGAAAGATAATCGAGTTAAGATTTTCGCGCGCTTTTAGATAGTGCAATAATCTGTATGCCCTTTGACCCCAACGCTTGGGCCCCCCACACTTAACCACTTTTCCTACATTGAACACAACTCACATAGTACGTTAGTTACACTGTTCCAACACTTTGGTCTTAACTTTTTCCGGACACTTATAGTCACCACACTCAGTCTCAGACCAACCTCACCAAACACTGAGAATGATTTCTGTCTCTCCTGGTCAGCAATGCGCACTAAATCTACTCCATCGGGGATGTCTTTGCTATATGCATGAGACATTGTTGCTTCGAAACAACAGTATTCCAGTGCGCTTGACTGACCAGGAGAGACAGAAATCATTCTCAGTGTTTGGTGAGGTTGATCTGAGACTGAGTGTGGTGACTATAAGTGTCCGGAAAAAGTTAAGTCCAAAGTGTTGGAACAGTGTAACTAACGTACTATGTGAGTTGTGTTCAATGTAGGAAAAGTGGTTAAGTGTGGGGGGCCCAAGCGTTGGGGTCAAAGGGCATACAGATTATTGCACTATCTAAAAGCGCGCGAAAATCTTAACTCGATTATCTTTCCAGGTGAGGGTTCCCATTTGCATGCAAATTTCAATCAACAACATGCTTGGAAAATTTACGTGTAAACAGAGGTCCAAAGCGACAATTTTTGGGTGATCTTGGTTTAAACAAGATGAAAATGATTTTTCAGTGACGAATTCAGGATAACAATGTGGAAAGCAACCAGCTACGATTTACGTAGCTGGTTGCAATAAAGTCCCAATTTTGCAGGAAAATTTAAGCGAAGAGAGGTCCAAAGCGACAATTTTGGAGGAATATGGCTTTCAACAACACGATGCAAAGAATTTTTCAGTGGTGAATTGAGGAATTAAACGGCCAGCTACGATTTACGGAAAACAGGCATGTTGACCCTCAGAGTAGGGTTAAGTGGGCATAAAAGGGTGGAAGTGCGTGCTTGTGGAGTGTTGTCTTGTGTTAACCATACGCACAGCTCTGCCGATATAAGTCCGTTTCTTCCTCCTGCTACAGTCCAGTCTCCGGATTACGGAAAACAGGCATGTTGACCCTCAGAGTAGGCAAAGCGGGCACGAAAGGGAGAAATGTGTGTGTAAGTGTGTGCATGTGTAGTGTTGTCTTGTGTTAACAAGGAAACCATACTCACACCTCCCCATCTTCTTTCACTCAGCTCTGCCGATAAAAGTCCGTTTCTTCCTCCTGCTACAGTCCAGTCTCCGGATCCACGTCGTTGTTGTCTCCTCATCTTGTCGGAATATGGTCCAGTGTCTTCAGGTCATCTGGTCTACATTGGACCTTAGTCGCCTGTTATCACAGGCTTCTCCCAGTCAGGACTGGAACATCAGGACACACCTAACTATATGAAAGGATCATTAGTATATGGTACGAAGAACATATCCAGGCAACACTGAACGACTGTAACGATAAAACCAATAGAACGTCCATTTGCTAAAATGGCTCTAGAAACTTAAGTGTTTTTTAAAACGTCTTACTGGTTGTATATGTGCTATGCCTCTAAGTCGAGAAAAAAGTAAACTTGAAAGCATTGTCTCACCTGTACAAGCTCTTCACTTCATTGTCTTCAAGTCAACTGGTTTTCTGAGCCCTCATCTGGTCTGGTTTGAAAGCACCCGTCATCACAGGTTTCTCCCAGTCAGGACAGGAACATCAGGACGCATCATTCTATGCATGATACAAGATAATTAGTACAACGCAACAAGCAAGATGATGAACATTTGCATATTACTTCCTAGAAATGTTGAGAAGTGCATTCATGCTAGTCATTCACTCAAATAAACCAACAGTCTCCTCATTCTGTGTCCTGTCATTTTTCATAATATTCTGATTAATAAGAAAGAACAAAATACTAAAATATGCTAACTACAGCTGTACTTGTGTCGCCTTGATGCTTCGCGGGTGCCTCGTTTGACCGCCAATTTGGCGGGAACATCAGTAAGCCCGCGTGCGGCACATTCCAACAGGTGGTCGCTGAGCCGCGCTTACCACGTGGCGTTAGAACAAAGCATTTCTATATCAGAGCAATTTTTCCTCCAACATAGACTCATACTTTTTCACACAAGACACACACAAAATAAGATAAAGTGTTCTCAGAAGACGCCACCAAGAAGTTCAAAACGGCACGAAGCGGCAAAAATTTTCAACACAGCGTAGAATGGTTAGAGACGAGCTAAAAGTGAAGACTAACATGTAGCCTTCTAAGACCCACACCAAATCATACCGAATATAACTAACATACAAAGTAAGGTTATCGGTTTATTGGAAATAAATTTGACGAAAACAGCTTGTTATCTTACCTTGACAAGTCTTCCCCAAACCACACCACGCCGTCTGTCCAAGTCTCAGAGACGCCACGTTGTCTTTAACTCCAAGTAGTTCACCCGGTCAGGAAATGAGAATTTTCTCCCTCAAACATCCAAAGAACGGTCTAAATCCACCGTTGAAATATCCTGACAAGTATGGTATATGTTGGAAGAATAATTTCAAGGCAAAAGTTGAAAGAAAAATTGACCCGAAAAATTGCCAGAACAACAAGAAGGACGACGCTGTGTCACTACAAGCCTCCACTTACGCACATGGCGGACTGTACCAAACGTAACTTTTACACAGGGGTGCAAAACGATACTAATAAAAATTCATGTCTATAGGACCACTTGTCCACGTATTATGCAAATTAGTCACATTATTAATGGCCCTACTCAGACGAAATCACATGGACGGACTATACCAAACGTGACTTTTACACAGGGGTGCAAAACGATACTAATAAAAAATCTTGTGTATAGCAACCAAATTAGTCACATTATATAATGGCCCTGTACAGACGAAACCACTGGAATCGCGATTCGGGTAAATCACATTCCTTACATCTGGTCGGCGCGCCGTACGTTCCTTCAGAATGGTGCTCAACTGCAAGTCACCCAAGCTAGATATCCTTGTTGATTTATTAAAAGACGCAAGGTGTCAAATTATGTCAGAGGTCAACGACCCTGCCAAACATATTTACCGGCGTGGTCCCGTCAGACGCGCTGGAGCTCGTCCTAGAATGGACACGTTATTCGGTCATTACCGCTATTGGAGTCACGTACCTTTTTGTATATTGCATACAAATAAAGAAATATCACCCCTTAATCCATGACCGGGACAATATACAAAGTAACCGGTGAAATCGCATCGTGTTCAGACGCAAGTCGCGATCCGGTAAAGGTGATTCGAAACTACCTCCAGATATGGTTTGGGATCGAGGCGCTTTCAATGCGATTTGGAGCGTTCAGATCGGGCCACATGAATCCAGCTTCGGTGGAATCCACGTCCAATGCGCTTTCAGTGGTTTTGTCTGAATGGGGCCAATATCTGGCAGCATCCCAGTTGTTGTAAATTACACACTTTTCATAACAGTTTCATATAGACACTTGGTACCCGAAACAGCATGTATTGTCACTTAACTATAACGTATTTCAATTACCTTCATGGAAATGTGTCTAATTGGTTGGTTTAATTCCACATAGCACGTGATTCATCCTGAATTCATCAATAAGCATTATTGAAAAACACTTCGTATGACGTAGTTGAACGCCAGATTGCCCCAAAATCACAACGGAATGCCCGCTAAGCGTTGCCAGCCTTCCTGAATTTACCGTTAAGCGTTGCTGGCCTTGCTGAATTTACCGTTAAGCGTTGCCAGCCTTCCTGAATTTACCGTTAAGTTGCCGGCCTTCCTAGATTCAGCATAAAGCGTTGCCTGGATTCCCCCATGCAGGCCCACGACCAGTGGAAGAGTAGCTCTTCAGTGAGCTAAACTGGTTCGAGATCACTTTCACTTTACCCTCATACTGAGATCGGGCCCTTACATCTGCTTTGAGATTACGTAAGAGGGCTCCAAGCAGATGTTAACAAAATTCGTGGGAAATTCCTTATTTGGATTGCAAACGGCGTCCCCCCCCCCCCCCGGGAAACTGACCAACCAGAGCCCGCTTATTCCACGTGCTCGCACTTAGTCTCAGTTGCGCACTTCTTCGCATCAAGGGTCACAACGGTTTGGACTATCGGAGGAGACAGTGATACAGCCAGGCTGGCACACGAGTGGCGGAACCACGGGGACAAGTACCAGTAAACGTTCACATACGGACTGACCACATGTGCGGAACCACACCCTGAACTACATAATTTGCACATTGATTGTCAACGAATTGTTACTGTCACAGCCAAGGAGTGGTCTGAGATTTACAAGGTGAGGTTTCTTGACCGGGTGGATTACGGAGTTGAAGACAGGAGAATGGCGTCCCAGACTTTTGATGCACGGCGTGGAGTAGAGAAAACTTTTCAAGGTTAGATAACAAGCTATTTTCTTCAAATGTATTTCCAAGAAACTGATGACCTTACATTGTAACGTTATGTTACTTATATTCTATATCAATATTGATGTGGTTCTTAGAATGCCACATGCTAGTCTTTAATTTGGCTGGTTTGTATTTGACTATATTTCAACGCTGTTTTGTTGAATATGTGCCGCTTCGTGCCGTTTTAAACTTCTTGGTGGCATCTTGGAAAACACTATATCTTATTTTTGTCAGTGTCTAGTGGCTAAGACTTTCTGTTGGCGGGAAAAACTGTTCAATATAGAAATGTTTTGTTCTAACGCCATGCGGTATCAAACCTGGCCCAGCGACCACCTGTTGAAATGTGCCGCACGTGGGCATAGTTATGGCCAGGTGATGTTCCCGCCAAAATGGCGCGTAAACAAGGCTTGCGCAAATTTCTAATTACTTTCTGTGCGACAAAATAAGATACACAATATATAATGGATCAAGCACCTTGCAAGTTTCTTTTTATTAGGACTTACACTATATAGAAATATCGGTAGCACACAATCAGAAGGAACTTAAGATACACATTTCACAGGTACAAATGTACAAAAAAATGTATCTAATTTTGTGACTGTTGGTTTATATGCATAAATGACTAGCCTAGCACCTACTGTGCACATCTCAACATTTCTAGGAAGAGACAAAGTAATACATGATATGCCAAGTGTTACGCTTTAAAACATTAAACCTGCTGATTAATGAATTCCCTGCAAAAATCCATGAAAAATCTAAGAACCACCATATCAAATGTGTGTGGCCATAGCTCAGGACATTGTAGACATTAGTTCTTAGCCAGGCCAATTAATGCTTTCAATACATTGACTTTTGTTTCTCTGTGTTCAAGATGTGGATCCGGAGACTGGACCAGACTTTCATCGGCAGGGCTGCATGTGTGAAAGAAGATGGGGAGGTGTGAGTATGGTCTCTTTGTAAACACAAGACAACACAACACACACTTTCCTGCATTCCTCTCTTGATCACTCTTAGACTTCTGTACTCTTTCTCCATCGCGTTTCACAAACTTATCAAATTTTTTTTGGGGCCAATTTTCCCGCCAAAAAAAACTAATTGGACTCTCACCTGGAAAGATAATTAGATTAGCTCAGTTCCCGCGGTTTTAGATAGCCTAGAAATCACTCTCCCCTTCTGACCTTTGACCCCAACACCTGGCCACCCTACATTGAACCACTCACACAGTATGTTAGTGACACTGTTCCAACACTTTGGACTTTAACTTCTCCGACCACACTCTGCTACATCAGACCAACCTTCCCAAACACTTCGTAATGGAGGCAAAGTTTTCCGTCAAAAGACTGAAGAATTTCTCTCTCCTGTCGGTCAATGCACTCAGTGTACCCCCTTGGGGAATATCTTTGCTTGCGGAGACATTGATGCTTCAACACATCAGTATACCGGTGCAATTGACTGACCAGGAGAGTCAGAAATTCTTGACAGAAAACTTTGCCTGCATCACGAAGTGTTTGGGAAGGTTGGTCTGATGTAGCAGAGTGTGGTCGGAGAAGTTAAAGTCCAAAGTGTTGGAACAGTGTCACTAACATACTGTGTGAGTGGTTCAATGTAGGGTGGCCAGGTGTTGGGGTCAAAGGTCAGAAGGGGAGAGTGATTTCTAGGCTATCTAAAACCGCGGGAACTGAGCTAATCTAATTATCTTTCCAGGTGAGGGTCCAATTATTTTTTTGGGGGCAGGAAAATTTGCTCAAAAAAATTTAAAAAGTGTGATTACTGTGAAATTAGTGCAAGCAGTAAAAGAGGTGTGATTGTGAGTTCGAAGTTTGTGAAACGTGATGGAGAAAGAGTACAGTTGTCTAAGAGTGGTCTGGGCATTTAAACCAAGAGAAATGCAGGAAAGTGTCACGTGGTGTGTTGTCATGTGTTAACAAAGAGACCATACTCACACCTCCCCATCTTCTTTCACGCATGCAGCCCTGCCGATGAAAGTCCGGTTCTTCCTCCTGCTACAGTCCGGTCTCCGGATCCACCTTCTTCTTTCACAAAGCTATGCCGATCTTGAAGTAACTGGATTGCTGAACACCAACCAGGTCTGCTCTGGTTCGGACAGGAACGTCAGGACAGCCGAACTTCAGGGCACACCTAACAGTGAAAAAATTATTAGATGGTGTGAAAAATATCTCCGGTCAAAACTGAATGAAAATATTAAAGCAGGATAAACTCACAATTGAAACATCTCTCAGCATGAATAAATGGAGTAAGTGTTAGGCAATAGGTGTGTTTTTAAGTTCTTAACTGGTGGGTGTTAAGCTCACGGGTAGATCTCTCTGGCACTATAAAACAACAGGACCTTTTTGACTCATTTACATCAACCTTGTCTTTACTTAAAATTTCTAACTTTTGTTCCCCATTTGTTCCCCCAAAACCTGGTGCCTGAAACGTCTGACCGTTTCCGAAATCACATCCCGTTGCTTGAGTAACAGTGCTGTTTTGTTGGCCTAACTTATGTATTGTATGTTGTAAAGCATTGTCTCACCTGTACAAACTCTTCACCATGTCAGCTGGTTTGCTGAGTGCTCTTCAGGTCTGGTTTGGACAGAATAACATCCGAACACAGTTGATTTCCAGGATACACCTTCATGTAACAATGATATCGTAAGTGTGATGAAAAAAACCTCCTGCACCAGGCAACACTGATTGACCATAAGAAGATAAAGACAAAACCACACAAAGTTTTAATTAACCTTTCCCTATCTAATAAATAAATAAATAAATAAATGTAAAATGTGTTGTCTTCGTTTTAAAGATGTTGCTGGTGTTATGTTATGCCTCACAGTTCTTAATACACCAGAGAAAAAAGGAACATGCACTGTCTCACCTGTACAAACTCTGCACTCAACTGGTTTGCGGAGCCCTCATCTGGTTTGGTTTGGACAGAACTGACGCCCATCAACATAGGTTTCTCCAACCAGGACAGGAACATCAGGACACATCTAAGTATGAACAAGGAGGGTAAAAAAGGGTATGAAGGACAATCAGTACAAGGCTAGAATAGGCACCAAGTAACCAGGTGTGCTTCTTAGAAATGTTGAGAAGTGAGAGATAGAGTTGAGAAATAAGTAACTGTTCTTTTACAAGATAAGTAACAACTGTTGTTTCCGTGTTTATACAATGTATTTCTCAAGAAAGTAACGATAAGAAGTAGTCAAACTTTTCAGCTCCCTCAGTGTCTCCAAGGAAAACTGCATTCTATATAATTTTCCTCCATGTCTTCAGCACTTCAGGTCTACTGAAGAGGTCCCTGGTCTGGAGTTACCGTCATCAAAGGAACACAAACACAGCTGACCCTCAGGACGTTCCTACATGCAACATTATGAATAGGCAGTATGATGAAAAAAAATCCAGGCAACAACGATCATTAAAGATAATAATAAAACCATATGATTGAACTATCCCCTTGCTCATCAATGATTATGAATAAATGTAGAAATGTATTGTTTTTTAATAAGTCTCTGGTATACACTCAGGTTGTTTAACACATCTAAAAGTAAGATGTTGTAAAGCAATGTCTCACCTGTAAAGACTCTTCACTTTGCTGCGTCTTCAAGTTAACTGGTTTGCCGAGCCCTCATCTGGTCTGATTTGGACAGAAGTCTCCATGTCAGGACAGGTTTCTCCCAGTCAGGACAGGAATGTCAGGACACACCTACATGTAACAATGAATGTATAATGTGTGATACAAAAACATTTCTCCATTCAACACTGATCATGAATGACCATTAAAAGAACTATCCAACCTTGAATGGATCTAGAAACTTGAGGTGTTTTAATGTTTCACTGGTGGTGTGTTGCGCCTCAGAAAAAACTTAAACTTTTATGGAAATGTTTGACACACGTCTGAAGAAAATGGTTAACAAGATCCCATGTGCAGCACAAAGAGTAACATTCAATGGTTCATCCACAAATAAAGCTTCACTAGTCTCAACGTTAGACCATTCATTAGAACAAAAAATATGCTACTACATACAGACTTACTGGTGAAAAGTCATCATTTCCCTTCTTCCAAGTCTTCAAGACAGCAGTGGCACATCTACTTTATATAGATGAGTCATGACAAATTCTGTCAAACACTTGTTTGAGGCAAAGAGCATATCCAACGTTCAGGCATTTTACGTCAAAGTTAAACATAAAATAGTACTAACGTTAGTGATTCTGGAAGATGTTTAAAAAAAACTAAAAAAAACATATAACGTGTTAGCATTTATCTGAAGTCAAAAACATAAGCTAACATATTAGCTACATGAAGTCCGCTATTGTGTCCCCGCACCCAATTGCCGGCCCGGAAATCTCTACTTTTCCATGAAAAAACAAGAATTCCACCGAAGAAACAAGGACGAAATGCTATTGTTGAAATTCAACTCTTACATTGCAACATAGGTGTTCGTGTCATACCTGGAGACACACAAATTCGCGCCCCGAACGGCCGGTTTACAATATAAGTGAATTATTCTCAGTTTCTGCTTCATTTTATTGTAAAAAGTGCGGTCTAAGTAGTCACGAGACGAGGACAATGTTAAATACAACTCACCACCTAAAACGGACGTAGCGTGTCTTCTAAGGCGAATTTTAATCGCCGAGTTATTTACCTTCAAACACTCGCCGGCCATCTTGCTGCAGCGTGGTCCTACCACCTGTTGATGGCTCACCAAGATTTGCATTTTTGTTAATTAAGTTAAGTATTAGATTAAACACCGGCGTGAATCATCATAATTTGCATTTTTCTTAGTTAAGACAACGTAGTAGACCAACACCAGTATCATTATATCATAATTTGCAAATATATTGTTCTTTCACTTGTCATACAACCTCAAAAGACACTCCTTTAATCTTTTGTTTCAATATATGATGGCATTACAGTAGGTCAAACCTTGACCCCTTGGCACATATATGAAAACTCCGATGGCCAAATAGAGCAATTTTGGAGTATGAATAATGGCACAAACAAACAAACAAACAAACAAACAAACAAACAAACAGACAGACAAACAAACAAACGGCCTGTCTGATTGGTGATGATTTTACAATGGTTTTAACAGGAGTACACAAGACACAGTCCTGCATCACATTTGGCTATGGCAATAACTATTGATGTATTCAATCTTGGCTTCGATGCAGATTCAATCTTGGCTTCGATGCAGATCGAAGCCAGATTGAAGCGAATCTATTCGGCTCGATCCGGACAATTTTTCCTAGTGTGAAAAGGGTCTTACGACATTGGTGTTCGTGTTACACATGAAGGCATTCACGCCATTCTGTGTTTCTGCTTCATTTTATTGTAATAAGTGCGGTCTAAATAGTCACGAGAATATACAGGACAATGACTCACCACCTGAAACGGACGGAGCGTGTCTTCCAAGGCGAATTTTAACCGCAGAGTTCTTTTTCCCTTCCAAACACACTCGCCATCTTGCTGCAGCGTGGTCCTACCACCAGTTCATGGATCACCAAGATTTGCATTTTTGTTAATTAATTGAGAAATTAGATTAAACACCGGCGTGATCTTACCACCTGTACGTAAATGAATCACCATAATTTTTCTTTCATATCGTAGTAGACCAACACCAGCATCATTATATCATGATTTGCCTTACAAACATTGTTCTTTCACTTGTCATACAACCTCAAAAGACATTCCTTTAATATTTATTTCATAACGTTATATGTTGTTTTTTTGTATGCCTGTTTGTGTATTTATTATTTGTTACTGGCGAGGCAGGCACCTTTATTGCTAAGTTTACTCCCTCACACTCCAATTATTTGGGGTGCAACCAGAGGTACCATCACGTCAATTCATTACACGTGCCAGTGAGGGCCTCTAGCAATACATGTCATAATTGCAGGTGCTAGAGCCAATTTTTCCTGCAATACTTTCAATGACTGCTAGACGACGCTTTTGATCCATGGCGCTGAAGATCATAAAGTTGCATTGATATTATGTATCCTTGATGCTGATTGGTTACCTTATTATGACGTATAAAACAAGATTTAGACGTTGATGCTGATTGGTTCAAGCCCGTTGATGCTGATTGGTTCAAGTCTTATGTCGTCATTCTGCTCGTTGTTGACTGGTTAGAACCCGTGTGACGTATAGATTTATGCCCAATTGTGGGGAACCAAGTCGAAACAACTTTAACGAAGCTGCTCTACTTTTCATGTAAACAAGTTTAAAATGACTGAAGTTATGGAAGATTTTCCGACGAACGGGAATGTTTGAGACAATTATGTTCCACCAGATAAGCAACATATTGTTTATCCATCAAAATTACGCATAAAAATACTTTCCTGATTAAACAAAAGGACAACACAGTACAGGGGAGAGATGAACACATCTTTTCAACAGTTTTAATGTAGAAAATACAAAAGTCGTAATACTCTGATCTGAAGATGTTTTATTTTGAATTTACAAATAGTGTTTTCTGCCCTTCTTACAAGTCACTTACATCGAAATGACCTTCAGGAAAACTCAGCTAGGACCAGTATTTTACAGTGAGAACAACACTTATGGTTTCAGGACAAAATATACATCAAAATTTTTGACTTTATCTGTAAATTACTAAGAAAATGGACAGCTATTGTATTTTGAAAGTTTTCTCTGCAAGCAATACTAATTACTTTTGGCATTATGATAAAAGAAAGACTGTATAGAAGCCAGCAGTTATGATACTAGTGGTTCTATGTTCTAAGGATGGATGTACTTTTTTTACTGTTCCCAAATGTGGAAAAATATACACATCATGACCATTTGATAACACTCATCTTCACTTGGAAGGAGAAAAAAATGCTGCCAACATTAAATCTTGCAACTCAAAATCCAAGTCATTGCCAACAACTTGCACATCCTTCTAGAGGCCCAAAAGCACCTCCACTGTGTTGACTTTAAACGATACAAACACAAAAGGGACAACAACATAAAAATCATATAAAAGCTGCACACACTCTAAAAACTACTTCAAATAAACTACGTCACTTTACAAAGCTGCTGGGCTACGTAGGATGTCTCATTTCCGGTCAATGGTATAAAATATTTATTGCTGAAAATAGAATGATTTCGTACAGTCCAGATCTCAGGGAAGCTGGTGGTAAGAGGGCTCACAATCAACACTACAATACTGAAATGCAGCACCATATAAAAAGCTGGGGGTGTCGACTATTTAGTAATAGCACCCGACCAACTGGAGTGAACAACTTGTCCAACTTACAAACACAGATAAGAAACGATACTTGTTACACTGTTCACTGTCTAGTCTGTTGGCAGACTGGGAACAAATCGCATCTACTTACAATCTACAATACCAACAGTAAAGCCGCATTATTTTCTTAAATAGTTTTGTGTACCTCAGTTAATGAAGGCTTCCTTGTAAGAGACATCTTAAAACTTTTTATCTTCTGACTCACAATCAATCAAACTACCAATCCACTACAAGGAAATCTTTGGTACAACTTTCTAGTAAAACATTGGTACGTACACATATTTTTTTCAAATGCTGGATTTTCCTAAAAGTCTTTATATGATATGATTGCCATAAGAAAATACGGACTGCTGAAGAAAGATCACTACCATCTCATCAGCATCTTTACACATTATAGGTGACTTTTGAAGTCCAAAAACTGTACATACATTATTTAATCACAAACTACAAATATACAGTACAGGCACTTGTCCAAAGCTACATTTACACCATGATACACCAGTTTGGTGTAGCTAAGCAACTTGCTGTGAGTGTCAGACTTCCGTGTGCAAGTCGTTTTGGGGCATGCTTCGTGTGTTACCCTGGCTTCCCTCGTTGTCTCCCTCACCGCCGCTCTCGTACTCGCTCAGCGCAACCTCGCTCTCATCCATGTCAGCCCCTGATAGGTCCGACACAGACGCGTTAGACGTGGTGTACATGGAGACTGAAACGTCGTCGATGTTAGATTGTTCATAGTCTGCGTTATATTCGCTCCCGTTGCCATAGTCGTCGTATCCGGGCGGCAGCTGGCTCATGGATTCCTGGTAGCTGGGCGGGTAGACGTAATCGTGGTCTTCTTGCTCCGTCATTGGCAGCTGGTCGTCGGAAAGGTGGTGCGCAGGGAGGTACTGGTTGGGGTGGTAGTGCTGCGGCCGGTACATGTGATCACCTTCAGGGACAGGCATGTTGGAGGGAGGCTGGATCGGTGCAAACCCGTCCTGATAGTCGTCAGGGTACTGTAGATAGCTTTCGTCTGGCGGCGGGGGGAAATCGCTCTCCCCGGCACCATACTCGTCGTCTGGATACTGGGTGACGTACTCGTGGTCCGTGTAGTCGCTGGGGTCGCCTTGGTAACCGTCGCTGTAGACGTTGGGGTCGTACTGGAGGTTGTGAGGATGTTGGTGGGGAAGGCTGTGGTTGTTGGAGGAGGAGGAGGAGTCTGGCATCTCACACATTGGCACTTCTGTGATATTGGGCAGGTTACTGCTGGGCATCCAATCAGAACAATCCCAGTGGTACCCTGGAGGAGGAGGGGGGTAACAACGGTTAGACATTACATTCCACAAAAATCCTTACTGTTATACATCACAATATGTAATGAGCTGCAAAGGAATAGGCATTTTGCAGAACCAGGTGTCTATCATTTTGTCTGAACTAGATTTCTTGACAGTGTGTTATGCAGATGTCTAGACATATTTGCTGCGTTCAGGAGACCGTTCCCGTGGCCGACACACACACACAAAAATCAATATGTTCCTGAGGAATCCGTGGCCCACACTGAGAGGCACGTCTTCAAAAACGTGAATGCAATTTTGCCCCAGCTCAGCTCAATTTAGGAGAGTGGTTTTCCCAACTACACATTGGGGGCTTTATTACATCCATTGGCGATATGGCAGAGGAAATTGTTCAGGTCCCCCCAGGGACCCAATGATTTATAAAGTGTAAGGAGGGGAGCACGGTTTCGGCACTTATGCAGTCCCCAAGACGAGGGAAAGTAAAGTAGGGTTCAACCTGGGGCCACACTACAGTAAAACCTACACACAGCAGACATCCAATGTTGGCTGCTTTCCAGGTACTTATAATTAGAATTTATAGAGGGTAAAAATTCGAGTGGTTAGATCTACAAGGATAAATTGAACTTTTCCTCATTGATGCACAAATACTTTCAACCACCTACTCCGATATCCAAGGATATGATCATAGCTAAAGGGATACGAATAATGTGTGACAATATCTATCGATGAACAGAACATAAAAATTACCTAGAAACATACAAAACTGCTTCAACCATCATAAAAGACAGGGAAGGATAATAATTGATAGAAAAGTCAAGGCAAATTCTTAATCTTTTCAACTTGCTTATCCTCATTTTATGAAAGAAGCTCTGAGAGTGAGGAGTGCCTTGACAACCAACAGTAGAGTAAAAAGCCCCAGAGAAGCAGCCAGGAGAGCTTGCTACCATGGGAGCTTTGCAACCAGGGCAACCTTGCTCCCAAAGAGTAATCCATTCACCACAGACAGCATAAGAAGGGGAGCTATTCATAAGCCAGTGCCACCGAGCATTAGAATTACAGACCTGTCAAGGACTTCTGCTTGTGTGGTGTATGTTTTTTAAGTAACTTCTTTAAAATGACTGTATGTGACCTTGCTAGTTGTGTTTGTATGTAATTTGAGATGGCAGCCTTAACAGGTCTGAGGAAGCCTCCCCCTCACCCATAATGAACACAGCTGGGTGAGCTGTACTCTACCTGCCGGTGTGTCTAGATCAACCTGTATAGCTGCCTTCTAAACATATCCGCATGTTTCCCATCCGTCTCGTACACATGTATATCATAGTCTACAGACAGAAAAGTGTGAAACATAATTACACACAAAAAGCTCTCTATACCAACGTACAGATTCCATAACATTGCTATATAAAGTGTTACTGCAAATGACTGTAAAGATACCTTTGGCTTGCTGTAAGTTGTTGACTTTTTCTACATATACCGACAGCATGTGAAAGGACAGTGAGAGAGGGGTTATTAGTAGACATCTTGAACACGGAATGGGGAAGAATTGTGATCAGAAAAGTCAGTAAAGAGACAGGAGAAAAAGACAAGTCGTACAAAATAGACAAGTACTGTAAATACTCGTTTTTTCGGCGTTGTGTTGTTACTTTTTTTTCGTTGTGCGTAATTCTGTCATGCATTAGATACAGGTAATGTGTAGTACTAAGTTTTTCACTTGCAGCAAATTGTTGCATTGCTAGCGTGCATTAGAGTTGCCACGATACACAATACCTTTCAGTCCACAGTGCATGGGTATGGTCGAACCTCCACACACTGAGAACTACTTAAAGACACAAAACAGTAAGCCACAGTACATACGCAAGTTCCACGAAGGAGTTAAAATCCAGCTTTTTTTTTTACTTTGCTACTCCTTTTTTTCTGTTTAAAAAAGAAAAGAAACCAACGAAAAATTTGATATTCTGGAAGAAGCAAGAGGTGGGACATACATCTAAACCACCGAATGAAGTGGTGAATCCTCTTCTGTAACCATACCGTACAAGCTGAATTTTTTATAGTACGATTTCTTCTCCTCTGTAGAGAGAGATACAAGCTTGGATGGGTACAGTCGCAAAAGGCAAGAAATCTCAAGAGACACATCACACTGTAAAGTGACAACAAGTTTTGTATGCATGAGAATGTGGGATCATTCATGGAGGCCTGGGGCCAAACTTTAACTCCTCGATGGAATTTGTGCACATACTTACGTATATCCTGATTGGAACGTTTTCAACTTTGCATGCTTTCTGCCTACAGATGTGCACAAGAGAGGCGGGAGGAGAGAAAGGAGTGAAAGGTGGTAGGCTTAGCAGGACAGTCAACTCTTCTTTTTTCAGTCTTACTACACTTAGACAGGCAAAAACGGAGGCTCCAATGCAATGCCCAGACACATCCTGACGTGGACAAACATAAACAAAGAGCCAGAAAGCAGCGATTTTTTTCCTAAAAAAGAAAGACAAAAAAGAAAACATGGCCTCTGTTTTTGCCTGGATTGGACTGGAAGGATAACCATAAGGAGTGTAACACTAAAACTATAGCAGTACCTCCAGGTTTGTCAAGATTGTTGAAGTTATCTGGGCAGTGGGGGCAAACAGCGGAAGGTGGAATGGAGAGAGGGAATGATCGGTTAGTTGCCTGTCTGTAGAGCTGTTCTATTCAAGTAGAACAAGAAACACTAACCGACAACCCTGTCCAACATCAGGCAACAATTACATATTAATCTTAATGTCATGTTACATTCATTTGACTAAATACATGTCATATGATTGGAAGAAACACATGGACTTTTCTTCCTCTAACATTCCTGTTACTTCATTCTTAAACTAGTTAAAGAAGATAGCAAGGGTAGTTAGGGTTGTCAATGGAGAGGGAAGAATACAGGGTAGTCAGGCATGGAGGATGGCATGACATGACAAGCAGATCTATCACCAAAGTATTACATAGTACACATCAAGAGTTTCACCATAGCAGATAAAGATAGCAGATGTACATCTATAACAATATAATAGAATGGTTTAAGAGAGACAGATGAAGATAGTTTGTACGACACACACAACGTGCAGTGATGAACAGTGATGAACAAGTGAAATGGATTTTTAGTCTTGAAGAGTGCTCAGACTACACAGAAGTAGCGGTGCTCCCCCTGCTACCGAAGAAGCCTCCACCGACGGCCTCCTCTAGGACGTACCTGGCATATTATCCTCATCACATGATTCAGAGGGCAGTGAACTTAGGGAGACCATGTCAGTCATACTGCCTCCTTCATTCCTGTAGACCTGCATCTCATCATTTGCTATGTTGTTCATCACTGCATCCGCATCATTCACTTTACCTGCAAAAGGAGGAGTACACTCAAAAATGTGCCGCCCTCTTACCGCCTGGTCTTTTTGCGTGCTACCACAACTGCAGTGTTAGTAGCTAAGACTACAGCTTGTTTTCGGCTTCCACCTACACCTTGTCTGAGTGTGAGTGCCTCTTGCTAACACCTACTAGAAGTGCTAAAATTTTCCAGTCTAGTCCTACTCACATTTTAAAGGTACTCCTGCTTTTGGATACAAGACAAAGGTGCACAGGACAGGTGTATATGACATGAGGTGACAGTGAGGTTTTCACATATAGGGTGCTACTTACTTTCTACGTATCCTTCAACGACGTTGGGACACTCAAACTCCCAAGCTGGCTTTTGAATGGAGTCACTGTCTGATGCTGAGTTGGAAGGCGGTGGTGGAGGTAACGTTGGTGCGACGCTGCACACGATGGCAGGGTTCTTATTTCTGACAGCAAGCATGTCTGTGCTTGAGGAAAAGACAGGCTCCACCTCAGCTCCCATCGCCCCGTCACTCAGATTATTCAGTGAGTTCCCACAAAGGCTAGGTGTGTAGGAGATGGGTCTGGCAGGCAGCGGCGGTCTGTAGTCATCCAGGTTGGTGTCGATGTGGACCATCTTGGCATCGCGGTGGAAGTCATCCCTCTTCTCTGTCATCATTATCCCGTTTGGGTCGCCGCCGGTGGCGACGATGTCGCTCATGTGAGGGTTGCGTTTCCTCCTCTGCCGGCACCTGCGGACCATGACGAAGATGATGACTAGCAAGAGGAGGAAGATGATGCAGCAGATGATGCCGATTATCTCCTCCAGTCCGATGTTGATGCTGTTGGACTCGATTTTGGGCATGATCATCTCGATGATGTTCTCACAGTGAAGGCCATTGGTGTTAGCAGTGCAGTTGCAGAAATAGGACCCCTCGGTGTTGTGGCAAGTGGCACCATTTTGGCACGGGTTCCGCAAACATTCGTTGACATCCTCCTGGCATTTTTGCCCCGTGAAGTTTTCTGGGCAGTTACAGGTCTTTCCACTTGGTGTGTCCGAGCAGGTCGCCCCGTTATAGCAGTTACATGAGGTAGAGTGTTCGCAACGCTTGCCGTACCATTCTCGTGGGCATGCGCACTTAAAGTCATTCAACAAGTTGGTACAGCGGGCCCCGTTCTTACATGGGTTGGAGTTGCATGGTTGAGTGTCGATCTGGCAGTTGTCGCCACTGAATCGTGGAAGACAGTTGCAGATGTATCGATTGGACGGACTAACCACTGCACAACTCCCACCGTTCATGCACGGGTTACTCCCACATACGCCAAGCGTCTCCATCCCGTCATTACAATTGAAATCAACACCAGTCATGTCCCTCAGAGTTGCGACACTGTTTGCTCCTGCACGCGGCAACCTTTCCCCGTTCAGTGTCATGTCGTCCATACAGCCAAGGAATCCGTTGCTGACTACTGCCGCACGCTTCTTCCGCAGGCCGTTGGTCACCTCTGCGCCAAAGTAAATGTCGTTGTCATCCAGGTTAAGGATTTTGTTCTCGCCAGCAGCACTGCCTCTTGCTATGTACTTGTGATCAAGTTTCAGTTCGGCATACGCGCCGTTGCGAGAAACCTCGACATAGTGCCACTTGCCATCAGTGACCTCTGACCCGCCGAAGTTCATGGTGACCTTGCCTTCACCACTGCCACAGTTGAACCTGTACTGCAGATACCCGTTGATCAACTGAAACAAAACAAAACAGAACAGACCATCATTTTGTGCAAGTGCAGTTTTCTTTTAAGTCTCATCTGTCCCTTCATCACAACACAAAAGTAACACCATAACCTTTTCTCAGATTAGACATTATACTGTACAAAGAACTATGCAAGGAACAAGAATCTTTTAACAAAGATCATAACATACCTCAAGAATACTGTAGTCGTACTCTCCCCGAGCATACATGATCTTTCCATTAGGACTTCTGGGAAGGATTGCCAGGGACAAGTGGGTAGAC
Source organism: Branchiostoma floridae x Branchiostoma japonicum (assembly GCA_013266295.2). Lineage (NCBI taxonomy): Eukaryota > Metazoa > Chordata > Leptocardii > Amphioxiformes > Branchiostomatidae > Branchiostoma > Branchiostoma floridae x Branchiostoma japonicum. Next base: position 10,421,266 of record CM023827.1, on the reverse strand, counting down.
ATCTGGTCCACACTGTTCGCCAGGGTGTACCTGATGTAGCTGTTCCCGCCGAATGTCATTGGGCCCTTGTCTGTGAGAGGAAATGGGAATAAAAGTAAGACTTGAGGCAACAGCTTCTTCTATTTCATTTGTACAAGATTAAATCATGTAAACACATATACCTCAATATACTACAGGAAGACAAAAACTCTAAAGACACTTACCATCAAACGGCAGCTGGTTGCAGTTTGGTGGCGAGGTGCCGTCAGGGCAGACGCACTCATAACCCTCGATGGACTTGGGATCTTGCAGGCACATCTTATACCTCGGGCAGGGGTTGCTGTTGCAAGGGTTACAGTCCTTCCCGATCAAACCACCGGGACACTTGCATTCGTAGTCCCTCATGTGACGAGGCGATACAAAGCTGATTTTCGCTGTGCTAATTGCAGCAATGGCGTGGATGTCCAGATTCAGGATGTCTCGACAAGCTCCCTCTGGGCACTTGTTATGCGAGCAGGAGTCGCTGATGATCTGGAGTACACTAAGGCCGACGTTCTGTTGAATGTCCGTCACGGTCTGGTTTAGTTCACGCCTCAAGGTTGTAGCTTTGTGGTAGTCTTCTTTCTGTGAGCCTTTAGTTGTGGTTTCTATACAGAAGAGAACATCTAGGTTGCCATCAACAGGCTGCATGCTGACAACTATGATGTTCTTGTTCTTCACCTTCAGCAGCCGGCGCAGAGTGCGGAAGAACTCCTTCTGGTACGAGGACAAGAACTCCTCGGGTTGGATGTTGGCGAACCTTATCGTCACGCTGTTGCGAAGCATATCGTCGGTGACGAGCTTCACGGTCACGCTGACTTCTCCAGCCGTGATGAACTTGCCGTCGCTCACACTGATGTTGAGAGTGTATTCACCGACATCCAACCCAGGTTGGGCGATGATTTTGCCGTCATTGGGGTTCACGCCAAACAGCCGCTTGTTGTTTGAGACCAGGCTGTAGGTGAGTTTGTCGTACATGTCGTTGTCGGTGGCGTGGAGCTTGCCAATGACGCCCCCAGGGAAGTTATCCCTGAAGGAACTGATGGAGATCTGATGAGGTGTGACCACTGGTGGGTACATGCTCTCCTCGATCACCTCCACAACCACGTTGGTATAACCATAGAGGGACGGTGTTCCTGCGTCTGCCACCCTGACTTGTAGGTTGTACTTGCGTCGCATGTCTGACTGGAAGACGACTGACGTGCGAAGGATGCCGCTGCGGTCGATGTGGAACTCGTTGCCTTGGTTACCACTGATGATGCTAAAGGTGTACGGAGGTCCATTTTGGGGGGCGTCAAAGTCTTTGACGGTGAACATGAGGATGCTTGTACCGATAGGCTTGCTCTCCTGCAAATAATGACAATGTGTCATGAATAAATTGTGGCATTACGAATGCCCTATATATTAGCTGCAATGCAAAAGTACCATTCAGTCTTAGCCTACATCTGTAAAATTTCCATACACTATACTGTCAAGTCTTGCAAGTCCAAGGTGGCAGTACAGTATATGTTGTCAACTTGCTCCTGTCTTTCAACTGAATCTAATAATGACCAAAGTGTTTCTGGTGAGGTGATACTGCAGTGATAAGTTGCCAGCCAACTGAGTGACATGCAAATGCAAATCACATGCAGTAGCATACCCCCCTAACCTCACATAGCAGGACTCATTCCAACAGTATGTCAGACTTCTGATGATAGAGCCTCCTGTGGACGTACACCCCTCTGACATGCATCATCTCACCCTTCCCTTTGTTTTGTAGTGTGAGAATCTGTGACTACATTTAGGCACACGTCTATTATTCCCTTACTAACCATTCCACCCTGGGGGAACTGGCACTGCATTCCCTTAGCACAGGTCTTTCCATGGCACAGGGACAGGGAAAGTGAAGAAGGAATGGGTGTATGAGTTGTAAGAAATCACATGGGGCATGTTCCTGTTTGTTCTGCACTTGAAGGGAACCCAAACTTGTTGTGTAGGATTTTAAAAGACTTTGGCTTTTCATGGGGCAGAACAAAGAGGCACAACAGAAGTGAAGAGAAGAGCAGAGAAGAGAGAAGCATGGATAAAACAAAGTCTTTCTCTGAAACAAGACAGCAAAGATTGTAAAGCAGATACTGAGGAAAATCACATTCATGAGACAAGTTGATGATGGTGATGAATGATAAGAATCACAACATCTAATGATGCAAGCAAAAAAACACTGGAGAAACTCAAAAGTAAACATGACATGGAGATTTCCAGTAGGAAAACATGTGGCTGGAAAGTAATAAACACAACACAAAGCACAATGATGGAAGTGATGTATAGGTGTGTGGGTGTTTTGAAAATGTATCCTATTATGTTATGTTTGCTACAGTACTAACCTGCACAAATACACTGTAGTTGGCCTGTGAGAACTGTGGCGGGCTGTCGTTGATGTCCAAGATGTCCACATTCACCACAACGTCGGTGTAGCGTGGAGAGGCACCGCTGTCCTTGGCACGTACTGTCAGTGAGTATGCCTGAACCTGGAACAGATAACGACAAAGCTTTATCTTAGCCACATCAAGACAAAGTTGCAGGACTAGCACAAATTTGCTCAATGGTATTAAAATTTTCCACACACAGTATGGACAAATCTGTTAGAGAACTGTATCTACCTCCTCCCTGTCCAGAGCTCCGCTGACAGTAACAATGCCAAGCTTGGGCGCAATGGTGAATTGGCCCTTGGGATCACCCCGAACAATGGTGTATGTGACTTGTGCATTCGGTGGACTGTCCCTGTCTGTAGCCATCACCTGTGAGAGAATATATATATATATATATATGGTCAGTCAAGTTTTTTTCTTTAATTTAAATGTAAAGAAACAAATGTGGATGTACTGGATCTAATTTGCTGTTGATTGTTTTACCTGGATAACACTGTCTCCCGCGTGGGCATCTTCACTGATAGAAGCACTGTACATTGCCATGCTGAACTCAGGGGCATTGTCGTTGACATCGGTAACGTTGATGCTAACGGTTGTGATGTCGCTGAGTGTGGGCATGCCACCGTCGCTTGCCTTCACCGTCAGGTAGTAGCCATGGGACGCCTCGTAATCCAGACCATTAACAATTGTGATCTTTCCTGCAGATCAAACCAGAATCAAGAGATGGTCAGCTTTCATTCGTTTTTTGCTAGTCACAGGATAACAAAAAAAAAAAAGAGTTGGACAGAATAGAGAATCACAGGTTGAAGAGATTTGTCCTTACTTCCTTCCCAGTAAGCATGGGAGACAAAGTTACATGTTGCCATTAGTGTGGAACACCAAGGGACTGCTCTGAAGGGATTCAAGACAATTACTGGTGGATTCTCTACACACGTCTGTGATATTCTAACTGAAGAAAGCTTTTGGGGAGTTCTGCTTGCTAAGTGCCTTGCTTCTGAACTCAGCTGTGAGCCAAACTTAGTCCCCTTTGTTCCCTCAATGATCCATAAGCCTCCCTAACCTGTTAACTCTTCAGTGAACTATGGCAGCCACTTGTGAGTATGGGGAAGAAATGGAACTTGAGTAGGACGCCTGAGAAATCTTTACATATGGGGGATGTAGTTTAAACTTTTTGCTGGTAATTCCAAAAGATACTGCACAGCAGTGTACATGTAGTTCAGAAGGAAATACAAGGCCCTTCACAGACTACCACTAATTTAATGGAATCATGACGAGTCTTGTTTGTAAGAGTCTAATGAAGCATAGAAGAGAGATCTACAGAATTGAGAGCTGCACTTGAGTGCACAGTGATGCAGTCAATCTCTGCCAGCAAGTCATAACTTCCTTTAAAAGAAGCATGCTGACACAACTCTGTGGAAATACCAACTGGGTGGGATCCTCAAGCCAAGGGCGACCGCGTCATACAATTATCCAACAGCACAAGACCCCATCAGACATGACCACTCAATTTTGAACTTCAGCAGCAAACAGGGCCTTGTGTGGTATTACCTAATGCTATGATAAGTCAGCATGCACTACATCAATAACACTATTACCACTCTGATGTACGAGACAAAAATTATGAGACTAATGCATTCCACCTCCATCCACCTATAGGATGGAGTACTGTCAACCTATATGACTATAGACCACAACAAAACTGTAAAAGTCAAGTGTGGAAAAAAGAGTGAGTCAAAAGAGAGTAAAGTAATGTAGACAACAGAAGCATGCTTTAAACAGAAAGTGTCAGCTTGCATGGAAGGTATGTGTATGAAATTTGACTTTATGACGAATTTTGTTAGATAAACTTTGTTATTATGATGTTGTTAGCAAATCAGTGCACTGGGAATAGTGGTAATGAGTTAAATCATCTGCTGGATTGAAAACATTTCTAGACAAGCAGTTATGATCATACCATGCATGATAATAATATTAATCAATACATTGTGGTAATGTTAATACAATATTAAAGTGTAAGAGGACTTAAAATGTTAAGACCACAGACAAGGATCTGCAAGCTGTTAGTTCGCCGGTTGGAGCCCACATAGGATGGGGTCTCAGTACCGGCGGAGTGCACGCGATCACAAGCGGTTTTCTCACAACGACATGAACCATACAAAGTGATGGGGTAGCAGGCAAGCACGCTTGTTCTCTTACGGCCAGAACAACTAAAACAATAAAGACAAGGTGCCTAGTAAATGATGCAGCCTCTGTTGTACCTAAAATTTGTGGTTCATGCATGCAAGTAAAAGACACTAGCATGTACAACCCTGTGAAATAGTGCATCAGACCACATACGACTTACAAAAATATCAAATCTTCAAAAAATCAATATATTCCTAAAAGGTAACAGAATACATCAAGATTACCAGAAGGTGCATCATGCATAGAGGTAATATGTGGGGCTGCTTGACTCTGTTCATGCAGTGTTGGTGCACTTAGCTGAACATATGAGCTAACTAGAGGCCTGGGTAAGAGAACAAGGTCACGCTGAAGGTCATCACTTTGCAAGGCTCATTGTAGAAAAAAGCCAGAGTCAACACTAAGATGGTCACCTGAGTACGAGCCGATTTCAAATTTGCCGTGCTCGTTACCGCTAATGATCTCATACGTGATCTCCGCGTTGGGCCCTTCGTCTTTCGACACCGCGTACACATTTAAGATCTGGGACCCTACTGGAGTGCTCTCGGACACGTTCTTGGCATATTCCGTGTACTCAAATTCTGGTGGGTTGTCATTGATATCCAAGACAGAGATGATGAGAAAGGAAGTGGAGGAGCGTCGAGGGGCTCCCTCGTCTGTCGCACGGACGGTCAGGTTAAAGGACGCCTGTGCCTCACGGTCCAGCGTCCGGGCCAGGCTGACAATGCCCGAGTTTTCATCCACCTGGAACTGACCACTGGCAGAGTCCACGAAGGAGTACATCACCTTACGGTTCAAACCTGGAACAAAACAGCATCAAAGATTACCATCCAATAGCAAAAAGACATGCTGACTACAATTCTGTAATATGAGACTAAAATTTTATGTACATGTACAAACAATACATTACGCACAGACACTGTCAATGCACAACACATCTTAACATCCAAAAATGTACAGCTACATGCTCCACACACTTCCACACCACTTTCAGGACAGTTAGACACACTGGTTAGAAGGGTCACACAAAATAATAACATACTTATTCCACTAACGTCTTGCATTCCTGAGTGGGAGTGAGCAGTAGAAAAATAAAACCTGGTTAATAATGTTGTTAAACATGCGCTGTTGATTGAAATCAACCAAGTTATCTACTCTGGCGCTGTCTAACTCAAATGAGTTAAACTACTATAAGACATGCATTGAAGGACATGCAAAACCAGTACATTAGTTCCATCTGTGTGACATTTTTTTTACAATCAACTTTCTTTTGCCTGGTTTCTGAGCCGAAACACTCAGCATTCCTGTTTTCTCAACTTCCTGTAATCAGACTTTGATGAAAGTCCCGTTGGCAGGCATACATACCCATGTCAGGGTCAGTGGCCTGTACCCTTGTCAACAACGTGCCCACAGCCGTGTTCTCGTACACAGGGACGAGGTACTGCTGCTTTTCAAACTTGGGCGGGTTGTCGTTCACATCGATCAGGTTGATGGTGAGTTCTGTGTAGCAGGACTTGCCTCCGCCGTCCTTGGCGGTGACGCCCAGCGTGTAGACGGGTGTTTCCTCCCTGTCCAGTGGTGCTCCTGTCATCAGGACACCTGTGTGGCAAGAAATGTCTTACTTTTCCTTTCTCAACATCTTATGAACCTAAACTGCAAATATTTTCTTATTAGTATGACATTTACGGGGATATACAAAATATAATAACAAGTTTGATGCCTGTTTTTACAGTATTTTCCCCTTGACTTAGTGAAATGAACAAGAAAGCTGATAGTGATAAAGTTTAACTTAGATCCAACACTAAAAGGGGAACTCGCCATGAATTTTTGGTCGAACTCATCAACCTTCATCAGATGAATGTGAGTTCCCCTTTTAGTGTTGGATCTAAGCTAAACTTTATCACTATGGATTTTACCATCACATATGAGCTTTCATTTGAAGAAACCTAATAGATAAGTACCATGCCTTGCAGTGTTTGTTCCCTACCTGTATCCTTGTCCAAGAGGAATTTGTCTGCACCAACTCCATCCAGTGAGTACGTGATTTGGGAGTGAATGCCCTGGTCAGGATCACGTGCCAGTACTTCCATCACAAACGTCTGTGGTGTGATGTCCTCTGAGATACTGGCTGTGTACCTTGACTGAAGAGCAAAGGTGGAAGAAATGAGACCCTGGAAAGCTACAGGTAACCAAATTGACCTAGCTACAAATCAGTCAACACTTGACATCCATTTTTTGTTGACGCTACCATTACTAACAACAGACCAGGACACAGCCATACCATCCACAGTGACAGCACGTTTCACAGATTGTCATATCACAAAGGATCCCATTCATACAAACCTGAGGCAGTGTCCATACGTTTATTGGCTATGCATGAGGATTGGGTAAATGGTACAGCTGTTAGAATAACGAGTAATAAAAACTAGCTATAAAAGAATTGATCTGAGAAGCCGACAAGAGGCAAACACGACCCTTAGTACCTTCTTAACCAGGTATCCAGGATTGAGTCTGTTGGAGGGCTTTGAGTTTATAAAAATAAAAGCATTGTGTTGAGGTTTCAGAAAGCCATACAATTTGATGAATGATCTAAAAAGGCAAAACAAAAATTCAGCAGTTCAGCTGTGGTTTTGGGTAAGCACCATACCTGTTCACAAATGGGGCTGTTGTCGTTGACGTCCTGAACGTCGATGTTGACTGTTGCCATCGCTGTGAAGGCTCCGTCTGTGGCAGTGATGTTCAACACGTACAGCTGTTTTGTCTCCCGATCCAGCGGCCCGTTCACATAGACCTTCCCAGTCTTGCGCTCGATGTTGAACTGTCCTTGAGGATCGCCGCCTGTGATGTAGTAGGTTGGGATGGTGTTGTCGCCAATGTCGGCATCTCGAGTGCTGACCGTGATGACAATGGTGCCTGGGAGGGCATCCTCACGCACCTGGCCGTGGTAGGTAGACGATCGGAATGTCGGGGGCGAGTCATTGACATCTGCAACCGTTACGTGTACCAGGGTGGTGTCCTTCAGTTGTTTGGGCTCACCCTTGTCCGTCGCTGTGACGCCGAATGCGTACGACGACATCAACTCACGGTCAAGGGGTACCAACGTGGTGACCCATCCAGATTCGCTGTCGATGGTGAAGAAGTCTGACATTTCGTCTGCGTTGGAGTCCGATGCAAAACCGTAGACAATCTCTCCATTAGCGCCCTGGTCTGGGTCAAAAGCGTGGACTTGAATGACGCTCGTACCAACAGAAGCATTTTCAGGAAGCGTGATCTTGTAGGGCTTGGAATCGAACTTGGGCTTGTTGTCATTTGCATCCTTGACCTGAATGCTGACATCAGCGAAAGCCAACAGTGGAGGTGAGCTTAGGGTCTCTGCCTGAACCTTTAACGAGTACCATGCAGTGGTCTCTGTGTCCAGCTCCTTGTTGACATAGATGACACCATTCTCCGAATCGATTCTGAAAGTGTTATCCTTGTTACTGTTGGGTCCATCTGCCTCTACAATGCTATACTTCACTGTATCGTTGGTGTCTGCGATAACGGTTGCTACCTCACTGTCAACTGGCATCTCTTCACTGACGAAGTAGAGATGCTGGACTGTTGGGTCGAAGTAGGGCGGGATGTCGTCAGGGCCAAGGATGAGGATTTCCACAGGAGCACTGGATGTCAACGGTGGGCTGCCTCCGTCCGTAGCTTGTACAAAGAACTGGAAGGCTTTTCCTTCTGTGGTAACAAAAATGTCAATGTGTTGAGTAATAGGTCATCCTACACAGACACACCTATGCAAAACCAAACTACATGGACAGTATGTCAAAACAAGTTAGTTTAATGCTCACCTTTTCCAGTCAGCTTCCTCCTTGTAGTGATGATGCCTGTCTCAGAGTGGACACTGAACAACTTCACAACCTCAGTGGTGGTGTCAGAATCATCGTACAGGGAGTATGCAATGTCAGAGTTGGTGCCAATATCTTGATCAATGGCATGGACCTGGGAGGGGGAAAAAGAATTTTGTAAATGCAGAGAAATAAACAATACAAAGCAGTTTATCATGTGTTCATTACTACTTCACAGAGACATATGAAAATGATAAAAGCTCCTACCTGAATGACTTCAGCACCCTCCTCTGCATCTGTGGGGATGTTGGCCTGGTATGAAGCCAGCTCAAACTGTGGCGTGTTGTCGTTCTTGTCCGTAAGGGTGACTGTGACATTGCAGAAGGACACACGCCCACCTTGGTCGCTGGCCACCACAGGGACGATAATCATACGCTGATACTCATCCTCACGATCTAACGCCATCTTGCTGTAGATTTGACCTTAAAAACAAGAAATAAAAATCATGAGACAATTCGTATCAAATAAGAACAAAGGTATTTTTAGAGTATACAAGAAAAGCTGACACAAAGACTTTTTCTTTCATGAACATCCACAAGGAAACTAACCTGTATCAGCATCAATCTCAAAGAGCTGGCTGATCTTCTCACTGGCAATGGAGTAGGAAATGTCTCCATATGCACCTGCATCCTCATCTGTTGCTGTTACCATGACTACAAACGTGCCTCTCGGATTGTTTTCATCGAAGGAGACAGCATAGTTGAGCTGGCTGAAGACGGGCGAATGGGTGTTGGCACTCTGTACCACCACAGCCACACGAGCTGAACTGGTGAAGACTCCATCTGACACGGAGACGTTCAGCGTGTACGTCGGGTCCAACTCTCGCTTCCTCAGGTTCGACATGGAGATGATTCCTGTCTTCGGGTCGATGACGAAGTTCATCTGCTCGTTCCCGGACACGATGGCGTACAGCAGGCGGTTGTTGTCGGTGCTGTCGGCGTCTGATGCGGAGACTTTGGTGACAAAGTGCCCTCTAGGTGCCAGCTCGCTGATCATGCAATCGTAGGACGGCTGATCGAACTGCGGGGCATTGTCGTTCAGGTCCAGCACAGTGACAGTTACATGGACTTCACTGCTGAGTGAAGGCATGCCGCCGTCAGAGACTCGTACGGTGAAGTCGTGCTTTTCAGCCATCTCGTGGTCAAGGTTACGTGCTGTCAGGATCAGCCCGCTGGAGGTGTCGATATGGAAGTAGTCTGTAGAGTTGGTTTCGTCTGGCAAGATCTGGTAATACATCAGCTGATTAACACCAGAATCCAGATCAGTGGCGCTGACTTTAATCACTGTCGTGCCTATTGCAGCAGCTTCAGACAGGGTAGCTTCGTAGGATGGTTTTTCGAAGACGGGAGCGACGTCGTTGATGTCCTGGACGGTAATGTCGACCACCACCTCTGCATCCACTCCGCTACGCGAGTCGGTAGCGCGGACGGTAAGGCGGAAGTTTTGCTTGGTTTCGTAGTCCAGTGAGCCAACAACATTTATGACTCCTGAAAGATGAATTAAGGAGGGACATCAGAGAAATGAATGAAAAACATTGCATACATGTACCTGTCACACTCACAGTACACAACAATACTAGGTCAGAAACACTGTACAAAATGAAGTATGCATGACCTACAAGCATGACACAAAATAAGAACTCTCTACACAATCTTATAAAATAAGGTACACATACTGATGTATTTGGAATAAAAAAATGTAGATCTGCAAATGTTTAGGAATCTTGGAGAGTAAAATAACCTTTTAACCTTCACTGCTATAATCAATCTCTCTGATACACAAAAAGTGGAAAAACAACTGAAAGGAAGGGCTAACGATGTACGTGATCGATGCAGGAACATTACTCATGAAAGCCTGCACTCACCAGTGTCGAAATCAATGTTGAATTGATTGAAGGGATCCCCGTCGGTTATAGAATAGATGAGTTTGAGCCCATCAGGACTGGCTGCCTTGATGTTGATGACAGGGGTGTGCAGCTGCACGTTCTCTGGGATGCTGACTGCGTAGAAGGGCTTCTCAAACACAGGCATGGCTTTGTTCATCACAGTCACAGGCACTTCGATCCTGGCACTCAGCGGTGGGTTGCCTAAGGACAGACAGCAAGAAAACTTGGTTACACAACAGTCTTTTATATAAGTGTTCTTTTCACATTTCATTCATAAGCCGCTTGTGTTAAGGAGCTACTGGTGAACAATATTTTTAGGTGACTTTTCACCTTCAAATCTGTGATTTGACGTGGGTCATAATTTAAATCTGCAATTTCATAGCTTGCATCAGTACTACCTTTAGATCTACTAGTGTTTGCCTTCCAACAGAAATAAAGAATTGACAGCTATCATTATTGGATACAACAAGAGCGAATAGAATTACAGATCAGCAGAACCCTGATTACCATAAATGGAAGCTTGAAACGACCCAAGATTCTGAGCAGCATTATAAAGCCTTGACATTAGCGCTCCTAGGAAACCTTCACTTTACCCAAGTTTCCAAAGTACTGCTCTACTCCCATTAAAAGTTTGCAGACATGAATGATGGAGATAAGACTGCCTTTTATCATCGCTATCTTCCGTGTCCATGACCATTACAGGGCCTCTAATCAGGTGCAAGCGTATCATGGCTAAACTTTCTCCTTCGCTGACCTTAGGCGATACAGAAAGCTTTTCCTCATAACCTGGCAAATGCCTGGATACCCAGAGCTTTCCGAAAGCCTGATAAGTGAAGGGAGCAACAGATGCACATTGAACAAAGCTTATAATGTTACCCTCAAGTGCAGAGGTTATTGACGGATTTCTCAATGTTTCTGGCATTAAGTCTTTATTCCAAAACCGTTCCATTCAGATGCCTTTGAGAAGTTACAACTATCAACTGGGAAATGTGCATTGTACATCAAACCTAATCCCCAAGCAGATACTTGAAGGGAAGACTGTAATGTTCTCTATTGGCCCATTTTTTATTCCGACAGGGAAACATTACAATATCCATTTGGAGATTATATGAAACCCTTTGGTTCTTAACTGAACTGCAGGCATTATTTTTGCAGAGTTACTGATTCATAACTATAGATTTTTCATAGACAAGCATTATAGCAGGAGATCTTAGGTTGTATATAATATATTCCCTCATTTAATATTCTATTGAACAATACAAAGAGACAAGCCACAAAATAAAACATTTTTGCTGTAATGCTGCCTTTTTTCAAAAGTGTAAGGGGGTTTAAATTTTATTCACTGACAATGTTTATTTGCTGCTTACAGACTGGTACGAAAGTGGAAAATACTACTCAGTACTGTCATGAATATTGAGAATGAGAAGAATTATACTGATATATAATCACAAGAATCACAACCAACAGATCTGTGATTAGTGATAAATAAGATCACCTTGACGACTGACATTTGGTAATGAAAAAATCCCGCTTTAAACAAAAGGTTATTAGAAAACTCTGAATGATCTGCACACGGCAATCAGTCACGACTGCGCAAAAATCAACTTGATGGTGTAGCCATTAGTGTAGGAAGAGCGGTTCAGTGAAGCAAAGGTTCGGCGGAGATAGGCTTCGCCCCAGGTGGGCTAGCAGGTGGGTGGTGCAGATTACGGCTGGTTTTTGCATGTTATCTTCAAAGTGCTGGGGAGGCTTAAGAGGCAGTGGTTCGGTACGATGGGGCCTTAAGCTCCGCGGAGGAAAAGCCATAAATTGATCAAAGGATGTTTGCTACCAGATCTTTGTCGATCTACCCTTTGCAAAAAAACAAGTGGCATGGAAAGAAGGACACGAGTGTGGTGAACTGGTATGTTAAGTGGCGGGCTGTGGATACGTGGTGGATACAAATTGTCACTGTTCCCAAGCAAGGTGGATTGCATATCATTATTGTATTAGAGAGCCGCAGATGCTGTGGAAAGCAATGGTTAGTGGTACCACACAAACAGTTTGTTGTGGAAAAATGTATACACAACTTAATACCCTGTTTGTAGCCCCCAACTGCGGAAAACACTTGAAACTTTCTGCATCATAAAACAGTCATCAATTGACCCCAACCATTTTAAACACTAAAGAGAGGAAAATACCATGCACAAGTACATTTTCTCTTTCCGCATTCTGCACAAAATGTCAATTTTTGCCAGGTTTTCAATCGCTTTGGTCCTTATTGGCCCTTTGCGGGTGACATTTTAGTTGGCAATCAAGAGCAGGTGATGGATTGAGTATGAAAACTCTTGTTCATTGGTACAACTACGGCCGAATGTTACGGCTCATCATTACACATCTCCCAGAAGGCGTATCATCAGAGCTCTGTGTCCGCCTGTAACCCAGGAAACACGTCGTGGCAGGTCCTGTGATACATTTGCTTAAAGGCCACTTATGAATATTGTAATTTGATTCACGACTTCCATGTCTATAGCGCGGGACTTTTCAGTTCACTCAGGGCAGGTGTCCACACGATCTATGGACCCAATTTTGGCAGATGCTAGTGATGCATTTTGGAGTGGTGGCATATGGACACGTTTCTAATGATTTTAATTTAGGCTCTGTCAAAGACATGATAAAATCACTCTACTTTGACAGAGAATGGATTAACCTACTCGTTCTTTATGGGCTGCTATCGAGGGACTTGCTCAATATTGTAATTGTAAAAGGACGTTAGTTAACCAGCCTGCCACTGCCAATTGATTAGTATGTGCGTAGAGCTAAGGAGCTGATTTGGGAGAGGGTTAAACAACACTTGTTGTAACCAGGTGAGACAGAGGCTGCCACTTTTGGTAAACTGTTAGATTCATCCTGGCTCTTACAGTGGATCGTTTGAAAACGATCGAAGGAACAGAAACAGCAGAAGCTGCCAACAGCTCTAGGTTCAATAAAATCTTTAATTGCTAAAACATTTACATCTCAGTCTTCTGACAAGCACACCACAATTACCTTCCAGCTAACATTTCCAGAATTTTCTGTGCAAAACAATGATGGGGTCTATGTATGCTGAACTAACGTTACACACATCTGTAGCCCCTCCCATTTCCACTATATAGTATTTTGCTAGCCTGTCGGATCTTGTACATCCACAGTTTCCTCCAGCTCCATTTTCCGGAGCCTGTGATTGATGAAACTGCTGATGCCGAGCGCTGGAGACACTGTCTACAGGAGTTAGCAACCTGTGGAGATCCCAAACACATGCAGGTGCTTTCCATTTGTTATCTTGTTAGGAAAGGAGGCTAATTTGTGGGTAGTGTGGACAGACTTAGTCCGGAGCATACCTGAATGTCTCATCACCCTCGGTGCCAACAACAGGTGAGGCCAGGAAAAAGAAAGCAATTTTTATTCCAACCAGCCTGTCCAGCTGAGGCTGTTTATAACGCTGGAACTGCATGCCTCAGCACCTTATGGAATACCGATGGTTCCTTCCCTTTTATAGCTAAGCCTGGGGCTGTAAATTTTTACACTGCTGCTGACCCCGTCTTGCAAATACAATGCCAACCATTGACAGCTTGATGTTGTATTGATCCAACAGCATACAGTCTGCCCCAATGATTAAATTTTCTCAAAGTGTTCGCCGGCTGACTAGCCTACAAAGCCTGTGGAGGGTCAAAGGTTTAAATACTGGGATTAAAATATGCCATCCTTTTTTCTAAATATTGATTCTTGGAGCCATGTAGATGGATGGGGGATCATGAACCTTTTGACTTGGTGATCTCTCCCCGGCCTCACCCTAGATCACCTCACACTTTTAAACACAGTTACCCAGGGTATCATGTTTCTCCTTGACACACCAGATTTGTCTAAGATACTGTGAGCTGCATGTTATAATACAATTCACAAAGAATTACACATCTCTCTGGATGGAAAGGTAGCAAAGGGTGCACTCAATTTCATTTGTGGAAAATTACTGTCTAAGGAGATAAAAACTTACAGTTCGTTCATTCATTGAAAAGACAGTGAACAATGTCCTAGCCCCACTTTTGTGTCAATAACTGTCTCTGTGTACCGAATTGTTCTTGACCGATTTGAAGTTTCGTTTTGAAAAATCTTTCTTGCATTCCCTCAGACACATACAATAGAATAGCCCTCATGTAAAAAGCAAGGAACAGACCAAATTCATCAAGGCTTTTGTATAAAACAAGAAAACACTTCTGTGTGGCAAAGTGGCCTTTAAGTTGGCAGTTTTCCAATCTGGAAAGAAAGCAAATAAGCCACAAATTCCCTCCAAGGACAGACAACTTTTGGACTGGAAATTTCTCCCAAACTGTCATCAGCTGTGTGGACAAAAGAGTAAACTTCTAAGGACAGTGTGCAGACCACCGTGCAAGGGCATGATGAAACGAGAGGCAAGTCTTGGCCAAACAGGTATGGGATTGGACATGGGAGCTTTACAAACACTTTGACACAATGATGGATGCCAGGTACCTTGGTGCCGCTTATGTGTCAAGCCAAAAGGTGCCAGTAACATTTAAAAGCCTGCCCAAATTAAAGTACATTTGACTATGGTTTCAGCATTGTATGTCAGCAAGTTAGACCTGTCTTGTCATCTTATACTGTAAAGCAAAAATTTGCTTTGAATGCATGTAACTTTCATATGAATTTAGACCGTAGAAGACATGTACTGAAAGTTTTGTGTTAAATGCCAGGAGGGTAACCCAAGTGGTCTCTATTTTTTGGGGCTTAGCGAAACCCTTCCACGGTCTCATGTATGTGTATGAACGGATGTAACGCCTCCTGACGTTTGTCCTTGGTTATCTCACCTGTAAAAACACCTGTGCCTTTGATGGATGAGGGCCAACAGTAGGGTTAAGCTAGTCCTAATATCAAGACATCTTTGCTTGGTTCTGCCATCGACATTTCAATGTCGGGCAGAGGCAAAGCATGCTGTTGAATACGTATTGTAACCTTACCGGTGACACCCTGAATACTGAGAGGTTTTGAACAGAAAAGGTACCAAGACAAAACATGGGTTGGAAGCCCTTTGACTTTTTCAAATTGCTGGATATTATGATAATCCTCCTGCTGCCCAAATCGTCACCCTGCAGCTGTAAAAATCTATTGATTTTGTACATGGGAAACAATGAATTTGAATAAAATCTACTGACCTTTGTCCTCGGCGATGATGAGCAGACGATACTCCTTGTTGGTGTCCTCGGCCTCCAGCGGTTGTTTCACCATGATCTGTCCTGTCTTCCTGTTGATGCGGAAACGTCGGTGTGCACCAGAGTCCAGGGAATATCTGATCTCAGAATTCTTCCCTTCATCCTTGTCCACTGCAGTCACCTGGTATTGTAGAAGGTAATGATATTGTTACAACCCATGAACTACTGAAAAAATAAAACTGTGCATGGACAATAACACTTTTTTTGGCTACTGATACGTGCAATGTTTATTGGCAATGTGAGTTGTGCGGAAGAAAAGCCAGACTTACAGTTCTGACTGGGGTTCCTGGCTCAGCGTCGACCTGCACCACAGAATAGTATGGCAGGTTGACGAAGACAGGAGCGTTGTCGTTGATGTCAGCTATGGTCACGTACACGACCACATGCGCCACTCTGGGGGTTGACCTCTTGTCCCGGACTTCAATGACGATTTCATACTTCTCTTTCTCCTCCCTGTCAAAGGGAATTCCCCGGGTCCGCAGCACCCCAGACGTGGGACTGACTTCGAACATGTTATTGGGGTTGAGGATCTTGTATTCCAGAGGTTCGTTCAGCAGGTTGCCAACGGCAGTCACTATGGCAACAGTTTTCACCTCCGTGGAGTTTTCTGTCACCTCGGAGAAGTACGACTCTTCGGTGAACCGCAAGCCACTCATGACCGTTCTCTTCACTTCTATCCTGATGATACAGGACGTGTGGAACTTTCCGTCTCCGACGCGTACTGACAGCTCATACCGGTCAAACAGCCCGGTGGTGTTGACAATGGTTATCACGCCAGTGTCTCTGTTGATGCTGAATTTCTTGTCTTCGTTGCCCATGGTTAGGACATAGGTGAGCTGTGTGTTGGCTTCTGTGTCTGCATCTTCTGCCTCAACCTGTACAATGGCCACGTCTTTGTATGTTGGGAGCAAGAGGGTGGCTTCGTAGATATCTTGTGTACAGGTGGGTGGAGAGTCGTTCACGTCCAGGACCTTGATGGTGACATTTGCAGGATTTTCTGCTTTCAGTGGTGGGTTTCCTGTATCAGAGACCTGCACAGTGAACCTGAACTCTGCAATGTCTTCATGGTCCAGCGTACGGATGGTACGTAGAGCACCAGTATTGGAGTCAATGGCAAAGTATTTCTGAGCCGCAGACTCTATGATTTCGTACACGAGAAGGGAATTGAGTTCGTTGTCTGCGTCTGTTGCAGCAATGACCAAAGGAATGTTGTTCACGTCTAGAACAACGCTACCAATGGTGGCTGCTTCACTGATGCTGCCGATGTACTCAGACTGGGAGAAGACAGGAGGGTTGTCGTTCTCGTCTGCAATATGAACCAGGACTGTAGCTGTCGAACTCAGACTGACCATGTTGGTGGCCTGGACTGTCAGGTTGTAAGACGTCTGCCGTTCGTAGTCCAACTGCTTCTTGCAGGTGATGACTCCAGAGTTGGGATTCACGTCAAAGCTACCGTCTGTGTTGCCACTGATGATCTCGTAGGTGACGGAGGAGCGGCTTGTTGCACCAAGCATGACGATGAGGGATCCGAGCCTTGCGTTCTCACTGACCTCGATGGCGTACTCCTTGGCATCGAACTTGGGCGGAGCGTTGTTGGAGATGGTGACTCCAATGTGGATGGGTACGGTGGAGCTCAGTGGGGGGTTGCCATTATCTCGGACCTTCACCGTCAGGTGGTACTGACTCAGAGCGCTGCGATCCAGTTGCTTGGAGACCGTGATGATCCCCAGCGTCTCATCGATGCTGAACACATTACCAACGTTCCCTGCAGGAGAAAGAATAAGAATAGGGAACATTCCATAAGAACTTTGCATTTGCCACTTGAACAAGTTTTCCCCATCTCCTAAGACTGAAATTACATGTCACAACATGATTGCCAGGGTGATAATATCAATACTGAAATCACTTCTGCTTCTTGCCTACCATTATTACATTTTCACCTCCCATACTGCCATAGTGTGGAGCCATTATCATATTTTTTACCCCCCCCCCCAGTGATCTAATGAAACTCAGCAAGCCCCAGCAGAACAGAATAAGAGTAAACATGTTGGTTTTGACTAATGACGGTGTACAAAATCTCATCATTGGAGACAAATTAATGCTGTGTAGCCCTGGGGGCTAATGCAGAAGTTGATCAGGGACAATAGTGTACATGGCAAAGAGGTAGGTATTCATAAAACCATTCGTACGGGAAATATGCTTGGAGGAGTGGGTGCAATCAAAATTTTTACTGTCTAATAGATCTATGTATTTCTAAACATGGATGTGCAAGATGGTAGTATTCGAAATAGAGAATGACTAAATCGTATTGCCCCTCTTCTATGAATTAAAGATGCCAATTTGTAAAAGGTTTGCATACTGTAGGGTGTATCTCAAGAAGAAATAATATCCCGTGGCCGCAGTTTACCATTCAAGAGCTACGGGGCCTCCCAAGTACTGACTTTACGATGCCAATGAGAGCATACATTATTGGTGATCAACATCAATGTCGGTAAGACCTCATAAAACAGGTGATTTTTTTCCATCACACACTTTTATGAGTGGTGCCTTGAAACCATGCATATCCATTACAATGTAAATACAACAGGGCACCCTTCAAGAGTAATCCAACTCATCATAGCCCCAAAATAATGCAAAAATGTGATCTAATGCTCAAATAACGACAAGTATCAGCAAAAGGGGGATAAAATTCTAGCCACAGTATAGGACAAAATAACAGCATATGTATCCGGTAAGGAAGACAGATGGACCAAATCTGGGATGACTTCAACACAGGCTAGGGATATGCAAGCAGAGTCACCCCTGCCTCCCCCTCGAATGAAGGATGACTCCCTTTCTGGACCTAAATGGAATTTCGGCACAGGGATGCATTAGGAAACCCGCGGAGGATAACATCAGTAAAAGAAGGGATCTACAAGCCGCCAACAACAAAATCCACCCAATGATTTGGGAAGAAACTTTAAGGTCTGTTTGGCAGTGATCTATCAATGAGTGCATTATCTGGGGAGGGTTTGTACACACATGATGGAGATGGTTTTACAGTGCTTGTGGCTGGATCAAATTACATCGTCTGCCGTTAGATGGATGGGCCCTCTAGGACAACCTTTAAATGTTTGAACTTCTTCAAGCAATAACCCGTCCTGTAACACCTCATAACAACAAAAGCAAGATTCATACCAGCCAACCGTATTCTTCCTCTGCATTTTACTGGATGACAACCAACAAATTACCTGGCTTCTCTGGTTCAAAGCCAAAAGCGTACCTCTATCTCGTTGGAATGGAAGCACTTTATGGCTTTTCTTATTTCCATGTCACCACTGAAATATTGACTGGGAATATCTATTATGATACTTCTGATAAATGGGTCTACTTTCTCTCAAATATTGCAACAAAATCCATGCAGCATGCCTGAGGGCAGCGACTATAATCAGACGGCGGGTCTAGGAAATGTGGCTCCAAGATCATTATTTACCAGGGGGGTTCCTTCTGAATGTAAGACGCTGCAGCCCCATAATCTTGAAGCAATATGGCCGGGAGAAGGCATAATGGAAGTTCTTTATCAACGTCATCTCAGCCGACTTTAATAGCGGACTTTATGGCCAAACATTTGTTCCGAGATGGCTTACATGTCTCATCTGCAACCATCTGCACTGACGAACGGCGGGAATACTAATAACACTGTGACTGGAATACTTCGCTTTCACCTCAACTTTGAATAGTGTAGGGAAACTTCTGACCACTGAGCATGAAGCATAGTACCTAACCAAAATTGTGTTGGTATATAATATCAAGGGATAACATAAATCATCCTAGCCCATAAAGATGTTAGTTGATTAAACTGATAAAAAAAGGTCAAGACCTCACTATAGCTGAGTGAGGCGATAATGTACACTCAGTATTCCTTTTCCTGATCCCTGTGTTAATGTTAAGCTACCAACCTACATCCCCCAGAGGAGGGCTCAAACACACTGGCGCCAGGATAATGTCTTACACCTGTATAGAGTCACAAACGCCTGCATTGAGACAGGTGGAAACTAGGGAGACCGACACAGTAAGGGACTGACTACAAATTCAGCTTCGGATCAAGAGATACACATTGCCTTGGGATGTGGGGTACCTGAATTCCGCAAGGGACGTGGACTGGAAAGCACATGCCACCATCAACCTTAATCTGGCTGACATATTCCAACCGATCCCTGAACTACATAGATAAGTATGTGCCAGCATTCCACATGAAACATTTGAACTCCTACATAAAGACTCAATTTCTGGTAACCACTGGGCTCTGCAGAATAACAGTCATAGATTGTCACAAGATAGAGCCATAATGAATAGTTCTGAGGGGCTTCCTTTTCCTCTAAATGATATCTGTGCTGTAACTAATGAAAACTGCAAGATGACAAGATCAGTGGTGCATGGCCGTCTGCCAAAAGGAAGATATCTGTAATAGATATGCATACAGTATATACACTAGGCTACTATACAGGCTATAGGCAGAAGCCAAAAGTAATGGTTACACTTTTGCCCCAAGATATTGTCTCTACATCTTAGAGTCAATATTTGGAAACAATTCCACTAATCTTCATGGAACAAAAGGTGTCTTTTTACCAATCCATTGTGTAAACATCCTCTGATGCATGATTGCACTAGTAGAAGCACAGGTG
Organism: Branchiostoma floridae x Branchiostoma japonicum; assembly: GCA_013266295.2. NCBI lineage: Eukaryota > Metazoa > Chordata > Leptocardii > Amphioxiformes > Branchiostomatidae > Branchiostoma > Branchiostoma floridae x Branchiostoma japonicum. The sequence goes on along the minus strand of CM023827.1, from coordinate 10,400,974 downwards.
TGTTTTTATTCTTTCTTCTCTCTGTTCTACATATGGGACTATCTCTACGGCTCTAACTCTTTCCACTTGCAGCAGAGGCTATCCAGAGAAATGTTGCTTTAATCCTTTAAATTTAACAAAATCTTTTCTTAGCTAACTGACATGAAGGTAGAGAGGCGGTAGTACCTTTGAGCGGTGGATTTCGGCAGATTTTTTCTTTGTTTGTCCCTAAGGAACCAAAACAGAAGTCTAAACTCCATGTATGCAATTACTCTGAAAATAAACAGATCTGTATCTTTGGGGGAAAGAAAGCTGTACTACCCTGATAAAGACTGGTAAAGCTAGTTACCATTTTCCTTAGCTGCCAAACTGAGTATTCTCAACCTCCCATGGGACACAGTCTAACCACACATTGGACTAGAAATGTCATATCCAATTAGCACATTACGATAAACATCACAATACTCCCTCCACTGTAAATTTTGTTCCTAGGTAATATCATTCACTTCGGTTTACAAAACACTGCCATGCATTATCTTCTTCGTCCCCCTCAACTGTATTTGTTATCTATTGCTGGAGTGCCCGCTACCCTTGTTTTTTCACCTGAAAAAAGATATACAAACCTAAATCTCACACAATACTGGCCTTTTATTGATGTAGGCCAGCGCCCCAGGCCAGATATGGACCAATGCACTCCAGATGTGAAGGGGCAACCCCTCTGTTTTAAAAGACCTTGAAAAGAGTTTTTGAGTGACCAAAGAATTAGTCTCACTACACATCTTCTTCAAAGGGGAGAGGAAGCTCCCTAACTTTTTCCCACCATAAATTCCTTGAAAGGGGAAACCTAATCTTGTGTTTGGTAAAAATGGTGATCACTCCTGCCGAGCAGCAAAGGACTCTTATTAAAATCTCATTAACCTTCTGGAGACATGAATGAAAGTAACCATTAGTCACCTGTGAGATAAACTGTCTACCATTTCCGCTGCCAATGGATTGCAATTCTTAACGACAGAAATCGGTTCCGCCTTCTCTCTTCTAATCCATGGCCATCTCCAAAAATGACCCACCGTCGCAAAAATGAAGCAGAAAAAGGCATTTGAGGCAAGTGCGGGATTTGAGGTTTAAAAAGACATGCAGCTCTTATTGACAGTAACTGATACAGAGGCAGGCAGAGCCGAGAATGGGGTCAGAAGGGGCGACATAAAGCATCTTGTCAGTCCCTTCCAGGCATCTTGAATGGGAACACATAAGCCAACCTTCAGGCACTTCCAGCCATTAAAACTTACTATATCTCCACCTGGGTAAGACAAGATAGCATGGCTACTTCAAGAACATTGGCTTGTAAGCTTCTCCCTATTTCTTCATGCTGGAGGAAAGTGGGCTTGTCTTATGTCATCGACATTAGGAAGGGAAGGCCTTTAGCACAGCATTTACTTTGGTGATTCAGAATCAAATAAAGGTAGGAAAGGTTGCCACAAGGGGTGCTTTTTCTTCAAGCCTACTGCTTCGATAGCTTTTTGATGCTGATAAAGTATTTCCCAAATGTGTTTTGCCTTTTAGGCAAAGCCAAACCGTAACACCTATGTGGATTTATTATTTTGATGGTGGTAGCCCACTTTCCGTTGCGGCTACACACCTGTATCCACAGTGCTGTTGCCGCTACATCACAAGTCCTAGTCAAGAATGCGGTGCAGCCACCGCACACACATTCCACAAACAGTCACATCAATCTACAAATGACGTGGGAGGCCCATTTCAAGCAGAGTACTCGCCGGTCCTTCCGTTCTGTGATGTTTACCAAACTGTTTGAAAAACGTACCTGCTTCTATGGTGTACGTCAGCTCGGAGTTGGCGCCCCTGTCTCTGTCGGTCGCCACCACTTGCACCACAGATGTGCCGTACGCGGCAGTTTCGTACACGCCGCCGGTGTACTCCTGTGCGCTGAAGATGGGGCGGTGGTCGTTGGAGTCCTTGACGTTGATGACAACACGGACAAAGTTGCGCATCACAGAGACGTCCTGGTCCTTAGCCATGATGGTGAGAATGTGCTGGTCCTTGGTCTCATGGTCCAAAGGAGAAGCTGTGTAGATTTCGCCTAGAAAACAAAAGGGCAGGAATACTCAAAATGCTTTTCTAATAACTATGTTTGAATGTAGTGATGACTAGATTGTTACATGCTAACACTATTTATCAAAGAAGTTCATATAGGTGGGAGTTATCAGTTTATCTGACAATAAATCAGTTTTTTAGGTCTCATACGGTTGTTCCTCCATACCTGTGCGAGGGTTAATGCGGAACTTCTGCATGCTGACGGGGTCGGTGCTGGAGTCGATGGAGTAGAAGAGGCGGCTGTTCTCGTCAACATCGGATGCGGTTACCCTGGTAACCAGAGTGTCGATGGGCGCCTCTTCTGGGATCTCGACCTCGTACTTCTTCTGTGCAAACTGTGGTCGGTTGTCGTTCAGGTCTATCACTGAGAGAAGAATCTACAGGGGGAGACAATGTAGAGAACAGGTTAGAATATGAACAGTAGAAGGCTTTTTACTCATGCTCTGTTCTGAAATTAAGTCTTCAAATGCCCAAGGTAGGAAACACAATTGACGTGCAATAACTTATCATAGAAACACAAGATCAGAAAACATGGTGGTTGCAGACATAAGATTGTGTTCAATTGCATTAACACAGGAAGACTGGGCAATTTTTGTGACATTCGATATGGAACAGGAATACAATCAGACTAATTTTTCCAATCATAGGGATGTAACAGTATTTGCTTCCACTGCATTGTATGCACCTTTTAGTGGCAATCTTGAGTGGGGTTAGCAGCTTCGAGTAACCTTGTATTTATATGTGAGCTCTCTCTTATCCAAGGCCACAACAAAAATTGCCTTGTACTTGCCCTAAAACCGCAACAAAGTCGTCCCTCTTTGTAGGATAAAAAACATTTCCAATAATTTCATTTGGCAAAACTCAATTACCTTCTGGAGTCAATTGACCAAATTGAATTCAACCCCAAATTCACTTACACTGATATCACATGAAGGAAGGCCTGCAGGAATAACCAGGCCTTTCAGCAGTCCCTGGTCCAAATTGATTTGATTAAGTGGACAGTATGGCCACAACATGCCACTCAATTGAATAAATACTGATTGAGCTGATGGCATCTACCCTCATTCAGACATGTTCACAATGCTCCCACCTTTCACATTACATGGCAGGGGAGGGTTGCAGGGATGCAACAATTGTGTGGGAATGGTCTGATGACGAACAGTAATGGCAAAAGTATGTTCCGTGTGGGGGTTGCAAGCTAAGAGGGTGTTACAGTATATGGAAATAGATGACCTACAGTATTGTTAAAGATTGAAAAACTACGTGTTAGATTTACAAAATTTTGCCCTTTGAAAGCAACCCCACCCCAGACTGATGGAAGTCATGTGATTGCACAATATGTGCAGAAAAACATGACATTTGGACGTCATGACCCTCCAGAGGTGGTCCTTGTTTTGGCAGATGTGTGGGCCTATCAAGAGGAATGCACTAATTATACACGACACAGGTCTTAAACTTGACGCTTCAAGGCTTCTGGTAGTAACCAAATATAGCTGCACTCACTATCAATCTACTTTAAACTAATGATAAAGCCTGCTGGCTAGCATGTCTCACGAGCAAGATACCGGCCACAGAACTGCCGTATTTAGACCTCTGGATGGGAGAGGGGAGGGGGTGGGGGGATTTCCGGGCACAAGTGGGATTGACAGCTGTGAGTTATTTCCACAAGAATGCACCAAATGCCGGGAGGAAGCCTTAGGAAAAGTTTGCAGTCCTTAAAAATAACCTTTACTGGAGCGTAATCAAGCAGGCCGGTAATTTATTACAGACAGTGAGAGGGGGGAGGGAAGGAAGGGAAGGGAGACGGATTATAACGGGGCGCATCAATACTGGAGAAGGAAAAAGGTCAGACTAATCGTTCTGACGGGGAATTTTCTTAATTACGTTTTCAAGCAGCAGGCCTGCCAGGAGAGCTGGCTACTGGCCATGCGTCTTCACATCACAGCTGAGTGAGTGGGACAAATCATAAAGGCAGCCTGATACTGGGATCTTCTGTCTGATTGGAACCTAATACACCATTAGCCTGGGGAACTGAACAGGGAATAGCAGGAACAAATATAAAGTGTAAAACTGCATGCCCTCCTCGACATGAGTCCACAGGACTGAAGAAAATTGTTCTTTTCAGACTGGCACGACATCCTTGCTTTGGACGGTGATTAATGAGACATTAGGACAGGTGCAGCCACCTGGAAAGAGTTGTCAACAAATACGCACCTGTTTAGTAGCAGATTTGTGTCCATCAGTGACCTCCACCGTAAGGTTGTACTTGTTGCGCTCTTCCCAGTCCAGCTTCTTGGCCAGCTTCAGGATGCCGTCATTAGCTATGGTGAACTTCTCCCCAACATTTCCACCTGAGATGAGAAGACAACATGATAAATTGATATAGCTGCAAGCCACACCTAGGTGTCTAGAAATGAGTGATGAAGCTCAAGCCAATTATTAACTCAATAATGGCCCCAAAAGCAATTACAGAAAATTAATTTTTTGCTGCACGAAAATGTTCAAAGTGAGATTTCAGTTCTCCAAAGTAATCATGAGTTAAGAACTGTTAACCAGTGAATCCTGCAAACATTGCTTGAGAGTATTTGTAGCAAGCCTGGTAATGGAGAGATTTTTCAGTCCTTACCAATGATGTTATACCACAGTTCTGGTGAGTCTGGGTCCTCAGCCTCCACTACGGTGATCCACTCCTTTACCGGCCAGTCCTCCTGAATCATTTTGTAGTTGTACTCAGGTTCTGGGCTCTTCAGCTTTGGACCGATGGGCGTTTCCGACGGCAGTGGGATAACGTCGATCACAAGGATGACCTTTGACTTCCGCTGGGGACGGCCTTGATCCGCGGCTTGGATCTGGAAAGGTGAGTGTAGATTGCCTCATTACCATAACCTTTGCTCTTCCTCTTTTATCTCTAATCCTAAAGGCCATACTAGAAGCTCAGATCTCTAAAACTCCAAGTAAAAATAACTTACCTTTAAGTTGTACTGTTGCCCTTTGCTCAGCGCCTTCCTTGTAGAAATCATCCCATTTCTTGGATCAATGGCAAACCTCCCCTTTTCGTTTCCGCCCTTGATACTGTACGATAGGTCGCCGTTGGAACCGACATCATCGTCGCTGGCAACCACCCGGTAGATATTCCCTTCCTCATTGGTGCGATTACGCTCCGGAACCCGGATGCGGATGGTGTTGGTCCCAAAGTCAGGACTGTTGTCGTTGACATCTGCGACCGTTACAACTACGTGTGCCGTCGAGACCTGGGGAGGGCTGCCATTGTCCGACACTGAAACCTGCACAACAACAACAGAGAACAAACTTTAGCTTCATTCGGCAAAATATGTAACAGTAAATCAAGAATTCTACAGCACTGAGAATTCCAATACATCCCAGAACCAACAAAGAATAATGTAGGTTTAGTACACTATGGCTTCAGGTTTGTTGTGTGTACCATGCTTCCCAGGTAACCAAAACAAATTTCCTACTATATGACATCTATTGAGGGCTACTGCTCCCAAATGTTGGTGTTATGTACGATGTGCTTGAGCTTTATCACTCCCTGAAATGCAGTCCAATTCAGGTCTTTACTGCTTGATTTGTGCTGTATGCTGATAAACAGAACACAGTAGTTGAGGAGCTGTTTGGAAACCTGTCAACAGTTACAATCCACATGATTTAAATGGTCAGGAGGCCTCTACCAAAGTTCTGGGTTTCCATATGTTCTGCACCACAGACCGCCATGACCCGGTAACCCAGAAACAGGACCGTGATTCCAAAACTCTTGAACTTCATTTCATCTTGTGAAGGGCACATGGTATCATTATCCTTCCCTGCAAACATGTGACTTCTCTCATATAAACACAAACGTCCCTCCGACCTTCTCTACCTTTATTCGCCATCCAAAACAAATACACAAGACTGGGGCCTTCTATGTCTTGCACTGACTTTTCCCATCTGCCCAATCTTTACACCCAGGCAACCAGACAGTGGCTCTTTTATTCCAACACTTCAGGATGCTATTTCAAACACCGCCTAAGAGAATTCTTTTATATTCCCTTATCTTTGGAGCAGTACAGGTAAACTGGCTACTTGCATACCTGTCGAAGCACCTGTGTCGATGATTGCTATCTGTCAGTTTGCCTCTCTTGTTTGGCAGGCAGGAAGCCGGGTGTTTGTGTTCCACAGGTTTGTTAGCTTTACAATAAAAGTTTAATTCATTTTGTCTGACCCTGGAGACCATTCATGCAGGAAATTTGGTCGGGTGAGAGCTGTTTTATTTATTCAACAGCGACTGTTAGAGTGGTCTGGGTCTGACGGTTGTGTTTCCAGCCGTTAACCCGCACACGAGGGGCAAGACTAACAAGTTGTGTTTCCAACTTATTAAAAGTCCGCCAGCCGTGATGGTAAAACTCTCAGCAAACAATCACAAGTAACGATTACACAAAACTTTCTTCCGAAACCTTATCCCCGCCGATGCCAGTGGAAAAGGGTTACCAGCCTGTTAATCTTCCCTCAGCACATGTACTATTAATGGCTGCAGAAGGCATCTGGGCCATACCTCGTAATTAATCTCCACCCCTCAAGAGTCTGCCAAATTGATATCTCAAAACTGACAGACGTTTGACGAATTGTTAATGTTCCAGTCTCCCTGCATATCAAGTGCACACAGACAAAACTACCAGGCTCCCAACCCCAGCTGCAAACCGTGACAAGCGTTCATGCTGTAACTATAACACTGAAGTGAAACATTTTTCCAAGGATGCTGACAGACCAAATTGGACAGTCATTGCTATAGCAACCAACAGCAGTCACTGCCATGGTAAAAGCAACGGCAAACATGGACACATCTTCAAGCAAACTCTTGACATAGATTTTCAGCTCTCCTGATCTTATTACATATTCAAGTGGAGTATGTTGCCTACTGTTCAGTGTTTTCCTTTGATATTTGAAAAGGGCAGGGCAAACAGCGAAACACACTTCAGGCCGTGAAAGTTACCCAACTGAAGTTTTTTTGGCTACAGGTAATTAACGCTGGCACCAGTTTGAGTCAACAGGAATGGGACTTCAAAGACTTGATATTGCTGGGGGAGGAAACCGTCCTCCCTACTGGGCACACAGCGGGAAATGGTAGTGAATTAACCTTGAACCAAGGTAATACAACTGGAAACTTAACATATATCCATCAAGTATTCCCACCCAAATAGAACTTGATTGTCATCTGGCTACAGGCAATACAACCATAACTTGAAATTCAACCTGTAACAGAACCATACCTCATTTTTTCAAAATGGTTGCCTCTTAGTGCATGCAGGTATACTGTAGTGAATCAGCTTTCATTCATGGGAAGCGCTAATACATTATTCAAAAGTTCAAGGTTACAGAAAATATGGCCAAAGGAGCTACCTGGCTATTATCTCCTTTTATTACTTTTGCCTATCTGGGCTTGGCATTAATAATCCATTATCTTCAGCCATGAAGCCGGTCTTGAGCAATGGTCTGTGCTGAAAACGGTTGGGGGGAAGTGCCCACTTCTAAAGGTCACTGCATCGGTGCTTTGTCAGCTTCACCAGGCATCCTTGTCTACAGACCCTCCTTCTGGTCACAGTGTGATGCCTCCCATTCGGAGGAAAACCATCGCCTACTCTTGGCCTCTAAAAAGCCCACATCCAGGGAAAATCTCCACTCTCTGGAGCAGCCACTTCCTTATTTGGAAGGGGTAACGGTGAGTGGGGGACACGCTTGGTGGGATTTTAGCACTCAATGTCAAAAGTCAACGCAAGAGTGGCTCTCTACCAGGAGGGCCTCCGTTTACAACAAATATGCCCTGTCAAGAGTAAACCAGCCAATTCCTTTAGCAATAATGTATATTACTGTCTCTCCCCAACAGAACTCATCTATCACTTGGCCACACCCCTGTACTCCATGCACCAATACTCCTGTTCTCCTTCCATGCTAGGTAATTTATCTGGCTTTGACTTTTTCCATTAAACAAATTCAGTGCTAAAACTATATCATCCTCACAGGGTCATTTGTTAGGTCCCCTCCTCCCACCATTACACCTTGACGAGATATCCATCACAAGGGCAGAGGAGCGGAACAATACCATCCTCCAGTGATAACGGCACTTCAGCCAATACTACGGTACATTTCAGTGGGTCATTAAAAAAAATACTGTCTCCGGGGATAACCTGAAAAAACAGAAAGAAATCCCTATCCTCACTTAACTTCTTTGCCATTTGTTAAAATTCTAGACACTCTCTGGCAGTTAGAAATACAGCTATGAACTTGACTTACTGTACACTGTGGCTGAATAAAGTATAAAAGACATATAATGCCACATAGATGTCTTTATATGACAGGTTCATGATATGAATATGAAATGCTGTAGTAATAGTATCCAATATTTGCATTTTTATGTAAAGAATCCTTATCACCAACATGAAATCTATATCAGTTTTTCTCAGAATTTCTGAAAGTACATAAAATTCAACTCTCATTTTACGTTGTCATTTGAACAGTTCTTGCAAATGTATCATGCCAAAAATAGAACCTAACAATAACTTATCCATCATCATCAAGTTTGCATTTATCTCTTGAAACTGCAACGGAGCAATATACTGGCTACCCAGGCAGCGCAGTTTGCATATATCTTATGAGTTTTCCAGTGAGAAAGCACTTTGCGACAGAACAAGCTTATAATTCTTACGGTAAAATGCTTAGGGGTAGATTTTAATCATCTTGCTTGGGGTCCCTAGCAGAGCTTCTTTTGAAAAACATATTTTACTGTCTTTCATTTTCCTTATTCACGTTAGGTAACTACATTATCAGTCAGCGTAATTACAGTCATATATGAGGATAGACACTCAGTAATCCACAACAAGATGAGTTGCTTATTATCTTGAAATCTCAGGATTTATCAGGTGCGGTACCCAAAGTAATAACGGCTAAAAGCTGCCCGCAGGCTTAATTCCTTCATCATAAGGGATCCAGGCAGGGAGAATAAAAACAACTATCACACTATTCATAGAGATGTATGTGGCAGAATATTGCAGTCTATAAAGTTGAAACATCTCTGACCATCTCCCTGCTACTTTCTGTTGTACCAATAGCTGAGTAGCTGGGCCCAGCGGAGGGAGAGGGTTAAGAGCGGGGAGTGACATTTACGTTTCTTTATCGTGCGTTCGGGGAAGGCTGGGAGTCTTTACAGCCTTGCTGGGCCCCTGCACAAGCCGTGCATGTACAAAATAACTTGCCAAATCCCTGCAGTCTGCCTGCCTTCCTGCCATGTTTACGTAGGAATAACTAATATAGCAGGATATCTCTTCCACAGCGCTCCAAACTCTAATGGGCTCCTGCCAGTAACTGTGGAGATAATGGCGCTCCTGACCTTGTTAAAATACAGAACGCAGTAGGCTGTGAAAAGTGGGGAATTAGCTCCAGACCTATCCCATACCTGGGAAATTCTAGCAATAACATGGGATTGGCTTCCTGGCGACGCAAGCTTCCGACTGCCAGAAATTCCTGGTTCACTCCTCCCCTCCCCATTTAAATCTTAGATCTGCTGGGATTCGAGGATGGAGACTGAACAACTCCAGACACATCAAACCTGACACTCCAGTCTGTGTGTCGCTGAATACATTTCAAATTTCTCTCCCATTTTCTGGCCTCTGACTGGGCGCATGAAATTCTGCTAGCGGTTCCAGCTAAGGCTCCTTTGTTTGTCCAGAAAGGGGATGAAGAGTCTGAGCAGATCCTCCCTTACACTGTTTGTATGTTGCAGAATTTCGGTTTAAACAAAGTTAAGAGGCTCCATTGTCCAAAGATTTCACAGTCTGCAGCTCTGAAAGCATGGAATTCAACTGTCTCCAGCTCTGGACCGCCAAATCCTCATTAGGAAATAACTGATTATACATATTTTGATGTCATTCAAAGCGAATAGTTTAAGTCCCTCAGACAGAAAGAAACCAGCTCAATTGAAAATCTCGCTAATACACCACTGTGATTTCAGTGTGTGGTCTTAACAGGTGATCACATTTCCAGTAAATTTGCATGGGTTAGACTGTAGAAGATATGTTTTAATCCACAATCAAGGTTGCCAATCAGAATGTGTTCTCTAGGCCAATGATACACTGCAGTAATATGTAATATGATTCCTTTTAATACAGGAATTTTTCCTGCATGAGATCAGCTGTATTTATAGATTTCCCTGGGTGTTAATTCTTGTGAAAGGTGGCAATCGATACATCTATCTTTCCCTGAAGAGGGAGGTACTTCCAACTGAGACAGTTTCATTGATTCAAACCATCCTGAAACGAGCGGGCAGTAAAAAAGTCAATACTGGACGAATCGCAATCAGCTTCTGGGGACCCGAGCGTTCTGGGAACAAGTGGGGACACCGGTAACAGGGCTGGCCTTTGTTCCCAGCAATAGGTGGGGCTTTCCAGGGTCAAGCTTTTTTACCTCAAGGCAGGAGGCTGACAACACAGGGCACCTTTGTGGTTTCACCGGCTTTCGCACATGCTTCCGCTGCACACGCTTGGGCAGATGGAGGTGCAACAATGATTTCTGATAGGAGCATTACACTTTTTTCAACAAGGGATTTATATCCTGAAGGTCAGGTGTTAGGCTGAAGGGCGCCAACCGTTTGGACTTGGCGCTTATTAGACAATCCGGCACCATGAATGGCAGGGCGGAAACTTTATGAGAATTTCGGGCAACAGATGGCTGGGCCACAAATATTCATGCCGGAAAATAACGGAACCACTGAGCTGAGAATCATTTCCGAGCAGCGCGCTACATACTAAGTACTGTTAATGAGCGGGGTGTCCTTTTATCTTACTTATTGACATGAGGTACGCCGCCTGCATATCTCCGATACAAATGCCACGCAATCATCGCGTCATTTAAATCAAATTTGCTCTGTGACTGAATGCCAGCCAACTCTTCAGACCTGGCACCACCCCTCATTTCTGTTCCACTCTTCTTGAAATGTTAAGAGCGTTTTCACATTTTACAGTAAGTGGATTCGGTCACAGGTTGCTGAAATTAATTCTGATGGGGAGGGGGGGATTTATGGCTGTGACCTACATAACAGGCACAGCCTCATTGTTCCACCAATGTCACCTTTTGGGACCATTTACACACCTGCCAGCCAATCCAATATCAAGTGTGCTGCCCCACACTACTGGAGATCAGGCTCTGGGCTCTCTCCTGTGGACCATTCAAACTGAGTGCTGAAGACTTTACCATATTCAATCTAGATTGACTTCCTAAAGAAATATAGAAGAATCATAGGTCATGAGTCTGAACTGATAGAGGAATCAAAATAATCTGCTCATATAGATGCCAAAATAGACTACTGGGGTCAATTGTGAAAATTTTTCCGATCAAATCTGTATCTAAATATCTGGATGACAATGAATCATGATCTGAAGTCTTATTACATTTCCAGAGGCTGTTTGAAACAGTAGGAATGTTCAGAAGAACAGTGGCTGATTCACTTTGTCTGGAGAGGTGGGGAAAGTTATTGTCTTTGACAAGTGAACAATGTAACGGAATACTAAACCGACACATGTAACCATTGTACATGTTGCGTCCCCTAGGGCCATGGCTAGAGTTTATGAATACAGCCCTCTATAAAGTTGACAACTGAGATTGTATGTCATGTTTATGGCCATGGTTGACTGTATTTGCTCAGTCTCATGTCTCCACTTTAAATGCTGGGAATTATGGCTTTTGTCTAGATTGCTCCCAATTAGCAAAGCTTAACTGTTACGGCTTCTTAAGACATTTTATGAGACACGGGACAGAAGAAAAGGTACAGCACAAAATTCAAAATGACCTGTTTTCGGTAAAGCAGGGAGGTTCAGAGGTCATACCAACAACCCCCTTCCCACCAGTATAGTCTATCAATGTTACTTTGTTGAAAGCTTGTTTGCAGTGGCCTTTGTACGGGCAGCGTATTCATTAAATCTAACCTTGGTCACCTTGGCTCCCCTTCCGTTTTTATTCTTCTCCCCGCTTTCAACAGACTTGGTTGGAAATTAGGTTCAGAAATGGGATTCACTTGTAACTGGGAGTGGGTCCTTGATTCCCTTCATCCTCCCCATCCATCATAAGTTTTTACATCAGGGAGTTGTGACAGCCAACTTGGAGGGTACATAATGCCCAAACTGGCTGTAGATCCTTCATGCGCCATGACTGAGTGGGGGATCAGTTTGGAGTTTACGTCCATTGATTGGCAGGCCTTTAATTTTGCTCCATCCTTCCACCAAATCATCTCTGGAAATGCCTGCCTCTCCCCAAGCCCACTGAGCTAGGAAGGTCAGAGCGCCCCCATCAATTTAGCCAGGGTGCGGACTGCACTCTGTTCAATCATGGAGGACTGAGAAAGGCTACACCTTTACTTGTAATCTTCGATAACATTTTAGTCAGGCGTTTAGCCTACGGTGTTGAATCAAAGGGTGAATCTAAACTTTATTTGGCAAGACCTAACACAGGAATTTCTGCAAATTATCTACCTTGGCTGGAATGGTAGGCACCATGGCCCCAATTTTTGCCAGAGCAATGAAAAGCTCAAAGTGAAGTGAAGTATAAAATTATCATGTGACATTGGGCTCGGCGAAAATCAATGGGAAATCCAGGCTATTGACCGGCAGTTTTTGCCGCCCTCCCCTGTACGTAAGATCCGCCGCAAAACCCATTGTCAAAAGGGGATGTGAACAAGTCTATCATCAATACCTTTAGCTTTGACAAGAATTTACGAAGACAATAAAAGCAGTATCTCTACTGCAGCTATCGACGTGTCCAGACTGGAAGGGCTGTGTTTTGTTTGATCCTGAACCTGTTAACTGTTCCAACAAAAGTATAGCCTGTGAACAAAGGGGAACAGTTACCGGCTTGAGCCAGTCCCACTCTTTGAAGTGTACTTGACGTGAAAAGCCTTTTGTGGTACGTACACACCCTGCTTCCGCATGGAAACAAGCGGACGCCACCTTCTATAAATAATGAAAAACCTCTTCCATGATTTAAAGCCGACTCACTGATCGCATAACGACCGAGGCCCAACCTCCCAAAGAACAAAAGGCGTGAAAATTTACATTATATTATTGTTAGGAATCTTTCACAAATTGCTGCATATTGTATTCCGCTTATCACTATGAGGTATTCATAGCCTGCTAGGAAGTCAGATAACAGATGGCCCCTCCCTTTGTTTTCACACAGGTAGCCGAATAGACAACAGTCTCTTATATGGTAATTTTCCTATTTAACAATTGAGAAGGTACATTGACAAGCCTGGGGACATGTCTCGGCTTGCCAGCGTCCGGTCGGGGCATGGTATTTACTTGCCAACTGGGAGCACGTGAATATGGTAATGTTGGTCAACAAGGACGCTCTTCCTCGCCAAACAGAGAAGATGGCAGGGGAGCAAGTGTAAACATGAACATACCTCCAGTATGTGCTCCGCTTGCTGTTCTCTGTCTAACCTCCGGCTTGTTGTCGTGATCAGACCTGCACAGAGGACACACAAATAATACATATTACTATCTTTATTGCTTTTACTACATACAGTTATTCTATATGCAACACTATACCCTTTCCCCAGTCCCAATTTGTGTTTAGGTAAATTGTCTTACATTGCACTCTAATAGGAAAATCTTCTCCATTTTCATACCACAGGAACACATGCTTTGATTTACTATTGCACGCACTTATCAATATCAGAAGAATCCTATGTATTTCAAGTGTTATAACTAGTCGTTAGAGCGATGTGGTTTTATAACGACTTGTACTTTCGATGGCTTTATACAAGCACCAATTTGGCATGCCTGGTCTGTTGCCAGAATAAATAGTTTAGGGAATGCCAAATTCCGCCGTTTTCTTCCGGTGGAATGAACGTTTGCTGCACCACCCTGCCAGCAAATTACCACCAACAAATAACATTAATTACACAGCGCAGTTGCTCATAGCAGTTCTTAATCAAAGTAAACACAATATCCCATCTTTTATTCATTAGACATCACCCACTTTGCATTTTATATTACAAGTTCAACCAGCCGGTATTAAATTAATTTTGTCAAATGTCATCTTCTTCGTTAGAGATAGGTTTTAATCCCACTTTCTGAGTAGTCTCTTTAACAGCTGCTTCTTTTCCCTTATACAATCCAATAAATCAACCTGATGACAAAGAATTCATTAAAGTTTATCTTGAAGCCTGAACTTGAATGCCAATATTGATACTGCAAACCGGAGAGTGCTTAGGGCACACGATGGCATGGGCTTCGCATCTTGGTGATAATTTACACGCTATGCATAGAAAACACATTCCAATGGACTTGATAAGCTGTGAGGTGAAATTAGGGTGCCACATTCGTCACATTTTATTGCATGTGTGCGGTAAACCCTTTTATTACCGGGATGATTACCACTCACATTATAAACTCTGGTTATCAAAACAAAAACCATTTGCGGAAACAAACTGTTGGAGGGACAAGAGGAATGGTGATTTTTATGAGCAATTTCAGTATTATTTTCTTTAACTTCACTGTAGCAAGACATAACATGTTACATGTCTTCTTGCACAAAAGCTTCAAAGTGATTCATTCTTACATGAACAGCTGAACTGTAAATACATGTTACAAAATGTAGTCAACAGGGGATTTTCCCCGCTTTCTTTTTACTGCCCACAGTATGCATTCAATAAAGGTCTTAAACCCAGAGTGGAGCCTGTTTTACTTGTCTGACAACACCTTCAAGAACCAGTGGACAATAGTCTTTACACATTTCATCAATGCAATACAAGGAAAATGCAGCGGCCACTGAAGATGGAATAGTAAGGCATTCAAAAGCACCCCCTTGATGAATGGCCACCAGCCTTTTGACACCAGGTTTGCATGAGAATATCCTCCTGGAAGGGACAATAGGTCAAGCAAGGGACCTAATAGAAAAGATGCAAATGGCTTGAAGACACCCACAAACACTGGCTGGTATGACAGAAGTTGCACTGGGAAATCTGAAGGGACAGGCTGGAAGGAACTGATGGAATGTCAAGTTGAGGGGGGATTCTGTGCTGCATGCAATTAACTAAGCAGGAACTGAGGAAGATTGATTCATTCTCCTGCCTCCCTCTTCCCCATAGACTTGCAAAATATCAATTTCATGTTGAGTGTAATGCATAGCTGAGTTCCTTTCCGATCCCCAAGGAACATGGCTCACAATTTTCATATTCCTGATTAGTAGATAGCCTTGGTGAGAAAAATTAGGTGCAAGGTAGAACTAACATGAACATTGCTGTATGTAAAATGTATAAGTGATGGAATCTAAGGACTTGGCAGATGGTAAGGAGGCTTTAATGGTGTTTTCATGGGAAAACACAGCTCTGGTTACAACACACAAACACAGATTAGCCCTGGTAAGTTCAGATGCCAGGGTTTTAGCAGGAAACATTTTTCTGTACTTAACCAGGCACCCAGACAAAAGGTACAACAGAATTATCTTATCACGGATCAGCTCTATGGGGGATCTCACAAGGGACTATCACCTCATTAGCACCCCCCATGGTCACAAAGGTCCGCTGTAGTAACAAGAGTAACCACAAAAATGACAACATCAAACACCAATCCATCCATATGAAAGCGGCCGCGATAAATATGCAAAGAGATATAACAGAATTAGGGGTGACTGGAGGGATGTGTGCTGGGGTTTAATCATGAATTCCTGGACAAGTGATTCTCCCATGGGATGTGTTTGAACAGTAGCGGAAGGAGGGACAAATATGGAAATTTGTCACCTCATATCTGTTATAGAAAATCAATTGCAAACTTATTGTTAGAATCTCCAATATAACTCCAACGTTTTTAATCACAAGGACAGTTGAAAATTGTTGTGGTTACTTTAGAATGGCCACAAAGCCACAGGGGTCACAAGAGGTCACTGCTGGCAAGTGATGTAATCAGACCAGAGCAGTTACCATGGTAACTGCCCATTTCTCTGTTGTGCACTGCAAGTGACCCAGGTGACTTTGTGAGTAATGATCCAGTTCATGTCTGCTCTGTCCCCAGTGATCATCACCACAGAAAGGAATTCATTAAGGATTCAATGAGCCAGAATTTGACAAAAGGCCCTCTGAAGGACAAAACGGATGAGCCAAATGCTTCCTGTCAGCCGAAGGCTCCAGAAATTCCCCAGCATCCTACACACTTGAAATGCCCACAGCTGCCAACTGCTTGCCCCACCTGTATTATCTTCAAACACTTGGAATTGCGGGAAGATATATTCCAAGTGGCACCAAGCATTCGAGAAAGCAAGATCCTGTGCCAACAGAATAACTTATACCCTTTTAGGGTGGCAGCACTCATATATCAAAGACATGCAACATTAGTACCTGTACTGCCACCAGGCAGACTGGTGCTCTTTGTTCAATAATTTGACACAAGCCAGGATGTGTGCGAGGAAAAGCATTTCAGGAATGGGGGAGGGGGGTGAACATCAGGTGGATGTTGTTAGCTTTCTTGCTATCAAGGACATGTACTTCACTTCACCTCTACTTCTAAGCTTTATGAAAAAGGACATTTCAGATTCATGAATGTAATGGGGTATCATGTATGTAGCCTGCTTTGACAATCATGCATGCACAGGTGTAACATATGGAAAACCCAGACCTAGCCTGAAACTATGACATCTCTGTTTTCAGGCCCGCCATACTTTGGTGCAAGGAATATGCCAGGAATAAGGTGACCCCATTTTTCACAATCCTCTCCCTCCCAGCAACGTGCACTGGAACATCTCTAACCATAAAACCCATTCCAGAAATTGGAGGCACGACCCTGCATCAATTGTTACTTTCCCAGATGCTGCATAACAAGGGGGAGTGCACAAGCAAGGCAAGCTTTTTGTTCCACTTGCAAAAGAGGTTTTGCACTTCAAAATCTTTCAAAAGAGGCCAAGAACTACAGGGCCATCCTAGCCAACTTGTCGATCAAAAGGGCCACGAAAACTGCTGAATAATTCAAACTGACATGTAGGGGGCAGATTGTAATGCGGCATACACACTGCCAACCTGAGACATGAAAGTCATTCACTGAACATTTCCGGCCAACTGAGGTGCAAATTGGTTATTACAGGGGTAGTTGACATATGATGTGCTCTGCAGATAAAACAGTGTATTAACACAGGCAGATTTGGTAGGGGTCTATACATATTCCTATCCATCCCCTCCCCGTGCGGAGGCATACAAATTGGAAATATCTCCTTCCCCTTGTTGTTGGCGCTGATGCGAAGCACACTCTGCTGCCTTGTGTTCAAAGGCAGGCTCTGGATCGGCTGGATTTTCCTTCAATGATCAGAAAACGTGTGGGGAGGGAGATAAGTATAACAAAAACAGGGAGATATCTGGCTTATTCAGAGCTGGAGTGCCTCAGGTACTATAATAAAGATTTCCCTACCATTGCTTGTCAGTACAGCCAAATCAGCCATGTAAAGCTGACTATATTGCCTTCAAAAATGTTTTTAAAAATGTGGATGAGCACTGGAGAAAAGCTGTAACAGGGAGGTATTTTTAATGACTAACAACTTGAGCAGGGAAAAAATAGAGAGAAAACAATAAAATTGATATATTGATTCATCAAGATTCAATAACGATCAATATCTAGCACAGGTGAGCGTCTTTTCTTTTGGTAAATATCCAAAGCTACAGGTTCTAATCGTGAAATGATTCATAAAGCACAACTGTGTTTTGAATTAGTTGCTAAGCAAGCAAATTCGCCTGTTACTATCTCCGCCCACGCCAGCTACATGCAGCAAGACATCACACCCAGGAAATTTCTAGTATTGGAGCCAAGAATTCTCCAGACAGTTAAACTGTTTGGACATTCTTTCTACCCATGTGTGGGATAGATTAGGGAACGAAATCTGCCGGCAAACAGCACTGTTTCTGCCCACTCTTTCAGTGCTGCAAAAGCCGATAGGTAAAGCGTCTTTGAATAGGCATGAAAGGGTAGAATCTTTTGCATTTTTCTGAAATTTTGTAAACACGGAGAGGTCACGGTGTGAAGCAAGAGTAGGAGGGATCATGTTCAACTTAAGTTCAGTCTGGCATGCCTCTAGCACCTAGGAAACAAAGTGGTAAATGGAGCCGCAAATGGTGGGCGAGAGGAATTTGGACCGCAAATGGCTAAGACATGAACCTCCAAGTGATATATATTTCACAAAATGTAATCTAAGATTGCAAGTTTGACTACAAGGCTGCCGCTTTAGGGAGAGTTATACCTCCTGTCAATGGAAACAGAATTGTGGCTCACAAATCAAGACGGCCCAACAAGGTTCCACCTCATTACTGGTGAAGAAGACAAGAGGGTAGGAGAGGGGTAAAACGGAGGTCAGCCGTGTTTACTGCCTGTTGTTAGTCTGTGTACACTGGCCAGGTTGGTTCCGTTTTAACAACATTTCCAGCCTCCCACTGGCATTCCTGCTTGTTAGAGCCCCATCTGAGGGTGACAGGAGAAAGCACCATCCATCAGAAAAGGTTTTGTGCTTCTTAGCAATACAGCCATCTCACAGGCGCCTGTTTGTGTAGCGGTGGCGACCCTTATCGAGCGGCGTCCTTACACTGTAATGGTGGTCGACACGGTATTACACTGTTAACTTTCAGAACCCCAGATTACAGTGCAGGCAGGTTCTCATATCACCAACAGCCAATATTTCAGCAGCTTGTCAAACATTTCAAAGGTATGAGGCAAGACCAGGTAAAAATGAAAGGTGCCTTTGTCTGCACCTCTTCTGTGTGGATAGGCTTGGACAACAACCATGGTCAGAGAGGAAGGGTGTGGCACCATAAGTGTGTTTCAATGAAAACATCAAAGCTCCGCAGATCTTGGGTGAGGGTATCTGCAGGAATTTACAATGTACTTCTACTAGAAATAACTGATATCTAAAGCCTCAGGCTCTTTCATTAAAAGAATTCCAAGTTTTACTTTGAGTGTGTTGGTTAGCTGGGGATGTATGAGACATACATAGGGCGCCACCCACAGTCTGTACATCAATGGTTTGCACCCACACCAACCACAGCTCTCCTCTTCCTCTAGAAGGGCAAGGGTGCAGGGGGGATAGAATGACAAACACCCTGTCATGGTTCCTTTGCAGAAAACAAGGTCCCTGCTCCCCTGTCAATCAATAGTCCCCAAGGTTTAGGTGTAGATTGCACAGTGTTTTCCACAAAAGCACTTTCTTTGCAAGGGAAAACATTTGGGACTCCCACAAAGCTCATTTGTGTTGTGAGGAAACAAGACTACCCAGGAGTAAAATTCGTAGGAAAAATATGTGTACTTCTTAAGTTCTGTGACATGCCATTCAGGGCTCAATAAAGAACTGTTATGTAGACAGGATCAGATTTCTTCTCGTCAGAAACATTTAAAAATTCTGAAAATAAAGTCCATCATGGAAATATGTAGATGTAGTTCACCAAGACCTACAATTACCAAGACCTCCACCATCCGTCAATAGCACAGACACAAACAAAAGAATCTATAAAAAATAAAATAGGCCAAGTCCCAGGCATATTCATAAAAAATGTTTAATAACCTAACATCGTAAATTTGATTAGGAAATAAAGTCTGCAGTACTCTGCACAGTTACAGGACAATAAAGAAAAGTCAATCTGTGCACCTGCCCTTTCCTGACCACGATTTGGTTCATCCCATCAGCTCTACCCCCCACCCACTGACGTTCAAGGGCACAGGGTCAGACCAAAGTAAACACTGCCTTTCAGGGTAATGTCCAACTGACTGGGAGACATATATATTTATGTGCACTCTCTCCCCCACAGCTTGTACAAGCCACCTTCCCACTATCGCCTTTCAAACCTCCGCAATTACCTTCTAATTCTATCCACACCCCAATTCGAAGTTTTAAGGTTTCTAAAGAAAGAACTTGTTCAGCTATTGATCTGTTGAGTCTAGTTTTAGATCTCGACCTCAAAATAGTAAAAATACATGGGGAACCTGTCTCCAATGTATGCAAGAGTAAAATCAGTCATAATTTTAGCTCTACCAGTTTTTTTACCATCTTTATATTCAGTTCTTCCTATTCATTTCATTTGATTTGTCTTTTGTTTGTTTCTCATGGTTGTCAGTAATATTTATTTGAAACAATGCATTTAGAGGCAATAGAGTCCATTCCGCGTTACCGTGCGGTTTTTTAAATCATATTTCTAATATTTTGTAAGAATTTTCAAATAATTCGAAAGTATTATAAATATTCTGAAATTATTATAAAGAATGTAAGTACTTGAGTAGCATGTTTTCGAAAATGTTATCATAATTTCAAAAAAATTTGAAAGTGGAAATCAAATGAGATCTTATTTTCAAAATGTTTTGAAACACAATTTGGAGTTCGAAATATTTCGAAATATTTCGAAAAGAAGATTGCCCCTTATCAAAGGCGCTAATCCCGGCTCCACAGGCGGCTTCTGTTTATGTTTAGAGCTCGCGCGGCGGGACGTCCGCGGCCCCGGCCATCAGTGCGTAACGCTAGGGTTTGCACACAATGACAGCGCGTGCATCATATTTTCGTCGGTTTCAACAAGCTTCAGCCTATATATCGTGCTTTATTTCTTGCGATGTTTTGCGTTTACCGGCCAAACTTCAAATAAACTTGGTGAAGTTGGTGTGCAGATTTGCCAGCGGCGATCTGTTGCTTCCGCCTTCCTTTGTACTTCATGCCGACACCAGGTCGCCTGTATACAAATGAGTCCGATCGTGACGTCACGCACGCCGATGCTTGCCGAAGACCGCCCGAGCTACCGCGGATTTCCTTATTTGGAAGCAAACATGACTTGCGCAGACGGCGTTGTTGACGAGCGGGGAGAAGGCGGACATTTTGATATTTCTGTCGGCGCTATGCGACAAAGATTGCCGAGTTTACAGGCATTTTTGTGAATGCGTACCTATTTTTTTCATCTCAGAAATATAGCAGAAGGATTGTATAACGGAAAGTCCCCGCTCCGTGGCCGCGGCTCTTCCCTGTGGTCCGCCGAAGTTGGGTGGACCGTAAACATGTGCTTCTGGTACCCAAATGGTGCCGAGGTGTACCAAGGAGGTTAGAAATCTAGACTAACGCAGATTTTAGCGTTTTCCTCGTCAACAGCTTGCCAAAACAATGATAAAACTCCCGCTTAGATCTAAGAGAAACCTATTTTATTCAGTTGTTGAATCTGCAGTTGAATGATAGGGTAGAAAAGCTGTGGGAAATCACGCGGTAGTTTGATGGGGTGTTTGTTTACATTACCGCTGGTCAGCTCAGGATCGCCACGGGATGCGCCACGGGATGCCCCCGTCCATTCATCAGCCTTTCTATTTTGGGCTATTCTGGCCAGAGTGGATTACCGATTTCACAGATCATTTAGCCAATTACAAAAAATTCGAAATAATTCGAAAAAATGGTCTTACCGCGAAGTCTTTTATTAGAATTCTTTCGGAACAACTTACATGGCTTCTACAATGTTTCGAATGTTTTCTGATTTGGGAAAACTGTTTACAATATTAAAATCAAGTTCGAAAGGTTTGCAAACTATGAAATTATATTAGAAGTGGTTACAAATATTTCAAAACAATTTAAAACAATGGGAGAAAACACCCGCACGGTAACGCGGAATGGACTCTACAAAAAGCACAAGTAGGCCTTCACAGACTGATTTTAGCTGAGGAGGCAGGTGTACGCTTCTTTCCTTTCTTTTGTATTCAGTTCACGACTTCTTGTACTAAACAAAGGAATGCCAGGATTATGTTTCTGATTAGGTCATTTTTCTTGTCCAGTCTTTCATTTCAAGATTGCACTGAAGCCTAATGCATTACTTGGGGGCATCCCATGAGGGATAAAATAGAGATATTTCTTGATTAGACAGAATCAAAATTGGTGGAAAACACATAGACATTTTTCAATGTTTAAAAGCATGTGGTAACATCTATTAGTATGTGTCAATCAAATAGTAAAACCCTGACTTTTTTTGCTGGGTTGCAAGACACTGTAAGATATACAATTGCACATCTCCTACTTGTTCAGAAAAATTGCGTCTCTTTCCCCTCCAAAACAGCACGGGAACCAAATGCAGTTCGACTAATTTACAACTTTTATAACATAAATATGAAAGCGGCTAATTTCATAAACCCCCCAATCCCGAGCCCATTAAAGTTATATCTGTTTTACGGCTCCCTAGACTCTATTCGTTGCTACAATGGGGCATTCATGGCTTCCTCTAAAACAATTGAGGGATTCTTTTTGCCCAGGGCAAGCATTTGTCACAGGTCATTCCCTGTCAGAGAAGCCTTCATCAATGCCCCCCTCCCCGCCCCAGGGAGACCACATTTGCACAGTGCAGTGGGGGAGATTGATGTTTACCTCAGGCTAGATTATGCAGTCTTAAAGCGTATTGTTGTGGTGATTCACAATGTAACATTACCCATTATCAGTCTGAGTTCCCTGAATTCTACAGGATGCTACACTGATGATATGACACCTCTCTGATCTACTTTTCTGATCAAGTTTTCGTTTACATTTTTGGTTACAGGAAGGAAGCCAATTCCATGGGTAATTAGACCTGTACAGAAAATTAACAACCGCAGCTAACTCCTTTTCTTTTTTCCTAGGATCACCACTCCGAACGGAATCTCATTCACGGGCAAGACTACTGGAAATCCACGTCTTCCGATCTCATCAAGATTTCGCATTCCTCCACTTACATGGGGTCAGCAACCTCATACACCTGTCCTCCTTCGCTGCCTAATAAGGCATGTACTGGGAAAGCAAATACAGGTCTGTCTTCAGACACACAAAGAGATAGAAGGCTTCCTGTGCAAACAAGTCCAGATTCCAGTGCTAGCAAACTACATGCAGCCCTGAGACTAATGTACAAGGCTGGACAGAGGGGTCAGATTTGCCTTCAGACCTTGCAGTGGAAGGTATACCCCTACTGTCCCATAAATACAGATCAAGGTAAAAACATTTCCTCAGTTGTTTATATCTGCCTGTCTAGCAGTTCAGGATATAGAAGCCTGTGTCTTTACATGAATGACATCACATATCAAGAATGATGGTGAACTGATTCTTGAAAGCAAATCCAAACATCTCTACAAAACAGGACAAACCAGTCCTCGCACAAGAGACACAAAGGTGTCGAATAACTGTCACAATCCCTTTCTCTGAAGTTTTCTATTAAAAGTTCAGCCTTGATTTTGCCCCTAATGCCGAAGGTGATACCGAGATGAGAGCACTTTGATGATATGCTGTTAGTATGGATTAGGTGACCTTCTCTGGATAAGCAGAGAGTTTTCTATGATTTGACAAGGTTGGCACATCTGAAGGCGAGCACTTCGCACAATGACACATGAAAGGAAAACTACACAGTGGCAGATAATCATCAGCTAAATGGATGTAATATGATGAACAAATTCCCCTGTCAGATTACTCTGCAATACTGCTGTAAGTATTGTACCATCCAACACTGCCAAGTACTGCCTGGAATACATAATCAGTATTCTGTATGATTGAGTATCCTGTGCTGGTGCTGACAAATCAGAACTACCTGCACTGTTTGAAGGTAATGGCATCTTTCCTGCAGTGTTCTCCTTTGAATACACGATGCTATCGGAGCAAGCGCAATAACCATTTTAGCGTAGCATGAAAGACTTTACTGTACACCAGTCCTCCTTGGTAACGCAGGAAGCATTTGTACCGGAGAACAAACAATTCAACTAAAGACAGTCTTGCACAGATATTTACAGCCCTTTTCCGGGCGCCCAGTCGCCAAGTGTATTTACAGTACACATTAATGCTGGCCAGCGAAATTTACGGACAGGTAATTACGAGGCATCAGATATCAGCATCAAATTTTGACAAATGTGGAAACGCGAACACAAGGTCAACTCACGAAGTGATGTGTGTTTAATTTAGCCAACATTCGAGGACTCCAATTATTTAGCTGCAACACGGCAACAGCTGTTTCTTTCCACAAGCGAGTTCCGTAGGGCAGAGGAAAAAAAACTAGTTAAAAGCATTCCTCTTATGCTACACACACCATATAAGGAGAAAACACCAAGTTGAGTCCAGCAACCATCCTACATTTAATCTGCCTAGGCCTAAGTGGATTCCTGTTTATGACCAAATGCAATCACACCCGGGATAGTAAAACGAGCATTGGTACCTGGTTTTACACTCTTCCCAAATATTATTTGGTATGAAAGATATAAACTTGAAGGCCGTGTATATTTCACGCGTACTAACCTGTGTTTTGATTGATCTGGAAGAAGCCTTGCGGGTTGCCTGATGTGATCTTGAACGTCAGTTTCTGCGTCCCGTCTTCGTCTGGGTCAGACGCTCGGACTTGTATCACGGACTTTCCCGATCCACTCCCCTCCTCAATGGAGGGGTAGTAGATGGGGAACTCCGTGAGAGGTGCGTTGTCGTTCACATCTAGCACCTCGATGTAAACTTCGATGATGTTGTACAGCGGGACAGCGGCACGATCTTGGGCGTAAACTGTGAGCCAATAGCGGGACTGCGTTTCTCGGTCAAGAACCTCCGCAGTGCGGATAATACCTGCAAAGGAAAAGGAATTATTAATATTCATTACTCTATTTTCTTCAAATATCTTAAAACCTAGACAGTTACAATATGCTGACCTATATGACATGAACATGATCAAAAAGGGAAGGCCATGTGGCATTCCCACAAAGACGATGAAAGAGTGATGAAGTTATTAGTGTACTCATCTCCAGACAAATCAAATGGCATCTGTGGTTTAATATGGGACTAAACTGCAGTTTACTGGTTACTTTACCTATAAGCTTGACAGATCACAGGATTACTTTCTAGGCTTTTACAATAAATCATTTGCCTGCTGTTTTCCTTGGGGGGAAGTTCAATACACCACTTCAGAGGACTGAAAACTCAGTTTACATTTCTTAAAATTTATTGGCATCATCAGACTTGTAATTATGGAACATCATCCCAGGGGCAAAGGGTTTATTATGTGTCTTTTTTTATTAGGCAACAAAAGACAAAGACATAAGTAATCCTGCCACCCATGAAGTATGGAGACTGAGAACAAAGGCAGGACCGATAGAATAATGAGATATAAAATGCTGGAAGTTTTTCCTGAATAGTCATCAATTCCAGTATCTATATTAATGAGGCTTATCGTTATCGTCAGTGTGTTCTCATACAGGATCGGTATTCTTTAGAAAACTGACACCAGATGAATTAGAGCGCAACTCTAAACATCGAACTCTTGTATTGGTGGGAGAAAACTAAATGGGACAGACTGAGCTTTCAATTCATTACACAGGGACAAAAGGCAACTAACCAATGATATCCAAGATGGAATCATATATCCGATGTTCACATTCTCATACACAAAATGCATTGTATTGATTAAAGTTATGCTAAGTAGGGAGTGGGGAAAACAGTATTTTGTACAGGTGCATCTATGTATGTATGAGGAAGGCTCATATTTCCAAGGGCATGTTGCTCCCTTTCTGTTGCATTCTCCAGGAGAATTCTTTCAATTATAAAAAAAAGGGCAATTACAAAATTTAGAGTGAAGTAAAAACAAGTCTTCTTTGGCCGGATATAAAGAAACATCTGACGGCATAGCAAAATTGGATTCAAAATGTTTTGGTTTCCTAATTATCAATGTATCTGGATTAAGCCTAGCACAGGCAGCAGTTGAGAAATTGGAACTGTACTACATTACTGGGTAATTGTGTTGATCAATACCTGGTGCAGAAAGCCCCGTTAAATTAGATTGCCTACCTTTGTTTCAATCTCCCTTAAGGCTAGGACAGGGAAGTGTTTTGAAACAGACAACCAGAATATCTGATGCACTCTGTTAGTTGCATGTGAGGATTCCTTCAATTTTCACAGTCAGTAACAGCTAGCTTTGCATTCATTTGCAAAAGGATGGTTAGGGGTGATACATGTACCTCCTGGAAAACTGATAGGTTTCAATCTTTGAAAGCCGTATATATTTTCCTAACAGTATCTCCTCGATCACTCCGATTCAAACTGCCGCACACACTTTGAGGCTACAGTGCAGTACTCTCGACAATTGGTTTTTGGAAACTGTGCAAATGGAACTCTTTCACTTCAAACTGATGAAATAGGGTAGACGCTGTTAGCCAATTCAGATGGGAACTCTTGTCGTGCTGGCTGGGAACATCAAAAGGCTCCCAGCCATGGTAATTCAGGAGAATGCAATTTGCCGACCGATAACGTCAATGATAACAGACCGCGTGTACCCCGATGGCAAGTTTGCACACAGCTGTTAGGAGCACCTGCTTTCTTCAGAAGATTACCTTTACAAGATTGGCTGTTTGAGCAGTAAAATCAACTCCTCCCTGTCCCCAGAAGTAGGTTATTCTAGCTTTACGAACACACAGATTTGTGCTGCATTTTTGTGGAACTTGTTAGAGAAGCTTCAGTCCACATAAAACTCAAAATGCCTGTAGTCGTGTTTATTGGAACCGGAGACTTCCAATTTTTTTTTATTTAAAAGTTTTACACATTTCCTTCAGTAGGTAAACTTTTACACAACTCCTTCATGCACTTTAGATCTACACGATCTTAAATTTACCAAATTGGAACAATGGCCCACAAATCCAAGGCACTGGCAGACTAGCTCAGTAGCTGGGTGGCATACTCAATGGGATTTATACCAAATGTGAACAACTGCTTATGAGGAATTTCTCAGAGAGGATCCAGCAAGGGGTTCATTCATCAGAGCACGACCTTTCGGGCACTACAAGCAAACACCACGTCCCCATATTACAACACTACTTAATATGGGGTTTGGGACTCTACTGTCCTTTTATGATGGTGGGAGGGAAAATTCTAATCCCCTTTGTTTCAAAACCAAGACCTGTGCATCCAATTTTTCTCAGAATAGATTCTTTGGGCAAATTTTCAACCGAAAAAACAGCACTCTCTGGTTGCAAGTGGCATTTGATCCTTCCCTGCCATGACTAAAAGGATGACCCAGAGACCATAGAGGGGTTGGATTGCCATTGATGTCATCCAATACAAATAAAATTTGGTTTACACACTAACTAGAAGTCCACCAATGGCTGCCTTTGAGTGGGTGCCAGATTTTCTGTTGTGGAACAGTGGACTGAAGCATGTCCTAGTTCAAAAAGCCAAGATCTAAATGAACGGGGCAGATGGGGGGGATACAAGTCAAAGGGGAAGAATTTTTCAACAAGTTGTGAGGCTGCTTCAAACAGTGCAGGGATGTGCTATGTCTCCCTCTGGCATTCTTGGCTGCCTGCGTGCATATAAACTGCATTCCTCATGTCACTGCCGGGGCGCTATCGCCAACACAACCCATTTCCACAGGGCTACCCTCTTTCTGACCCCGCCAGCAATTGGGGAATCATTCCCATTTTTACTGCCCCTGCAAACACAATCCAGTTATTGGCCGTACTTTCGCGGAGAGATAATGTCTGATTGATGCCGGCAAGTGCTCTGAAAATGTGTGGTCAGTGCAGAGGGTGTTAGTCCAGGCTATGGTCATCATTCCCGGGCCAGCATGGGGCCCTGGCAACTTGTGTCGCTATGCCCCAGTCAGCTGACTGGCAGACAACAGGAATGTTGCCTTGGGGTGCGGGGGAGCCGAAACCCTTCCGATAAAACTTTCACTCTCACTGTACACTTGAAAATGGGCGGAGCTTCTTCACAAGCGAACGACTGATTTTAGACCATCCCTCGGCCAATTATTTATGCTAGGAAAGTCCGCTAATTGTTGCCAACCTGGCTTTTCAGGCCCACCTCAGGACATTTCACAGGTCAGGGGATGTTTTGTTGGCAGCAGGCCGAAGGTAAACCGCCTGATACCTGATTGGATCACGCAAGCGACGATTGTGACAGACTACAATTAACACGTGGGTGTGCCTGTGTTATGCAGATGCCAAATTGGACTAGAAAGGAAGTCAGCAGTGTATAATTATCATGGATTTAATGACACGGAATAAAAGAGATTGAAGACGACAGGTAAAAGGGTTTACAAAAGACATGCATGAGGAATTTGGCGGTATTCTTTGTCACACCTAGCGTACCGCAAAATTGTCGGAAGAACCTTTGACCTACCTTCATCGTCGATCACGAATCGTCCAAGCCCACTTCCGTCCCGAATGGAATACACCACCTTCCCGTCGTTCCCGCTGTCCAAGTCCGTAGCAACAACCCGTAAGACTTCAGTTCCGACCTCCTCATTCTCATACACAGTGCCATTGTCGACGAAGCTCGGAAATTCTGGCGCGTACAGATTCTCGTTAATGTCGATTACCTCCACTTCAATCTTACACGTGGACGTGAGCTGTGGCGAGCCCTTGTCCTTGGCACGAGCTGTGATGTTGTACACTTGTCTATCCTCGAAATCCAGCATCCCGACCAAACGAATAACGCCCGTCAACCTATCCACGTCAAACTTCCCTTCATCCCCGTCTTGCAAGGAATAGCGAATCTCTCCTCCGCGCCCCTCGTCTGGATCCTGAGCCTCCAGCATCAGGATAACTGCTCCTTTGGGCAGATCCTCTCGGACTTTCACCTTGTAGTTTTCTGGGATGAACTTGGGTGCATTATCATTGAGGTCCTGCAGGGTCACTGTTACCGTGACAACAGATGACAATGGGTAACTTTCGTCTTGATCGCTTGCCTGAATTCTCAGAGAGTGCACGGCTGCCTCCTCTCTGTCCAGCGCAGCTGTTGTTTTGATAACACCTGACTTCTCATTTATCGAAAACTTTTCGGTTCCAGTGAGCAAGGAATACCTGACTGTGCCTGCCGATCCGCTGTCGGGATCGGACGCGTACACCTGCAGTATGGTCGACCCAATATCGATGTTCTCGTCTACGGTTTCTTCGTACTTGCCTTGGCCAAAGCGTGGTTTGTTGTCATTTGCATCCATGACATTGATGGTGATCTGCTTCCACGCTCCTTTGCGAGGGTTGCCAAGGTCTGTTGCGGTGATGTTGAGGATGTAACTCTCGGTTCTCTCCCTGTCTAGAGGACTGAGAATACTTAGCTTTCCACTCTGCATTCCTATTGTGAAGCAGCTGTCTGTATTCCCTTCTGAAATCACATACACGACCATGCCATTGTAGCCTGTGTCACTGTCCCTTGCATTCACAGTAGCTAACACAGTCCCAACTGAACTGTCCTCTCCTATATCGATCTCCCTCGGAATTCCAGAATCGATCTCTGGTGCATGCAGGTTCACAGTGTGGATGTCGGAGAAGTGCATTGTCTCGTCCTCCTCAAGAGCATTAATGCGACTTTTCTGTTGGACTTTGCGCATGTGCTCCTGTGCTACACCTGTGCTCTGACACTGGAGGTTTATGTAGTCATTTCCCTGCATGTTGTTCATAACAGTCATGTTGAGATACACGGGAGAAGCCTGGTTATCTCCATCAGTGGCAGTTACCTTCAGACTGATGAACGACGGTTCAAACTGACCGATCTTACGAGCAAGAGTCAGGTCTCCAGATGTTGGGTTTAACTCAAACAAGCCGTTGTCGTTGCCTGACAGGATTTCGTAGCGTACGTAATCAGCAGGATCGTCATCAATGGCAGACAGGGTGTGCACTCTCTGGCCGATGGGGGCGTCGCGTGAGAGTGTCCCTTCACACTTAACCTTTTCAAACTGAGGGATGTTGTCGTTCATGTTCTGCAGTTTCACAGGAATGGTCATCTCCGTCTCCCTTCTGTAGGGCGAGCCCCAGTCTGAAGCACGAACTCTCAGCATGTACTTCTGTGGCATCATCTCATAATCCAGTTCCTTTGTTGTAGTGATCCAGCCATTAAAGTGGTCAATCTCAAACGGGACAGGGTTGACATTGGCTAAACTATAGGTAAGATAGCCATTCTCTCCTGAGTCAAGATCATAGGCTGACACCTCCAGGACCCAAGTTCCTGCTTTCTCATTTTCATTGATGTTGGCAGAGAGCTTTGAGTCGTTGAAGACAGGATCGTGATCGTTGGCATCCTCGATATTTATCACAACCATTGCATTGTTTTTCTTCCTGTTGCTGGGATTCGCACGATCAGTAGCCACAACGGTCAACTCGTAGCTAGCTCTCTCTTCCCTGTGCAACTCTCCCTTTGTGTAAATGAGACCAGTTCTTGAGTTGATCCCAAACCTCAGTTTGTTGTTCCCCTTCTGGATGTCGTATACGATTTCGGCGTTCCTGCCTGTGTCTGGGTCAGTGGCTTGAACCATCACCACAGGTGTGTTTACAGGTGCAAACTCGCTCACTGTTACCTCATACCTGGTTTGACTGAACACTGGGGCATGGTCGTTCGTGTCCATCAACTGCACAAATACAACCTTCTCTGAGAACTTCGGAGGCTGTCCTTTATCCGAGGCTCTCAGAGTTAGGTTGTAACCGTTTGGCGTTCTCTCTCTGTCCAACGTCTGCAGCACTTTGATAGCATACTCATTCTGTGAGCTGCCTGGCTGAATCTGGAACTTTCCGTCTTCGTTTCCCTTGATGATCTCCAAGCCCTGAATGTTTCCATTCCTCCCACTGTCTTTATCCGTGACAGTTATGACGGCGTATGTGAGCGGCTCGGCATTGTGCTCCACAACCATTGGCAAAGTTCTGACCAGGATGTCAGGAGCGTGCACGTTGTCCTGTACGACAGTTATCTGCAGTCTAGACGTACTGGAGAACCCTGACCCACCCGGATGGAGCCCTCTGTCTTCAGCTATGATTGTCAGCTCATATCTCGGGGTCTGGTTGTAGTCAAGTTGTCTTGTTAGAGACACGACTCCGCTTGCTGGATGAATTGCAAATGTGTCGGTCTCTTGACTAAAACTGTAGTAGAATTCTCCGTTTGTACCAATGTCCGCATCCGTAGCCGTTACCTGAGCAATGCTGGATCTGATTGGTGTATCTTCGCTAACCGAGATGTAGTAGGATGTTGGTGAAAACAGTGGTCTTAGGTCGTTCATGTCTTGTACAGCTAAAAATACGTCCGCCCAGAACTCTAGTTTCCTACTGTCGCTTCTCCTTATTTCCGCTTTGACACGGAGCTTATAACTATCTGTGACCTCTCTGTTAAGTACGTACGTGTTCCCCCCTTTGGTCCTTATTCTGAGAAAGTAAAAATCCCCCACTAAATGCTGCTCTGCCTTGAACAACTGGAGTGGGTCTCCATCAACAATGGAATACTTGACGCTGGTCGACAGATCTGAAGTGATGTAGATTCCCATTTTCTGACGGCTCTTTACGTAGGTCTTTGCCTGCGAGTTCTCCATGATTGTGGCATTGTATTCCTTCCGTGTGAATCGGAAGTCTCCCACTGGAGATTGCGTCCGCTGACAGACTGCTGGTCTGCACAGCACAGTGACGAAAACTATGGCACATATTCTCAGTACTCCTGTATTCCCCTCCATCCTGAGTTGTTTAGTCTGGCCCAGCTACAGCACTCTGTAAAATCTGGAAGAAACAAAAGAAAAACACTTGCTAAGGATCGCGAATACTAATCAGCAATTAGTCTAATCTACCAAACTGCAGAAGAAGAAACAACAATATATGTACACAGCATTTGTTACCAGCCCTGTAAGCTGAAACCGCTTGCGCCTGGTAAAAAGGGGCCTCATTTGCATGCAGCCTTGAGGGTCATTGTAATCAAAGAAAGAAGGGTGGCCTCACGCCAGTCCTATCAACAGCATTTCAAGTCAGCTGTATAACCGCTGTTAACGGACTTGGGATCTGGCCCTTTCAATGCAAAACTCTCATCCAAGCCAGAGACGGCGTTCCTGTTTCTTTGATTCAAAAGGATTGCCCGCCTTGCCTTTTTCCAAGCAACAGATCCCTCTCTGATGTGAGGGAGTATTGGGCAAGGACACACAATCACATTGTTTATGTTTGAAAAAGCCTGATGTTCAGTTACTCCTTCTGAAAAGAAAAAACGGGGACACGACACAAAACAACATGGCATAACGTTTTCTTACTGGCCTAGATTTGGCACACGAAGCCCTTTCTTGCAAGCCTGGTGAAAAAGAAATATGTGGGCCCTTGTTCCAAAAAAATAAGCCGGGTTTACTTAAGGATCTTGCACAAAGACAGGGCCTTCAGGCCAACTAAGTAAAATTATCCTAAGAGTGCACGAACATCAAACCAAAACAAAAACCTTGAAGAGACATCATGTAAGGTGACTGTTTTTCTAAAACTACAATGCGTCTAGTGCAACTTCTGGGGGATGCATGGTTGCCATTTCCAAAACAAAAACCCTGGAACCCCACATAGCAAACACGGGGAAATCCAAGCCACCGTTACCACTACAACACAAAGCACAAAAGGAGAGCAGTACTCAGAATTCAACCTGCACAGATCATCTGGAGATATAAAAATATCTCCTGTTGCATCTACACAAGTGAAAGGCAACATGAATTGCCTACAAAATAGTAACCCCTAAAGCAATTTCAGTGATAAAATTTCAACAAAGGAGCCGATTTAACGCCAGAAGGATACACTTGTGCAGGATTTCCTCTAACTAAGGTCATTTTTGGATGTCGGAAATGTTTTAGGCAATGGGGAAGATGTAGACATGTCGTAGCCGGACTAAAGAGCCTCCAATTATAGGCGAGTGGTGTCCAAGCAAAACACTCGCATTCTTTCGCCAGCAGCCTAAACTGTAGGCGTATTTACCAGGCCCATTCTTGGCTATAGACAGATAACACTGGCATGACTATCCACGGATAACACAAAACATGTGGCTTTTTTTTTGCCTCGCCGCAATCCATTTTATACCATGTAACACCTCCGATCGGGACGTGAGCGTAAGGCCCGGTTTAGACGAAGCATTTCGCGACAGCGGTAACTGCCGACAGCGGCACGCCGACAGCAGGAACGCCGTCTAGAGAGGATTCCCGACAGCGTAGTCCCGCTGTCATGAAATTTTCTGCCGACAGCTCCGAAACTGTCGGCCGACAACTCAGCGGGAGTCCCCGACAACTTTAAAGTGCGTATAGAGAACTCGCGACAGCGGGAAGTCAGAGTTCAGTCGATTAGCATATGGCGCGGGCTAATTAGCATGTAGCGCGGGGCATTTCTCTCTCTCTCTCGTTCAACAAAATGGCGGAGGGTCGTGCACGTGAAGAACTCTGTATCGCACAGTGTGCCCTGAACAAATTCCTGCCAAAAGGTGGCGGGTGCCCTTACATAACGTCAGATCCTCCGGTGGACAGGATCGCCACCTCGTGCCAAAGCAATGGCAGCGGGGAGGTAAGCTGCGCGACGTCTCAACAATATCTCCCGGTATCTCAACCGTCTCCTGCGTGCACCCCTTGCTCGTTGCCTCATATTGGACAAGACGCGAGTGACATAAATAAAAAATACAAACATCTGAAACACGGCGAGGAAAATTTTTTATTTCGTGTTACGTCAAAGGTCGCGATGGGTCAGGTTAGGTCACGACCGCAATCCAGCCGCAATGGGTGTCCTGCCAGACTTCCGGGCGGCGTGTATAAAGACGTCGCGACAGCGGCGTCCCGACAGCGGGAAATATTGCCGCTGTCGCGAAAATCTGTGTATAAACTGGGCCTAAGATGGGAAAATCCTCGGCGGGGATAACCCCGCGTCTGCCCCGAGGCGCAGACTACAGACTACGGGTGTCCACGATCAATTTTCTTTGGCAAACGATAGCTGAAATTTGGAGACACTTGAGCAGACCACCATCTTAAAATCATCTCCAATACACATCCTGTGCTGGGCAGATACGGGGTACACCTGATCTTCAATTTGAAGATAATCTGGGGGGAGCTTCTGAACCGTAAATTTGTGGCGAAGAAAATTTGCGGCTTCACGGTCCACCAACGGCGCACGCTGTTTGCCCAATACTATCCCCAAATGAAGACAAATCGCATCAAACTACAACGGGAATAAAAATCGAACCAGTTTTAAAAGAGGAATAAAGGAAGCTTTGGCATACCTGTAGCGTCGATTTGAGCGGGTTATTGGCAGGGTTTGTCTTGTCCCAGGGGGAGTTTTTGCCGAGAGAACTGGGTTAGAACTGATCGGACAAGGGGGCCTTACTCAGGCTCGGACCGAAATCATGGCCCAGACGAAACTTGGGTCAGCTCAGCGCCGCTACGGGCCTTCCGTAGACCAGCATCCCACTCAAATATTACCCAGACAATAACCCCCAAAAGCATCACACAAGCTGATCAAACAAGAATTCTTACTTTTCCATCATTGCCATGAATAATCGGACGGAAAATCGTTATAAATATGCACAACAAGGACCGCTACTCGAGGCGAGACGACGGTCCGTGTCGAGCACTCAAAACACTCCAAGCTCCCGTGAGCCCCAGATTGGAATGGCTGTTGCACGCAAACCCATTTTTACTCTAATCACGGCCATTTATGGAAAAATCGGACTAACCACAAAGAAAGATCAGACACTGGTTGATATATCTATGTACCCACACGAACCTGGATTCATCCCGATCGGGAAACACGGGCCCTACACTCTTGCGGCGGCTCAAGACGTGTTCTTCTCGGTCTCGCCATGCTGGAAAATCCGTCCCCTGGGCTTGCTTGACAAACAACGGGGATCTACATCCGCTCGGAACTACTTCGCGTCACTCAAAAGTATCAAACTGACCAGTCCTAATCTCCACAATACTGAAAATACCTATACAAAGATCACGTAATGTACAGAATAATGTACGTATTTCCAATTTTGTGATTGAAATCCGAGGAAAGGGTGTTTCAGTGAGTTTTCTTCCAGGGCGCTGGCTTTGGCGTATTGATATGAACGTCAGCTGGAGGTGGGGGACATAACTCCGCCCACGAGCACACGTTGAAATAAGACCGTCAATCAAGTGTCGGGTTTCTCAAGACCTCTCAGAAGCCGATGACTCGTCTCAAGGAAAATTTCTCACAACCACAACGTCAATAACACAGTTTAGACTGTTTAGTTAGGAACGGTGGCCCGGAAAAAGACCGCCTGGAGAAACTTTGTTTGGTGGCTGCACCTTTGTTTACTTTGGTTACAGTTATGACTGGAGTGATATTGATTTTCCGATTTCAAATACGTAAAAAGAACAACACGTAAATATTACAGGTGAGAAATGGCCTTTCCCTTTCTTTGTTAATTTTCTGGTTTTAGAAATTTAACAAAACACAACGGGGTGATAACTAAAGCCCTCTCACACTACCATTGTCCTAAATTTTCGTACCTGATGGATCAGCAACTACCTAATAATACGTGTCTGAGTTTGAGGGACTAGATTTCATTTCAACCTGCCTCAACCCAAATAACAGGGCCGGGAAAACGCCATTGGTAAAAATCCGGTACATCAAAGGGGATGCCGCTTGCACGTAAAAGTACCCAATGACAGATGGAACTGCGATAAGGGTCGACAACCCGGGAAAGTATGCTAAATTGTCGACCTCTATCCTTGTTAACACCGGCGGTGCGTGCACGATTTTTTCCTCGCTGAATAATCTACCTCTTCTTTTAAAAAAAACACAAGAGCCCATAAACCTTGAACCGCGCACTATTTATGTACATGTCACGTCTAAATCAAATGCGAGCACGCAATCCGCCGTGAGCCAACAAGGAGCATATTTGTCCTAGCTAGCGGAGAAATTCTGAATAAAGATCAATCGGTTTTCAAATAATTGCTCAAGACAGTGGACGATTATGCCCACCGGTGATCCGGTCTTCACAGAAAGCCCTCCTCGGCGGTGGTACAAAGTCCGGGATAGCTTCCCATTTTGTTACAGGTGAGACAGCTCGCCTTTTCACGGGGCAGAACGCCGCCCTCTGTAATTCCCTGCTCCCGCGTCCCACGTGTAAAAGTCTAATCATTAATGCATCACTAGACGTATTCTTCGCTGAATGACCCAGATAAGTCGCTATGTCATTACCGTTTTTGTTGCAGGTGAACGGACGGGAAGACATTACCGTTACGTCATGTGTAAGGTAAAACCCTGCTCGGGCAGGTTTCGAGTTGTGTCCACGGAAGCCGACCCGGTACGCTAGAACAAAGTCTCCATTGTTCCTCAAGGCAAACGTAAGACCTCTTAGGTGCTCCTGACTTGAGGAAAGAACCCATACAAGACTCCTTGGTCGATTATGACCTAAAGTCTAGCGGGGTTTTAAATTTCCCTAGGTTGAAAACAACCAGGGCAGTGCCCGATACGGTGGGTGCCGTTAGATACTCGGTGTATTCAAAAGTGCCCATTTACTCCTGGCAGCTGCCAATGCCACGCTTGTATGGTACAGACCATCGTGATTAATACGAATAACTGAGGCCTTCAGAATCTGATTTTATGAAATAATCTATTCAAATACTGCCTTTCCACATCAATATTTCTACCGTTAAGAAAACCTGTTACATAATCGTTACACACAGTGTCACCAAGTAGTGCGCTACAATAGAAATTGTTTACCTCCAACGATAGTTGATACAAATGGAACAAAACCATTTTGGATGTCTGTTTTGAAAAGCATACAGAAGTCATAGGTGAGCGATACTGCAATGGAGACGGCATGACGTGTCACATACACCTACTAGTGAAATATTTACACACCGATGACATCACGGTTGCATCAACAACTTAGATTTGTCTTCTTTGTGTAATTGCTGTATCCTTTGATTATAGTGAAAGAGAAAAATGGATGATAACTAGATTTACCTCCTTGGAATCATTACTGCTGCCATCATAACAACTATGACATATATACCGCCTAATGCTTTCATGCAGTACCGACCCCAAGCGCTAGGATCTACAAAAGGAGCATTTGACTATACTTGTACTGGTAAAACTACAGGTCAATTTCGGTAGAAAGTGAAAGAAATTGGCCAGCGAAATCGTGACAGCTACTTTTAGTGACACAGGATACGTCACTGTGGAAAGGGAAGCTAGATCCCGGGACTAGAAACTGGGGTTTCAAATATTACACCGAATGATAAATTGACATGGGAATTCCAATATCAAATACGTCGCCATGACAACGATGTCTGGTCTCCATAGTGACAGGGTGTTAGTCAGTGACTTTTCTGGTACAAGCGACAAAACAATTCTCCTCCCTTCTCTAGCTCTAAATCATGATTCACTCACTCTTGTTTCGTTATCAGTTTTGCTGACATTTCTGTGGATCGTTCTCATGCAGTCCGCAATGTCATCTACCTTTGAATTCATGGCGGCGGTTTTGTTTTTATTGATCCATATTTGGTGATGACAGACCGACCGTTGCCTGGAGCCGCATGAGGGACGGGCTACACGTGAGCCCATCTCGGTTCCTTATCGGGTCTGGCAGCGGTTCAGAAACCGGAGAGCTCAACCATTTCAATGAGTTATGGATTGAACACGAGAAATCGTCCCGGGGAAGAATTTATTACCCGCCATGGCGGCTCCGTTCCGCTTACCCGCGTCCAGCTTGTGTATTCGATGTGCGGCAAAATTTCATCGTTTTTCTCTCTCGGAGAGCCCTCCGAAATTGGACAGTGCAAATGACGCAGAAACGTAAAATTAGTTTGTGGAAATATTACAACGTGTTGACCTTCGCCCCCTGCACGTCGTAAGAATGGCGGTGCTTACGCTGCCTGGCAATCTTGTCTGGTGCAGGTCGAGCCCTAATAAAACCGATACCAGGTGTGCATTGACTTTATTGGCGGACCTGCATCGCAGATTTAGAGGGAATGATTTTCCCGCGTCTTCACGGCCACGGTCGGCAACGATCTAGTAATGACTTTCCCTCAAGGCCATTTTCCATCTTTCACACGAAACATCTGTCTTTTCCCCTTCTGGGAGAACAGAATAAAGACAGGTGTACCGATCGCCGCTAGGCTGTGTCTCTAGAGATGGGAGACCGTGATGACGAGAGGGTTTTCGGTAGAATATAACGTCTGTCTCCTCGCAACTTTCCTGCGTAGCTACCTGGGCCATAAATACCTGAATGAGTCATGGTGGTATCCATAACAAACTGGCCTATTGATCAGACTGTTTGGACCACTAGTTCACGTATTTCTAGGAATTGCTGACTCAGTCCTCGTCAGTCGGATGTACCATTTAACCATATAAATCACCAAGATCTGCCGGCCTCAAAAATATGGAGGCTGAAGACATTAAACAGACAAGTCGGCGTCCAAAACCTGCCAAATATTGGATTTAGACCAGTGCCAGCGCTTGTAAGCCTTCTTTACCAGGCTCCAGACCAACCGATGAATTCTTAATGTCTTACCTGTCCCTAATTTCAGCACGTCGCTTCGTCCCAACTTGAAGAAGAAAAGAATTAATTTGTGTACGTTTGTTTGACTAGTTTCGCATGGGCAGCGGCAACGGTAACGTGTAACTGTACTTGAATTAGAAATGCTAGATTGCCTAGAGGTTGTTTCCTAAACACTTGAATCCGTCATCAGCCTTTCCTGAAAGCAACATCCGGATTACGAATCCTCTGCAATTGTTGCGAACCAAATTTCCTATTGTGTGCCACGGCCACTTTAAGTTAGTTATGTGAGTCACTTTTCCGTACAAATAAACACGATTTTACCACTCCGATTGTTTGCTAATTCTTATTTCCTGTGGAAAAAACTAACTCAAGATGGGGCACCTGTCTTGTAAACATTACAATGCGTCACGTATCTGCACAACAAAGGTGTGCGGGTACGTTTACCTGCGGTCAGGTATCCGTGTGCTTTTTTGTTTGCTCAAAAGGCGGGGCATCGCTACTTCCTGCGCTCATCTAGTACAGTGTATATATACACACAGACCGAGTCTGCGCACTTCGGCGAAACCAACAGGTCACGTACCAGGTATGTTCCGTCTGATTGATACAGCGTCACGTTGTCTCAGCGAAACAACCAAGCCATAAAGAAACAAAATCAAATCTTAGGACGATACTCAACAAACCCCACACTTCTCACCCTTCATAATCTAGGTTTTTGCCTCAGGAAATTATTACAATGCATCCAGTAACTGTAATGAACTTCTGATTTGGTATTCCCAATCTTACATAATTAGTTAGGTGAGAGATTTTCGCGTGAGTGACATCTATGCGAAGTAAGCACACAGAACTCGAAGCGATGGCTTCTAGCAATAACTGAAACCCTCACTGATCCCTTCTGTCGAATACTGTGGATTCCAATCTCACTTCATCAGTCCAACACGGACCCAGAGGACCTTTTTTCATCAACCAAATTGCAAGTGGAAGCCCAGGTTCTGGTTGGCGGTGGACTTTAGGAGGCCCTTACCTGTATTACATCCATCCCGTTACAATCGTCGCTCTGCCGACCATAAATCTAGCTCCCAGCCTAACCAAATTATGAATATCTCTTCGTGGCTACGAGAAAATTGAAAGAATTACAAGGCGTTCCCAAGGAACTAAACGCCTTACCTTTGAAAAGGAGCCCGTACCACGACCGTTACACAAGTATGGCAGTGTTAGCGGCTGGACCACCTCCAAGTAGAATTTAGAAACGCTGGAACATGACTCACTGCGCTACAGTCTGTCCTTTCTGTGGCGTTTCGTTCAGTGTGAAAACGAAAACGTTAGCGTACACCCACTTCCCAGAACAGTCCAAATGACTCGTACAACCCTAGCGTATCACTCCGCTAAAGAGTGGCAGAGAGTGCAGGTAGCGCTACGTCGGCCTTCCTCCGCATCTTGCTCAGTGAACATCAGCAACCAGACGGAAAGGCGGGAAAGCACTCTCTCTCTCCCGGTGTGGGTGCCTGTCCTGGCTTGGCGCTCTCTCTAATCTGTATGCAACGAGACACACCTCACAAGGCTGGTCAATAGATGCCGAGTGTGGTAGCAAAATGAGAAAATACACTGGCTCGATACTGATATACCCACAAGTAACGGCACAGCTCAATGGCTCTGAGCCGGCAGCGTGTGCGCAGATATTGCTCTGCGTACATACGTCACGACCGTCTACGCTTTCTCCACCTGCCGCGCACAGGAACGGGGTATATTTACCTTTCCTCGATTTTTTTTATAAAAAGAAATATCGCATTTTAGGGAGGGAGGTGGATTTCTATCTCCAAAATAAATTGGAGAAAGCTAGCGGTAAGCTGTGCTCGTTTCGCACGAACGTCGTCTGATATTGAAGGGTTAGGACGGGTGAGGAAAAGGCGGGAAATCCGGAACCCTGTTCTATCCCTCTCTGATGCATGGCTCTTTTGCGTTCACATGTAATCTTATTCGGCTTTCTTCCTCCTAATGAAATGATGGGCGCGGCTGCTCTAAATCATGCAAACTTGCATATTTATCGGTGCTGCCCAGCCAAAGCACAACAGACAAATGTGATGTACTGCAGAAATTGACCGTGACTAGATTGTTAGGTAACAGCAATGTATAATGTAAAAACAAAATGACTATTATGTTTTATTCTGACAATAAGTGCACATTCGTGGGATGCTAGATTTGCAGTTATGATAAGGGGACCATGTAATGCGTGTTCATGGTGACGAATTTTGCATCTTTGTAACCAAACTGAGAAAAAACAGGCTAATTGTGTTTGGAATCATGTTATTTCCAACCGCATTACAGATGACACACTTACATCTCCACACCCTCCGTTATCATTACCCAGCCTACATTTCCACTCAAAACCTGTAAATCCTTCTTCCCTGGCGTGCCAACAATTTATGAACCCTAAACACCCACTACTTCTGACGGGAACTCTTAATCAAGTGCGCTTCGCTGGATTGGCCCAACCCCTATATCCGCCATCATACCAAAGCACGCGTCGTGAATCAACAAAAAAATACTCGTCATCTTCATATCACCCAGCGTACTTTCATTTACAAGTTGGACCGATAAAATGTTCCTCCCTTTAGACCATTGATTGTACGAGGTGGCGGTGCAAAATACATGGCAGTGATATTTGTACGGGAGCGAAGGTAATGGCATTTTGTCAATGGTGATGATAGTTGATTTCTAATAAACCTCACGTCAAGTTCGTGTGTGTACGAAGACGGATGGAGCGCCCAGCGCTTTGATTAGAATCGGTCGAATCGTGACCATAACTTTTGACTCCGCCCATCTCCAAGGTTACTCCAGGCGTGACTCTACCCTCACGCGAAGGTTTCTTCCGGGAATTCGAGACGTTTTCAAGTTCACGTATCTCGTTAGCTTTTCGTTCCCGCACGACCACCCGCGTGGCTAAAGGTGGCTGACCCCCATCTCTGGCACGTAAGGAGCCGTGCAGTGCGCCTGCGCGGGGATCCCTTGCCGCGTTCCAACATTTTACACAGCGCCATAAAATTTCTATGGGGAGCAAGAAGGCAAATAAAAGTCGTTTAAAGATAATAAAACCAACCAAAGGTGCCAATATAGGTTTGCAAAAGTTCCTTTACAGGTAGACTACAATTCAAAACCGTAACAGCCTCAACATAACCATAAAAATTTACGATCAAGTGTAAGAATTTTGCGATTGCAAAACATTTATGAAGAAATTGAAGGTAATTAAGCTTGTGTTTATAGCGAGTGAAACCACCTTGTAATTCAAGCAGCTGGGGTATAAAAAAACTCAATCAAACGTTTTACAGTAGTGAATATATTCCGTTCCCGTACGTGTGTCTCCGTAAGGATCTATTGAAATAAGCAAAACGTACATATTACAAACAGGCGGAGATAGAATATGAGAATAGATTAAACAAATATAAACAATCAGATTTGACGAGGTTGCGTTAGAATTTCCTCGTACAGATTTACCAACTTTCTTATACAATTTCCTCGCCACATCTCCAAGTAGATTCTTAACCCACATAATCCTCGGGCGTAGCAACCTTAATAGCAACCTTAATTACAACCCAGTAGTCACTGTGATACCACGGCGTAGTCTTAAGAGCTGCATTATCGTCCATCATTGCAATTTCACATTCCCTTCTTCAAACCTGACGCCAGAGCTTCAGATGAAGTGCACAGTTGATAACACTTTAATAGCTGAAGAAAAACATGCAATCGTCACAACACAGGTACGCTTCCCCCCATACACGCATCTTATCGTACAACCAAACGACTACCAAAAGCATTTCCCTTCGATACCTAATTGGCCAAGCGGCCTGCGAGGTAATTCTTGCCAAACGAGCTGCCGATTAGTTTTCTCAAGCGATTGTGTTGGAAACAACCTGACGAGATTACAAAATAGGCAGTTGCCGAAATCACTATAAACTTGTGCAGCCCACACAGAGCCACCTTCTACTATTGATGTATTTTTGTGTGCGCATTCCAAGAAAAAAGATTATCATTATGCGCTATATACGTGCTGGAAAATATTGCTCGTTTTATAATATCAAAGTTATATGGCATTCTTAAACGAAGGATAATAGATGAATATTTATAGAAAGATTGAGTCGCGATTAAAGAAATTGTGACGTAAAGAAGCTGACATGTTTGCCGCCGGCAAAGAACTGAAAATCTCCAAACATATTCCTGCAACGCCTCGATCGTAAAGCTGTATTGAGAAATATGAATCCTATGTCTGGAGTGATATCCAAGGGAGAGATCACAAATTAGGCAAATTGCGCCGAAATGGCGCTGGCTATGATTGATGCTTGTGGAGGGAGGAGGATTGTAAACCGACACGGGTCAGAAAAACTGCAGAGTAACGGAACTCTAGAGAGGATGGGAACGGCGAAATTTATCACGAGACGTGAGTGGGTGTGTATCGCCAAAGTGCGGGGATTGTATCCATTTGTAAATTAACTCTCTCGTGGACTCTGGCCAAATAACTAACCGAACCCGAAACAGGATCTGATATGTGATCTGGGGGGAAATACTTGAAACTAAAACTGAAACCTACACTGAATGCTAAATACAAATTCATTGCGAATGCCACTCCCCTCCCCAAAGAAAAATCTCTCTCTCTCTCTCGCTCTCTCTCTCTCACTCTTTCTCTCTCTCTCTCTCACACACACACACACACACACACACACACCACACGCGCGCGCGCGCACACACACACATATTATATATATATATCCTTAGAGATGGGAGACGAATAATACTTTGGTTATTCAGATAGCTTTGAGACAACGGAACTGGTAGTTGGTTACGGGAAATTACACAGGAACAGGCTGGTCCGATTGCCGTACGGAAAGTTTGTCGCATCGATCGGTTCCTCTTGCATTTTCCAGGAAGAGACGACATGTGCGGAGCCCGACATCCCTTGCGGGGATGGCTGGTGCGTGGCGCCATGTCTATTTGAAGAAGAGCTCCGGGGTCGTCATTGTTGCAAGGTGCAAGAAAACTATGATAATACCGCCTGTCTGTGGAAGAGTCTAAAATCGAAATTTCGAATTTTTATTATGTTTTGGGCGGGAAGTGTGGATGATTGATGACGAAGGAATGAGTCTCCGTTTAAAAGATACTCGCCTTCGGAAATATGACGGTCGTATTTTACTTTAGCGAGGAGTTTTCTCACTGCGTACAGGTGAAGCGTTTCCCCTTGTCGAGAATGTTTGAAGCTGGCCGAGCCAACACCAGTTCTTCGGTATATACTGCGTTGTCAAGCATATGTCCGGTGTGTTATTGATATCGCTGAAAAAAGCGCGGGAAAATTGTTGTGTCTTCTGGAGAAAACATCGCCAAATTGAAGAAAAAGATCAAGTTGCATCTTGCCTCTAGTAGTAATCCGTACAATCAAATATCCATAACTAACGATGTGATTGAAATTTTGTGATGATCCACGAAATGGAGATCATGTATCAAGCAAGGATCTTCCAACATTAAAGCAAATGATGGATGAAGAATGTTTCTCCTCAAAGCCCTGAGAGAATACATACCTACAGGCTGTACAGGAATGATCGGGACCCTCAATTTCCGATAGCATAGACGTACC
This sequence comes from Branchiostoma floridae x Branchiostoma japonicum, assembly GCA_013266295.2. Lineage (NCBI taxonomy): Eukaryota > Metazoa > Chordata > Leptocardii > Amphioxiformes > Branchiostomatidae > Branchiostoma > Branchiostoma floridae x Branchiostoma japonicum. The sequence goes on along the minus strand of CM023827.1, from coordinate 10,357,044 downwards.
AAGAGCGACCGAAGGAGGTTTCAATATGTTCGCTTGTCATCAACATACATCTAGGCATACATATTTGTGTGTCATCATGACGCACATTCTTACGTCACCCATTTACGTGACTAATGTGTTGCCTACATACACAATTAACACCCAGATACACTGTTATGTCCTCACCATACATTCAGGGACAATCCACACGTCTTCATAACCACAGGTCATTTATACACTGGTATCACCAACATACATCCACACATCTTCTACACATACACGTGTCAGCCACACATATTTATTGGTCATCATGATTTTTTTTATTTTAATAATTTTCATGATGTTCACTCAGCGCCGTTAAGAATTTCCTGTAGGAGTTCTCACTGTAGCCCACTTAACACTACAGTTCGTCAATAAGGTGTGCAATTAACGCCGAATTGGCTTTTATGTACGTCACGCATAGTCATTAGAAAGTAACTGTTTCAAGTTTAAGGTCTTGGACGAAACGTCCGTCCATCTATTAACGCGGCTGCATTCTACATGTATCTGTTTCCCTTTGAAGACTCTACAGGTGACACGCATGTTTATGGTGATCCTTATCGTTTGGGAATAAAGAAAACAGTCAGCATCATTTTCTGGTGTCTTAGCTTTGTGAAAACGTGAAAATATACTCCAGTCGCAGTATCTTCTTCAGTATTATAGAGCAAAAGGACAAAGTATTGAGTCCACGACGCTCCCTGAATACAGAACTAAGGACGGAGCCATCTCTGACGGCGGTGCGAACGCACACAGACACCAAACGCTGAATGATTCCGACAAGGTCCTGGTTTATGGATGCGTTAGAAGCGCTGCTCTAGACGTTCCAAAGGAAGGTGGACTAAGAGGACAAAAACGTTTGCCAGCATTTCCTTCCAGTGATGAACAACCCAGCTTATCCTGACTTCTCGTCACCCCTAAACGGCCGCTAACGTTGCCGTTGAACAATGAGGTCCTTAGCAAGGAAGCCCGGGAGAAGTTGCCGTAGTGGGCCATGTAAGCCCTCGTCTTATCAACCAAGCGTAGCCGCAATTGCTACAGAGTTGCTCCTACGTCACAAGAGTCATTGGAATGGGAAATATTCTTAAGTTAAGGCGACTTAAAGTACAAAGACAAGTTTTACGAGGCATAAAGGTACGTTATAAGTCGGAATCAAACAATGGGCTGTCTATCAGCGCCATCAAATAGGAATATTATACATGTAGTTTCTGTGTATTTATCCGCCTTAACAAGTTTACAACATTATACTGTGGTATCCCTGATATCATTCAAACCTCTATGGGCTGTCCAAGCTAAGAAACTTTGCAAGGAAAGTGAATACAGACGAGGCAATTGCTTTCATCCTGACAGAAAAAATAACTACAGTAAGACCCACTCCGACCATCTAGGATCAAAATGTCACACCATAAGAACCATCGATTTCAGCTCATCCTTCATCCCTGTATCATGTAAGGTCAGAGGTGAGCTGAGGTCTCGTATCCCAGAAATCCCCACTCGCACGCGAGTAAGAGATTTGCCCTCCCCTGAGTGACATGCGCCATTTTAGGAACTTAACCACGGAAATAACTCGGTTATCCACCTTTTAGGGTCGTAGATGGACCAATGACGCGGCAGATACTACAAGTGGTTGTTTAAAAGCCAAGTTCTAGTAGAAATCCCAGGGTCGAGACTTCCACGCGACTCTAAAAGCAATAAAAGTGGTTTAAAGTAAGTTTTTGGACTTACCAGATGAATTGACAGGGACAGGGACGGCTGCACTTGGCGCGAACTGGGAAACAGTGACGTCACAACGTGCGACAGTATCCTCTTGAGATGTCGCGGACGTAAGAGTACGTTTTCGTGCGTCTCTTGGGTTCTTGTCAGATGAATTTGCTTTCACTCATGATATTCACCTCTATTTCTTCGCAACCATCCACGATAATTTGCTGGCGGGAGGGAGGCGTAACAGGTTGTAGAGAGGGTAGAAAAGACAAAGAAGTATGGCTATCGCGAGAGAGGAGACCGTGATCATTCCATATTCTGGTCACAGTGGCATCATTCGTCCAGTCGGCTACCAAGCAAGTCTGCCGATTTATTTCATCTGCTAGCCGTCGAATGCAAAGTGCATTACAATGACCACAGAGCACAGCTAAAAGGTGGCCGAAAAAGAAAACGGCCAACCCAAGTGTCCTAGCTTTTAGCAAATGAAATCAACAATTCAGTTGCCAGATGGAAGTGTTAACATTCAGCGTGGCGCGCTGCGGGAGGAATGAATGATCGAAGTTTCACACGCCAAGGGTGGGGTTTTGTCACTGTACGGGCGGAGTGCCAGACAGAGGGTTTTTAACATGCTAGACTGTGTAACACTGACAGAATAAATATACTGAGTGTCACGGAAGGTTGAAGACGGACAGAAATGTAATTTCAGACAATGTAAGTAAAAGACGAGACTTTATAGGAAAATCAAAACTGCTTAGTTCCTTAGTTCGACACCAGTACTGTTCTAAATGATTTTACGCTGAAATGCAGCTGAGTTTTGCAGAGGAATCTGGTAAAAAATATGCTTAGCACAGATTACTCTGCAGATTAAAACCCTATACTAAACTTGCTCTCAGCGATTGCAAATTCACACTGAGACCAGCATTTCAAGGCCAATTCCGCGAAGACGGCAAATTGCTTCCAGAGGCGTATAAACAGCGTGATTCCTTGGCCTTGATGTCTGGCAGTATTTCTTATTTTGACAGAAAATTATGCGACTAGACGCCGTTCTTATTAACGTTGATGTTACCGTAATCCCGACTGCGTATCTCGAATGTGAAACTTCAGCTGCGTCAAATACCTGAGCGACTCTCCATCGTACAAGCCGTCAGTACTTCTGCTGTGTGATAAGTGTTGCGCAGACAACCAGGGCAGTGCCGTGAATACTAAACGAACCCAAGGCTTCTCAAGGCTTATCTGGTTGAATCTAAGTCGCCTGCAGTGCTAGACGAAGTAACGTTACGTTTCTAAGACATTAAAATGAAGCCTTATTTTGGAGAAACCCGTCTCAGCGACACACTAAACGCGTCGGCAGGTGTTGAGATGTTATAATAAAATGTCTATCGATCGCGAAAGCTGTAATAACCGTCCCGCTAGCTAGGAACGTTCTGCGCTACATCAGACGATACAAATGGCCGTCCCTTGCAACATGTGACGGCGACGTGTGTTCCACACGCCCATATGACACGCCTGAGAAGGCCCAGGGTGGATATTGGCACCTCTAAATAATTTATGGACGTCATATATTTCTCGTCGTTATTAGCCAGGTCTAATCTATCATCACAGGGAGGGGGGGAGGTCACAACACGCACTTGGCCTTTCCAGCTGCATATCTGAAAATGTCGCTTTCTCACATTTTGTAAGATATTGAAAAAAAGCAGAGAAAAGGTTTCGGCGCAATGTGATGGTGGTTTTAGATAAAGTTCGGCTCTTGGCAGTGGCGTAGAAAGGTACTGTTAGTTTGAAGATGTTATCCCTATGAAGTAATGGAATGGAGGTCGCACGGTTAGCTATTCCAAGATTTTACTGCTGTTTAAGTGCTGTTATTTTGTGGAGTCGACTTTTCGAGATAAGCATAATTGTTACCTAAAATGCTGTGCATCCAATACTTAGCACACCCTATGGTTACTGTGTTTTATTAACTTCGTCTATTACTTTGCACTGCTCTTTCGTGTTATGCATCGTTGAAGTAGTGATACCATTCTGCGGTACCAGTTTTCGTCCACTTTGGGTCTTGCGCAGATGTTGAGGTGTATTATGCAAACAGCCTGCAGTTCTCAACTAGAAGAAATATCAGATCTAGTCACTTCTGACAGAAGACTTGTTGCAGGTAATATCAATAATCTGATGCGGGTGGGCTAAAAAATATGGCGTCAGAGACATAAAGGTTAGGCTCAAACCTTTGTATCCAGAGGTTTTTAAACAAGCTTGGCGCCATAGTGGATGGGGCGCATTGCATGCTGGGAGAAATGCAGATACCTTGTCAAGTTCTTGTCCTTCAAATGGTGCAGTAAGAATATCTGATAAGGCTTTGTCAGGCAATCGTTTCTTTTTGCGTGATGATCATATAGAATCAGAGCTGAACGGGTGGATTTTAAAGGTCATTTTTCAAGGTCACGTCCCGTAGCAGTTTTCCTGCCCGGCGTTATCAGTACTTGTTTGTGCACATCTCTGGTGGCAAGACCACCCCGAGCAAGCCAAGTCCACTCATCCATCCATCAAACAAGAGAACAAATATCTTAAAGTCAGAGCAGCCTCGGGGCAAGAAAGACGGCCATCCTGGCATGAAGACACCTCGTCAAGCTCTCTTGACTGTCAATATTTGGACTCTCTGGAGGACTTCGAGAAATTGGTGTTTGTCACTTTGGTGGACGTATCTGATAGCCAAGGGCATCCTTTCAGACGCAAGAAGACGTATCTCAGCAAACTTTATTGACTGGATTTTGGTGAAGCTTTCTTCAAGGCCTAGATCGCTCGTTTTTACGCTTACGTGTCCATGTACATTCAAGTTGTTGATCCGTATTGATCTGATACAAGTTAACATGTCATCTATGTGATATTGTTAGGTTCAGGGCATGTTTGGCACTGTTGAACTTTGAGCAGAAGCATATGTGGTTAGTATGGGACTGCAAACAAGCGTCCTGTTGGGTTCCGGTAGAACGGCCATGTATGACAGACGTTATCGCAGTGGCCTTGTACTGTTTCGAGAGCCGGAACAGGCGGTCATGGTTGTCTACGCATGCGTGAAGAACGTCCACAAACTTTGCACCGCCATGCGTGTATTACTATGCGTGTATTACGAACGTGATAGGAGACAGAGTGTAGCAAATATGTCACTCTGTAACCTCCCTGCTCCTGAAGCCCGACGGTTGAACCACAGACACGGAAAGGCATGAACAGTGTGGCGGCCATGTCACAGAAACCAGATTGTAAATAAGAACTCTTCTTGCTCATTGAAAGAAGCAGTTTTCCCATAAAGGACGTGACCAAGGGCTAAATTGTGCCAAGCTGATATCACAACTGTTTATGTTCTTCGAGAATTCTGTGCCACTATCAAATGCTTGATGTCCCAGCTGATGAAAGTTCCCGTAGCCCTCATGAATAACCTCGGTCAGGCTGACTTCAGTACAAATGGAAACTTCCTCCTCCCAGATGATGTACAACGTGCTCTAGTCTACATTTCAGGTCTATCCGAAAACTGCTGCGTAGCCATTTGGATTTCAGACGTCAGTGCACTACTATTGACGCAGATCTTATCTAAAAATACGCATGTATCGACCTTGTCTCTTAGTAATAGAACTATCGTCGCTTTACAAAGCGTTACCGGGCTGAGAGGCCTGTCTGTCAGCTGAACGCCATCGCTTGTTCAGGCTATTGACGTCAATTCCAGCTCCACACGTGGGATAGATGCAGATTACTTACATATCAAAACCCATTCCTGTTTCTAGATGAGATGCGAAAGAAAGAAATCTCAACACGAGCGAACTCCCTGCTCAAAACCCCCATTAACGGCCCGAAGAGGTCTCTAAACTCCCCACTACAATTTGTTTTGCTTCACAACATTGCTTCATCGTCAGGTGGTAACGACCGCCATCAAACTCCCGGGAGGAGAGGGGTTCAGATTTACTTACTACAGTAGTTGTACCGGGGCTTAATGGCCCTTAGTTCATCAGCATCAAATGATCCATGATCAAATCAGGGGATTTATCGTTTGCTATTAGGCAGAAGACTATTTTTTTAAACAACCAATCACATTTATGTGCCACCTCTCTGCCCCCCTCCCCAGTTTTCTGACCATGCAATCTTTGAACCTTTCAAAATGTTTTCAAATATTGAAGTTGCTTCCGCCATAAAGCTGCTCAAATATAAGCATGGTCTAAAATATCTTGGTTGTTATTTACATGGTTATGATAATGAAAAACGCCACCAATAAGAACGTTTGTGAAAAAGTTTATAGCTTGTGAAATTTCTATTGTAAAATTTCTATTGTAACATTTACAGCCGTTACATTACAGGGTAATGCGGATTTGAACCGTCTTCTCTTCACAAAGCCGATTACAACAAACATAATTGCCAGTCTCTCTGGGACACACACAATAAAGCTATCGGCACCAAATTGACGTACTCTGCTTTTTAATGGTCCTACATTAATGCAACTAATCAATACTTGTGGGTCCCCTTCCAAGTCTGTGGTTATATTTTACTCCCAAGGGACCCCGACCCTACGTCAATGACGGAGTACCAAATCACTAAAGAGGCTCTCTAAGGGCACGGTCACAGGCACAAAATTGACATTTCACATATTGTAACACAAACGAAGGGCGGTTGGTAATTGGCAGCGACAGCCTAATGATGTTTGGAACTGACAGAGTCAATAAAATTGTAACACGGACCATCGTGGCGCTTACACAAAGCAGCCCCAATGACACGGTCCGTCCGTCGTTCCCAGTCATCAAGCTCTTGTCCCCAGGGCACCATTACACATCCCAACAGGGGGTAAACGTCCAAGTGTGTGGAGTGTAACTGGGCGGGGCTGATATGAACAGTCAGTCAGCTAATTTTGATGTGCAGTGCCCTATCTTATCTTTCCAGATGGTGTAATCAACCCATCGTTGTCGGCTGGATATGAGGGTTATTTCGTGATAACACCTGACGATGGCCTTATTGTCTCTGCCTCGTGGACACAATGGTTTTTATCTCATCCCTTTTCTGATTAAATAAAATACAAGAAATGTCGACAAGCCAATACAGATAACGTACATGTATGAAAGATGGGGGGAGCACTTTTGATGTTATGAGTCTGGCTGCGTTACGACGGGAACTTGAACGAGTTTCTCTTCAAACTAACCGACCAAACAAACATAATGTATTGGGGAGTCCCACCCAAAATACTGCCCGACCAAGTTATCCCAGAAACACAATCAGACATTCGGGAAACAAGTTTTGGCAGCTACTACACCCTTACTACTGATAAGATGTGTGAGTTGAATACTAGAACTACACTTGAAGCCAAGTTCATGTCCGTTCCACATGCGGAATATTCATCTACCCTCTCCCTTGTCTCCCCCGGGCGAGGCATCCTTCTTCTAGACTTCCATCTTCAGGTACTTTGGAAGTAACAGCCCCGTTACAAGGAGCCCGCTGCAGATATCTATTGCAAGTGAATGGGTCTTGGTGCGCAGAACCGACAAGGCGCCATTTGTCACAGCGGTGGTATCTGAAGCAAGGAGCAATGCTATATATCATGAGGATGGCACTTTAATGCGCTAAAAGACAGACGTGTATTATCTCCATTGCCATGCAGGTTCAGTAAAGCAGGCATAGGCCTCATACGTAACGGTAGAGAGACTAAGATTACCGAAAGGATTCAAGGCCAAATGATGCACATTGGTCTTCCTCAACTTAGTAATCATCAGATGTGGAATTGTCAACTTGGAACGTAGTACCGTATTTGACTCCTACGAAAAGATATAATTACTATCGTTTTCAAATTTATTAGCACGTCTTCCAGCGCAAACGTATCATAGAACCGGCAACGTCATAGACGGATGGCAGTATGAAACTAAAGGGTTATAGATGATATCAATTATCAATCATTATACCCCATAAAAACATCACCATCCCTCACAGCTTTTACTCCGTTTTAGGCTATGACAACCCGTGATTCCAGGTTTGTAGCTACCATAACTCAGCAGCGTTTGTGGGGGTGTGATCAGAAATCTAAGCCGGTGTGTTACGCTGAGGGGCGGTTATACGGACTGATTTATACAGATTCGGATACATAATCATGTATATCTAAAGAAAGCATCGATCTGACGTCATTTGGACAGTACATCGCTATTCCAATTCTGCTTTCCACTGCAGTTTTACGAGCAGTTGTAGCGCAGTGTGCGTCTAATAGCGACCGTGTAAGGCGGCTTCAAGATGAAGTTTCGTGGCGAAATCCTTCAACTCACGTCCTCAGCCGATAAGCATATCAATACAGCATCACGTCGAAAGTTTTCTATCTGACCGCCGCGCCAACTGCTCTGCTTAGACGTTAAAGAGAACACCACAAATCCACTCACCTACTCCTAATGCTGCTCTGGGAGGGTGGCTGGCTATCAGAAAAGCCTTTCCACCCGCCACCAAAAGCCTGCCCGGGTTCGGGAGACTAGAGGGATATCAGGAAAACCCTCCTGTACCGCTTCTAAGCCCTGCTGAGGCAAACTACCCTGCGATCAGAAAACCCTCCCAAAGCCTGCCGGCACACCCTTACGTGTCGCTCCCGAAGTCAGCTTAGCAGGCTACCTGGCTATAAAAAATCATCTCCCACGTCTTTTCGGGGAAACTACCTGGCGTATAGCCTTCCCAGAGCCTGCTCCTGGAGGCTACCTCACCTGGCTATCAGCACTCCCATCCACACCACTCCTAAAGCCTGTTAGCCAGGCTAGCGGAACAACAAGACGCAATTAAGGTACGGCGCAGACGGCCGCAGTACGGAGTGGCGCCATTGTCTGCTGCTCACCGGTGCATCACCTCCAGGCTCAGGATCGGCTCAACTTTTTATTGGTTTTGAGTTAAAGTTTATGGATGGAAGTTAATGAAGTGCAATGAGATTCCTGGCTTAATATCAAAATGATGAGGTATCTGAGGAAAGGTAGGGTTAATACAGACCGCCGAAACGCGGAATCTCAACTTGTGAAGGACTATCTAGAATCAAAGAGTCAGCCGTTGAAGGCAGGTACCTATATGAGCATCTTAAAGGAATACAATGCGGAACAAAAAGAGACATTCAAAACTGATCCGTAGAAAATTAGAGAAAATGCTGCTGTCTGCACCAATACGAACGGTTCAGGCTGAGATGGTGAAGTTTTTATGGAGCGATAACATTTCACCATATGGCAACCAACACTACCACTCTTTACTACAATGATCCATCTCCGGTGTTCATCAATATCACCCAATGCCTCATATAGTACTGTCAGGACTTTCTACAGAAAAATGAAAGTGAAGACAGAAGTGTCAACGAACTACAATTGCTCTCAGTTACTGGATACATCAAACGGTACCTACTGGCTGTGATAGTCATTTGTTACTACTTCCGATGCAATGCTGTCGGAATGACCGATATCTTTCTCGAGTCTGTCAATTGCTCTGATGCAGCAGCAGCTGCAGAGAGAGAACCCTACAGGTGGTTTGACTAATTCAAGTAGTTTGTGACGCCAGATAGGCGTGATGCTTGGGAGGTCCTCGGGCATTGCCAGCCATGTTCCACTTCAGAGCGCTAAACGATGTTTTCAACTCAGAGGAAGTTCTGAAAGACATGAAATGCGTGATTTGGCCTTCTAATAAGGCAATTAAGTTCGCAGACTGGCGAGTATTGATTAAGAAGTTTTATACATTCGTCAGGCAGCGCGGAAGATGCCAAGCAAAATGAAGCTCACTAGGCAGGTGTGTTGGTGACTCAGGTTGCTCCAATACGACTGGAATGTCCAGATTCGGCCCCAACGTCGGACGTTTACAGCACACTACACCAAACTGAGGAGGTAGCCGCGATAGCAGGCGTCGTGGCTGGATTTTATTGGGGTTTATAATGTGCTGTTTTCTGGTTGCATCGGGGATTCTGTCAGTCGTCCAGAAGCCTGCTCTCTGCAGGCTACTCAGAAGGTGAACGATTACCTTAAACAGGAAGCTGATCACGTATTAGACCTTCACAACAGACCTGCGATCGCTGACATTAACGTGCGAATTATGTAGGCTTAGCCTAAGACCCATATGTAACCTTTTTGGCCGGAAGGTAAGCTTGTTAACCACAGGGGCGAGTATGGTCACCACGGGCAGCTGGGCGGTGGAAACCTTCTTAGTTATGTTGTAATAGATGCTATCCATGGTTATATCTTAAGATAAGCAAATTTCAAGACGTCAAATCTCTTTGCGTGGGGTAAACCTACAGTAGTGGGGCATACTGCAACATTGTTGGTGGCTATTCTATCTCCTCCCTTGTCTTCTATGCCCCTCCGTTACGTGCTGAATATGACGGCGGTTCGACACTGCATGGCCGTTCGAATTTATTCTTTGTCACCCCAGTGCTAAACACCATATGACAACCGTGCAGCCCACACACCTCATCCCGTCTCTACACGGCCGGACAGCGGCCAGGCACCACGGTCTTTTACCTATCTGTATTCACGGGTAGCAACGCGAGTATCTTATCCCAATTTCTTGCTTGAACGACCAGGATTGATTAAATCCACTCAATCCAATTTGGAGGCGGACGCCTGGGCCCTCCTCCCTGACCAAACCCGCGCGATGCCGGTGGACGTGATGTTGACTTGGTGGACGGTGAAAACGGGATTTCCTGTGATGTTCTACAGGGAAAATCCTAATGGAGACCCAGCAGTGCAGTAGGGGCAAATGAACTACGCACCGCGAGTTTAGGGCACGGTGGGGGAGACGTACACAGCAGAAGAATCGGGAGAAACAAAGGGCGGACGAGGCGCTTGCAGAATTATATATTGGGTAGATATAAACCAATGTTCATATCAGTCAGTATCACGCTTGGCGCGCTCTCTGAATTCAACCTAATGGCCCTACAAGAACTTTCATTTCAGAACCTTCTCGATGCCCGGTCATTCCCACGATACGGCTAGCATTTGTCTCCACTCAAAACCCACAGTGTCCATCAGGCAGACCCAGACCACGGCATCGATAAGCTACCGTGGGCCAATAAACCGGTTTGTGATGCATGCGATTCTGATAGTGTCGGGCTATAGGTCAGCAAATCTCATCAATGGCCATCCTGGACTGTTTCCAACCAAATGTATGAAATTAGAGCCCTTGTGGAATGGTCCGGGTGGATTTGGGAAACTAAGACATGATGAAAGGATTGCATAAGAAAAAAAAAAACACGTTACCAACGGACGAACGGAAAGTTCATTGATATGCCTGGACCGTGGCGGTAGGCGTGGGCACGGGTTTATCTGTATCGTACAGAGCGTGTCCAATGGCCACCCCAAAGGGCTTAAATTTGTGCGTGACATCATTTTCGCGGCCATGAATTGAAAGATAAGTTCTGGGCAAGCAAAATGCCAAAAGTTGATGGAGATACGGCCTCTCCATCCGCAATGTTTTATGGCAAAACTACGAAACCAAAGAGGTTCGCCAAATCGTCACTCCAAGATTGTGTATGACAAAGAGCCATGCACCGTAATTTACAGTAATACCGCCCTTTTTAATATACTGATACGAACCACATTAATGGTACATAGACATGTCCCAAAAGACGTTAACTCCCGATGAATAGTCCCTGCCGGGTCTGACAGCCCACGCTTGCTTTCTGTGGTGTCCCAGACTCTCGGAAACATTGCTTAGATAAGCAACAAATGGGCAGCCCGCGGGGCAGGGCTGAAAACGGATGGCTACTTTCTTGGGACTGACGACTGCTATGCAATCAAAGGCTCAAGTTGGTACACGTCACCACTTCAGGTGCTATCGTCTTGGAGAGTTTGTCTAATGAATACTTGAAGGCTCGATGGTGGATTCAGACCGTTTAGCGCTCGCTGTTAGTGGGAGGAGACACATGACAAATCGTGGTGGATCAACAGATGCTGTGCAGGATAGTTGCCCACTGAGCCTGTGGGCCCGCATCGCTGTGTGGGCGGAGGTTTGAAACACGACTCAATCCTCCAGCTTTACTGTGCAAAACTACAAGATGTAAAACTTTGTTCGCAATAAAATGTGAAGTGGATACAGGATGGGGTCTGGCTGCTAAGATGGAAGAGTGATAAGATTTTGATTGCGAAGCAGACGCGTCTGCATGAAATCAATAAAAACAGCATTGCACTTGAACTTTGTTATCCGTAAAGACATCCAGGGAAATGACAGTTTCTTTGTACAAATCTATTTAGTTGTATAACACGATCAATGCTTATCTTCTCACCATTTCCGTTTTTAGAATAACAATCGACTTATCGTACAAGCAAGGTCGCTGTTTTCATCACTATAGACACCACTCAGAATTCTTTTGTTCATCTCAATTTTTGCAGTAATTCAGGGAGAAACCAAAATAGAGATGGGGAAGGGGGAGGCCAGGGGGGGGGGTTATAACCTATAAAGAGGTTTATGGTGTTAAATTTCATCATTAACACAGGAAGCTGTTCAGAGTATTCTCCCGACGGAAGGACTACCGAAATGAATCGGTATGCAAGGCAGCGTTCAGCTGTTTCCAGAGTTTTAAGAACGTGTGATGCTAATCCTGGCTCAATGTAAGCAATTATGTCTTCTTTGGTCATGATTAACGGTAGACTCCAGTCTAATAGATAAGAGTCAACGTTACCGTCAGCTTCGAACAAATTTGTTATCACAATCAGCAACAATCAAGGTGATTCATGACTTGGTTGGCAAACAGGATCCGGGCACAGTTTGATCTCCAGAATGTCAAAGTCTTACCGACTTGAGACCCCAAGAAAACAGCAGGAACGGTAAGATAAGTGGCATAAAGATTTTCTCCGCTGGTTTTGAACGATTCTTTCTTGACGTGCTTTAGTAGAAGCAACATCAGTATCCGATAAGATGTCGTCGTCCCTAGAATTTACTTCTATGAACATCGTTTATGAAATTGACTGATATGTGACTTAATTTTTATTCATCACGTCAGAGTTGTAATTAGCAGACATAGATGAAGACAACTGCCTTGCCAATCATAAAACTGTAAAACAAAATGAAATCTAATTGGCAAGAAATGATTTTTTTCCACAAATTTTGCGAAAAGATGTTCAACAGGAGGATGTTTGGTCAAGATGGAGTGCGTAGGTTGAATGACGTCACAATCCTATTTTCCGCCATGTGGAGGCGAATCGATTGGTGAATGTTGCGCGGATGATCACATGACGTCAGCTGAATTCATCAATTCTCCCCCCACCGTTCAATTTGACCCTCGTTACTTCCCTATTCACAATGTTAAGTAACACTCCCGACATCTAGTTAACTCGGCATTGAACTTCATTGCCTGATTAATACTGCACTTCTGTATGCCATTTATATCCTTGTGAGAGTCGAAATTGGTTTCTGATTCGTATGCTGCAACATTTAACACACTTAGAAAACGCTATTTCATGTCGAGACCTATGCAATCACACTTTGATCTGGGTCAAGGATTTTAAAAAATCACCTTGTATAAGTTTGGAGAAACAAAATTGATCTGCTGTTGAGTCCCACGAGGCGAGACAGCCATGCCCCAAACCAAGGAGCTTCTACACAAACCTACAACTTTTAGTTGAAGAAGGTCTTTTGTAGGTTAAGCCTCTCTCAGGGGTATGATTAACAAATGGGAATTTAACTATAAGTATAACGGAGCAATTGCAACGTCAAGTTCTGAGGTCTCAAAGGAAGGCGCAATTTATCATTTTTGGCAGCTACACAGAAAATATTACATATATGAGATTAGCCTGACCAAAACTTGCAAAACGATGTTCTAACTAGGTTGCTATTTTATAGCCAGCAAGCAGGTTTTATAATCAGAAAGTCAGTTAATGTTTATGCCACATGTAGAGACACACTGCTTCTAGCTGCTCATATTTTGTAGTAATACATGTATCATTTATGGCAAACAGTTGTAAAAATACACCCATAAACCCTTGTGATTTAAATCAGTCTGGAAAATAAGACCATTGGGAGCTGACGCTTTTGTTTACTACATTCATTATTCAAACTTATAAATAAAAGTATGCGACATACTGCCCCCAGGACAACATATACGTCTGCAACAACCCAGACAGATGGAAAATTCCTAAGAACAGAATGCAGGTTGAAATACAACTGCCACTCAGTGATTACCAGTTGAATAAATCCGCAAGGATTGCCTAATAATAAATTGCTTCTGAAACTAATCATTACACAATGATATTTTCATTAGCAGCCTGGATGCACATGGCGTGGTCGGAAAATCAAAACGGAATCAACTTGGCAAAATTGGGGATTTCTGCCATCAAAATCCAATTAATCTAAAGCATGATTGAGGAAAATAATACCTGCTTGATTAGCTACACTAGGAAATAATTTGGAAGCGGGGAGTCACGTCATAGTGCTCCCTCGTGTCACTGCATTTTCGCTGGGATATTGATGTGAATATAATTACTCCCACCAACAAAACTCATAATCATGCCAACACCTAAGGTATTACGAATGGGGTCAAATTTTCTCAATGTCACCCATTCATCATGTCATTATGAAATATGATTTTTGTTTTATTTGGAGCAGTAGGAGAGACGGGTACGCCCTTTGGCGAGCCTGTGACAGCAGGAAGCAATCATGCAAATTGTTACAGGGATCTGTTTATAAGTAAACAACAGGTGCCATTGTTTTGACAATACCCCTTTCGGGATACATAAAAATGTACAGATAACACCCTTCAGACTGAGATTTGCAGAACTTGTTGCTTGCTTCTGTACTCTAAATTAGTTTATTTTAAAAAGTCTTCTTGAACTTCCGCTATATCAACTGAAGAGATGATATTTTCACTATAAGAACCATAAGAAACACAAGCAGAGCAATGCAACATCCACACATAATTGTAATGAAGCCTATATTCAGTTGCAAGACAGAACAGAAAATACCTGGCCACAGTAATACGGTGAACAGAAGCTAGCAGCACATTCACAGCAGGTGTAAGAAATGCGGCCACAGGTGTAAGAAATGCGCATAGTAAGCGACAGGTAGGAATTACACTACAGCAGCAGTGAATTAGCCATTATCAACACCCAGCAATTCTTTAAGTGTTTCCTGAAAAGAGATCCTTCTTCCTGGAAAATACTGGCAAAACACATTGACCTATTGCACAGCAAATTTTACTGATTGATGCAGACGCCTATGAATGAAAAAAAAACACAACCACAGTGCTTGAAATAAAGATTACTGTTTTTATACTAGCATAAAAGGGCGACTGTTTCCTGCCATTTCAACACACCAAACACTTCCACAGTTCCCTTCTGAGAAGGCATGCAATATGGACAGTCCTGATTGGACAAGGCCTCGCCGGGGGCTTTTGCGTCTTTCCGCAATCCATTTGACTGGTCAAGAGCCCCGATAGACAGATGGTCGGATGTAAATCACTCTTCTCCATCATCATTTAGAGCACCCTGACATTCAGGTCAGCTATCCCACCATGCATGGTGTGGCCTGAAAAATTCATGCCTAGCCCCATCTATTTTTCATGACTGGTGGTGTGATGGAATGTTAAGGCCACCCTGAACTTGTGAATGGGAGGGTGGGAGGGACCTGACCAGTCATAGGGATTCCAGCAAACCAAACATTTATGGAGACAAACACAACATGGCTGTAGTTCACAGGTACATGTGCATTGGCTGATGATGATGGAAAATATATCTAAACACATGTACAGACCAGAATGTGTTAAATAATTACTTTAAAAAAATGATGGGATTCCATGTAAAATCATCAGTATTGTTTCCTGTATTGTTACTGAAAGATGGCTACCACATCAACTGGGAAAAAGAAATTATTCTTGAAGTTGCTTCAAGAAGCACTAGACTTCTTCATCGTGCTCAACTATGCATAGCATAAAAGACAGTTTTCATAAGATCTCCCCATTTCAAATGGTACATTCCTTGACTCCGGGTACCCTATCCTACCCAGCAGAGCCATGGCAATGACCAGTCAGCCTAAATGTCCATGTCCCCATATCCCTCGGTATCAAATGCCAAGTTATAAAATCTGTGATGGAATATTTGATGACCAAACATTCTGAATCCTTTGCGACACTTGATCTTTATTGTTATAGCTTATAACATCAATTATTAGTCCCAGTCTGATCCTTGTGAATTATTGATTGGCAAATAGAAGTTCAGCGGCGGCCACAGAGGTTGTAACTCATACACACCCGTCAGGGGTGACTCTGGGCAATAAAAGGTAAGCCGCTTAAAATAGATTGGCTCTGGTCATCATTTTTATTTCTAACAGCAGTTTTGAAGGAGGGGCTCTGAGGCAATGACCGGCCATTACAAAATGTCAGTGAAATGTCACAAAACATGTTAAATTTTACATTCTTTGTAAGAATTTGGGAAGAATGGAAAATATGATTTACAATTCACAAGATATAATTATATGATTTAGTCACTTTAAATGTGACTTCAGAATCAAGACATTTCATTGAAAATGAAAGGTTGAAAAACTATAATTACAACACAGGAATCTTCAGATATGGCCTTGGATGAACCCCAGATGTCTTTTTCCACATTCCCATTAGTCTGAACTGCCACTGACTTTGTTCTTTCACAAGAATTGATTTAAGACAAAGCTGTAATCATTATAGACAAGTCATTTATTGAATTATTCATGTCCATCTTGCACAAGGATTTGATAATGACATCTACGGTGGAAGTGTCTATGATTAATCTGCAGCTTGTGTGGCAACTGATGTTTGTGTCCCTACAAATCACCATGTTCCTCTTAAAAGTGTTCAGGACAAATTTAAGTTTTTGATATAGTGCATCAGACATAGTTTTATTATTATTGTTGGATATAAATCTAGATTGGCACTAGAAAGATTTGGCATCTGTTCAGATGTGAAACATATGTAATAAAGCCAAAGGCTCATACCATGCCAACTGTCTGCATTTTACCAGTAATATAAATTTTCACTCATAAAATATTTCATCACGAAAATGGACTCCCTGCTGTCCTGATAGCAAGACCTGATCTATTATGCAATGGAATGTTTTCTAAGAATTATCATAAGCTGCATTTCTATGTTTCTTTATTTCTTTTTATCCCAGGTATGAAAAATTTAAAACATACTTTTCTTATGGTATGCCAAAAGTCACACTTAAATTTTATCCTCTATTAGGCAAGTATTTGTCACAAGTTGTAAAAGATGTTTACTGGTAGTACCGGTAATCTAAAACCAGCTTTTATGTACGGTGTATTACAGGATTAGCTTTACAGAGATTCAGTTTAACTAGCGATAGGTATTTCTCCAAAATCTAGTGATAATTTGTTCATTAAAAAAATAATCATTTGATCGACTTCTTTCTCAAACGAAAGGGTAAAAACTATAAGTTTTGTACTATTTCCCCTTCTTTCCTTGAGAGGTTTTTCCCTGCAGTGCTACCCTCCCCCACATGTCCCACATGGTAGCGGCCGGGATGAGAACCCACAGGCCATTTGGGATGATGAAGAGGAAGACCAGCTCCACCCAGTTGGTGGTCCCTAGCATGGCTACATCGCTCATGGGGGGCACGTACATGAGCAGGTAGAGAACAGTCTTCCAGAACGTCATGGTTTGAACCACCAATGTGGCCAAGACGGTACGGCTGGACGACTTGGAATTCTGAAAAAGACAGAGTAAAAGGAAAACGATTTAATCAATAAAATTTGCATTATTTGATAATCAATAAATCAGAGACGTCATACTTGGGAAGTATTTGGGGGGTTTTGTCATCTTCAAGTTTACCCCATTTCCTGTGTCTCACCTTTTGACCTCCTGTCATTTTGTCTATCAAACTTCCCCCCACCTATAGCTTATCTACCCAAAACAATACTTCTCTACCCAGAAGCAACAATAATATCTCATTCCAGGGTATAACTCTAATAAATAGGTTGCATGTAGCAAATATATCCAAAATTTCTATAATCTTAGATACAGTAGTAGGTTTTGCTGAAAAATAATTTTATGCAAGTCGATGTTAGCACCTGAGGAGTGTGGACCTATGAGAGTTACACACCTGTGGTATGAACATGAACTTCCATGGACAATTCTTGTAATTTGAACGAGAAAAAAGGATAAGAAATAACAGCTCATTTCAACAGAACAAGCTCTCCCTAAATTCCTGAACCAACAGGTCAACCCACACAATAACCTATGGTTAACCAAAAGAATCAAAATGCCACCGGGCACGCGGAAATCACACGACAGATGAGCAAGATGGAACGTCTGATTCCGTTTATAAACATTGATAGATTGACACCAGTAGGAAATCAGTGGCATCACATCGGTCATCAGTCATTCCCTATTGATTTAGTGTGGGTCCGTATGACGGCAGGCAATCTTGCAGGCATTGTCTGGAGAATTGTCCAGCTCAGCAGCTTTTTTTCCTTCCAGTAAAGGCTGTGCATTTATCATTTCACCTTATGTAGTCATTAGAGAAGGGTTTTCCCCACATGTAAGGATTATGCTAATATTTCTCACTATGTACATGTGTTACATACTTAGGAAGAAAGAAGCCTTCAAAATATAGTTGCATCCATCATAACTAAGTAAGAACAACCTCACAGATGACAACAAGCAATTTCTGGTGACAAAATCCTTCTGATACAAGAATATTGACAGCAGAGACACCATGTTTTGATATATGACGTGCTTGTTGCCATCAAAATTCAGGAAACATCTCTCATATTGGACAATCCCGTTCTGTCCAGGTGACCAATGATAATCAGGAAGACTGGGGTAAATGAAGTGTGGGTGCTGAGAGTGGTACATGGCCTGATTCTGTCTCTCCCCTCCAACAAACCCATGTTTAGATATTGATTTTTATCCCTCCTGCATAGAGGGTTATTTTTCACCCCAGATGGGAAAAGGAGATGAGACGAACCTGTTGTGTTGTCATCCAGGAAACTTTATTAAGAGTAATTTTTTTCAATAACACTCATTAATTCCAATATTCTCCCACAAGGATACATGGGAATTAAAACTGTGGCACATATAATTAGACATTCCCTGGTGAATTCTGATACAATAAAAATATAACAGACAATAGAAAATAGTTTTCATGAAACAACTATAAAAGTACTACTGTACACAATGCAAAAGTCACATCAGCAGTGCTTCTTGAAGTTAAAGTTGAGGCATCAGCATTTTCTTTTATCAACTTACTAGAAAAAGCATAAACTTTATGATATCCATGTCCAATAATGTATTATTTTTGGCCGATCAATATCAAACGCAATTACTGGTATTCAAGAAACTAGAAATAAGCAGATTCTTCCTCCCCTATGATTTGATAACATCATAATATCAAATCGTATGGAAGTTCTTGGAGCGTATTACAATCTGGATAAAGTTCTGGTATTTACCCAAAATCAATGTTTGTGGGACGGTAATATTGACAAGTTGGTCTGTGCAATTGGAGTGGACCCAATGTAATTAGCCTGCCCCCCTCTCTACTGACCGCCTGCCAAATTAGCTACCAAATGAGCCATCTGTTCCCATCCCTTACTGCTGCCCTATTGTTTCAGTAGACCTCACGGGTTAAGGTCCTGTCTTTGTCATAGACGTCCGAATCTGCCATTATCTCTTCTTATAAATTGATGCCATACACTTGTGTGACATTCAATTGGTGAATGATTTATGCTCAATGGCTTAAAGTGCAATTTGCTCCTGAATGAACGTGTTACATGATGTAACCTGTATATCACAAGAAATGCCTACCTGCATCGAAACTGTCTCGACATAAATTTCTAAACGCATTTCTGTGGTATTTTTAGATGTAAAAACCTGTAAGAAGTTAAGGAGTAGGAATTATTGCTTAGCTGGCAAAGGTCTAGGCGGGGTAACCAGGCCATGCAATATTAAAAGGAAATTACCCATTAGTTCAAAATGTCTCCATTCATCCCTTCACTATAATGCGGGGCACAATTCCATCAGCGATCAGCATTTCTTCAAAGAGTGATGTCCCCAGACACAACAGTGTTAGAGCCGGCAGCCTTGCGTGACTCTTAAATATAGGGCTTAGTGCACAGCTTACGGACTGGGGTCTTCGTACATTCTGTACATGTTTAAGCATCACCCTGTGTCTCTTCAGATTTCGGTCAAGAAAGTTGGCAAACAAATTCCACTGCGAGATTTCAAACACTTTCAATTCACTGCCTGTTGCGACGTTGGTCTATTTCCCATTTTCCTGCAGGTGGCTACAAAGCGAGGCACTTTCTGATGCAAACTGCTTTTGGAATGTGGCCAAGCCTTTAGAACTCGAAACCTCAACGAGTCTTCAGTATTCAGGTTGATTATAGAGTTTATCAGGGGTAATTGAAGCTGGTGCGTGTCAATTTACGACTAATGTGAAACCAACATTGCTGTCATTTTCAACTTGAATATCCCAGTGATGGCATGCCCTTACCTTTGATCTAGGGGAATCATCATTTATCACCGTACAGGAGGCCTGTACATACCAGTTATTGTCATAGGGTAACATTCTCACACTTAGTGAGAGATCTACCAGTATCAACACAGCGGACAGCCCCTAAATAGCTGATGTATCGCCTTCGAGGAGACTTGGGTCAAGTTTCATAATCAATCCCTACTTCCCCCCCTTATCAAATGGTCTACCCCCATACAGAGGACGTGTGGCTACGTGGTTAACAAACGGAAGTTTTGATCTGATGATGAGAGGATTCTGTCCCTGCTGACTGACTTATTCCATGTCATTAGTAGACACACACATGTGGCGGTAAGCCCAAAAGCTGATAATTGCGAAGACGTCAAACCGAAGCTGCGGTGATGGCACTTTGAAAAGTAGCAGCTGACAAGCTCTGAAGTACTCCTGCTTAGAATAGAGCTCATAAATGGCATAAATTGAAGCGAGATAAACGGGGTAAATTGGAATGAAATGTGTTTAGCAGTGCATGGCATAACAGATGGCAATATTCCTGTTGGGAGCATTTATGTTTGTGTGATGTACAGGTGACCATTGTTTGTTTCCTTCTACCTTTTTATTGCTGCTGCCATAAACTTATTATTGTCTATAGAACCTGTGTTGTGTATTAATAATATCATCACAGATGCACTTTCATACAACTACTGGTTACATTCCAATGATTACATGTCTCCTAGGATCTTCCATTGTGCGCACATTCTGTCAATTTATTCCTGGTATAGCAGAACTTATAATTAATGTTACATCTACTAGTATTCTGCACATCATAAAAATACACCTGCAATGAAGTTTATGGAACTTTCTTGCCATTTTGATATCATTGCACTTAGGATACTATCAGATGCTTGCCTCTCACATATTACTTGTGCAAAATAAAAACAGTCTCAATGACTTTTCCTCAAACTTTTTTTTTTACATTCCTCAGATGAAAATCACAGTCAGCAGATTGAGGCTGCCTGCAATCAGGGTCTGTGGGGATTATGCTATATTCATAATATACAGTACATCTGTGATCATAGGCAGGATATAGGGATAACTCTGACAGCCTCCCTGCCCACCGACTTGTGTGAAAGACGCCTGGGAAGCAGGATGAAGGGAAAGGTCAAGTGAGCAATCACTGAGTGCACACCTGTCAAATTCAGCAACTTGACCTTCCCCTGCTGACACTTCCAGGCATTTCTGCGGGATTGCATGCACTTAATTCCATCTCGCTGCAGAAAGCCCATCCAAGGACACCATTACTTTCACATGTACTCCAAGGACGGTCCATTTAATACTTCTACTCCAAGATTACACTTTGTGGCAAGCCGACAGAAACTTGTTAGAGGTACAACTTGGCCAAAGTCACCTCACTCGACCAACTTCAGCAGAAAGGTGACAATTTACAAAACAACATGGAAGTCTAAAACAGGCTTACAGGCTCAGGTTCACCATTTATGCTTGAACAACACATGGGTCCAACTTCCCTTCCTCAAGAAAGGGTACAGAAAGGATGGACGGCAAGCCATGCATCTCTGACACAAACCCGAGACGTCAAACGTAGCGTTAGGTCAGATTACATACATAATGTCATCTGTTTGAACACTACAAGCTCTGAAGGTCAAAAGGAGCTGAAAGAGATATATGGCATAGCTCGGGGTCCTCATCTAGAGAGACATAGGGAATAGATACATGGTGTTAGAGGTCTATTTGTCAGCCATACCAAAGTAAGCCAACGTTTCCTTCCCTCGGATAGGGGATTACTTACTGCGCAAAGTTAACCGGTACATAGAGTGCTTGTGGCAGGCCTTCAGCAGGTGTGAGTTATATTGATAGTGCCAAACTAAACTCTACTGGCGACCCTGCATGTTTTCTTTTTCACATCATCAGTATTCCATATGTGTAGCATGTTAAAGATATACTGAAGCCTAATGCCATGTTTTGTTTATTCCAAATGGATAAAATGAGTCCCTAGCAACATTACCACCTTTGCTGCTTACATGTAGAAGAGAATTAAAGACCCCTTTATTCAGTACTATTTATGCTTTGGTTTGACTCCTCTTAACACACATTTAATTACATTTAATAGATACAGTACAGTAAAATGTACTTTCAAATGTATTGGTACATTTGTACATGTAAATGTACTGAATCAGGGATGTCAGTAGGACAGGCAAATCTGATTGGCAAGGTTTCTCTGTCAACATTGCCTGCATTAGCAACTACTGCTGCTTTGTACAACTTGAAAAATCCAGTTGCGATATATCAAGGCTTGACAGGTGATTGTCAACACCAGGGCTAATCCCTCCTCACAGGTGATCTATCCGGACAACATGGGCCATCTCAATATCAATATGGGTGGCAATACTACTTCCTGGGCATGCCGATATAGCATCATTCCAATTATTGGATTTCTGGTTGGAGTTAATCCTGGCAAACAAGGGCTGTGCCGGCCGATCAATAGCACATCGCCATTGTGTTTGCAGCTCCATCTTGGAGCAACTGCCCGTGGCTCGCGGGGTCACGGGGTCGGCGCGGTAACAACGGCCGCAGGAAGTCCATCAACTTTCATATTGGACATCTCCAGTCCGTGATGGGAGCTCGGTGGAAGTTTGCAAGAAAGAGGGCGGTGCAGAGCATATGTTTGAGAGAGGTTTCCCCGAGCATATGTTTGAGAGAGAGTTTCCCCAACAGAGGGTTTCCAAAGGTCAGAATGGTTGGCATGATGACCAATGATAAGTTCTTACAGCAAAATTTTGTTTTTGTAAGAAACACAGATGGAAACAAGACTAATCCTCTTGAACATGAAGATAAATTGTTGAAGTGTTGGTCCCAATGATGCACCTGTAATACAAGCAAGTACCCCCAATATACTAACAGGTATCTGCCATAAATTATATTAGGAACAGACCAGAAAGGATCAGGGGTGGAGGATAACAATGTGTGGAATCTTTTCTCCATAAAGGTCAATAGATTGTGTCAATTCTTTGACATTCAATTTTTTCAGTCAAATTTCTTTTTGCACAAATGATTTTTAAGCAACCCTTTCTGTGTATATGTTTTAGATATAGTTAACCTTAGCTGGTCCCTTAATTTCAACATCTGTCATTTCAACAAACAAGTTATCAAATTGAAACAGCCCAGTCATCTGTCAAAACAGTTTATTGAGCAGTAGCTGAGTACACATGTTACCTGTTGTGTTGACATACAAAAACTGAGGCTGTCCGAACCAGGATAGAATTCTGAAGCCTGCTACGATATAAACTATCAATCATGAACCATAGCTGCATGGCTGCCGTGAATTCGAGGTAAATTTGTGGCATTTATGTTACATGTGCTTACAGGTACAGCGCACACCCAAAAATAGGCCATCACTGCCATGTGATGAAGTACCCCATACTTCAGTGTCTATAAGAGGTGACCTTTGCAATGGTTAATGGTTTTCTCCTAGTTCTTTTGACCCCTATGGTCATTTGAATCGATCAGCTATGGCCAAATTCTATAGCCACTTGATTTAGAAGATTGGGTGGAGGTGGTCGTTATCTATTGCTTGTCAACTTTGGTGAAATAGTCTAATTTTTAAACTGGTCATTATCAGGGAGTATATCAAGACAATGGACTGTGATCAAATTAACTTGGTGACCTACAAGTATTGCAGGGGCTATTGGACATGGACGTGTGCAATTTATCTGTACAACTTGGGAAATTTACTGACTATGATTGTATACGAAAGTTTCAAACACAAGTAAGTATGTGGCAGTTTTACATGAGTGAACAGGTGGGTGTGGTGTACAGAATATCAATGGAGGCTGTTGTAGTATGGTGGCTTATGAGGAAAATATCAATGTTTATAATACATTGCCATTCAATTCATATATTAAACCAATGATATTTTATGAAAGTAAGAAATGAAGTCAAACAACAAGAAAACATGAATACATCCTGTCCCCCAAAAGAATTAATCACTGTTAACACTTATATTGACTATTAGGGTAGAAAAAAGTTTCAGCTACAAGTGTTTTCATATCGCAACATCTCTTTTGCTGACATGCCCACACACAAGTTTTCCCCATTTGAAATTGAGAATTTATGACATGACCAAGGACATAAGACCACATGTTGCTAGGGACTAATATTTCATACTATGTGTTGAAAGCCACATTATGAAGTATCTTGTCCCTCCTACAATCTCGTGATATCTGAATTTAGTTGTGACCTTCCAGTGCACATTTTCACTATCAACAAAATTCAGGATACTGCACCGCCCAAATACAGGCAGATGACAGCTCCTCTTTAACACTGCCCAACACAGTGATACATCATTCACTGACAACGTTATTGTGTGAGCCTGAGATTACTGGTATGTATGATTTTATTCACATTCAAGGAAAGCTCGAGCGAAAGCCTAATGTCAGCTATTGACAAGTCCGTCACCGAGAATTACATGGTACAGGCCGTCAAAAATTGCTGATATATGGGCATGATTTGTGCAGCATAATCTTACTTCTCTCATCCATACTGACAACTATAACAAGATTGTTGTCGATAAATCATAACGGATGACTACATTGTAATTTTATCAGCCTGCAGGCCCAAAAGATATTGGGATGGAGACTTGCGTGCATTTCGCAGAATAATCATGAAGATATTTGTGAACAGTGGTAAATGATTGTAAATTGGTATGCCTACACATGTATGCTTGGAGATATTTTTAACTGACAAGTCCATCCTTCCCACCTACAACATCATACAGCATAGCTCTGAGTAATGTTACAGTATCTTCCTTGAAGACCAACTCTGCCTAACTTTACTTGCTACCAAAACATCCTATTAACAAGATACTCCATGCAAGACACATACACATGTGTATTATCTATACCATTGATAGACAGTGTTGTCTCAGACTAAGATTATATCTAATTCACTTTTTCACCAGTAGACACTTCTGACGGGGCACCTACTACACGTATATATACATACTCAATACATGTAAAATACAAGTGAATGTACAAATAACCTTAATTTTCCTCTGAAATCTGTACTGTGTCGACGTCACTGTTAGGGCAACTCTACAGGGCAGATGGAAGGTGAATGGAAAATCCTGGAAGCTGTTTAGTAGCTAGGACATTATAAACAGTATATAATGATGAGCTATTGTAAAGGAATTATCCCAATATAACCACACAAAAAACATCCCTATTGCTGAATATTCTGCGCAGCTTGATAAACTAAATGATACTCTGCAACTGATGTGATTCATAAGTGAGCCTGTATTTGTTTAGCTTGCCAAATTGTAAGTTCCAATTTTTCCTGCAATCTCAATTTTTTGGGGTGCAAATTGCAGGTGGTTATTTTGATCCCTCTTTGGGAAGTGCCCTAATGCACCTAACCTCTAACACACATGTACACATTAAGGCTTCCCCACTTTCCTCAGGAGGAACATTAATAGTCTAATCCTGAGAAGGAAGCCAGGTGGATTACCCAAATCACTCCTAAAGGTGCCGTTACCGTGGAAACCTGGGTTTTACAGATTGATCCCTGGGTCTGCCCTGATACAAAATCTGCCAGGTTTCCTTCCGATTGACATGGCTGGTAGAATTAGGCCATGGGATGTAATATTCAGTCCGCCCCCTTTTGATGAAGGGGAGAGAGGCAGGCTCTAATGTGGCTGAGTGAAATGCATTTGTCATGTAGTGTGAGGCTTTGAAAGGCTTGATCGCCAACATCGAATCAAAGGTCCTCAGGGAATTGGATGATGATGCTATTAATATTACTGGATAAATATTGAATGTTTCTGAGGGAGAAACAAATTAAGTGCTTAAATGTATGCGTCAATACTGGGCATGACATTTGACCTCCATATGCACACACCATCAGTCATTTTACACTTAGCACTGGAATCACACTGGGCGCTATGATACAAAACAGGGTCATAAAAATTACTCAGGCTTCTTATTGTTATAACTTTATTAGCAGTATAGCTCACTTTTGATTAATAAAACAGCAGAATGAAAAATCAACCACCTGTCATTTTAAAAGGAAACCTCTTTAGAATGTATTGATAATTTTCCTAAATGAGCTTTAATATTACATTGTTACATACCAAAATGGAGGACAAATGTGTAATGGAAGAAACACACACATTCAGTTCGAAAGGTCAAACTACACACATAATAAACAAACAGATACAGACAGTACAACAACAGAAAACAAACACAATCAACATAAATCAAACTATTAGAATGAAACATTTGCGCAACCATCCCAAAACTTCTATTTTATATCCTCAACAATAATCTTCTATTCCAAATGTTATAGAACCCAGGCTAGAGTCTGAACTCAAAGAAGACTCATCGATGCTTGCTTGGCAACTACTGCCCCGCTGTAGCTCTTACAATAAAGCACCAGCCCACCCAGACTGTGACAACTTTTCAAATGGTGTTTGTATAGAGATAGGGACACTGATTAGGGACAGCCTCAGTTGTGAAGGTTTTCCACACAGGTAGACTGGACACAAAGGCAGGGTGTAGGTGTTGAAGGAAGAAAGGGGTATCATGGATCACCTGAGTCATTAATCTCAGCACAGGTGGACAGCTCGGACCAATGGGCTGAGACGATCTGGTGATTGCGTTGATCTTTGGCGAAGATTACGAGATGGAAAAAGGAAGTTTAGGCTGTTGGAATTGAAAGGATGCAAAGATCTCACTTGCACAGAAGAATATAACAGATACATTTGTAACTTATAGATGTAACATTAAATATACAGTAACTGCATGTATTAGGATATTTCTTTATTTGAATGCATGTTCCCATGTTTTCTCAGACTGTTATGACAGTTTTGTCAATTCTTGCGTTCACAATGTTTCACACAGTTATTATGGTACTGCAAGCAAGGATGACGTCTTTTTTCAAGGAAAGTTGTTTTAAGGAAAGTGCCATGTTGTCTTGTCGCTCCGTGGATCATTGAACGACCGTCAAAATCTTTTCACCCAAATCACACATAGACAAGGGTAGTCTAAACAGGTAAGAAAGGTGGCCTAACTGTGGCTAAAGACTGTCATTGTCTACCTGAAATGTATTGTTCTCTAATTGGATGGAAAGAAAAACAGTGTGCTAATGGCAGAGGTGTAACTGTTGAGAGACAGGCAAGGCTCTGGGGAACCAAGCATCTCAGAAAAGGGGGGAGAACTTTTTTCAATAATACTTTTTTGGCATCCATTCTATCTTGCTTAACAGGTATATGCAAAAAAGATTGCCACCTTAGTTATAACGAAGAAGAGATGAAAACATTTTGTAACCACACAAGGAAAAAAGGTGTATTCTTCCTTTTTAATGTGAAAGTTTCTATCTTTACTACTAAGCATAGAAAGAAGTATGAAAGATGGTCATATAGCAAGGACATTATCCCTACATAATGTCCTTGGTCTTAGAGATACAGTTACTGTAACATCTTTGGTCAAACAACTGGACCACCCATGCATCCAGGTCATCCAGGTGAACATGATAATTTCATCTGAGGAATCAGTTAATTACAAAAAAGCCTTTTAGAATTCCTTACACCAAATTAACTTGGATAAAGTCTTTATTTTTAAGGACTGTTCATGCATGGTATATAAGGCCACACCAATTTAATTTGTTGGTTCTCGGATTCGCCTCTTCATTTTTTTCTGATTTGCAAAAAAAAAAAAAAAAAAAAATTCTGGTTCTGAATCAACTCAAAAATGCTCATATTTTGCCTCCAACAGTTCAAGAAAGACCTGTTACTCCTAGTTGTTACAGTTGTTACATCTACCAATACACTGGTTTGATTAAAAGTTCAAAATTCATTATTCAAATTTTAACCCAGTCTTTTGTGTTGACTTCATGGCACCAATTCTAGCATTTGGGGCTATAATATGATGCCCAGACCTGTTTTTATTTTTATTTTTTTTCGCCCTGTCGCTTCATATTTTTTCTGAAAAAATCCGAGAACCAACAAATTAAATTGGTGTGGCCTAAGTTTATGAAATGTTTTACTAAAAGTTCTCTTACATTTGGCTCACAATTTTTCAAATAATCAAAAATATCTAAGTCTCAATAGATAACAAAATTAGCAAAACCATTCTAAGATTTGCAATTCTCACAGTACTAAGTTAATTTCTTAGAACACTAACATTACTTTGAAAAGTACAGTGACCATCATACTAGTATTTAGCAAACACTACTAAGCTGTAAAAAACATACAGAACGTATTTTAAACTGCAGACGAAGCTTCCTCACTCAGTGGCAGTTCCTGTAAATGGCCTTCAACTTTGAACAAACACGATTTTCCGAAATCCTTTCAACTTCAATGAACTTATTTCAATGGCCTTCACCTGATGCGGAAAAAACAGAAAACCTTGCACTTTTCAGACTCACAGACCTGAAAACCTTCAAAAGGCAGATCTATTATGTCTCATGGGATGCAGTTGCATGCTGTCAATAAACCCCTCTGGCAATGTATGTTAAAAGAAGATATTATGTACCTTTTGAATACTCGAATGGGATTTCCACCTGTAACTTTGAACAAAGGGTGTTTATGAGCATTGCAACCTTTGTAAAGACTTGGCACAAGCCTGCCTTTGTTTCCCTTTATGCTTTGGTGGCTTTCTGCCGAATATATCATCCCACTCACTGTCACGCTATTGGTCTGTGATGAGCCCTGGGGGTTGGAAAAAAACTATCACGTCTCTGCCATTACCTTCTTAAAATGTCAAGGTAAAACTGTAATGGGTAATCCACAACTAGACAAATGGTCTGGTAGTCTGGTTTGAAATGGAAAAGGAGGGAAATTTTTCTAAACATTTGATCATGCCACACAGGAATACTGGTTTCAATGGTCTGTAAAAAGCATTTGGCCACCATTAACAAGTGTACACTGTAGTGTAGAAGTGTATAGTTTCCACTGATGAGTGAACTCATTCAATACAGTACAGTATGTTACAATCTTAACTTGATTTACAAGTCTACTTCACACAGACAGACTGCTTCAGAAAGTCCTTGGTATGGATCAAACTTCAATGGGCTGTCTAATTTCCAAAGAAAACAGTTCCTTATCCAAGGTTGACAAGCTTGTTGAGACTCCTTGAACAGGACAGAGGGAAGACTTTACCTGGCCTGGAGTATGTGTTACACCTGTTCCAGATACTACAGCCCCTCCTGCCATGTCTCAAGTGGCTTTACATCCTCCTTGGGGCTTTCTTAATTGAATTTCCATATCCTTGAAGGCTTTGCTATAGCCATTTAGTAAGAGCATAATACAGTGCAAATTCAGCAGAAAGGAAAGTTGCAAATTCATAAAAACTACAAACTGAGAAACTTTGGAATGGACTTCTGATTGAGCCCTGTAGGCTGATAGTTCTTATGGATTGTTGAGAACAGACCCATTCTGATTGCAATGACACCATTCTATTAAAACTACTAGTAAACTGTCATGTAGGTTGTCAAAATGATTGTCACAGTAACTCATTCATACCTCAAAGTAAATTCGATTCTGCTGTAAATTAGATTTTACATCAGAACAGTTTCCCCACTTCTTTACCCTTCCTTCCAGAACAGTTTCCCCACTTCTCTACCCTTCCTTCCAGAACAGTTTCCCCATTTCTTTACCCTTCCTTCCACTAGAGTTGTTCCAGAGGAGGCTTGACATGGTATAATTGAAAGCTGGGGTGCACTGGGACTTCTCCACCCAGGTTACAACAACAACCAGTGGCAAAGCAAACATGCAGCAGGCTCAGGCTGATAGGGACTGATGGGATGATAATTGGGCCTCCACATGGCTTAGTCTGGCAAAATCCTGGGATTTCCCAGGCAAGCTCCTCTTAAATTTACTTGCCCTACATTTGGAAATCTTTGAAAAATTTGAGTTTTGTCTTATGAAAACATTTTTGACTGCTAGAACAAAGTACATGGAAGAAATTGCATGATGGTTATCTCATAGTTATGTTGTCATTGGATCTTACTGACATTCTGTACAATTCTAATGTTACTGGTAAAAATTAACATTATCTTCAAGAAGATTGATAACAAACAGAGGTGGGGAGGGGGATATATTGTAATCTTCTTGTTGTCCATACACTAAAACAGGTCAGCACTTGAGGGACTTGCTAGTCTCTTTCTCAAGGGAAAGATGGTGACATCGTAAAAGCAAATGTTCCATGCACCAGATGCTGACCTTGAAAATGCCAAGGTCATGAACCATGGTAACCTACAAGAACGCCTCCTTGGAGTCTGTTGGAAACACATCAGGGAAAGGTCATATAAAGGTTATACAGGGCAGAACATGCTCTTAATGTCATCTGTAAATAAACTTTCGCCGTTTTTATGTTTTGACATTCAAACCTTGTTGCTGTTATCCCATGTCTAGTAGAAACACCAATAGATGTTGATGTAGTACATGTATATGTTAACATTATATAACATTTTGTTTTATGTATCAATGATATCTATCGTCTTTACGATTCACATCGTAATGGAGGAATAAAAAGACCAATATGCCTTCTTAATAACACTGACGATGAAAGGATCTCTTTTGGGTGGTCTTTACCATACTCAGCAAAATATTTGTATACCAGTAATCCTATTAGAATTCAGCAATGAGCTAACCAAGCTCTCAGGAGCCTACATAATTCACACAAACCATTTTGTTGTCTTTTTCACAGTTCATTAACAGACTCTCAGCTTCAAAACAGATGGTGAGGAAAGCTGTACCTGTATCAGGTGCATACCAGTTAATCTGTGACTTACAGAACAGATGGAATCCAAACTGACTTTTGAGATGAGGAGCTCTGATAACCTTTGGTTCTCAAACATCCGCTCATTTAATAAGCCCTGGCGTGGGATTATACCTAAATCCTAAAGCAAACACCCTGAAAAATAGACTAATTGAAAATTGCAGGATTCCTTGGTAGTTATTGGTAGTTACCCAGCTCTGACCTATGTTCATACCAGAGGTTCAGTCTTCAGATTCCCCCAAAGGAATCATGAAACCATTGGAACAGTTGTCAGTTGACAAGTATGTTTTACAGTAGTTGACATTGTCACTGGAGTCTAGTCCAATTTATGCACAACTACCTGTAAGTTAAATGATGGTGCACGAAAGTCTGTATTCCAAAGTTACTTGATGGCTATGGTAGACCCTCACATAGCAGAGTCTCTCTTGCTAATTATATAACGTTACAAGGTTAATCCACAAGACAACTATACATATACATGTAGTTGATATGGTTTACAATGAGCAACAACAACAACATCAGAAAATTCCAAAGAATTCCGAGTAAGTAGGAAACATTCTCCTAACACCCCTCAATGAAAAGTATGCAAGAAGACATGCATTACTTCTATTATCCTCACAACTTTACTTTTAGGGTATATTTACAGACCAGCTAGACACAATTGACATGGGTTTAGTCACACAGCTTCATGGTATGTCAGGCTGGTTCAACTGAGGACAGGTGTGTACATGCAGCTCAAGACAGACAGGTCATTCCAGGTGAGGATTTCCGAAGACTTAAACTTCAGTAACCCACTCCAGTTGGCAGTTGATCAACTTCCCATCTCAAGTTTCATTTCCCAAGGATCGTCAGCATTGTCTCCTAAACCTTGTCATTTTCCAGTAGATTGAACCTCTGACATCACAGTAAACAAGAAGTGGCAAGGACAGGTGTCATCTTAACCCTGGAAATCTCTATCAAAATGTCCTCTGGGCTAGCTGTAAGGTGGATGAGCTTGTCTTGTTAAATTGGCATTGCTAGCTGATGACAGCAGCAGTGTTGAGGTGAGTAAGAGAAGAAAAATCTGCTGTTCAAACAGTTTTTCTTCCACACCAGCGTAACAAGACATTGATATCCTCGCTAGTTATATGAAAGCAAGTCTAACATGTTTATATGACATTCAGATTATTGCTTTTAGACATGTAACCCACAATGTGATAATAAGGCAACAAATTGAAAATTAACTGATGAAAACATTGTGACAAAGGTGAAAGTGTATTGGCTGTGTTTGCCAAAAACAGAGTGAAAGTTAGATCTTTTTGAGTCTTTTTTGTGTGACAAGAAAAAGATGCCTCAATTCCTCCATGCTTCTTGTATCATTAGATGAAGAACTTCTTTGTTCTATTCTCAATCTCAAAAAACAAGAAAAACAACCACACGTGGTCACCTACATTTACCTTAAAAGCTGCGTCTTCTTTTTTCTCAAGTTTTGCTACCTGACACCACCGCCTATTCACGTTAAGACACTGGGAGGTCCCTAAAAATAGTTCAAAAGAACGGCTGACAAAAACAATGCTTTTCAGGAAGGTTACCGACCGCATATCTACACGATTCGCCACCATATGCAGAACAGAAGCTTCAGTGTTTTGACATTGCAAAGTGGTAGAGCATGACAGGTAACAAGTGAGGTGGATTTAGGAAATCCTGGGTGTCTTTCTCTCTATTGTTGTGCAGTCACTGTTTCAGCTATCTTGTGTCATCTGAGGATGCCGTATTCAAGCTGGGATCTACATTTATGGGACAGTGCATTTTCCCTCAGAAAGAGTGCACAGTCCACTAGCAGCACAGCAGGAGGCTAGAAAAAGACATTACCTGGTTGAATGGAAATGAATTGTTTTATCAAAACAGGATATTAATAACCGTCCTTCACACACAAGGAAGGAAGGGTAACAAGTTGTGCTCCAATGAAAACTAAGTGAACAAAGGAAAACATAAGGACACCTGTCCTAGCAGTAATATGGTAAGCATGCAACCAACAACAGATAGATTAAATAAGTAAAGACAACAGAATGTCTGGAAAGTTATATTACATGAGGTATACAGTTACATAGGCACTAGCCTTGGATAAGAAAGAACTATGGGTCTGGAATGGGTTGTGTTGACTGAGGGGGAAAATTGCAGAGTTTGTCTCAATAAATGCTTGCTAAAAGTATTGGTGACCAACATGTAAAAACATGGCTGAAAATAATAATATTACTCATACCAATGGAGAATGATGACACAATCACACCATTCACATCCTTGCTTGCTGAAATATTTACACTCACGATACATTGTACATTCTAATTTCAGCTCAGTAGGCACTCACATTTATCATTTATCATTAAAATTTTTGCCTTATCTAGAAATATGAAAATACACGTACTACTTTATATTAAATGCTATTGCTGTTTTTTTTGTCAACATTCTCTTTCCTTCTAAAACAGCTGGTAACCAAGTACATGTAACTTCTTAGTAAAGCCAAACAGCCATGAGAAGCTGGTCTTAACTTTGACAACCGAGAAAACAGTGCGCAGATTTATTTTGGAGTCACAAACTCCTACAACAAGGAAAACTAGTCTGCCGCCGAGGCGTTATCAAAGTCCATGTCTACGCTGTGTGAGGTCTGACCTGGCCTTTCCTTACCCTCCCACCATTGCACATTGTCACCCAACAGAAACAATACCTGATAAAAGTCAATATATCCATTGCCAAAGGCCTGCAGCCTAAACTAACTGATACAGATCTAGCCTTAGACATGCCCTGCTTTCAGTCAAACCTCTACACCTCTGGCACCACCCTTCTGTTTTCCCAACATCTCACCAGGACAGGACTTTTCCTCCCATATCTAACACTTGATACATTTTCATAGGAAGTGACCAATAAGGGAAATACAGCTGTTTTCTTTACTTTTGCTGAATGGCAGGGTAATTTTGCAAGGAGGGATAAGCGATGAAAGGCGGGATACAGGATTTAGGACTGCGTAAGCCTCAAGAGACTGAGGGTTACAGTTTAATGCTGACTGATGGAGAGAGGAAACATTTACGACTTTCTCAGCCACACTAGATGGAGTCACCACCTGCTACAGCCTTCATCTATCTACCAGGTTCAATATTTCCACAGGCCGGCAGAGAAGGCGTAGGACAAGTGTTACTTCTGGAAACAGGGTGGTCTGCGATGTGGAAGTTTGACTACGCAGGCTAGCTGTTGACATGGCCTGTCTTGAATGTACACCACCATTGTTTGAAATGTAAATACAGAACTAGGCTACTTTAGAAGAACCCAGCTAGTGTTGAGCATCAGCTACATATTGATCTATATCTAGCTCTGCAAACTTCTGAAAGCGCTCTAAATTCAGAAATATATTTTGTGAAATATATTTTGTACTTGAACATCATACACACCTGTCAAAATAATTTCTTCAAATTTGAAAGAAATCTTAACAAAACATTGTTTTCTCTGGGATCAAAATACCACAATCCAAATATGTATCCAACCTTAATCATGAAATAGATACAGGAAAGGCCAGGCTACACCCACACAGCCGCCAGGGAAACCATTTACTTAGGGGGAATTAAGGCATGTCCTGGGCAGGGTTAATGGATAAAACACTTGAGACCTGTCTGGGATGAAAGTAACACTCCCTTGCCCTGGTAGTGTTGCTAAAACATTTGATGGATGGCTTTTTGAAACGGCCACTGTGACAACAGAGAAACAGTGGAGTAAAGGAGTGTTTACAAACCTCTTTCAGTACTTAATTCATACATGTCCTGTGAAATTAAGGGAGAATTGACTAATAGATACTCCTGCTTTAAAATCACCCATATGTTGCCGTATGTGTATATACCAGTACGAGGCAATGCCTTTACAAACATTGAAACAAGAAAAGACTGAAGAAAAGTCCTCATAATTTCATTCAGCAGTAGGAGAGGGAAGGAAACCTTGTATGCAAGCTCTACCTTTTTTCTTTGTTGATATCAAAAGCACTGAGTGCCCTGAAGATATTGTTGTTATGATATGTATACCTATCTTTTCTTCCCACAGTCGTCATACTCATCAACACATGTAAAATTTCTTTTGTCTGAGAAAGTTTGTATGTTTGTTGTCCAGTATGCAAGGTCAAAAGATGAAAGTGTTGCGAGGTTAGATCGCAGCAGAGATAAGGGGCTAATATTCCCACAGACAATACAGGTGACACACGCATAACCCAAGTCCCATATAACACAACTGTGGTAGGTAGGGTTCTTCCAGTAATCATCAATGGGAGCAATTGGCAAAAGATTGAGAGACTTTCAGAGATTTGTGAACGCATTTCCAAAAAAATATTTTCTCTTCTCAAGCCATGCATTATGTTAATAATGCAAGACACTTTTGGATGAATAGTCATTCAAAAGTTCCCTTAGAACTTGGTGTTTCTTCTGAATACATGACGTACTTGTCTTGATGCTTGACAGCTTTCTTGGTCTTTGGTTTTGAAACGTAGTGTCGTTCTATTAATAAGATCTTAAATATTTGTTGCATACAGCTCTAGGGTGGTTAAGTGATTTTCAGGTCGCCATGACCCAAATCCATTGGTTGCTAACTTAATAGGGGGCTATTTTACTTCAATACATCTTGTCATGCACCTGTTTCAACATCATCTTATCTCTTGAAAGTTATTTGGTTGCCAAACAGAGATACCTTATATACATGTACCATCGGTAGAACTGTTGACCCCCAAGAACATATGTTTCAGAGTCTATTAAAACAGTTATGATAGCAGAAACATAACTGATGTTTCACTTTTAAGGGAATTTTAAGCTATAGTTTTGCTTGCTAAGATTTCAAAACATCTTCAGGCTGTTGTAGATAAGTTTTTAAAAGCTTGCCAACACCAACAGCTCCTTAGTAACTATACCGCAAGAAATTAAAAGGATACTTAAGGCACACCTGTTTCAACATTAAACTATGCTGTAGCCTAGATCTTAGCCCCTATATTTGTCTCTCATCATCACTTACACCTGAAGTGAATGGACCGAGAAAACCTCAACACAGAAATACTCAACAAGTCTGTAAATCATAAACTATATGAAGATATGCAAGAGTATACAGAAAGGCTTTGAAGATGTTTGAGTAGACAATAGACAGGTAGCCAACACAAGGTACACTGCTTACTAAAAACACACATGAAAGACAGTTTCGGACAGGTGACAAAACACGACTTGTTGTGACAACAGGAAAGAAAAAAACACAGATTTAGACTTTGTCACAATGTAATATACTTCTACGAAATTACATGTCTGTCCCAAAGTTAACTAAAGCTACAAGTCAAATGTATGAAATTGCAGTGAACAGATGAGATCAAAATCAGAATTTTTTTAAAACAAAAACTTTGTCCCTATGCTCATGCTCTGATCTCATATTACTATTCAAATGTGATAATTACAACATCTAACAGAGGTATCAATATCCCATATGCTTTTCTCCTGGTACAGTACAATATTGTGTTGACATCATTTTACTCAATTTTGTCTGCCTATAAATTCTGCATGTAGTAAACAAACGGAGTAGCTTCAAGACGATGTCCATTCAGGTATGTCTCAAGGGTACGTCCACTAATTATAACACATCACAATGGATGGATGTCTCCTGGATCAGATAATCTTTAAAAGATATGGTAAAGCAATTTATCTAAATCAAAAAATAAAAGCACTCAGGCTGTCAGAAACAGCATTCAAACACACTGACTCTGCGCTTCAACCACAGAAACCCAAAATCTTGCTGGAAAAGAATTTGTCAGAACCACAACAAACAGGTAATGAAGTGTTATGCAGGATACAGGGTGTGTGCGGTAATTGGCGCATCCTTCTTGAGAGGGGTATTTATCTCTCACCTTTTACACGTAGACAGTCAGCCCAGGTATGGGGCTATATTTAGAGTTCTGTATCCAGGTGAAAAGCACATCGGATGATCTGTTTACAGTGATCATCCTTTGATTTGTGGCACTTGTGGAACGGAATGTTTCATAATGAGACATAAGCTACACAGGAACTAGTTTGAAATGGCGATGATTTAGAGTTGACACGCTATGGTCAAATTGTTTGAAAAGTAGAAAATTGCTGTTATAATCTGAGATAAGCTTGCTGTTAGAGAAAGAAACAGGTCCAAAGTTGCGATTATATTGTAACAGTAGTTGAAGATTCTACTCATATCAAAGGAATACAATCGACTATTTTAGAATATTTCTGGTATGATAATTGATGTTTGCTCCATTGGGAAGATACTTCAAAGCCCCATTGTATTGTATATGATTTATTGATATATAAAGTAGACATAGCATCTGAAGTAGACAATGGTTTTGTTTGCTTCTACCTAAAATATGCAAGGAATGTTCGTACATACCTAGAAAATGGCCAACATCTTAACAATGGGTCATTACAGTTCATTGAACAAGGAAAATGATTACACACAAAAGGAAACAACAAAACAGGCGAATACCTCCTTCAATATTTCCTCCTTAAAATCCCTTTGATTAAACAATTTGGAAACATTTCCTGTCATTACGTTCCTGCCAAATTGACCCCCTCCACTCACTATACCATTACCTCTAAATGCTCACCATAAACGTTTCGCCGCCACAAAGGAGCTATGAATACCATCCCACACCTCACAGACACTCTATTCACAGTTATGGTGTTAGAGGGCAATTATCAACATTTAAGTTCTACTTAGTGCAGGGAACACAGCAGTTTTATTAGGTCCATAGATGCTTCCGTAATGCTCTTTTTTATTTCCCCCTTGGGTGACGTGAATGCTATCTTGGTTTCAGTGGGCGGTCATTATTTTGTTGCAGAGAGAGTTGCTTAATTGTACATTCCCTGGATAAAATGTCAGAGTTGACATGTGGCATATGGGGATCCATACGTCTTTGTGGAGAGCCAAGAATCCAAATTATGTATGCAGTCTAGTGGTCCAACATTTTCAACCAATGATACTTCATTATATTGTTGCATAACCACTTCAACTTGTATGTATTTTCCATTCGATTTTTCTTCCCAGGAAGCCATTAACGTTTACCATACAATTTTTACATATACATGTGCATATTCCATGAAAAGGAAGGAACACATGATTATAGGTTTATTTACTGCAAACTCTAATTGCAAAGTGACACACAGTATATAAAGAGGGAAAAAATGTCTTATACTTTTATAGATCTATCTGATGTTTCCACACAAATGTACATTACTGAGGGGCTTCACTTCTTTATATATACATGTATGTATACACTTTCTCTTTGTATTTTTTCCAGACAACATATTTTGAACAATCATGGAAAGTTTCCATTTGAAAATGTCTACAGCAATTCACTGAGAGCCATGCCAAAAAAAATGAGAGGCAAGGTTGTCCCTGGTCGTGTGCTGCATTCTTCACTAGTTGAAAGGGTACCCTTAAACACTTCAAAGAGCAGAGCATGGCATGAGGGACTGGGTAAACTTTGGGCAAAAGCGTTTCGTATGAAAGGTGAGACCTTGGACAAGTCATGCTGTAGATGAAAGGTCAGTGCTTTGATCATCTTTCAACAGGTGTGGGGAGGAAAAGCCGTTGATAGGTGCTGAGACACCCGGCAATGATCCATAAAATGGTAGGAAATGTCAGCAGTCTTTGGGTGGGATAGGCCGCTACACTGAATCCTGGACGTATTTAACCATGTCCCTGCAGACTTGCACTATGATCAACACAAGTTTTGTGAGTGCAGTGGCCCATGCCACGACGATGGTTAAGAGTTGACTGAGTTCTATAAAAAATGGATGAATCCTCTTTGATCTTTAGTCTCGTGATGTCTACCCTCGATATTGTAGATAAAGTTGAAAAATACATTATCAGTATAAAACAAAAAAAGTACAAGGACACTATTTCTCAGGTCATGACATTGAAAAGTTGTGAAGACTCTTCCTTTCCAATATTATATGTACATGTATGTCAAGTAATATATGTAATTGCATTTCAGATAAAACAGATGAATTTCACATTCAGAATATAAAATTACTTTCTTGACACTAAATTACAGTACTCTGCCACTGGGCAAAATACATACATTTCATAACGTTACACTACCTGCATATACTGCAAAGTGATAAGGGCACCCCCAGACAAAAATCTCAAACCCTAGAGTCACATATCACCAAGCTCCACTGTACTTATTACAGTATCTTTTATTCTACCTCAGCATCCCCTGGAGAGCAAGAGATATGGGAGCACTGTACCTAAACCCGCATCCACCCACAGGGGCTTACAGATATGCTCCCACAATATTGAATATTCTACTGTTATTACATGTACATGTGCGTAGGCAAGATACAGTCTTTTCTTTCATCACTGCCATAACTCATCTTAATGTTACAAACAGATGGTGAAAGTCATTCTAAGGCTGTGTGTATCTTTCAAACAGCAACTCTCTCTAGGGATTTGCTTTGATGGCTTTGTAGTTAATATTTAGTGGATTCATAATCACAAGCAGGTTCCTTTATATCTTAGGTTATGAGTTATGTGCCTCTCCCACAAAAGCCCCCCTGTGTTTAAGAGCCATCATAACTCTACTATTGCTCTTTCATGTCTGGAAAGCTAAATTGCTGATAGGCATATTGTACCCAGGTACAGTACAAAGCTCAAGGGTTGATTTCAGGTTTTATTACTTTGTGTGTACCGACATTAAATCCCTCGTACAATGATGCCTAGAAGGCCATGATCTTATCCTACAAGGTATATAATTCTCAAGGAAAGTTAACTGGTCTGTTGTATCTATTTCTTCACTGTTGAATTATTGAAATGTTTACCAAACTTTTCTAATTGCTAACAGTGTTTGTCTTGTGCAACTAGGGATGTAAAGATAATGTAGATACTGATATTTTCATACTGTGCCTTACTTTGAAATGTATTTATTACATGCAAGATTTAGAAATTGATAACAGAACCCAGTAATTATCAGTCTCTTTCAGCGGCTTGTACATGCACATTTCTGTACACCGTATGTGTGAAATACAAAATCAGATCCAACCCTTTGATGGGGACTATTAACTTCAACAGGTTGGTTATTCTGTGATCAAAACCTACTTTCAATGGGATTACAATGCACCCTATTGTTAGAACACACTCTTCACTTACAAGAATCACTGAGATGTGATTACAAATCCTGGTACATCAGACAAGATGGGCCGGTAATCCAAATCAATGTCTTCCCAAATACTATTACCAGCAATAATAATGCTGATATTGGACGTCAATTAAGGGCAGCAAGAGTAGTCCGTCTGTCGGGCATAGAAGCAGATTATGAAGCACTTAAGGCAAGGAAACAGAAGATGATGGAGAAAGGGTGACTTACTATAGAGATTGCATGGACAGGACTTGGAGGTAAGTATAAGTACATGTATGATATGATGATGAGCTTCGTTCTTTCACGCCCGATAGGAACCTGTGGAAATACTGGTGTCATCTCACTGAGGATGAACTGAACTGAACTGATAAAAATGAGCCTGTTTATGTGTCCTGACAATTTAGTTGGATTAACCTAACAATGAATGCCATTTACGACATATTATATACTTTGGAAAATGGTTTTTAAAAAAAAGAGACCCAGAGACAATATTAATGCCAAGAGGGTGTGCATGCATACCTACTAGTAGAATGTTCTCTCTTTGTTTTGGGAGTATTGTAATATCATCTTTTGCAAAGTCTGCTGTTCATCATCATGTGTAACAACACAAAGTACATGTATACCCCTGGCCAAAATGTACATACACCCATGTATACATTGTCCTGTTATAGCTGTAAGCCTGCAGTTGTCACATTTTATTGATCACCATGAAAGAAATTAAAGATCATCAGTGCTGAAGCAGTCTTCACTTGGGGGCATCCACCTCATCTTAGTGTCATGAAAAATCTAGAAAATGCAACTTGAGGCATATCTCATTCTTTGAGATTTTCAAGATTCCAAGGCACAAAAAGGCTGCAATCTTCACATACACCTACATAAACCTTCACCTCAAATTTATTGATTTTTCTGGGACAAAATCACACAGATTCAGTTCCACGCATCTACTAAAGATTTTAGATATGCAGCCCCATTGTCTGCTGAGCATCCTGGAGGCCACTACTCTGGGTTCAGCTGAGGTCTGCGCTTGATTGCATCGTCTCATCAGTGTCAGCAATTACTGAGGAGCTGGTCAATACATGTAGATGAATGTCAGAAAGAGTTTGGCTCAGCAATCAAGGTACAAAACATTCTTTGAAGCAAAAACGATATTAGGACGTGCTTTGGAACTCACTGTTCTAGTCATTTTCATCTAGCTGTCCTCAGGACTAACATTATCTTTTTCCAATAATGCTTTCCATCTAGCTTTCATATACTCAAGGCTTCATGATAGTAAAGTTAGTATCTTGTTTGCCTAGGGGACATTCATGACTGGAGCATGTGCAAGCAAAGATTAGGAATGGAATTGCCGCTGGTCAATAGCGGGTTATCGCAAGGGGTACAAAACACATGCTTTTAAACTAAGGCGTCAGCATACTGAAGGAAAGCGCTATCAAAATAGCTAAATCAAACAATTGTGCTGGTTGACTAACTTAGAACAAGGAGAATGCCCTAGTAGTAGGATTTTCAAGTGATTCACAAAATCCACTGATTCCTGGTTTGGGACTTTGCACATTTTGTCCCTTTATAATACCATAAAACATTTCTGAGGGACAAACACTGAAACCCAGAAAACATCATTAGACAGCAAATGCGAATCTGCTTTTTGAACAAGAAAGGGTCTACCCCATTTTGCTTGAGCAGTGGCTCCCTCCATCGATCTCAAGTAATTTCACCACACCATTCCTGGAGGCGTGTCTATCAAAGTACGCAGCAGTGACTTGAGGCACTACCATCTTTTCCGATAGCGATCACTTGGCCAGGGATTTAGCACTGCCCTGCCTTAATTGTTGGCAGTACTTTTAGTTTGATTTTTCAATACTTATTTAGGTTAAAACAGTGGGTGTAATAAATGGTTACTAGGAACAATCCATCCCAACAATAATGGCTGAATGGTGCTCGTTACCGAAGGGATTACAAACAACTTCCACAGCAACAAGGTTGTTCCCAATGCAAAAACTTCCATTTTCAATATTCAGGGAGCCTTTGAACAAGACCATAGTGAACTTCAGTGGACAAAATTCAGCAGTCCATCAATCGACTGCAAAGAACAAATCAATGTCGACTGGTGCTTATTTCCTATGCTGTTCAAAACTTCACGCCCTAAGAATTCATACTGTAAAAGGCTATTGTGAAGAAAAGACTTAAAAGGAAAGGTCTCTGTCTACCGGACACAATACATCTTCATTCCAAGTAAAGTATCGATTTGAAATATATCTTACGGATGGAATTCTACAGGAATGCCAGCTGATTTGTTGCAATTATTCAATACAAAGACATGTATTGTAAAGTGAATATTATCTGAGGACAGTTAGCCGTTTCTTTCTGTGTGCGGATACAGTATTTTGTTGATGCCTACCAGAACTTAGTCTAATATAATATGCTTTGGACTGATACCGGAGAAACACAGTCATTTTTCTTTAAATGTTTAATAAACACCAATTCATCACTTTATCTCCTGTTGTATTTATAATTATGAAAGGGACAGTTGCAAAAACACTTACATGTATGCCTTATCCATGCTATCTTTTTATAACAAACACTTGAACCACTGTATTTACAGCTAGCTTTAGATA
Organism: Branchiostoma floridae x Branchiostoma japonicum; assembly: GCA_013266295.2. Lineage (NCBI taxonomy): Eukaryota > Metazoa > Chordata > Leptocardii > Amphioxiformes > Branchiostomatidae > Branchiostoma > Branchiostoma floridae x Branchiostoma japonicum. The sequence continues at coordinate 10,314,371 of CM023827.1, read as the reverse complement.
GGATTACCCCATCCACACATTGACAACTGGAAAAACATTAACACAGTTGGATGTTTATGATAGAAAGGGGGGCGGCCATGCCACTGCTAATGCCATGGGATGGGACCTTCTGCCCCGGATCAGGCCTGTCTGGAGTGTTTGTTGATCTGTAGGGGTCCGAAAGTGAAGTGATGTTGTGAGTGATGTTGTAGGGGGCAGGAAGATGTAAATTTTCTTGTTTGTTTTGTAAACCCCTGGTACTAGGGTGGTAGGGTCTGTGGTTGTGACAGAAAATACTCTGACCTAAGATTCCTTCCTCTGGCCATGTCTCGTATTTTTGAATAAACTGATGAAGGGACCAATAACACAATACTATTAAGATATGAACTATACAGTCCTTGGTATGATTGGCACAGCAGTTGTGATGTTTAATATTCTTGCAAAAATGTCCACATTCTTCAATTCTATTGGTGGGTGATAAACAGTAATAAAAGCCAACAGTAAGTTCATTAAAAGCTGTACATTGCCAAACAATGTACAAAATGTACTTGTCAAGTTACGAAGAAAAAAAATTAATTCCCCCTTCATGTAATGTAACGGTCCTCCTGAATAACACTATCCAATGGAACAGCCACGCTGGATAAGGCAGTCAACACCTCCGTAATAAATTCTGGGCAGTAGTCCACAGGGGAGTCCCTCACCAGGAGGCCATATCACCAGAATGCTGGCAGGATAAATTTAGGGTAATCCTAGGCTAGATATAGCAAACCTGAATTCTGCCTGTGAAATTTTCCACATTTTCCCAACAGAGGCATCTGAGGTTTGACAAGGTCTCCGATTCCTTTGGGGTGGGGCTGTGCGATAAGGTTCTGATCCCGAATGTTGACAAAGGGTTGCATATAGTATATACAGCGCTACCTTTTCTTTCGTGTATTATGCCCCCCCCCCCCCGGCAACAAAAGCTGCGACGTATCTCTTCTCATGAGCACAAAATGTCATTCCGCTTCCCCACAAAGACAAAGTAATGAGTAATGCAAAACACAGTTAGCTTTAACTGCACCTCAAGTACCAATCTATCTCTACCTCTATGCAACAGGTTACTTCCATCTCTCTAAGCATCATATGTCTGTCCAATAAAGGGTCTTATATCTGAACCAATGTGGGTAAAAGAGCGGTGACTTACCACTTTAAGGAAGCGGTAATGGTAGGAGAGCCATGTTATATGAGTAACCTTTTGCTGCAACAGCGATGAAACCGAGCATGCAAAGTAATTACTTTTAAGTGCTAAAAAAAATCAATAGCGTTTCATTAAACAGTCTCGTTTCATCCATCGACAGCTCCGCCGATTGCGGACCCCAGCGGGTCAACCTTAACGTTGAAGCCGAGATGATTAATGGCGGGGTTAATTTCCCCGGTAGAATCCAGCGGAAGTCTGCAGCACGTGCGGACATGCAGACAGATGTAAGACAAGTGTTTCTCCAGCCAGATGGAAATCTCCTCTGTAAATTTCCCAGCGCAATCCATCATAGAATCACGGTAATCAGTCGTGAAATCAATCAAACTTGTAGCTGAAAACACAACTCTAATGGCACCAGCCTGGAAAAGGAAGTATGATCAGGTAAAAGTGTCAGGATGTGGTGTAGTTTTGAGGGATAATGGTTTGTTTACCAGTCTGCCCATAGTGCAAGCTGACTCCGCCCACTGGGAACTGATGAAAAATAGGTGGTTTTACATTTCAGGCAGCACCCAATATTGACAGGAAACAAACGCTACCGTTTATTATGAGACAAGACGTCAACATACAGAAAACAGTACAGCTACAGGTATGAAATATGTAACTTTGCAAATGTGCTTAATTTCATGACGGTTTTTGTTCCATCTCTACTCAACATTCAATTGCTTTTCCCCCCACATTTGTTCTTTCTTTTGATGAAACGTAATACATAAAACTCAAGAGAAACAGCATTTCTTTAGCCAAAAGCAAGACCTCCAGTCGTCTTGAGGATATACACACTGGTGTGGCATCCTTCAGCGGGGTACTTTACCTCCGGAATTGCTTCAGTCAACCCAGCAATAGATTTAATGGACTGGTGTCCCATGATGGGCAAGGCGGGTTAGGTAACCTTGTCAACCAGAGAATAACTCAGGGAGCTCCACAGGTTTGGGTAGAGGGTAGTCACGCCTCTGATGGTGAATGTGATTAGATAAAAATATGTTTCACACCATCAACAGCACCAAAATAATGTAACATCATCTTCAAACTTCATCAAAATCTAGTGCAAAACGATTTCTTGTGGCAAGATGCATTGACAGACAGAGCAGAGCTGAACAAGGCAGTGTCTATCCTCCAGCAAGTAGTAAACTACAAAATGTATCTGGTTGTGAGATATTCAGCTTCTTGCAGAAAGAGGCATTTTGTAGTTTACTACTTGCTAGAGGATAGGCAGAAGCTGAATATCTCACAACCAGATACATTTGTAGTTTATTACTTGCTAGAGGATAGGCACTGTATACATGTAATTTTCCCACTTCAATATAAGAACCAACAAAGTTTTCCAGGATGAGCACTGTCTGTCCCTGGGTGGGATGGCATGCTGTCCACAAGACCTGTCAATCATCCCAGCAGGGTAATTACTTTGATCCCAATTACCCAGGATCTAAATAGATAATGCATGGGGACAACCAAACAACCCCTGCTGTGGGGCACTCTGTGGTCAGGGGGATGTCTGTCACTCCCTTGAACTATAAACTACCGATAACCTCCAAGCAGACGTAGGGTGTTGGTGAGTGTTTTTGAGGCTTTTTATACCACTAGGTGATCATGAAGGGGAAGAGCAAAAAACTAGAAAGAGGTTTCATGCAGTATTTCATTATTCATCAAAAGTGGCTGATCAATATCTTTGATTAGACTTTTCATCAGTTCTTATCATCCATCATACAAATCTCCTGAGAACAATACCTAATAAACAGTAAGAAAACCCTTCGTGCTGTCATATCTGTGACACATCCAATACCATCTGAGGATACAATAGTAATATTCCTTTGAAAACAACCCTAGATATATTGATATAAATGTGTCTTTCTCTGGTGTCATACATTATATGTCATGCATTACCCAAACAAAAGTGTTCCTTAGTGATCTGACATTTTCTCAGTCTGGCAGAAAATTTCAGTCTTGCTAAACAAAACTGAAATGATTAAGTCTGGCTCCAGTAGTCTGAGCACCTGTTAGGCTGGATCAGATCACAGTCTGATAATTCTCCTTGGTGATGTAGAAGAAAGGTTTCCTGGTGTAACGGGCTAGAATATACTACTAAGAATATACCCCTGGCCAGCGTATTACAGGCTAGAATATACCCCTGGCCAGTGTAACAGGCCAGAATATACTCCTGGCCAGTGTAACAGGCCAGACTATACCCCCGGCCAGTGTAACAGGCAAGAATATACCCCTGGCCAGTGTAACAGGCAAGAATATACCCCCGGCCAGTGTAAAAGGCCAGAATATACTCCTGGCCAGTGGCTGGCCCTGAAAACTGATAGCGACTAGTTTGCATGCTAAACTTTCTTTCTAACATACCAGGATATACCAGGAAAAAAATTCAAGCTCCAAGACCAAATTTTGCTTGCCATTGTCACCGAACCTCCCCGCCCCCCCCCCCCAAAAAACACCCGGTACATTACTAACTTGCTGTCACCTCTGCTATCTCAAATGGGAAGAAACTATCGAAGTTGATAATTGCTGGAGACAGTAAACTGATAATTACATCTATCTTTACCTCCCTTGATATCTTGGGACATATCATGTTTTCCAACATATAATCAATAATAAGCACCCCAAATATCCATTTTGCCATCTTGTCTATCTAATCATCAGATATCCCACATGTCTAGCCAAAAGGCGACATGCAACATATTACCGGTTTGTCAGATGTCAATAGAAAGACTGATCAGCAAGTAGAATCTTCCTACTCAATATGCTAATCAGTGACACTGTCCCCATGGCAGCTTAGGGAAAATCATTCAGAGGACTGCTTTCCACTGTAAAATAGTCTATCAGGGCATTTCTTTAGTTGAAAGGTTGAACATTTAGAATTATTCTTAGAATTACAAAGCTAGGTATAATTGGGCAAAACTCTGCGGGCTCACTCTTTTAACACCAATGTATCATAAAATGAATTTTCAATTTTCCAATGTACATTATGGAAACACTTTCTTGCTTCACACTCAACAGTAGCCCAGCTCTATTCTTTGTAATACAACAACTCAGTAAAGCCTTATACACATGTATATCCTAATCAATTTGAGCTGCCTTTTAAATGGGGAAAAGGTATTAGAGGTCTACTTAGCAACCTTACATGTGACATGCTACTGAAATCAATATCAATTAGTGTGGACGTTAAGTAAGATCATCCCTTTGCACCTCCTCACTTACAGGAGATTTCAAACCTTCCGAACAACAAAAAAGGCTCATCACAATGTGAGCAGAGTGATAAGCTCCTACATTACACAACAAAAGCAATGATGATAAAGTTTGAGTGACTGCCATCCTGTTCCTAATGACTTGGCTACCTTCCAGAATGGTGTGCATTCCACTGCAGTTCAAATCCACATCATTATAGAAACTGCATGGAGGATCAGTCAATGAAGGAACATTACTTAGACAGGCTTACAAAAGGATTATACATATAATCATGCTCCTAACATTATTGCTTGGTAATGCTATTATCTATGCTATGATGCTTATTGTAAATCTTTGCTTTTACTTAGCAATGGAGGCCCAGTGTTTTGACAGATTATCAATAATGAACTTGCCTTTTGTGATGATAGTCTGCTTATGCAGGATTTGGGCCCTAGCTAATTGTTAAGGGTTTCTCATCTGATACTGTTGTTGCAAGGATCCAGAACAGTATCACAAGTCATTGGAGCATATCAACAATCAAATGTACAGAAAGAACATCAAATCATTTACCAATAGTGATATATGATGGCAAGTGCATAGTGTGATATTGTTACCTAAACATTTAACCAGATACATGTAGATGGCAACATGGTAAGGGATTGTAATGGACCTGACGTTTTGAATTCAGAAAAATATGTTCAATTCAAACTGTTGCACATATATCTGAAACCACATTTAAGAAATATTCTATCAAACACTATGTATGATGGATGCAACATTAAGGCAGAGAGTGTACATGTACTTAAAATGGGTATACAAAGAAACAGACTCCATGATGGTCACAGTAACAGATGTTTGTTAATTTCACTTCCGGAAAACTTATAATTAGCCAACTACAGAGTATCTACAGTGCCATATCTGTCCTCTCTACACTGCACAGTCTACAGTAGTCATCGTATCATTATCCCAAGTGTCAGCTTAGGTCACAGACAAAATCCAATTAAGTAGGTAAGTGAGGAAGTCTGTTCACCTCCTTTCATTATACCTGACCTGAGATATGACCTGATACCCACCTTTTCCTATTCACAGGTGGGACTTGTCATTATTCTGTCTACCATAGAAGTGTGTTCTTTGTTCTTGTGTTGCAGGTTGGATATCTTGTATTACACTTGTACCTACCATTTGTTTTTAAGTCTCTGACACTGCGGTAGAGAAATATGACAAACTAATTGTGCTTTTAGATTTTATTTATAGACATGTTTGTATCAGTATACCTGTAGTGAGAGTCAGTGTGTATGACTGTTTTTCTACATTTCAAAAGCCATAACTGTAGCTGTGACAAGGAAAGAGACCAAAAAATAATGTAACGTCTGTTTAAAAAATGGTGATGAGAAACAGCTCTCTTTGCGATTGCCCGTGCGTCAGGGGTGATGACTGCATAGATCTGGTGGCTTTGTAACACTCTTTTATATGTCAAATACGTGACCATATTACGAACCACATCATCATATAATATATGCCACCAAACTGATACGATCACTAGAGTGAGGGGAGCATTTTACAACAACACAATATTGCAGATGACTGCTGATGACACTGATACTGTCTAATATTGTTCCTGTCACTCAAAATGATAGAGATGTCAAATCCCTGCAGTGTTCTAAGTACAGTCTGAAACTTTTGTATCCACAAGTGAGGCATTGCCTTTCAGAGCGCTGTATATCACGGCCATTTAATGATAGCCAGTGGAATTACCATGTCTGTGTAGAGCAAGTGATTGATTACCGAATGTTGTACACCTACAATTAAATCTCCATTACGTGTAGATATGTTGAGCAGGGTATAGCCATGCAAATCCCATGGAGAGGCTGGAAACATCAGGTGACCTTAGATATGCCACCTTTTGACAATGCAGTGGGGAGGGGGGAGGGGCCGTTGACGGGCAATTAAGCTTCAATAGCAGGCGGGCAGCTTTACAGTGGCAGGTTGTACAGGCTTGCCCCAAATTCGCTATTCAAAGGGTAGTGAAGCGTGGAGTAGACATAATGTACCGGACATCTCAGTTGTCACGTCCTCACTGTCAACAAGAATATATAGAAGATAAAAATTGTTTTGTAATTCTCATTTTGTAAAAGTTTTCAAGACTGTGAATAAATTTTGTGATACAGTGTCATCAACATTGTGAAAACTATGTAATATTGGATGTATTTTTTTAATCTGGCAGACAGACACTTGTCTGGTGCTTGCTCAGGTGTACAGTTGACACTGGATCCATTGTAGCCAACCTGTTGCTCAGAAGAGAATAGAGGGGTCAAAGACAACAATAGGCAACAATCACAGTGAATAAAACCTAAAAATCATGCTTCTGATTACACTAGACTGCCGTCAAAGGGAGAGACAAGGCTGGGTGACCTGGCCGTTTGTGTGAGGGAAAGCCTAGCTGTGTCTGTGGTGGGTACAAACCTCCAGCCTTTGTATTCCCTTTGTTTTGGCATGTTTATGTAAATATGAGGTGGGGTGGCAGGAATGCTTTATCAGTCGGGCGCTGTGTTCGGGTTCAAAGCCTGCCAAATCACTTGTTTGTTTTCCTTTCAAAGCAGGTACCATATACATGGCTACCAAAGCCTGAGTCTTTCAGGTTCCAGACCTTTAAACGGTGTCTGGTGGACCACAGAGGTTTCCCTGTAGGGCACCTTCCAAATCACTGCTGATAAGTTTATCTTTGTCACACACATGATTAAACATGTAGCACATATATTAAATAACAAGAGGTTGACTTCTTTTTTTATAGCAGAATCTTCACTGTAAGATTTTATTGAGTAAAATCTGCAATGTCAGACTACCTCCCTGTGTACATTTTCTATTTGTGGTTCCTACAGAATATGAGCCAAGTGAAATGAGCCTGCGTGTTGTAGGCAAATCTGACTGATGTGCCCCCTAGCAGGCCAATATATATTGCAGTGAGTATGATTTCTGGGACAAATAGATCTGTTCAGTCGGGTTCCACTTCATATCAATTAACGTTTTGGACATCAATAGCCTGGTTCGGTTACAACTTTCTGTTTTATCCCTGTTCTTTTTATTTTTTGTCAAATTTTTGTTAAAGGGTTGGATAGAACCTACAGCGCACTAGTAGTCATCTCTTCAACCTGAGGCATATTGACAAGGTTGTTAAACCTTCTTGGTCGCAGTGATCAATAGAGAAATTGCATCCATATGGCAGCATTTTTCCCAAGGAAAAAATCAATGTCTGAGACCTGCCAAGGAAAGTGATAGCCGTCTTTGAGAGGGTCACGCTTGTCAAGTTCCCGATGCCTTCCCAGTGAAGTACACATCTTCTGTGCTCTGTATGCGGGCCCATACTCTCGCTGTCCATAACACAACTATAACTCGGTGGAAATGTGATAGCAAGAAGAGATATGGTGCATTCAATTGGACACTATTGCTAATTCAAAGGAAAGACCACTCGGGTTGGTTTTATAGGCTGTTACTGCACATACTTTCTGTATTTCTCCTGGAGAAAGTTCTTCGGTACAGCGCTTCAGCAAATGGAACTACATTCCAATCAACGAGGTGTTTTTAAGACCAATTCTGTCTGTCCAGTCATGTTGATAAGGAACACAGTTATATGCCGTTTCCTTTCCCATTTTTGACCCATATCAGGTGACAACATTTATCAAACAGTATGTTGATTTGATCCGGTTAGTGGCTTTATGACCAAGGCAGAAATGAAATGTCAGTGCCATAAATTACCCAGCTTCCACATCTTGCATGATATATGGTTGTTCTAAGAAAAAATATTGGATGGAGGAAAATGGCTAACTGAGGATGACAATGAGGTAAAACTCCACCGCTTTCTTATAATAAGCATGGCCCATAGCTATTAATTACCATGTAAAAGTGAACACAAAATTATTTGCATGAAGACACCTTATAGAAGCTTCATTTAAGAAAATAGGAACTAAGAAAATGTATTGGTTCGAATTATTCTTCAAAAACAAGAAATCTTCCTCTTTATTTAAGCAAAGTGTTAAACTATCTGACAGTTTTCATAGCATGGAACAAGTGGCCACAAATTGAAGAATAAGAAAATGTGTCATAATTTATGAGAAACTAAGAAACTACATGTATGAGAAACTTAAAATGAGCAAGTCTTAAAATATCTTATTGAGAAACTCACATTATATTTGGGGACTCCATAAAATCACCAGTATGGATGAAGATAAAATAAAAGCTTTACGACGACTGTGTGAATAACAAGTGTAGCATATCCTAATTCTGTAACCCAAATACAGTTAGATTTCATGTCCAACTGTGCTAGAACCACTTGTCCTGGTCCCATGGGCGCCCACCCTGATCAAATGTGTTGCTATTTTCCCTATATTGTAATGGGAACTGTCAGATTTAAGGCACCAATCACTTTGCAGCACTAGCCAATAACATTGTAGCACAGGCTACAGGAAATGGACCATTGGTTTAATAGCATAAGTGGTCCCTTTGTAGCGATTAAGGTGAACTGCATAAGACAGCTTTGACTACGCTGTAAGATGACTTATGACACTGCGTGTCAGTCTTAATTTTTCATCTGACACTGGCCCTCACATTACCTTCTACCTGAGGAATTGTGGGAGATGTCACTCAAGATGGATGATAATTTTGGGCCGTCACTTCTGAGAAATTCACGACACCCATAAAACTATCTGCGTGTCATTAATATTTCTTAAGAAACACTTCAAATGCAGCGTCTTGGACATTTAAGACCAAGTTTAGGGCTTGGTATTGATTTTAAATCAACCTTTATGATTATAAAGCTGCATTTCATGCTGCCATTAGTATGCCTTATAACAAGCTGAATTTACAATATGGTATTTCCTGTTTCGACACACAAGTTAGAGGAATCAACTGTATTCAGGACTTGAAATTGAGAAACAAAGTCACAACATTTTCAACAGGAAGAAACTGTGTCAGTTAAAGCTTTCCTGATGCAATAACTTTCCTTGTTACAATCCCTTACCGTAAAGGAGGTATCTTGGGGAAGAAAAATACTGTCAAAGTTTTACTACATGTGTGGTAAGACCAAAGTACAGTACATTGTAAAAGAATTATCAACTACATGCATGAGTTTCTTGCAGTCAGGGCAGCAAAAGAATGCTAAACAGAATGCTAAAAGTTAAGCACTGCCTTCAAGGTGTAAGTTTCCCTTCCAACCTGCATATTTTTGCAGTTGAAAGTTTCATTAAAATTCTAGTGACCGCAATGACACTGGAAACAAATCTGACTTTAGCTACAACAGATCCCATCTAATTCTTTAACTTTTATATTCTACCAAGACATCTTGAACTTTACACACCGAAACTGGAAATGAAACATTATGCATTCTCCCAAGTGAAATACAGGATTTGCTAGAGTTACCACCCATATATTCCTGCTATTGATTTTTTCTCTTCTTCCATATTTCCTGCCTTTGGGTTGGCTCAATTGTCCTTTGAAGGCCTTTATCAATTTTCACAGTTTCTGTGAAAGAGCTTCAGGCAGGTATCATGTGTTGCAGGGCATTAGTCTTGCATCCTAATCTCACGGGAGCAGTAGCACCTCTGTAAAGAAACATTTCCTGATGCCTTATGGATATAATTCTTTTTAAACCTGCACTATTGTGTGTTTCTTATCTAAAACCCTGTGCTTTTGCAAGAGTTTGGAAAGAGGAAACAAGTTTCGACTACAACATCTGATAAATGTTATAATAGGAATTCTCTGCATATTGTGCATCTGCATTTTAAAATGCAATCCAGTTTAAATTGATATGACCTTTCATTGTTAATAGAATTATAAGATGAAATTCAGAATTGTTTGTATCAGTGTTTCAAGTCAGTTGAATTGTCAGAGTACAGACCTTTAGCCTCAGAAAATATATATTAAAAAAAAACTTCAAATGATACATTCAAAAAGAGGTGCAAATGGACAGGACACAATTCACCTGACTAAGGAATGGCAAGGTTAATGTCAATCAATTGAAAATGGAAGAAATGAACAATGAAACAGCTGTACCATACAGGTAGCTATAAAAATGCTTCAAGGTCTGATCAGATCAGTAGTTTTCTTAATTTCCCAAGATGTCTGGCAAATGAGACAAAAGATGCACAATTCATCACAAGAAAGAAATGAAGCCATCTATCTCCAATGTAAATTACGGTCAATTATTCAAGCAAGCATGAAGTAAAAAATTCAAGCAAGGGTTTAATTATTACACTTTGCTTCAAATTCTAATAACTTGGAAAATGTCACTTCATAAAGTTGAGTAATCACTTATAACTATATGGGGAGTTAATGTTATAAGGGCACAGACATTTGAAAGTTATTTTATCATAATGTTAGTTTTATTTGCTCGATATGAATCATCCATTTTACATGTCAGCTTCATGGAACAATTTTTAATTGTCTAAATTGCTGAGACATATGTTCACCTGTGTGTTACACATTTGACATAATGTTGAACATTTTTAACTGTCTCCACAGAACTACTGGGAGAGGAATGCTGGCCAAGTCCCTTAGTAGTACAGCATAGTAGCCTTTGGTCTGCAACAGGGTTGGTTCTCTAATTGTACATGGCTGCTTGTAATGCTGAAATTTCCTCATCACCTGAGCTCGTCTGGTCTCCAGGGGGAGGGGAGGGTACCCCATGCACAGGTGTGCTCCTGGAGTTTAAATTAAAGCCATCATTTTCCATCAGGAGATAATGGGCGACACCCGACCCTGTGCTCGTTTGTCTCAATGCTAGGTAAGACCTGTGGAGTGGTTAGTGAGCTGCATACTGATGGATGGACGCGAGTTTCATTGTGCTGCAGCTGTCCTGCCATTAAAGCCCTGTTGCTGCTTTGTTACTGCAGACATCTTGAACACTGTATTTCAATCTTGACATGGCATGTGAAAGTATTGGCCAAGCTATTGGACTGTTAACAGCATTACAAGAACGATGTGCATAGACCATCTATGGCAGAAAGATGAAAAAAATGATAGAAACCTAAAAATGTTCCCACATACTTGTACTACAATTAAAAATATTCATGCATGTAATGTTATATTGGTACAGCAATATTTGTTATCATTTCAGTGTGGGAAAGCATGTTAATTATATCATCTTCATTGCTCAGATGCAGGACAGAGTAGATGACCAATGATGATGGTCAAATTGTAAACAGGTCTTTTAAAGTACCATGCAAATATGCTCAAGATTCAGTGGTAAAATGTTGAGCTTCTTTCTTAATAACTCTGGACTGGTCAGCTCTCTGCACTTCTCTCTTCTCCCAGTGTTTGAAGATGAGTTGTTTGTATGCAAGTAAAATACTCTTACATGTAATCAGTATGCAGGGAAAACCTTACTGCATTACCTCTTATTTCAAAGTTATGTCGTGCTCAGTCCACAATTTTGCAAGCTGATCCTCAAAATCTTTGAAGTGTTGAGGGGAAACTTGAGGCATCATTCCGATACACTGAGCAATGTACGGGAAGATTTAAGAGAAAACCTTGAACTGCGAGTGAGATACATACTAAATGGTTGACTGTGCAGACTCTAGTAGAGAGATTGACAGATGCATCACATTTCGCAGCCTACATAAATACATTTGATTTTCTTGTCCTCCTTAAAAGCAATGTCAACATAATTAATCTCAGCAATCAATTTGTGGTAACATCTACATGTAGCAGGTACATGTACATGAACATGTATGATTCTTCTGCATTCAAACTCACTAAGTTACATAATCTGCCATTTAAAAGAGGTAGCAAAAACAACAAAAATTTTATGCATGGCATGCGGCAATTGACAAAACAAGTCTATATTTTGTAACTCCAGAAAAAAGGTCGGCCTGTCTTGTGAGTTACCTAATCTGCCACTTAGAGAGGTGGCCAAACAAGTTATCAGTTATAGAAATCAACAATCAAAATTCAAAACATTTCCGAACAACCTTTATATGCATGGTTTACGACAATTGACAAAACAATTCTATATTTTGTAACTCCGGACAAAAGTGTCCACCTGTCCTGTTTTGATGTAAACACAGTCGGACAGTCCAGCCTAAACAGACATGCTGCTCATCCTTTCCCAATCTACCACAAAATTCCCTGAGATCCTCCGGAAATTGGGTCCATAGTGAAGATTCCCACAGGAGGAAACTGTACACTAGTCTGTGGTTATTGTGTCAACCACTGCTTCTGGCACAGGTTCTACTAAAACAAAACAGAAGCTTGTTATCTGATTAAATCCTACTGGGATAGTTTTCTGGCTTGTCATCTTTTTCTTATCACACTTAATCCTGTTAACACTCTTAAGTGTTGCTTACTCAACTGTTGTTGTGCAAAATCTGGAAGAGAATTACCTATTTAAGTACTGATTTGAGCCGTAAAAAGGTTGTTTGATTAAAGATCTGATGTAATAATAGATTTGGGGAATGAGAAAATGAAGATTTAGAAATTTCTAAGTGATATATAAAGACCCAGTATTTCCATAATCCCCTACATGTAGGACCGTGTCACATGATATAGGCAGGTGGAATATCATCTTCATACTTGATTAGACAGTGGTTCAACTTTCCACTTAGCTGCTACAAATGATATCATTTAATTACGACTGCAACTTTTGGTAGCAATATCACATCAAGCAAGAAATTACAACGTAACTTGATCAACAATGAATGTCTCTTGATAACCATACTAGTACTGGTATTAGTATTCGGATATGATGGCAGCAACACAGTGACAACACAGCCCTACTAGCACATCTGATGAAGGTTGACGAGATCGACCGAAAATTTAGTTCCCTTTGTTGTGTTGGAACTAAGCTGAAACTCTACAACTAAGCCCTACGAGCAGTTGTAAAAGTTATGTGTACTAAATTATATACTTGTTCATTCCATTTAAGAATGCAAGAACAAATCTTCTTTGACTCTGTGAAAAGCATATTTCAAAGTCCTTTTCTTTCCAGTATTAAGGAAGAAATGCCCCAAATGATAAACAGTAAGTACCTTGTCCTGAGCATGACCAATGCTCTGATTGGTATGACCTAATTATTCTGATCCCACCAATCCAGGTTAGCCCCTGTATTACTGCCCACAACATCAGACTTTAATCAAGGAAGCATGACAAGGAAGCTACAAGAGATTACATCAAACAGGAGGAGACTTCAATAGACAGTAACAGTATCATCATGATTACTCCTTATTCATGCTGCTGTCTCTGTTTCTATTCCAGGACCTACACTTCCCAGCAAGTGTAATCAAGGTTTACAAAGGGTTAGCTATTGGGATAGCACTTTTTATATGGCAACTGTTACTTTTAATTTGTACATGCAAGACCAACACTGTAAAATACATTTGTACAGCTAAATTACATGTTGTCTAGCTCTCAATAAAAAAAAGCTGCAAATTAAGTTTTCCTCTAAATCTTCTTTGAAAAGGGTAATCCAGGAATGAATGAATGGCTACACTAATCCTCCTGAAACCCATCAGTGATTGATGCTACTAATGAACACAAAGGCTTAACTTGTATTTCCTGTGGGTTATGTGGGTTCCCTCCTCAGGAAGAAGGGGTGGAAGCCTCCTGATAAGAGTCCCCCCTCTTTCTTCCCCATGATCATGACTTTGAGAAGCAGATATCTGATTACCCATAATGATAAAAACTGCAGGGTTCAGATGGAAGTTAGCTGGTTGCTTGGCTATTAATATAGTAATGCAATATAGGCACAGGATAGGTCTAATTAAATGTAAAATGGCAATAATTCACAGGATTCCAAAGGGAATTCTGCTTTCTTGTAGAGATGAAAGAGAAGAAACAATGACAAGGAGAAGCAGCAGTGCCTTATCACACAAGGTGTAGGGAGAGAATGATCAACGCTTCCAGAAAAGATAAAAGGGTGACAGTAAGGTATCACATCTGTGTTTCAAAGTGAGGCAGATTACAAACTTTATGAAGACAGAAGGTCTTCTAGTCAGTCTAAACGTAGAATAAGAAAGAACTGCCATTTCTAATAGATGTGATGGCATATCTAACACTGTGAGGACTTAGGTCTATGCCGGGTACTCTCCAAGCAGAGGTTAGAGGAGAAAATTGTGACACGTATGCCTTGTTATCTGTCGCAAACGGGGCATATGATAGAAAGGTCACAATCTTCTCCACCAACCTCTGCTTGGAGAGTATATCTCGGGAAGGAAACTGAACCGGTGTTGTGGTTGTCAGTGTTTGTTTCGTCACTTTACTAGCACTAATGACAAACTAACAGGAGGAGACAGGTGTTGTACAAGCAACATTTTGGTAATTGGACACAGCACACGGGCGGAAGTATCCAGATCCGGTTGCAGCTGGTTCTGTGTAGATTTCCTTGTGCACAGATCAGAAACACATCAGCCTTCGGGATAACTGAGATTCTACCTGCCAGATGAATATGTGGTAGTGACGAGACATGCAGAGTGGAACAGGGATATTTAGACTGATGGAAAACAGTCATTTTTTGGGCCATCAATTTGTTCATCATGATCAAATATTCCTTTACCTTTCCTTGCACCATTCTGCTTACACTTGTTAGCTGGAAATGTTATCTGGCATGGCTTAGGACCACTCAGGAACCCTGTATGATCACAATTCTGACCAAGAAACTGAGCCACTGCTTCTTCTTGTGACCTTCCCATGGTACTGATGAGACATTCCAAACATTCAAGGAGGAGAGGAGGTCACATACCTGTCTGAGGGACAGTGATATTCCTTAAACACAACAGAGCCAACAACATCATCTTTAAACTACTAATGTCATCAACTTGACACAAATAAACTCCTTTTCATGTACATCGATGAAGGTTAGACAGTCAGTCCTTTTCATATACTATTAATAAATGCAACTGACTCTCTTATGGAAACAGACTTACAGGTCATGACTTCAATACGTTTACAAGAAATCAAAGATGTCATAGACTCATACCTAAATTAAATATTTAGAGTTTTTGTGAATTTCGTGTTTTATTCATTATTGTGATTCTGTCTATGCAACAGACATGCATCTAGCAGGAAATTAACAGATACAGTGAACATTTGTTCTGAATACAGACTTTGTATTTTAAACCAGACTTCCAGCAATGTTCAAAACAGGGTCTGTACAGCCACATTGAAACACTGTCCAACCACAGTTTGATGACTAGATGTCGGGGAAAAAAGTGTCTAAATCGGGCCTTTTAAGATTGAAAGTGTCAGAAGAAATGAAAATTGGCACTGACATTGAACACTGACCCTTAATACACAACAGACCAAGGTTTCTGTAATCATTAGAAACTGCTATCAGCACATCAATCCTGAAGTATCTTTCCCCAGGAAATTAAATTACACACGGCACTGATCAAACCACCAGTCTGGTATCAAGACGAAAATGGCAAACAAGACAGTTACTTGCAAGGCCTTGTCATTGAAAGATACATTTAGTCTAGATGCTAGCTCTCCCGATACGTAATCAACTACTCCAAGAATCACAAGAAACATAGTTTACTTTCAGTGACAGTGAAATTACTACCACATCAGTACAATATAGTACATAATCTCTAAAAATAACAATCCCCTTGCTATACTCCAAGCTATACTCAGCCGAGACGTATAATCTATCCCTTGCGAGGACGTATTTCGTAATCCCAACAATATATCCTGGCATTACTAAACAATAAAACGGGAAGTTGAGAAAATCAAGCACCCTTTCGTGATGTAAATGACCCATTTTATGGTGCATATGAGTATTATGAGGTGCTGATAGGAAAAGCAGGCATTAGTGAGGGGAGCGTTTCACAGGTCACTACCAGGTGGGGGATACAGATATTGTGCTTCCTGCACCACAAGAATAATGTCAGGATTAAAAGGTGTATCCAACATGAATTGGGATATATTACATGCTACACAAAAGAAAGAGATTTGATTTTCTGCAAGTAATTATCATCTGTGAATAGTTTTGTTAGGTTGGAAGATTAAAATCATGCTGATAATGGAGTTTTCTTGAATGTACGTACACAACCATGTAATTTTTCCTGCCAATGTTTCTGTAGTCTACATAAACCTTACTCATGGTCAGGGCTGGAGACTGTATGCTTGCTGTAGTGCCACCTGTTGTTAAGAAGTAGTTCCAGTCATCACAGCCCTGAGGATTGTAGCTGACAGATGACCATAACATTGGCAGGTAAAAATTACATGGTTGGGTATAGGAAAATACCAACATCATGTCATCAGTAACGTCGTGCTGTATTCTCACTGTTAAATGCAAATTTGCATTCATGACAATAGCCAGTTGCAGGTAACTTCTTTTGGTCATTTGGTAGCAAACTTTATTGCTGGCTTGCAACTTTGTAATTGTAGTAAGAATACATGTACGACTACAATTCCTACTTGGATTCGCCTTTGTAAAACTCTTAACATTTCAACACTTACTCTTTTAACCGTCTGTCATCAAAGTAGTCTCTGAAACTTCTCATCACCCCATTACACAACCATGCCTGGTATGTTGAAAAGTTACATTCCCGTGTTATTGATGATACACATGAACTTTGTTCAGGGATTCTGCGGCCTCTTTGACAATGTCAAACAAAAACACCTCAAGGTCAATCCAATGTGAATGACTAAATATTTATCACATAGTATACCTTCCTTTGTACTACCTGTACATGTAATTGTCATACCAATGTCTTTGTGCACTGATGGGCAACTACGCTGGTGGGAGAGTTTTTTTAAATGTTCCACCTTACTGATCTGATTCATTTATTTTTGAAGTCCAAGACCCATTAAATTGGATTAGCCATGCCGAAACCTGTTTGTTGTTCCTTTTGCCATAATGGATTCTTACGACCCCCATTACACAGGAACTTAAGCAATGTTAAGTATCTTTTATAAGGTCTCGGTTGTTATACAATGGGTTCTTCAGTGTTAGTGGGCAAAACAACATTTTTGTTCTACCATGGGAACATCTGAGTAAATCAGCAACTCCAGTTTAAGACTACTGGTCAAGTACTTGATGAAAAGTGAGGCAAAGCCCTGTAAAATTTCTGAAATGCTGGGACTTCTTTTAGGCTATCTAAATGTCTGTTTTCCTACATATTTCTAAAATGAACATGAATAATGAATAATGATAAAACAACAAAGATAATCATAAAACATAGAAGACTACAGCTTTGTCAGCATTTCACAAAAAACAGGTGCATAGGAAAGCTGACAGACTGTTTCTGGAGTAGAGGAAGGAGCAACTGCAGACTATCATTTCCCGCATGTTCAAGTTCATTGAGAGAGGTAACGACAGGAAATATCCGGCTTGGGTGTGAGTGTCAATGAGTTGCCCATAGATTTTGTACATAATTGTTACCATACAAACTATGTTTACATGTACATGTAGGTGATAATATTCTGAAGCATGCATGTAGGTACATGTATAATGTACCAGTGCGAAGTATTGATTTTTTTACTTCACTGTAACGTTGGTTCTTCTGAGATTATGTTATTCATAGTAATACTTCTTCAAGGATAGTTACAAGGCCAAGCAGATCCTTGGAGATACATCAAATTCAGCAGGGAGCCTTGGAATGAACTTGCCACTTTTTCTAACGAGACTTTTATGCAGTATTCCATGTAGACCTTGATGGTACGTGTGATCTTTGACCAGAAAGTTAACTTTGAATTGGAAAATGTGAGACAAAAGTGTCAGGGACGTAAGGGACAGTGGGAATTCTGATGCACTTTCTACATCTGCAGTCACAAAACACTACTACCTGTGGACAATAACTGGCCTTGGTATTGCAAGCAGGGATTCCTTTGTTACTCATAAAGTTTAATGATGGTGATATAGAAAATATGGATTGTTTGAGATTTCTAAGTCATTACAGAAAATGTCTACTACTCGCTGTAGAAGTGGCTGCTGGTAAATATAGAAAATGTTCATAAGAAATATGAAATCTGTCCATTTGTGCATTATGTAATCATTCTCCCAGGCAATTCAAGTTGAAGGAGATAAGAAATGATAGGGATATTTGCATGCTCACAGCAAGAAATCAGGAAATTAGCAATTACTCTAGAGCCAATTTTTGGGATGTAATATGAAACCACAGTTGGGGGTAATACTGTTACATCTGCACACTGTTTCATCACCCGATTCTTGGTGTGACATTAGGGCAATTTAGAGCATGAGCACCATGGAAAGAAAGATACACTACAGGAATAACCAATATCATCGTCATCTAAAACTGAATTTGAAAAATTGCTGGGTTTCCAAAGAAGTATAATCAAAAACCAAACTTTACTTGCCATCTCATGCATGCCCAAATCTTAACTGCAACGGAACACGGTACTACAAAAAAAAGTCCAGTCTATACATTTTTGTATATCTACATGTACTACATCTTTCTTTGTACATTACTGGGTTTGAGTACTGTACTACCAGTTGGTTTTAACTGGGAACTGTGTATATCGTTTTATCGTTATATTTTTACCTTTAAAAGTCGTAGAATCACCTGAATGAGGCCTTTAACACTCACAAGTCTTATAACAGAACCATCTTGGCTGGACTTATTGCAGTGATAAAAGTTACAGGAAAAGGAGATGAGGACATAAGCCTTTGTATTTCCCAACACAGACTCAATTTGTTACGCTCAGTGCCTCCTGAAAGTCTACCTTCCAGTTTAATCAACTCAGGCAGTGCATGCAGAAACCCTTCTGATATAACCTGGATGTTTTCCAACCAGCAACCTTAAGAGCTTTCCAGTTGCACCAATCTTCCTCTCATCTTGTTAAATCCCAGATTGAATCTTGCGGAATCTCGGCCAGGCGGCAGACACACAGAACTTCTTGCAACCAACGTAACCTGGATGTTTTTCAACCTGCAACCTTTCCAGTTGCACCAATCATCTCATCTGGTTAAATCCCAGATTGGATCCTCCGGAATCTCGGCCACCAACAGTGAAAACGCCTGCGAACGTAATTCCGTTTACCGAGAAGAAGTGCGAAACCCCGTTGAGGATGGGAAAAAAATTCTACGAGTTGCTGATCGGATTAGAGTGGACTTAATAGCTTACTGAGTTTCCGTCAGCTTGTTTCTCAAAACAAACAGTCGATTTTGTCTGGATGGAAGGATGGTAAAGATGTAGGGTAGCCAAACATGTACACCTGTTACTTCAGTTCTACCACTGTATGTCTAACCTCTTGATCAGATAAAGAGTATTGCCAGGTACCGGTACATGTATAAAGCTCCTTGCTAATATCCTATAGCTGTGAAAAATTCTCATTGCTTTTACTGTGGGTAAAGTGTTGACCACTTAATCCTTATGGTAAGAGAGTACAGACTACATGAAGTTTAGATGACTGGTGAGATATGATTTCACAAACACATAAGGTTATCTGATACTCAGGATATCTTTCATGGATGTATTTACGTTCAAAACCACTTTCCCTTTGATGCAGCCGTCCTCATTACCGCAACATCTCCTACTGTATCTCAACATGTTATTTCTTCTCCTCCCCAATTTTCTTGTTTAAAAGCTAGTGATTAAATAACGAACAGATAACCCCCCCCCCCAGACACAACAATATGGGCGTCCATGAACAAAGGGAAGGCGTCCGCTGTTTGCGTTCTCGGGACACGGATCCAAACCTTTTCATCTTTTCCGCCAGGTATTTAGTCAAATAAATCAGAAGCAGGTGTTAGACACCGGCAAAATGACACTTTTATTTTTGTCTCTTGCTCGTCTGTATAATTGGCATAGCTTCTCTGCCGCAACCCTACAATTAGACCATTGAGAAGTTAGCTAATTAGGGGTTATTAGGTGTAATTACCTCGAGACTCTCTAAGCATGCCGCCACGACTGACATATCCTATACTGATGTTACAAACAGAAGAATGCACGGAATTCGCACGCCGTGTTCGAATGTGTCTCACAAACACGGGCAACCAATTTGGGTATTTTGAGACGGACGTCCAGTATTTACTTTCCTGCCCAGGTGAAAAGGCAGGGATTAAGTCATCTATTGCAAAATTGCAGGCATGTTGATACCTTCTAGCACTAGTTTAAACTCTATCTGTGTGTGATACACAGTTAGGGCACAAACTACAGTAGACAACATCTTCCTTTTGGCTGGTTCTAAATTTATCCAAGAACATGGGCTTCTAGCTTCCCTTCGCTTTAAACTAATTACAAGCAAAATTGGCAAATTAAAAGTTAGTAAAATGTTTACATTTGCTGTGTCCCAGACTCAGAACACTGGTACACTTTCCCTAAAGAACATGTAACATTAGACCTATGAGAAGTACCAGTAACAGTGTTTAAATTTGATTATGAAGATATTGAAGTGCAAATTTGCATCCAAGGTCAGCAAATAATGAGTTATAATTTGCCAAGTATACACTCCAAAGTTTGGCTTTATTCCTGCTGTTTGGAAAGCTCTAATAATACAAAAAAATTAATTGATCTCAATAAAATACATACCTCCCACAGTCCCAGAACATACCAGTACAATGCTAAATCAACTGTTTCTATGTGAAATCATGACTCTGTTAAAAATCATAATACAGCAGCTGTACATGTACTGTGTGTTATGTTGTGCTATTAGTCCTTCCAATGCAATAGGTTCTCATCAGTTCTATTCAGCCTTGAGCCTGGGAGGGTTTAAGATCATAATACATGCATGTAAAAGAGCAGGCCAGCACACACCAACAATATGTGTTATTAATGGTTATTGTGACCCTCTGTACATAGGTCACAGTTTAATCTCCCCAGTCCTGGCCACAGGAAAAAGTCTGCCCTTAATAGCAAAGCTGGAGGTCATTTGATCCCTGTTCATGTTCAGGTCAAGGTTTCTGTTGCTACTTTGAAACACTTTTTTGAAAAGATTGAAAGAAATATTTTCTGTCATTTTTCATTAAGAACATATAGTGAAACATACTTTAGATATACATGTAAGACAACATCTGCAAAAGGTGATGATTTCTTAGGAAAATTGAAGTAAAAAAGAGCAGGACAGGAGAACAAAATAGGGAAACTGAAATGACAGCTATTTTTGACACCTTTGTCTACGGGAAAACACAGAGCACAAAATAACTCATAAAATTGAAAAGGTTTGTCCAATCACATGGCTACCATAGTTTCTGTAATAAACTGTTCATCCAGGTTCATCCCCAGTTCTAGACCGATTGCAGACAACCTGAAAAGTTTGGGGGAAAACCTAGTACCTGTATTCCACATCTTCTGTCTTAAACACCTGAAAAGATGCAAGATTACGAACTCATAAGAAGATGTCAGCTAAGTTTAAAGTTAGCATACATATGTTTTCTCTGTTAAAAAAACATACATCATCTCTGATGTATGACCTTGGTAGGACAAATATTTGTATGTCTGTCTGCATCGAAAACAACTTAATCATAAGTTGGCATCTGTTCCATCTAATTACAATAACATCTGGAAACAAACTTATCAGGAAACAAATTTACTGGTAGTCAAACCCCAATTACTCTTTCCATCTCCACAAACTGAAAAACCTGTTCAGCGAGCTGAACTCCGTAAATTACAATATTTCACACTTTCAGCTTTGAAGATCCTTATCAATGTTTACGAGACATCTAGGACCCAATCTTAACTTCATGTCTGTGCAACTTAGCATACTTTCACCTTTAAGAGAATTAGTCAAGTGTTGGTTGCTTGCCAACTCAGAAAATACATATGTAAGGTGACATCTTGAAAAATACAATATTCTGTATAACTACTGCCTTTGGGTAGAAACTTCAAAACAAATACTTCCCAGGACCTCATTCTAAATTATGGCATAGGGCAAAACCTATCAGATAAGACTGTGTAATATTTCATCTGAGTGTTGAAAGGAAAATAAGGACGACAAAGGGAAAATTTTGTGTGCTTCAGTAGTTGCTGAGTTTGGAGTATGTTTTGAAATGTTATCCTGACTGGAGACATCTTAAATCAAAGATCTTCTTACCAACTGCTTGCTGACACAAATGGCATACTACAGACAATAAGTCAGAAATGTGGAAGGACACCTTGCAGCCTTGTGCATTGTATAATCGCCACCCTTATCTCTGCAACCCCAGATGTTCTGGGGATTTGATTTGAAAGGACAGAGGTGTGAGCGGGATTGTGGGACAGATTTGCGGGGCGATCAGCGCAGCGATGGTATTTCTGGAAAGGGAGGAGATTTGGAGCATGACAAGGATTCCGGGGAGTAGCCGGGACTGAGGGTTAAGGTGTCACAAATCAGATAATCCTGTCAGAAACACTTCTTACCAAGATAACAATCATCTTAAAGTTAGTGACAGCCTTAAAGAAAGGTCAGCTCCAGGTAAAGGTAGGAAAATCCTCTGGTACAGAAATGCTGGAGGCTTGGGGATACTCCTCAAGTACCTTTCTTACTTATCAGGCTAAAACAGATGCACAGCTTCATTGATTTTATTCATGTTTTATCATGGGGAGAAATTTCATCTTGTTCAACCAGCATTTTAATAAGGATAGAAAAAAGCAGTATGATCAACCATTGATAATAAAAAAATGTCAACTGGATCTCTGAAACACCACAGAGAAAACAAGAATGTCTCAACGTGAGATGAAAAGATAAACTGTACAATGTCCTCAGCCTGTTGATTACTAATTGCTGAAGCAGTTATGCCAGTCATACAAGCAGCTGCTATTTGATACCACTGAAAACACCTGCTCTGTATGCCCAGCAGTCCACTTTATAGCCAGTTAATCCTTCTGTTACAATGCAGCAACAAGTGCCTCTTCAATAGCTACTTTTACTTTAGAAGTAGGCCTGGTGAATTAGAGTTTGAATTATGGCAGTTGGTAATGATTATGTGGTTATCTGAAAAGTTTGGCCTATTATGGAAATAAATATACATTACATGTGCTTATAGGATGGAGTCAAAGACCCCCCCTGGTGACTATGACCAGAACTACTTGCAGGGGCAGCTAATAGCAGACTGAGGGGATTTCCACTCAATACAATCTGAGAGAATCATTTTTAAAAAGATGAATGTAGGAATACTGCCCTTTCTTGAGCTAGTGACCATTCTGTAAAGCAAGACTAAGCTGAAAAATATAGAAATACAGAAATTATTTCCACTCGTTCACTTGAATATTTCAGACAAGAGATACTCAAGCTGATGTTGGGAAAACTACCACCGTAAGAAAAAGAAACATTCTTCATCACACATTTCAGAAAAAAATTGATTACAATGTTAACTATGCTTAAGAATGTAACAAAACCAGAACAGAACAAAACTACATGTTGTATTTCCGCAGAGTTGGCAGAATGTGCGATACCGATATAACTTGCCTCCACACTTCCATCTCTTACACAAAGGACGGAGCTGGAACAAAGAGACAGCGCTCTAGGTCTGAGCAACAGTTGGCCCCACTCCCTGTAATGGCAAACAGAATTAGCAACACAATATAGCCTGGAAAACAGAACCGTCTGGCCTCATCAGCCCAACAGCAGGTGTGCCATTGTGAGGGGAGGACGACAGACATTTGGCCAGCTCAAACACCTTTTCACAAAGGGAAGCGGGAAGTCAAATAGTACATGGTAACATGTGGTGCAGCGCTCTGATGATTCTTAATCACTATACATACATACCACACAGCTTGATTAATGATAGTTCATTCAAAAGCCATCTGATGCTCCATGTTGTGGTCTAGCTTTTGTCTTTTCAGACAAATATGTGACATTTTTGCTGATGTTTCAAAGTGTCTAGAATGATAATGAAGCATAACTCGTCATATACATGTATGTTGACAAATGATGGTTAATTTTTGAAGTCAAAATACATCAATGTTATGAATTGTTAGTGGTATACTCAGACTAATACATCACATCTTTAAAGAAATTCAAAAGAGTCTAGAATGAAATTAAAGCATAATCTGTCACATACGCTGCACTTACATGTAGATAGCAGACATCACAATATATGTTCATGCATATATAAAACATATTTCCTTCCAACCATCCATTTCTGACAAAACAGAGATACCAATATCAAATCCCATTTGTATTGTAAAGATTACGACATATACAGTTTGCATTCAATCAACTATATATCATTGCTTTGTTGTCCCTACGGTAGATAAACAACTTACAGTATGCATTCAGATAATTGCAATCCATCAAAACTCGGAATAAGAGAGGATGTTGCAGGAAAGTTTGACTGAAGCTCGTGGTAGTGACTCTCCTGTACTGTGATGTTCAATAAACTAATTTATCTGCACAGATGACTTTGATTTTCTATAATTTACAAGCTCTTGATCCTATTTTTCTATGATTCTTGCCTCAAGATTTTCAACTTATTTTGTAAGACTTTTGAGTTCTGACAAACACGTAAGAGAATAATCCTTCACAATCTATAAACTTTGCATTTTGAAGATACATATGTGGAGAAGACAGGAAAACCCTGAGCCTAATGTTAAGGCAGTGTGTTTTGTGCTTTATTCCTTGTCTCCTTCACTTAGGTTTTCATTAATCAAAATCTCTCATTATACAGGACGACGGCACTTTCTTATTAAAGCCGAAATTAGAATCTTCCGCAAAAAATTAGTATTATATACATTTGTACATGTAAGAATGTGTGTAATAGTTGTAATTAAATTATGGTCAAACCACAATTGGGTTTTATGATGTATTTTGTAATGTTTCACAAAATTGGCCAATTATGAAAATATCTTGAATAGCTGCAGGCTGCATCCGTAATATTGGCATGTCTGTGATGACTGTTTATCTGAACTGTCTCAGACATGTTAATTAGTGTCTGTGAAGTTAGATAGGGAGAAAGATTAATGAAAGCATATATATGAGAAAAGTATCTGATTCAGTCATTCGGTTCTGAATTGTGAAAGGACGTTTTCTACAACAAATGACAGATACTGGCGCCAAACATATTTTCCTAACTGAATAAAAAATACTACACTTGTTATAATCCAGGCTTGTTATAATCTATCATTCACAACATATGAATGAAGAGACTTATCTGCAAGGCTGCATTTGGAAAATAGATGAATATTACGTTTACGTTTCCTAATTTCATTCAGTGCTTGCTTTATTACCTGCGTCTACATGAGCCTCATAAAGTTGCTTTTAATTCCCCAGCTGAGTAATATAACTGAAAACCCGTGAAATCTAACAAAGTCTCCTGACAATGATGATATTGTGGAGGTAACGTTGCTGATAAAATGAATGTTTATCACTAAACTCAAAACTGCACCATGGGTGGGGAAAAATAAACACTGTAAATAATGATCTAATCTTGCCCTGTGGCTAAAGTCATCAACATTGCGCTTATAGCTTTGTTCAGCTTAAAAACAGATTTGAAAGTACTACTGCTTTGTCTGTTTTTCTCAAGAACTCTTTTCAAAGGCTAAAGATGAATTTACAATAATAAAGAACTGTTTATGGTTGCTTTGTAAGATAACTAGGATTGTGTGAACTAGGATTGTAGGATAATATATGATCTCCTTAGATTTTGTTGACCGCATATATTTTCTAGTCACTACTAGTATTAAGAAAATTAAATGATTGAAGAGCTAATTCTGAAATCATACTCATAGACCTTAAAGTTTTAAAAAGAAGATTTTAAAAAACATAGAAGCAAAAAGAAACTGGCCATTATATTTTTCCTCCAGGCCAGAATGGAAATTCCTGCTGTAATCTTTAATGACTAGACTAGTGTAGACTCTCATTTAGCAATTATCATGCGTGGGACTCGCTGCTTGGCACCAAGCACTGCCTCTGGTACGTCTCAAAACCTAGACAAAGCCTATCTTAAATATTTACTACTCTTAAGACCTCCTAAGGCTACATGAAACCAGGTGTTACACCTGTTTTAAACCTCTTTATTAGGTTTGGAACACTTACAGTTGTTTGACCAGGTCAGAGGTGATATATGGCCAACGGCTACAAGCGGAAATTGAAGTGGCCATCGATCTAAAGGATACGCGATCGAACGGCACGTTAATTTGTAGTAATAGCGGGGCTGTTAATGGCGACACCTTATTAAATGGTAGACAAATAAAACGTGTGTGTCTGTAAAAGAATTGACCCAGTTTTGTATGTGTAATGCTAGTCGTATTCAGTTCTCCAGTCAACAAGGGAATACAGCTGCATAAAAAAAATCTACAGTGATACCAGTACAACAATTATCTATATTACAATACATAGTTGTACAGATTGCCATAATATCATTCTTTATTATCCAAAAAATGTTAAGTTACTTAAATCATTATCATCACTTCCACAGAATCAACAACCTTTCCTGTACCTCGCAAAAGACGTCATCTCAAGAAAAAAGCCATGCCAAGGATTTCCCTAATTGCTTAAGGCCGACCCTTCCCTCCGTATGGACACATTATGCCTATCTCCGACAACATTAGCGTACCTCCAGATCGGCAAGACTTCCAGATCAAGACGTCTTGATTGTGCGAGCTGGAAGGATTCCTGAAGATGTATCGTTTCTGTTGTAATTCCTGGAGTCCTAATCCTCTAGAACATAGGGGAGATTGCTCGTGGACGAAGTATGCTCTCCAACAGGAAGCAGAGACTTTTCTCCAACAGTTCTTAGAATACTGATAAAGGTGGGAGGCTTAGAAGCTTTACAACTGATTGAGGAATGGAGAGAACATGTCTACAAGACTGGACATTTGTGATGGGGGAGTAGGAGGGGAAGGAAGTACTTGTGGATCAGGTATGGTTACTGAGAGGTCATCTATGGATCATTTTGCTTAAATCTAAAAAATGCATTTATTTTTCTGAATAGAAATATGAGATCTGTTATAACTGCTGTGTTCCATTGACAAGCAGCTTCTAAATCCTAATATTCTAGCAATAACATCATTGGTATGGGATTATCAATTAAAAAGATGAAGTCTTACCAAGGAAGTTCATCCTTGCATAACATGAATACCAGTGAAATACAAAACATAGAAGAGGTATCTCTTTAGTCTACAAAATGTCTCTTATTTTCTGAACATCCATGTTGATTAAACATTTCAATTTCTACATTGAGAAACATTCAAAAAGCCTCTTCGTTCCTACTCTCTACCTAACTGGTGTTCATACCACACCTTTTATTGTAACTTTTGCCTAACACTTCAAAATGCCTAACTCAAGCAAAGCACAGCTCCCTTTTATGTAATCTGGTCAATAATACATTAACATGGGTAAACCTTGAAACTACATACCTGATATTTGTTGGCAAGAAATACAATGTATACTGACCACCATTTAAAACCATGTTCAAAACAGGTATAGAAATCTTAGTGAGAGAAAACAGTGTTTGTTAGGATGCTGCCCAACTATACAGTGTAAACTGTAACCCCTGATACAGCCAAAAAGTCTGTTTGCCTAACTGGGCAATTAACCTTATCCCTGCTGCCTAACCTTTCGAACCAGTACAAATTTGGTCAAAAAGGCAGTCCTGGCAGGTAGAAGGTTAAATCAGTCCATCATTAGACTTAAAATTTTCTTTTTTGTACCTTGTTCTACAATGTAGCAACTCAACTTAAGACATCAAAGATTTAAAATTTAAATCCAACATGTACATGTATTAGTGTATGTAACGTTATGTACTTTTGACTGACTCTGAAATGCAAAGAAGGGCATTTGAAACAAACCATTTTTGTACACCTGCATTTAAAATACATTACAGGGTTGTTCAAGATTAATTGGACACAGTATAATGTACAAAAGTGGAAGGTTGCTTTTGAAGTTTTGTACTCACCATGTACAGGAGTACGAGGCACAGCACCACCTCTACATAGTTCAGGCTACATGGAGAGAAAAAAGGGTAAAACAAACGACTTCAGTTACAGTCAGTCATCATGACAGTGGGGAAAGATATTAAGAAGGCAGCACACTTATCTTACATGATTATAACAGTACATGTACCAACAGCTGAAGCTGCATCATTATTGTATTAAACTGAATACTAGTATTAAAAGGAATGACGAGAAAGAAGGTAAAGCACGCAGTTGGCTGTACTGGCATCAAGGTTTCTTCACATGAAGTGACTGTCAGCCACACTTGTCATGAGCATGATCTGTAGAAAATTGCAATGGACAGTACAGATTTGATTGATTAGACTGAAAGTGATAGATAAAAGACAATTGCAGCAGAATAAGGAAATTACAGAATAATGATGTCTTAACCTGTATTTTGTAAGCTGTTTGATACACAGAATTACTTTTCAAAACCACTATCTTAGTTACTACTAAGAATGTCAAAGTCCCACGTTTTTACATACTCCCATTCCCTAATACAGGATAACTTCTTTTATTATGATACTGGTAGACAAGAGTTAGTGTACTCACAGAGAAACGGCCATCACAAAGCTGTCTGTCATGTCCTTATACCTCATGTCAACATCAATGTACAGGCTGTCTGTAGAGGAAATAGTTTTGTACATACTAATAATCATAATTGGTACCTCCTCATGTGTCAAGAGCGGCCTCTAGCGACCCTTGGCAAAATCACAGTAATGACACCACGAGGGATCCCCCAGGGACCATAGTTCGGAGGCGTTGGGGTGGGGGGCACTTTGAGGTGTTTAACAGCTGATTATAGCCTGCATTCATTGACAATTTGACTCCTTAACTTATATACTGTTAAACTGCATCCTTATTAGGACTCTCACTTTCATAATTTTTAGAGATTTTCGGGCATTCCCCCTATTAAGTATCCCAACTCACAAGGTTTCCAGTACAGGTCCAGGGCACCTCCCGGGAATGTGTGCGGCCTTAACCAGATGAAGGACGCGTCCCACGTCTGTATAACCGCCGTGCTGACCAGCCAAGCCTTCACCCATCCTGGAAGGGGAGTCTTTTCCTCTGCCATGGTAGTTCTTGTGCCGAGCAAAGGTCGGGAGAGTTTCGCTGTGCTGGTAACTGATTTAGTAATTATGAAAGTCCCGCGCAAGGAGTTGTGGGGGACAACACCCACATCCTCACCTATCAAGAGCGACCTCTGTCGATTCTTCTCAACATCACAGTATTTTTAACCTACAGGTAGATGCAGTTTTGAGTACTGTGATACTGTATGGGCCAACTGTGGGAAATCTCTCTCTGACAATCTCCAGAAACTCCAAAACCGTGCAGCACGGATTGTCCTCGGTTTGTCACGAACATCACATGTAGATAACGAGCAGCTATCTGCACTAGGTTGGGTTTCCCTGACATCCCGCCGGCAAATGCACCTTCTTCAAACTGTCTTTAAGTCAATCCATCAGCAGGTACCAGCGTATTTACAAGTATTTAATAGAACTTCTCACACCTATGCAACAAGGCAAAATTCGTATTTATCATTACAACTACCTAAAGTTAAACTGGAATCCGGCCGTAGAAAATTTGCATATAGGGGTGCATTTGCATGGAATGAGTTGCCTGGTACAGTTAGGGTGGTCACATCTGGCCACTCTTTCAAGAAGCTGATAAAACATCATTGCTGACCTCTGACCTCTCGACCCAGCCTGATCCATCGATTATGATGCTCGGTTGTGTATATACATATATGTTATTTTTTGTTATACTGTTTACTGTTGTTGTTGTTTATGTCTATCTGTACAGGGCACGCCTGTAAAGCAGTACATTGTACTGAGTGCGTCTACCCTGTATAAAGAAGACAGAAATAAATAAATAAATAAATAAATGCAAATACATCCTCCTATACTATCAAACTTGTCGTGTATAAGATGCGAAAAGATGTTGGATGTAGGGGATTATGGTATCTGTTTTCAAATAGGCACTAGGAAGTGGCGATAGGAACATTTATCCTAAGCATGAAGGCGGGGCTCCCATGGTTAGCTTGTCTAAAAATGAGCCGGATGGCACGTAACTAGCCCAGGGTAAATTTTATCCTAGACAGACACGATTACTTTCAGAAATCCCATGATCTGTTCACCCAGATGAGATGATGATCATTTAATCGACTTTCTCGGTGTAATAACAACATAAAGCACATAACGTACTCCATACCGAAGCGAATCTCCGCCGGAAATCAATATATTTCTGTCAATTTCGATCCGAAAATCGCCAGTCATCCCCTGCATGTAGTCGTGTAAGACTTGAAAATCTAAGAGGATTGTCATTTCAACAGTATAAAGGCCAACGAGTAATGCAATCATGCGACTTACACACATATCTTCTCGTCACTAGCGTTACATGTATAACGTTACCGTCCATCACGCCCTTTTGCAAAACCCTAAATAGTACAGTCAGTGCAGTGTGCCCTAGCCAATAACCTAACATGCGCAGGGCTATTATTGCGCACTAATTGGCTCATAACGCGCAGAGTACGAAGTGAAAGCCTCGGAAGGCAGGCTATCTCCGACCAATCCGCCTTTTTGTCTCTTACTTGCCGATAAAATGGACGCCCGACAGAGATTAACACGGCGACTGCCTCCTCTACCGTCTTCTCTGGGAAATAAAGGTAAGGTTGTCAATTTAATTCTTCTGTCTGTTGCTTTATATCTGAATTACAACAGAGGAAACAAGAAGGTTTCTTGAAACCTCATTGTCCTGGAATTAAAGAGCTTGAAAGTGTTCTCGGTGTTCCAGGTAACTGTTATATCGACGTCGGTGTTGCTTTGAAGTCCCATGACAGTTTTAATACCTTGCATACTTTCCCTTTTTTAGGGAACACCACTATAAACTCTGATTGAGTGTAACACTTGCAGCGTATATTCCTTCGTATTTAGGCACGCCTACATCCATATCTTATGTTATCCAGGTAAAAATGATCGAACACTCTTTGAAAAAATTAAAAGCTGCGTATAACAATAGCGTCTATTCCAGAGACTGACGTCACAATTTGCGATTCTTCTGTTTGTGATTTCATAGTAGCCGACGATTTGTGGGATGTGGAAAAAAGTTCTACAACGTGTTTCTTGACCGTTTGCCCTGGTGACATTTTAATAGTGTTGTAGCTACAACAAACACAGTACTAGTACCCCTTTAGGCATGCATTTTTCATCGGAAACGTCACTAATCTAAGACCAATGTGACGAAAAATAGACGTAGCAAAGTAAACGTTTTATAGCAAATGAACGTTTTTATCTGAACCGAAAGCCCTAAAGCTTTGTCACCGGGGAAAGACTCATGTATACACCAGTCTACTTCTGCCAATAGAAACACTGTACATTTGTGTATAAGAGAGGATTCTGACCAAGTGAACCAATGTTAATATTTATTAGACGCCCAGACGGAATCCGAGGGCCAGACACCATCCACTCTGCACAGACGAACCCTCCGTAAAGTCGTCATCAAGAAACCCTCGCTGTGGTCATGTTTGTTTCCAAACATCGCAGCTCGCAGAGAACAGGTAACGCTTTCTTTTCTTTTCATCATGAATATTTCAGCCTAGTTTTCTTTGTGTGTGTATTGAGTGGTGAGAAACGCACCAGATGGCATTTTACTGAGTGTAAAGACGATTTTAGTGGGGGTAAGGGCGGTTTTATGATCGGTGTGTACTCTTTGGGAACTAAACGACAACACAGGCTGGTATTAATAATATTTGAAAGCCATTTATGCTGCCATCTTTTCAATACTGCTGAAAGAAAAGCAAATAGGTTGACGTTACACAGAACTAAACAAAAGATTTTGATTTATGTTTGTCAAATATGGGAAATAGGGGCTTCTCGCCAAATGTATTTTTAGTTGGAGAGCAAGTCTTAAGAGTATACATAAACATTGAAAGTTTCGAGGGTAACTAACAGCCGGACTGTCGAAGCCGTCGCACGAATCCTTGAGTGTCCCATCCCACTCCAAAGTTAGTATTCATCAGCAATAAACATTGAACTTTGTTTTGAATGTAGCTTTGGTACAGGATGAAAACGGAGCCTCGCGGTCTTGCTTTCATCCTCAACAACAAGCACTTCGACACCATGAAGGTCCGCCACGGCTCCGACTGTGACTCCCGCAACATGGAGCACCTTCTCAAGGCGCTCAGGTTCAAAACCGTGGTGCACAGGGACCTGACTGCTGAGGTAAGCGGGGCATTTCAGTGTGGTAAATGTCGTCTGCATTTTTTAAAACATGGTCTCCATGGCAGGTATTGTTGTGTGGTAATGTGACGTAGAAATACCGTTAACATTCGAACGCGTTCTAAGAACCTATTTTGCGCTGACGTACACACATTCGAAAGCATCTAGCATGTTCGAACGCGTTTGAATGTTGACGGAAATGATGTAATCACCCCGGGCCCGCGATGTAAGCAGTTTTTGTGGTTCACGGAAGTGTGCACTCGTCTGCTGTATATGTAGTATGGATCAGTGAACAGAACTCCACGTTGTTTTCAGGAAACTCTGTCCGAACTGCGGAAGTTTTCTCTCCTGAACCACTCGGACTACGACTGCTGTGCCGTGGTCCTCCTGAGCCATGGAAACGCCGAGGCCATCTTTGGAACGGACGGCAAACCCGTCAGCTATAGCGCCATCCTCCAGCGCTTCGACGGGCAGCACTGCAAGGCCCTCATCAACAAACCTAAACTCTTCTTCATGGAGGCGTGCAGAGGAGGTGATTATGGCAGTATTGCTGTGCAAAGTTAGCCAGTTCCCCTTTTTCAATTCATAACATAGTGCTAGTAGTTAACTGAGTTATTTGCACAAATAGAATGACTGACCATTTCTTTCAGACATGACAGACAGAGGAGCGGATGAATTTCCACTCTTGCTGCCGTTCAGCTACCAGGTCTCAGAAGCAAACAGGCAGAGGAACTACTTTGTACCGAGTGGCATGCCCAACATTTGTGACATCTACCTCGCCTTCTCTACCGTCCCAGGTAAAGAGACGATAACATGTCACTTTAGAAAATGCTATTTGACTCTAACAGCATGTCCTGTCCATGGTGCTGAAAGATGTGTATGGGGAAACGCGGTCTGATCGCGGCTCGGGTCACATTTTCACTGAAACTTTGAAAGGCTGTACACACACAGCTTTATATTCTTTTCTAAAGAATGCCTCCACGTGGAATCATCCGCGTTACAACCGATTACTATGCCATTGGCAAAGTCAGGTGTGTAGAATATGTCCTTAACAGTGGGACAACGCTAGGATGTATTGCCTACTCAATAAAGAAGTTCAATTGAAATAAATGCTATGAGTTTTGCAACTGACTATGAGCCACCTCCCACTGTAGGTTACACATCATGGCGGAACTCCCAACGCGGCAGCTGGTTTGTCCAATCACTGATCGACGTTTTCACAGAGTACGCCGCCAGGGAGGACCTGTGCTCACTCATGACAAGAGTAAGTTCGAAGAGATATTTTTATATTTTACTTTAAATGCACGTAATTAATGTGGCACTTATGAACATATGAGATTGTAGCATTTGCTTTGTTTCCATTTTCGGCATAGATCAAAAGATGATGGGGATGGGGAGACATTGATATCTCAAATTCAAAAGTCTATCCTGTCGTTTGCAGGTGAATCAAAAGGTGGCGCTGTCCTTCGAATCGCAAGGTGGAAAGCTGACCAAGAGGAAACAGGTGCCCGCACCAGTAAACATGCTGACAAAGAAACTTTACTTCTTCCCCGAGTATGCCAGATAGACGCTCTAGGATAGAATTTTTGTTCTACAAATTGTCAAGTTTCACCGACAACGGTTGAAACAAAAAAACACTTGTGCGAAAATCGTAGAGCGAATGGTGGAAAACCACCGCCGCATGACTGAAGCAAAATGCTTTGAGGCAAAAGTCACTACCACAAACTGGAGACACAAAGTTGCAACCAAAAAGAATGTACATTGTAGTACAATGCTTGGTTGGCATTACCTAAAAAGCTCCACGACAAGGCGGTCCCAATGTGGTGGAAGATAACAAAACATGATACCTGTCAAGTTTACATCAAGTTTACCAAAAACAGCCAATGACACGTCACCACTGTTGGTGATTGCTTATGACAATCTACATGAGACAATCATCTTGCAAATCTTCCATCATAATCTTCTATCAATAAACATCCTTCTTCAGTTCTTGTTGTCCACGATTATTACACATTATCTACATCATGATATGAAGTAAAACACTTCATATCATGTGAAGAATGCTAAGTTGATCTCACAAATCTAGTGGTAATATTCTTAGATGTTCTAGAGCTTAAATTGGGTGTCAAGTATCTGGCTAGAGGGAACCGGTTTCACAAAGAAGACGTCAAAGTATGATATAAACTGCACTCCTCAGCTGAAAGGGGTTCTTGGAGCCTGGTTTACCAATGTCCCCGAACCATCACAGACCATAACACCATGGTAACGTTACCGATATGTACGATTCAGGTTTAGGGTGGGTGGGTCAGTGTGCTGAAACCTTCCCTGGTCCTCACGGCTTCCTGTCCACCTGCAGGTGAACGGTTTTGGTAGTTTTCCCGCGATAGTTGACCGCCGTGCAGACGTAGTCACCCGTGTCCCCCACGGTGGCCTGATGGATGGACAGTGTGCCGCTGTTTTCTATGTCAATCACTTCCATTCTTGGGAACCCCCACCCCACCGACAACATGTCACCGCCTGGTGTGGTCCAGAACACCTCCGCGAGGGGGCAGCCCGTCACTCGGCAGTTGAGCATAGCGCTTTGGCCCTCCTGGACGTGGTCATCGCTGCCGCTGGTGTCTATGGAAGGTGCCTGTTCATGTTCACAGTCGCATGTCAGTTCGATCAGTGGTATGCCAGACAGATATTTACCGCTCAATTTTGGCGGGCTGGCGCAAACGACATCCACGTAGGGATAAGAATGAGGTTTCCTGCTCTGAACCCAAGCGGCTAAATCTTTCAGCTGACAATCGCACTTAAAGGGACAGCCGTCGATAGCTAGGCTCAGCAATTTCGGAAGCCCCTCTGCTATTTTACCTGGGAGGAAATGGAGGAAATTTCCCTGGTCCAGCATGACTTCAGTCAGATTTGAAAACGACGCCGGCGAAAACGCGCCTTCCTCTATAATCCGTATCCTGTTGCCTGCAAAGTTGAGAAAGGTAGTGGACGTGACCCCTGGGAACGAGTCCGGTCCCAGGTATACGATCTTGTTCTCGTACAAAGCGGGGAAATAAAGTGACGAGGGCCCTGTGAAAGCGGGAACCACGTGATCAACATTGGTGAAGTTGTTTCCTCCCATATCCAGGAACGTCATTCTTTCAAACCCGTCAAATGACTTAGGATGTAGACGGCTCAACCGGTTGTAGGAAAGATCTAGACTGTATAACTGTTTCATCCCGGTAAACAAGCCTGGAGGGACTTCTGTCAGCTCGTTGTGAGACAGGTACAGGAAACTCAGAGTCGACGTACAGGCAAAAACGTCAATAGGTAGAGTTGAAATGTTGTTATAGTTCAGGGAGATTTTGTCTAGAGCGTCACTGCCACAGAGTGCTTTCGGATCTAGGGTTCCCGCTCTTCGGACGCTTGTGATGTTGTTGAGATTCAAAGTGGACAACCTGGAGGGAAGAAAAGTTAGAAATAAATCGATAAGACGAATAACGAAGAAACAACAACTCAAACACCTTCTCGCTCTTCTCCCAATAAATGATAAATCAGTGCAGAAGCTCTCGGAACTACAAAACGGTTCATCGCTCTTTATCAATAAACGTGACAACGATGACCTGTTATAAGCTATAAAGATCGACATTTTTGAGAACCGGCACCACAGTTCTCCCACTTGTACTCACCTTCTCAAGGCAGAAAACTGGCCTGCATGTAGATCCTCCTCAATAGGATTGTTGCTCAGCGTAAGGGTTTGCAGATGTTTACCGGCGTTCGCCATCTTGGTTGGAAAGCTGCCGAGAAGGTTGTCTCCAAGGTCAAGTTCTAGGAGAGAACTGAGCCCTGCCAGGGTCATTTCGCGGATAAAGTTGTTAGCCAGAAGGAGATACTGAAGAGCATCAAACTCAACAAAGGCTCCACTTTCAAGAACGCTAATTTTGTTGTTCGAAATGTCCAGATAGTTGAGAGCGGGGAGCTGTGTGAAGGTGTCATTCTGGATATTTGTAATGTAATTATTCGGCAGGGTGATCGTTTCTAACTTTGGATGATCCTGGAACCAACCGTCAATTTGAGTGATTTTGTTGTTATCAAAGGCAACACTTGTCAAGTCTTTGAGTCCAGAAAATATGCCCTTTTCGACATTTCTGATACTGTTGAAACTGCAATCCAAATATTGTAACTTCCGCATCTCCGCAAGAGCAAACAAAGTGAGCGACTCAAGTCGGTTGTTGTGTAGTTCTAAGATGGTTAAATTGTGGACACCGAAAAGACTTCCAGAGTCAAGATACGAGATGTTGTTCCACGAAAGGTCAACGAACTGTAGCGTGGAGTGGTTGGTGAAGATATCATATGGAACCATGCCGAGGTGGTTGTGGTTCCCGTCAAATCTGGTCAAC
This sequence comes from Branchiostoma floridae x Branchiostoma japonicum, assembly GCA_013266295.2. Classification (NCBI taxonomy): domain Eukaryota; kingdom Metazoa; phylum Chordata; class Leptocardii; order Amphioxiformes; family Branchiostomatidae; genus Branchiostoma; species Branchiostoma floridae x Branchiostoma japonicum. The sequence goes on along the minus strand of CM023827.1, from coordinate 10,277,602 downwards.
TGGTTTAGATAGCTGAGCATGCCGGGAGGGAACATGGTGATGGAGTTGTTGAAAATCAAGAGTTCCGTTATTGTCGGCAGGTTGTCGAAGGTCCCCAGCTCCACCGTGGTCAGGTTTAGATTCCACCAGATCTGCAACCGTTTCAAGTCCGGTAGATGCACGAAATCACCTTTGCGAAGCATCTTTATTGGGGTGAAACCTGCAAATGTCGGAATTGCGAGTTTAATCAAGTATAAGCTAGCCTACTACACCTATATCAGAGCCAAAACGCTAACACTTGTATCCCTGGAACAAATTCAAACAAGAATTCGCAAAATGTCCTAGTATAAAACCAGGACCTAGCATAAATAGATATTTGTAGATGAATACCCGTCATTCTAAAATGTAGCAATTCCAATATGCTTTAACATTTATAGGACGAGAAAAGAAAGCAAAGTTGCTTGAATATTTTGGAGGGTATATGAAGGCATGATCATGCTCACCTATGACTAGAACAGTCGTGTTCTTCGGTACGTCCCGTGGTACCGCAGTGATGTTTGGTCCCTGGCAGGTGACGGAGTACTCATGCCGATCGCCGGAGCGGCAGTCACAGTACTTTGGACACCCTGTGGTCCCGGACAGGACGGCCACCAAAAGACCCAGGACGAGGATGTACCTTTCTGCCATTGTGTCGAATCCAAATATCTGATAGAATAACAAGAGCACGAATCAATCGTAAGGAGAGCCGTAAGCTTGTCTCCATTGCATATAATCTCAATCGACGCAATTGGTTGTACAGTCAGCCCATGTGTTTGACGATACGTTTGTTGAAGATTCTAACATATACATCCATGATATGGTATACATACATGTACAGATATGTATTAACTGATGTATACGGAACTGGAATAGTATAGAGGATCGGTGTTCATCTTATGAAAATATAATTTCAATACTAAATTCAATACTGTCTCACATGCATACACTAACTATGAATGATAAGTAAGCTTGAGACGTAGAAAACGGGATTTCTGAAAGAGTTTATATTACAATTAAGCAAGAAAGAGAGAAAAAAATTGCCAAAGAAGGTAATATTTTCACCTCCGAGTGCCACTCCTTCCGCAGCAAACTGAACTTTGACCGATGTGTGCTGAGTTGTAAACAGGTGTGTGACGACCACGCGACCAAAGGTTACTAGCGGGCAGTAGGGTGCAACGCCCCAAGCGGCCATGGACGTCCTGGCGTCCTTTATTTTTAGAATCACCGAAAGGAAAGAATGGACGAACGAACGACTAAAGCTCATCAATGTAGCTGTTGAAAACTAGAAATGTATGTACACAAAGCATATTCATTTTCCTGCATTTATCAACAGGTTCGTCAGGCTAGTCAGTATTCATTCCGTTGCATGTATCAAAATCGACCCCTATTTATTGCTGTCGATACTGCACCTCTATCGCGTCGTTTTTACCATTACGCACTGTATACCTGAAGTGGTTATTTTTGTTACTACCACGTCGTTTGGGGTCCCAACCCCACTGCTTGAGGGCTGGAACCAAGCGTGCGAAGAAAAAAAGTTGCCTTCCGGGACTATATGCCGCCGCGCCGCGTGCCTGCGAAGCTGGTGTGTTACGCCAAAGGGCGGTTATGCCGGCTATACAGATACAGATATGTTCTCAGACATGTTATACACATCAAAACCAATCATCAAAATTCAACATCACAGGTCACGGTCTTTCCTTTTATTTACTTGAAATGCAGTGACAGTATACACCCACCACCGGTCTATCGGTTGACAGTCAAATTCAATCCCAACATTTCATAAATATACACAGAACATACCCAACACCACACACATTCACTTCTCCTGGCCGTAAAATACATCACCAAAATGTCAGAACCATTCTGACGGAATATACAGTAAATGTTACCGATAATTCCTGCTGCAACTACAATCTGAGATTTATACTTCAATTTTTTCTTTAATATTCCTAACATCTATTGATATGCATGGTGGCAACTCATCATAGTAAAGTCTGAGCCATGACTTCACAAGATTTGGTTCCATGTGGATGTGTGAGGCACATGTACAAGCTATGATATGTGAGAGTAGCAGGAACAAGTGCTTGTAGCAAAGGCATTACACACATATTTTCAAATTGATTCCTCATAACTAATCTACATATTTGTGACGTGTGCATGTACATACCTTTGCAAAGTGCTAAAATTCAATTTCATTGATTATCGTTATTAGCAAATGTGGTTGCATGAAATAATTTTGGCATGGTTAAGTCTAACACTAAAGGAGCCACAGCTATAAAATTCATTCCTCACACAACAAGGATCGCTCCAAAACAAATCAGAAAATAAAGTCCTTGACTTGCTACACAGTTACTGAACTTCAACATAGGATGTTCACTTCTACTTAAACTATGTCCATCTACATCTTCTATTCCACAAAACGTTGCACATTGACCCTGTATGATGAAATGTATAGCGATGGAATGTTTTCCTGCTTAAAAAAAACAATTTCGTAGAATGGCTGTAACATTTTTCATCTTTTACAGACTGCATTCTATTTACTTCATGCTAAGTTCTAGGAATTATGTACATCTTTAGATCCTACTTAATTGTGCTGAGATTTCCTAGATTTTAACTTTGTCAGAAGGGAAACTTTTCTTGTACACTTTGTATGACATTTTCTCCTGGACGATATAAGATTGTCACAATTGTCCTAAAAATTACTTGCACTGATACCTCATATGCCTTACAAACACAACAACAAAAGATTGCAAATAACATCACTATAAACTTTCTCTCTACTAGATGTACTACTGATATGCCCTTAAACATTTACCCCTGGTGGCCTTTAACTTATCTTGTTCAACTGGCAAATTCGCTCCTTTTATTTGAAATTCAAAATCATTATATGCTTGCACATGTATCTGATTATCAGTATCCAGTCATAGAAGAAAGTTCTGAACTTCACAACAGTTAATTGTTTTGGGTTATTTTTACCATTGCACCACAGAAAACCCACAGAGCTACAGGTATTTTTCCTAAGGAAATTGGAAAAGATGACAGAATGTTGCAAACTGGATCTATTCACCCTTTCTAGTCTACTTTAATAGGATGGAGGAAAGTGACAACTAGTATATTGCAATTGCAAAGTTTTGGTGATTTGAATCATACTTTCTTTGACAGTAGCTATTAAAGTAAATGGAAATGATACAATACATCCCTTTCAGAAACTACAAGTATTTGAACAATTAGAATTCAAACAATTAGAATATTAGAATATTTCAAAGATGCATTTCTGTTATTTCACCCTGCTTTTTGATATGTCAGCATCCAAGAAACTATCATTTGGAATGATACAATGATGAGTAGGGCTTATACTTTGACATTTCAACTAAGATTTGAAAAACCTTATACATATATAACTTATAGAAATAATAAAGAGTTATGTCTAGTATTAGATACTAGTAGTGATTTTTCACAATTTCTCCATCAATTCCTTTCCTTTTCAAACTAAACTCTGCTATAAGTTAAATCAGATAATAAAGTTATATACTCTAGTTTAATGTGCTTTGATAAAGATTGTCATAATAATCAAACTTGATATCATTCTCTCACTTAAACATAGATTTGATTTGTAACTTTACTTAGAATGCTTTGCACATTTGGCTAGTCTTATTTCTTTACTTCAAATTTACAACTAAGAAAACTAATGATAACACAAAGAAAACTTTTTACAAGGACAGTTGAAAAGCCATGGTTGGTATACTTATTCAGTCAGTAGTTTGGGGGTTAAGTTAAAAGTATTTGTAGCTAAAAAGCTTTGTGTAAATATTTCATAGATGTGACTCTCATGTCTTTACATTTATCATCACTACAGATACCTGCATTTTGGAATGGCGAAAAATTGGAATATTGTGAAATTTCTGTCTATTTTGACAAACAATTATTCAGTTCCTACAGTTCCTGAAGCTGGTTCCTGTATATGGTCTTGACTGTATCATGATAAATGTGTGCATACAAAAACTGTAACTGCACCAATTCTAGTCACCAATACTCTCAAATTCAGCACACATACTTCATTAACCAACAGCTCTTCTTGCACTTTCACAAAGTTTAAGTCCACCCCCTCCCAAAAAATGACTTACTCTCCCTCAAAATGAATCTACTGATCCAATTTATACAAGTTTTTGACTCAGGTTGTCTGATTTTGGACCAGTGCATTTCTGCTGTGGGGGTGTCCAGGTTCTGTGTGTGTGGTCAGCACCCCGTTTCCCACCAGATTGGGTACTTGTCCCTCAGCTAGTATCTGGCCTGGAACTCATAGTGCCACCTGTTGAAGTCGATGTTGAAGGCTACCAGACTGCCTGACGACAGACCTACTAGTACAGTTCTGGAGGTAAAACAAATGGTGAGGTTGTTAGAATTAATTAAAGCCTTGCCCTCAGTAAAAAGAACTTTGTGTCCAACTATGCAAATGCTGAACATAAACAGTTCACTAGCTGTTCTCACTAAACATTCCTGTTACAGCTATATGTCAGTTTTAGTCATTCAATCATTCATCTACACAAAATTTCTGCATGTGATCGCCAAACAAAAAGATGACAAGAGCCAGTTGTTTGCATGTAGATATTGTGTAGTTCCCGAATTTTGCCTACATATCAGATCCATTTCTCTTCTTCAGTGTAGTTGAGACTTTCAATAAGTTAAACCACTGGAAAAGCTGCTGCTTACTTTTGGTCGTGAGTGAGGTCGAGGGCCCGGACACTGCTGTCCACACCGGGGAAGGTGTAGAGGAGTTTGAAGTTGCTGGTCTGCCAAACCTCCACTATCCTGTTGTCTCCTCCTGTCACCAAGTACTGACCATCCGCACTCAGTACCATCGACTGGTGGGACACAGAACAGGATTTTTAGAATGTAACACAGTGAACGTGGGGTCACGTGGCATAACGACAGAGCATTCGGCTCAGAACCAAGAGGTCCCGGGTTCGAACCCTGCCAAGACACGACTTTCCTCACTTCACTGAAAATGAGTATGCCAGAATGATCATTATCATGATCGTGGGCATTAAAGGGAAACCAACCAAACCAAACAGTTAAACAACAAAAAAGTCTCTCTGAATATTTGGATTTCCCTGCTACAGCCTTCATCAGCTTCAAATGATCAATCAGTTGTGACATGTGGCACCTCCTGCCAGCACCGACACATTCACCTGCACAAAATGTTGTTTTTTTCTCAATCACTGCACAGTTTTCTGGGATCGGTTAGTGTTCACAGGTTGCTGAGCTCTGTTCAATCATAAATCATTCCACGGATAACAGATACTTGTATGCTGTATCTCACCAGAATGTTGTCGTTCAGCTCCATGGCCCTTAAGAACTTCCCGTTGAAGGTGAAGAGCGAGAGGTGACCCTTGTCGTAGCTGACCACCACCTGACCCTCGCACGACATCTTGACCAGAGTCGGATTCACGCAGAACTCCGGGGGATCCAGCGACCGCAGCAGGTCTCCGTTGATGGTGTGCACCAGGACTGGACCGCCTGGGCAGGGACAAGGACAGTTAGCAAGAGTACAGACCAGTGTCCTAGCCAGCGTCCGTCTTTCCATCATTTGAAGGAATTTTGCCGCACATGACGGACAAATATTTTGCCCACTCCATCATCTTTGACGAACCAAAATTGTCGTGTAAAGATATGAAAGAGATGTCATTATACTAAGCTTAGTCTACCAGCAAAATTTGCCCCTCAAAATGCTGCGAATAGCGTTTCAGAGGGTCAAGATTTCAAAATTTTCCCGTCAGAGCATGCCCCCAGACCCCCTCAAGATTGCACTCGCTATGATGTTACATCAAACAAAATTGAGGTGACGGAAACTCAGGCTGGCTAGAACACTGGTACAGGCAAAGCCTTTATCAGTAAACTACGCATGCTAAATGAGCTGAAACATCCCGTAATGACTAGGCCATGAACTGACCATACAGCTGGACACTGACCTCTGGAGCAGCTGATGACCAGGCCCAGCTCTGCGGACACACAGGCACTCAGAACCTCCGTCTCGTGGCCTGTCATGATGGTCTTGGGAATGGCACGCTCAACTGAAGGGGAGGTAGAAAAATATGGATCAAGCATCTGATATTGGTTATACAAAGGACTGGCACTGTAGCCATATGCTATCTGGATTAAACTAATAATCCAGATGATATTGAGGTGTATTCACATTAATTTGCAGGTAAAACATAAAATAAAGAAACTTTTCCACCCCATCCCACCATCGGTGACTGACTACATTCTAAAACCTTATCTAAGTCTATAAAGGTCAAGAGTTAGAACCTAAAGCCCTGCTCTGCTGCTAACCTAACAAGTCTGAGACCCAGACTACTGTACATCCTCACCCCTGTTGCTGTTGTGAGGTTCTCCTGTGATGGCCTGTAGCCTGGAGCTCCAGAACCACAGCAGGAGCGTGGCGTCCCTGCTCCCAGACACGATGTAGCAGTCCCCGCCGATGTAACACTCCGACCTGGCCAGACACGTCACCACGTCCCAGTGGCCATACACAACCTGCAGCAGCCGGCCTGGGGGAGGAAGAACCTTGTTATTTACTAAATTAGTTAGAGAGATAGGCTGTAAACTATCTGTGAGCTAAACATAAGCTATTATTATGACCATGCCTATGTCTTGTCATCGATATTTGAATCCCAAATGGTAAAACATTAAAAACAGTCATGCCAGATAACCTGCTTTACATATTTAGGAGAAGAGATTACAGGACCATATATATAATATATATATAGATGCTTCCCATTTATGCAAATGTACAAGTCTCATTTACATAAGTGGGAAGTTTCCATGCTAGTGTAACCATTGGGTACCTGAGTCAGTGGAGTATATCCTGAAGCTCTTGTCCCAGAAGCCACAGATGAGGATGTGCCTGTTGTCGGAGGTCAGCCTGCAGCAGCAGGAGTTCAGCTGGATACTCTGGTCCAGGATGTCGTTCACTTGGCGCCGGTGTACCCCTGTCCCTGCCACTGGAGCAAAACTTCATCGTCACAAATCGTACACAAAACCAAGGACGTTCAACAGACAAAACATTGTGGCCATTGAAAACTTAGGGCAAATTCTTTTTCAATTTGTCTTTTTCAATTTGTCTCTGGTCCACTGAATTTTTTTTTTTTTTGAGTGCAATGTTTTTACATAAATTTTTGGAATGAATCCAGCAATGATAACTCTTCAAAAGCATGTAGGGTAATAGGACTTGGCTTCACACTTTAGGGTGGTTGATGCTTCAGCATTCAAAGCTGCAGTTCAGTCTGAAACAGGCAGGTGGAGTCAGTGCCATGCAAAGACCAGGAGTCAGGGACAGCAACAATCATTGTGAACAGGATAGTAAGCATCAGAAGGTGTGTAGACAGCCCTACATTTTGGCATCTATACTACAATATAAATAATAAACAATCTGGCCTTTTCAACCTATATGCAGAACACAACTTGCTACAGATATTTTCAAACCTGTCACCTTATTCCTTGAACTTCTAGCCTGCTACTAGTATCTTTTCACACACTCCAAATACCACTTACATATGAGGGGGTCCACCTCTATGGCATACTGGTTGGGCTCCAGAGAGTACCCTGGCGCTCCTCTAAAGGTGGCTGGAATAACACAGAAGAAGCCATTACCTTGCTACACCACACAATAGCACAGAACTAACCATGTCACCCTGTACACTAGTCTATGTAAAGTATTGGTTTTCAGAGCTGGTATGGTTATCATACCGTGGTTTACTAGGGACTAGATTCAACTTATACTTTCTTCATATGTTTTATACTGTTTCTTTTTATATTAACAAGCTAGATGATTTAGAAAGTTTACATATCAATTCTCAACAACTGCTGGGCATTTTTACTCTTCCTGTTTTTGTTACTGACAGAATTTCGTTCTGTTCCATGTGGAAGAACTAAACAATTTTGTAATCTATAGAAAACAAGAATATAAGCTGTTTCCCTTAAGCTGGGAACTTGACTGATTATTTGATATGATCAATAATAGATATTGACTTAACTTGTGAAAAGTGCATAAGAAAGCAAACTGGAGTGCCGTAATATAAAGACAAAAACAAACTTTGGTGAAATCAAGTGTGGTGTGCAAAGAAATACATGTAAGACGTGATAAAGAAGAACAGAAGTGTCCTCTCAAACAGAAAGTGATAAAAGAAGTTGACAAAGCTTTTAAGAAATTACAAGATTATCTATCAGAGGCATACAAAATTGTCCTCCAAAATATATCATAGTAATTCTAAATCATTTGACTGTCAACATTGCTCTTTCAACCATTGTGGTACATTTAGATGCTGTCATTATGCTGGAGGTATACAGATGTGAAAATTCCTAAACTGGTGCTGTTGTAATTATAAAGGAAGAAGAGAAGTTGTCGTACCAGCGCTCGCGTTCCACTTGTTGATGGAGAAGAGGAGGTTGGCGGTTACCGTGGTGACAGCGGGGATGGGGACGTGGGGGTGCGTGTTGGCGGTGAGGTGGATGATGGGAGAGTTGGAGGGGAACTTGAGCGCCACCAGAACATCGTTCGTCCTCATGTCGGTAAACATCATTGGGGTCTGCAACAGGAAATAATAGTAGTGATTAAAAAAAGTTATGGCAACATGTATTGAAACATATACTCACTCACTATACAGTTTATCATCTGTTTTCCCCATCTTGAATGGTTAGGTATGTCTACTAGGTTCTACAGAACTTAAGATACGATGTATGAGAATTGTTATTTCCTAAGTGGACTCCAGAAATTAATTAAAGACTGCCCCTTTATGATTCTCACCATGCCAAAGCTAAAAATAGATACAATGTACTTGTAATTTATCTCTTTCAGTGTTGACATAACAGCCAAATATTTGGCAAGAGTAACAAGTCTGAAAGCCACATCCACTATAATGTATGAATGGACTGTGTTCTTGAAATAGTGATTCTGCAACAGTTGTAGGATGGTGATTAGCTGTCAGAGTAAACGTGACCATAGAGTAATACCAGATGCATAGCTGAGCTGCGGGGTGGGTGTGGCTCGGTCAGCAGCTGGCAGGGGGTCACACCAAAACTCTTAATCTGGTCCTTAATGGCCTGGAAAGAAAGGATACGGTAGGTGTCATTTCTCTACCTCGGTGTGTAAGCAGAATAAACTATTCACATTGCTGGTAGTACATGTATCATAAGTTTTGTCTTATAATAGCATTTAGTGTCATATATGTAAGTGCCTAATACTGGCAATTCCTACCAAACATATGTAAAACATAGATCATTCATCTATCACAGCCAAATTTTCATACTTTGAATGCTAAGCGTAATATTTTGTTTCTCATATAGTGCAATTTTTTTCTAACATTTACTCAAGTATTATATGATCTTTCTTGGTCTTTATTGAGGTGAGAGGAAATATGAAGAGTAGACAAACCTCTTTCATGACAGGATCTGTGATGGAGTCCAGGTTCACACTACCCTCGTACGTCAGGTAATAGAACATGTTGGTTGCACGGATGGCTTCAGGACCTGCAAATGTAAAGATACATTTCCTGTTATCAACTATGGAGAAAGGAATGGATGATTATATTGACATTTGTAAATTTGATGCTGAAGTTGTAATGTGTGTTATGCCAAAGGGTGGTTATACTGGGTACAGATACAGAAGTTTTTATGAATATCATCAGAGTCTGATACACCTACCAATGGTTACTTTTTAGCACAACATTTTATCATCATATTCTTTAGAATGTCAGTTAGTACATGTATCCCTCACCCATAGATTACTTTTAGTTTGCATATGATTTAGCAAGCTAGTCCTGCTATCTTACACATCCTTCATTCTACAAGCTAGTGTAATGAATTGTTCGAACTGTACAAAAGTTAGGAGAACAGCTATTTTAGTGTATTTCTGGGGAAGACCTTACCCTTCTGTTTGTATCCGAAAATGAGGTCTATCCACTGATGAAGCTGGCAAGATACAAATTCAGATTCCAGAGCCTGGAAAATAAAATGGGTAAATATGTTTAAAAACCACATAGTTACCTATTATACAAACCTGTACCAGTTCTCAATATTGTACAAGCAAAAACACTACAATTTGTGATTATGTTCCTAATTAGAGCTTAAGTCTGTTCTAGAATATCAAAAGGGATAATCTATCTATCTATAAAAGGGATAATATTGAAATGTATTTCTGCAGCCCTTTGATTCAGAAGACAATATAAGTGGATAAGAAGGAGAATATTTTTGTTTGCTCCCTCGACTTTTTAAGAAGAAGATCTGTTTGTTCTCACCATCCTGTTTAACCTGATGAACTCCTCCGGAGTCCTCGCCCATGCTGGCAGCACCACGTGGTCCACAGGCCGACTATCCTCCATTGTGCCCATGTTGTACCCATTCATGTTCATTAGCATTTCTGGCAGATAGTAGAACTCTGGTATGAGCTCCTACAGAACAGACAATACATTGTATGTCAAATGCAGAAATCTGGGCTGAATTGCTACCAATTAATAGCAGCAACATGGAAAACTTCCAAGAAAAAAAAAAACAAAGTAAAATTGTGCTGTTTGCTCAGAAACAGAACGTAAAGTTACAGAAATCTGTATTAAACAGGCAGAACTCTGCCTGGGAAACACTAATATGAGGCCTACATATTTAAAGCAGCAAAATTGCATTTATTAATGAAACTCTGTTTAGAGGGGAAATAAAACAGTAAGTCGAAAGTGGAACCAAAAAATGGCAAATACATTTTACATGTTCTTGTCCTTGGTACTGAAAAGGTATTCCATATGATTTCCATTGGAATTTTTGGATATGGATGAATGCATAGAAGTGCAAATTGTGCTTTCAAAACTTCAGTCTTCCATCTGTGTACACTTTTGCAAAAATGCTACAGAATCAATGAGCTTTATGCCTTGTCCCTGTACCTTGACATCTGAGGTGTCTCTCTGGCAGTTCCTCCATGTCTGTAAGATGTTAGAAAAGGTCCGGTTGGCGTGGTCAAACTTGTTGCCCTGGAGATTCAGGAACATGGTGGTGAATGGCTCCTAAGGGAGGTAGAAAAAAAAGACGTATACATGTTTACGTTTTCCAACAGCATCAAAACAATAATGGAAGAAAAAATGAATGAAAGCAACCACCAATATTCTGTTTGTATTTACTCTGACAGTAATGGATCAAGTTTATAGGAATGAACTAGTGAACTATCAAGTTCTTGTCAAAAACTACATGTAAGTCAGCACACTTTAGCAGTAAACAAAGGATGTGAAGCTGTCATCACAAAACTGTGGGCAGTGACACACAATTACAGACTTGTTGCTTAGCAGCACTTCATCCATAGCTTTGAGAAAGAGGCATTTGATTCTGGAAAAGTAAGACTTACTAATCTGATGAGGAAGTTGAGGACAAAGCCTGCGGTGGAGTAGTGGGTCCCGTAGTGAAAGGGTGCAACGTCAGGGTCGTCCCAAGCCTCGTACCGCTCTTGGAAGAATGATCGCCGCTTCGGGTTCAAAGCTCCAACAGGCTATTTCATCATAAAGGACACATTAGCTTTGCAGGAGTGAGTTTGCTTTTACTACTATGATATGGGAAGTTACATGTACCTATTGGCTCAAACATCATATAGTTATGGAGAGCTGTCAACAGTCTCCAACAGTCTACCACATACTGATGCCACCTAGCTGAATTCCTATGAATTACACTCCCTACACATTTTCCATATTTCAGAATACATGCAATTCCCTTCTATCAGAAGTTACAAGAATTGCAGCGACAGATTCAGCCTTGAACTCTCTTCTACATCTTGGAACTTAGCAAACAAACTAATGCAGGCCTTAAGGGACCATATATCTCACATGGAAAGTTGACACCAAAGTGTCAAGGAAACATTGATTAATGAAGATTCTGAGCTTTCTTGGGGGTCATTTCTAAATTACATATATTACATATCTTTTGAGTATAAATGATTCATCCATTTCTTTGAGGATTTTCTGCCATTTCAAGATGGATCCACTCTTTTTTTGAGATACACATGTAAATCCAATTATTTTGGAGTAAACTACATGTACATTGCTTCGGCAAAGGTTTTCTTTGTCTGATACTCAAACATGTCTAGTGCTCATTATGGAACATCCATAAGAACATTAATTTATTTAGGACTATCTTTTTCCTGGATGATGTGTGCTGATGTGTGTATGATTTCAGACATGAACTCTGACCTTTGACAAGTCGCGGAAGTTGCTCGGCAGCGTGAGGTCCAACTCCTCTGACTCATAGTTAGTCAGCACCCATGGGAACACTGGATACTGGTTCAGATCGTTGTATGTTCGACCTGAAAAAGACAGCAGAAGCTGCTCAAAGAAAATCCTATCATTCACCAATGAACACCTTTTGAGAACAGCTGGTCCTTATAAGTTCTGATGATGCAGTGAATGTTGAAAGTCTGGGATTTCCAACACCTTTTTTTTTACCAAAACACAACTTAAAACCTTAGGTCTAAATGCTAGAGCACAGATGAAATATAAGAGATTTCTTCTCCCTTTAGGAATTGGGGCTTAATTAGCTTTAAATTCTTGGAATCATATGTTTCAGAATTTAAAAAAAAACATGCAAAAATAATTATGTTCTCTCCTAAAATATGAACATCTAGTCATCATAACTCTCCCATTTGATGTGATTTCATGATGTCATCCCTACCAGCTATTGTGCTGACGAACATCAGGTATTCGAAGTTGGAGATCTCGCGGCGTTGCCAGCGGGCCGTCATGTTGGACATACGGAACAGCTGTTTTGGTGTTGCCAAGGAAACTCTCCTGTAAACAAACATCAACATTTCACTTACTGGTGACTGAGACAAAATTCAGTGTTTAACTTATCATTTGTTTGTAAAATCAAGTTGACATGTTGCAATGCTGTGGTGTAATTTTAATCCAAACGTCCACAAATTAAGTACCGGTAGGTAGCATTTTAGCTTGGGGTGACAATAAGATTATTAGAGATAAGAGTTTTTGAGGTCAAGGTTTGAGATGCATGCCGTACCTGGCCTGTGGCAGCCCATAGTTGACTCCCACTCCTACCCTGGGGAGGGCATACACCACTTTTTTGACTGTGGCCTGGTCAGGAAAACTGAACATCACGGAGGCTGGAAAGCATCAACATGGCAAACATTAAGTATAACATTGAGTATGAAGTTAGGAACAATATATGATAATACAACTATATCAACTTCTGATATCTTACATTTCTTTTACAACAGATTAGGGAAAACCTCTCCCCAATCCTGTCCTTATCTTATATTTTTCAAGCCAGTGAAGATGACACTCTTGTGACATTGCTTGTGTCCCGGTCATGGCTGGATTGTTTTGAGTGATGAGATCTGATATCCAGTGATTTACCACGATGTCACCTATGTCACCTACGGTGTGCTAGGTTGTCATGGAAACCGTGGAACCCGACACCCACACTAATCCCCATAAAAACCCACAAGGCCTGTCTGCCATGACTGTCAATCAAACCAGGAGCAGAAAATGAAGGGGAGGGGCAACAAGGGAGAGATTTGGGAAGGTCACACTTTGCAAAGGGAAACAAGAACATATTTGACCTTGTAGTTAAAACATGCATTACATGAGACTTTCTTGGAAATTTTTAGGTATTATTGTCAATGTTTAAGACATGTCTCTTACATCTGTTTGCAAAGAAGATCTCCAGTGCTGTCCTCTGGTGGAGATAGTTGCGTGAAAAGATGGCCACAATGTCGTGAAAGTGCCACTTGCCATGGATGCTCTCTGTGTACAGCAAGATCTGGAACACACAAGAGAACAATAGGTAAACAAACAAACAAACAAACAAACAAACAAGGAATTTTCAAACAACAGTCATGTGTTCATTATATTGATACATGAATTGTCCACAAAATCACAAGATCATGAAGCTGGCTGGTTGATGAGATGGCACATTTGTGTGGCCACCTACTGATTCTATCCAAAACTACAAGGGCTTGACCTTCTGATCTTTGTTGTAACAATATTGGATAGTCTCAGCAGCTTGCACATGATACATATACATGTATGTTTCTGTATCAGATTTCCAACTGTAAGTGCTGTTTAGCTTTTAGCACCACTCTCAGACAAAACAAACTTGTTACAAAAGTTTAAAGGCACTACTTGCACTGGGTATGAATGGGCATCTTGCAATGCCAGACAGATATGAATTTGCTGAATATGAAGATACATGTACTACTAAGCCAGAGAATACAAATATATGTTTTGGTGGTTGTCACATGAAAGGACAAAAGACTTGTGTTATGTTATATCTTTGTACATGTATTTTTGTGTGCAAATATTATGATATGTTCATGGTGTGTTTGTGTAGACAAATGTATGTTAGGAATACAACTGGAGTAAAAGTGACAGGCTGTGAAGATATATTGTGTATACATTGATCACAATGTCTGTTCAAACAAAATCTGGGCAGGACAAACAGCGACCATGCACACAATGGCTGTCCAGCACACATAACAGTCTTGTTGATACAAACGTGAAAGGCTGGAGAACAGACTGTGCAACCCGAGGACCGTATCTCTGCTGGACAATCGTTTTATTTAGATGCAAATTAGAAGCATTTTGTAGCCGCTCTTCACTCCCAATTTTCCACTTTCCATGGAATGAAGTCTCATTTGCTTTGTAGCCTCGGGTCAAGGGTTAGGACCTTTGGGACATGACGACAGTGAACTTCAAAGCACCCGCGACTCTCGAGTGGCGTCCTACGATTTTGTGCCACCATTCTGGTCCGCTGTATTCTAAGGCACCTCATGCCGTGTCTCACAAAGCATATGACAAACGTACAATGGATGCAACAATGCAAGATAACAGTTGTTTAACCACTAGGATGGCGCACAAAACTAAGACTTTTCCTCAGCATCTTGCTCACTTTAGCTCCAGGGCTCTATTACTTAAGACTCATTAAATTTTCTAGCAGAGTAACATGAAGAATTCAGCCAGCGACTTTGAGGAGTGACCAAGAAATCTCTCTGAGGTCAACCACCTTCTGAGAGGTAGGGTAAAACCACTTGAAATAAACGATTAAAGGGGGAATCTGTCATCTGAAATTATCCTGAATGCAGCGGATTCCATGCAGGATTCCCACTGTTTTCCTTTGTAAGTGGAATGACAAGGCAAGAGAGAGCTGGAAAGGCTGGCTGAGACACATGGCTACAAATTGCAGGGTAGGCCAGACAGCCCCGCTGGTGACCAGACAACGCAAACCCCCCGCTGGGAACTGGCACAGTCCAACAAACCTGACCAACCAGGAGGGGGCAGCTTCACCTTTCAGAACTGAAGGCGAAGAGGGGGATAGGGGGCTTTCTGGACAGGGTATGGTAAAGTATACAAGCTGAGTATACATGTAGATACAGAGAAAAGGTTCAATGTTCTTTTGCATCTTCTGCATGAGTCACTGTAGAAATGAGATCAAAACGTTAAGTCCATTACACAAAGTTGGGGAAAATGCTTCAATGATAACACAAAACAAGTACACACACTCTTACATGATTCTGTGCAACACATTCAACAGAGTATACCACAGTGTTAAGGAAACCAACAGTTAGTACCTCCTTTGGCAACAGAATGAGCAATCTCTTCACAAAACCCCAAAACCACAGGGGTTGGATATGCTATGAGTGAGCAGGTGCAATATGACTGACAGTCTCGATGTTGTTGTCAGTAACAGTTCAAGGTGGGGGCACATAACAACGTGATGCAATACTTGGCTTACCGAGCACATTCAGTGTATGTCGTGTACCTTCATTCTTGTGATTAAAAAAACAACGAAGCTATAAGGCTACAGGTCACTTCTCAAGAACTTTCGTGATCGTGACCCTGTGTCTGCTGATTTGCAAAGGTTATCAATTCTAAAGCTTGAAGTGAGGCACTCAGGTACCCCTGTCACATTGAGAACATCAATCTGTATCAGATTTAGAAATCCTGCTAAGATCTCCTCCTGATTTGGACCAAGACCTTTTAGCAACACCATATGCTGCAGGAAGTGTGATTTGGGCCAAAATTCAGTTCCCAAGGTTATGAAAACAATATTTCACCACAATTGTCACATGTATATTTTTACATTTATGCATATCCTTTTTCAACTCTAAAACATAGACATATAATGTTACCTTTGTGAAAACAGTCTAAAACAAACATTTAGTACTAAACATGTATTTTTCAAATTAATATAAGACTTCAGACCAAACTTTTGCAACACCAAGTTAGCGTGGGTGCCATCCTCTGTAGTTACCGCACTTGCTTACCATGGAATAAGACTTTTGAAGCACATTTTTCTTGATATAGAAAGTAAGTTTTAGCCTGGGTGCCATCCGATATTTGTAACGGCCAGCCGACTGGCTGTTACAAATATCGGATGGTACCCAGGCTAAGTAAGTTTGGCTTTAATGCTGCAATGTGTGGGAGGTACCCTTCGCTATGTAAGGAACCAATAGAATGCAACAGCTTAGACATTATTTATCTGAGTGTATAGAAGGCCTTAAGGAGAGACAGGACCACTAGGACCACTGTAGTAACCCCTGATATCTGAGTTACCATCCCTCCTGTAAAGAAGGTCCATAACCTCATCACAACATGTTGAACAAATGGACCTGCAAATAAAACTAATCCCAACATCTGTATCACACAAGACCTAGAGCTCCCTCAAGCCCCACTAGATCCCCTCACGCTGTGACAGACCAAACTACAGGAATCTCCGGCCGAATTCCTCCAGAAACCTGCCTCACAAATCATAAGCCACTTGAGTGTCTGGTATATCAAAGAGCACTTAGCACCCTGGTGAAAGTGTGCCCCCCCACTGTGTGGAAAAATCCCTGTTTGTAGATGGAAGTCAACCATGACTTGATGAGAGTACAATATGGGTCTGGTACATACAGTCAAGGTTTTGGACATGAGGATAGAAAAAAGTAACAACCATAACTGGGAAGTTATCATGATCACTTGTTTACAAGATGACAAACTGATATGATCCTGAAACAATGAAGGAAATAACATACATGTATAATCAAAGATGTATCTTTTACATGTAACAGATGTGGATAATCATATTAGCATTATCTCCTCTGATAGATTTTTATATGGATACAATACTTGTACTCCTCTGGCCTTCAATCAAGCATGATTGGAGCTTTAAACATCTATACACCTGCACCTTGTCACATGGATGCTATCATCCGAAAAATATTCGTTAAAGCAACTGAACCTGGCTACCTGGCATGAACTGTTTTGAGTGGATATTTCATATTTTCACCCCCCACATTCAGCGAACACAATAACGCCTCTTCTCCAGCCGGATACTGACGCCAGGGTGTCTCGGCAGGAGCGGCTTCCTCCACTGAACTTCGCCCGGTGTGGTGGGATGATTCCCACAAGGTGGAATGATCCCATTAAAGCTACAAAGGCACATTTGGCAACCCTACACCTTGCAGATATACTAGCGCGAGGAAGGTTTCATCTCCTTTGTTCTCTTCAAGAATCAGATGCTCCTATGTGCCATAACTGGATACAGTAGTTAAAATTATTTCATTTGGATGACAGTAATTATCATCCAAATAAAACTGTATCCAGTTATGATATACGATTTGTTCCTATTTATAGCAATGTGATAAAGATGTTTGTTGAGAAAAGTCGTAAATTGTTTCCCGACATTGTGTCTGTGACAACAATGAGTGCAAGGTAGTGTAAATAAACCTATAGACTGATCCTGCACACCTCCGAGAGGGGTAGAGGTGTCCTACAAGGTGGAACGATCCTGTTAGCTCTACACAAAGGCAAATTTTGCAACAGTACACCGTGCACAGATGGTAGCGGTGCGCTGGTGGTGCATAGGGTTGATATATAGGTGGTAAAACCACATGTGATATGGCCATTATGCTGGGAAGCAGGCACCTTCCACCCCGGCATCTTGGCGAGGCTACAGATGACTGGGCACAGGGGAGGTGGCTGGGGTTTGGGGCTATCCTTTTATTGCAGCGGTATCACAGTCAAGAGGGGTAGTGTATAAACAATCTGTTCCAAAACGTCTGAGAAGTTTTGACGTTCCAACATACATTCAGCAGATGAAATCCCAACATAAACATAATGTTATTTTTATGCATCATTCTGCCTACTGTCACAATATACATGTATATCCACCCCACCCCCACAACAATATCCCACAGTGCATTGCAAAACTCATCCCGTGAGCATGTGATAGCAGGATCTATTTTGTTGAATCAGCCATCATCATCTCAGCCTTGGCATAAACGACATTATACCATACTCTAATGCCAATTATGTGTGAACAAGTTTATACAATAAACATTGAGACTTTGAAACAAGGTGCATGGTAACACCCTGACCGGTTACACCCCTATGTTCTGACACCCCTATGTTCCGACAACTCAACCTAGGTTCTGACAACCCTAGTCCTATAACCCTAACACTATGCCAGAACATAAGGGTGTCAAAACATATATAGGGGTATCGGAACATAGAGGTCTTGGAACATACAGTGTAGGACTGTCCCACCCTGACCCCCCCCCCCCAAAAAAAAGAGTAATTGAGAGGCTGAAACCATGCAAATCTCTGTGCTCCATTTGTGTTCCTAGCCATAACTCCGACCCACCTTACGTACACCTGTCTGTCACAGGGAACAGAGACAGCCATGATGGATGGAGCACATTTGGAGAGGGGGCATGAGCACAAAGGGGGAGGGCCCCTCAACAGGGTACTGGCTCATTAACTCAGAAAAAAAAAGGAATCCCACTAGAGTTACAGGATTATTGGTGGGAAATTATGACCCACCAGGATGAGTTTGTCATCTAATATAGAAACAAGGTTTTCTCAATTACTGTACACATACAATGATTTAGCACATACTTGAGCTAAAGCCTCATAAAAGTTTGTCAGGACCGAACCCTTCTTCTAGAACTTAGAAGCTAATGAATTACGAAAAAGCACACTCTGTCTGGTGATAGAAAAAAAATGAGATGACATAGGAAATTTTCCCTTGAATTAGTTAAACGTCCAAAACAGACATGATTTATGTAATTTTTGGTCTCTTCAGTACAATTATAAGTTTATTGGGGTGTAGTTTAAAGAGTACTGTTGTGCATTAACACAAAGAAGAAATATAGGTGTTATGGCTTATATGCATTGAAGTTTGTACAATTTGAATCGCCAAATGTCAATTTTCCAGAATTAGTTTTTAGGCCAACAAGGGGACATGATCAATGGTCTGGTGTCAATCATAACCAAGCAGCAAGCTACGGGCTGTCAACTCACAGGACAGCCGAGTTATAAATGGTAAAATCAGATGGTTGAGGGCTTTAGTCTGAAAGTCTATTACTGTTGCAATCAATATCCAATGACAAATTTTCTACTGTACACGGGAGGCCCTCTGAGCAGCTGTAAAAGTGATGGAAAATTAGCACCATTTGTGTGGAGATTGTTTTATGGTAGGATTGATGGGAGGGCACTCTTGGGTGGAGGGATTAGAGAAACCATGGAGTTAAAATATCTTATATTTTAACTCCATGGAGAAACGCAGTACTTCAGTATTTAAAGGATTTGTGACCATTGACGACACAACTGTCAAACAAGTAGGGCTGCGCAATGTGAATCTGAGTATCCAAACATGTGCTTTGACTTTACCACAAGCAAGAGGAAATGTACCTCGAATCAAGGAGGTTAGAGGGACTTCTGACCATTGATGGAACAACTCTCTAACATGCATGGACTGTGCAGTTTGAACCTGGGTACCCAAAAAATGCTTAACTTTTCACAGGAGGTGAAAAACTAGAATCTGTGAATCCAAACTGAAATACAGTACTTGAAAATTCATTACAACTTCAAGACAGCTGAGAAAAAATAACATTGCTCTGATACGCAGTACTAGTAGGCAACTAATCAGTATTAAACATCCATGTCATACATTCACATGGATAACATGCTACAGGAATAAAAAAGGCCGTCTTATTGTGCATGCCTGTGCCAAGACTGTATGATTCAGTTACTGTACAAGTCAAGGGTGTCACCCTTACAGAAAAAGAAGTTATGGTTAGATGCAGAGTTGCCTTTCATGACAATCTACTCACTAATACTAAACAGACTTGTCCTTCATCAAGCTCGTCTACAATGTTCTCTAACATTCTAACCTTACTTGCTTACATTTCAAGGGGAATACATTAAGTCAAATGTCAACAAGGATAGTGACTGAAACCTGAGGGATAGAAGTAAGGAAGGAACCTTCTGAGAACAACACACAAATCTTCAGGAGAAAAGCAAGCAGAAGAAGGGAAAAGATGCAAAAGTCATAATTTTTCTATTGCATCAGAAGTAAAATGTCTGATACAACACGTAATCTTGAAATCAATGCACTCCTAATCTAACAACTTTGCCACTCGTTGTACAGCTCTAACTTCTTGCAGATCAGCCAACACGAACTTTGCTTTCTTCTCAAAATCAGGAACATCTGCCTGGAGGTTGAGCATCAGCCAAAGTGATTTGCACTGTTTCATGCATTAGTTATAAGCACAGATACTGCCTACAAACTGTTCCCCAGGGCTGGGAGTGCATTTTGTCATGTTAAGTCCCTGCGCTGACAATTAAGGGGTCCAAAGATAGGGGAGGGATATGGTACTCGATTAGATCGCAATGGGGTATTCTCAGGTACAAATGCTATTAAGGCTATCCACCTAGTGAACTTTACGATCCAAGATTGTATCAACTTGAAACTCGTATAGCATCTGTAGGTGCAAGGTATCGTGTTTCCAGTTCGGTGGGTTTCCTTGTTTTTCTGAAATCGAAGCGACACTCCCATCACCTGCAATCTCCTCCTGCCGCATCAATTAGGTGGCAATTTTGGCAACAAAATTAGAAGTAGGGGAAGCAGAGTGTGAAATGATAAGCAAGGATATGTAGCAATATCGGCGCGGAGCCTTTGGAGACGCGTACAACCCCGCTGGGGGTTATCCATCATCCCACGTTTCCTATAACATGTCAGCATTTTCAGGGGGCTAATTTCACTCAAAATATTAAGGCATAACATCGTTGACAGTTGGGCGTGATGAATTGTGTATCAACGAGCGAACAATGGTAATTCATCGTCCCCGCATCAAAAGCTAACCAATCTGGGGAGGTGGGGGGTTCGCCATCACCTAACCTTCAGCCTCTCCTGCACTGGCATTTTATAGAAGTTCACGCGAAGGGCACATTTTCATATGAATCGGAGCGCTTGTGTCAGAATATATTCAAAATACGCTGTTTGGGCGGTCATGTAAATTATTAAGAGGCTTGTTGATTGTTCGTCACCTTGACGCAGACCCTATCGCACATTCAGCAATTCCGATATCTGCTTCCGTGCCGGGTCCAGGCAAAGGTGACTGCGCTTGCATGTACGAGTAAATCTCCAACACATATATCTTGGTCTCTGTATCACGCTTTCAATCAGCGGGACGAGCCGTGCGTATCCGAGCTGCGATATTGAACGTCTAACACGTTTCCCTAAATGTGCTGACTCCATCCAAATGGGTCACACGCCATAACTTTGTTTGAAAATCGTTGGAAACTTATCTGGCTATCCCATTCCAACAAACAACCTTGCCACCTTTATACTGCTATCTATCACAGCTACCTCCAGACAAAATTGCTGTTATAAACAAGAAGTTATTTCTTCTGGCCAAGTACTGCAAGTCATTTCAAAATCGTTTGGGGAAGGGAGACTTGTTAATGTGCTCCCAACCCAAGATTAAGGAGGGCCATGTTAATGATAGGCTTACGAGACTGTGGTGCTAAAGTGTGTCGAGAGGATGTGGAAATAATGTCTCAATATCCATGAAAATGGATGTGGTGAAGCCAATGGCAACATTTGTTGTAGATGCAGTTGTTTGTGAGGTCTTTGCAATTGCTGCAATATTTTTGCAACCCGACGAAACTGAAACATGTGTTTCTTGCTATAATGAATGTCACCATATCCATGAATGGGGTAACCAAGATTATTGCATTCCAAATGATTAGAAAAACTCAAATCCTTGCAGCACCTCTTTCGAAGCCTGCAGTCTGTTAAGATAGAGCGATGCGTATTCAGGAACCATCGGCACGATCATCTTGCATCTACATCCTCCACAAGATATGTATCCCCATCATCGGTGCTGGCGCAAAGAAATGCCTCCAAAACTTTGAACAGATAGATAGATTGCGATCTGCAAGTTAACACTTACGGCACAGGCTGCGTACTTAGTATTCACGCCGCAACTTTCCAAACATAACACACTTCAAGATTGATGGTCCTCAAGATGCGATCTAGAGAGGGGATGTCTCTCCAGAGAAGATGACTGGTTACACCTTCAAAAAGATCTTAGCGGAGGCCGTGAAAAATTAGCGCTATTGTGTTTCCTGAGGAATGACTTCATCTAACATGTATTGGATTGAGTTGCCCCCATCAATATCCCCTGACCCATCTTTCTCTAGGAGGAAACTATGGGGTATAATGGTGTTCTTGAAAGTAGGTTGGGTACGTGTATGTGTCGATGTGGCAGCAGGGTACTTATCATCATCCCCGCTCCATTTTTGCAGGCGCCGTAGCTTCTTTGGGCACACAAAAGGACTTTTCAGTCAAACTTCATGATCGGAACGACAAGGCTATGCATTTGAAGCGAGCGTAATATTTTAATATACAGAGATGGGAATAAATGGTAACCCACAAAGGACCCTCTTTGTATCTATTACATGAACAAAGCCGTACCTGCTATGGACTGTCGGTTCAACAACAGTTTCATGTTTCTAATTTACCACAGCGTTGATGAAAGTGTGAAAGCGAGAGGGTTTAACGACATGTAGGATTATTTCTGCTCAACTGACTCTGCCCACAGTCACAACAGACGGTGCTTTATCATCCACAGTCCTAGCTTCTTCACCTTTTTATGGAAATGTGTGCTATCTATCAGAAACATGGACACGCCATGTCCTTTTGATATTTCACAGTTTCTAATTGGGTTGCCTTTTCGCATTAGATACTTTGCTTCATCATTTTGGTATCAAACCAGCCAGAAGGAACTGGAATTTGCATCCTCTGATTAGCATGTGAAAGGGAAAGTGGAAGTATGATATATTCCCAAAAGAATGCCTTTAAAAAGAATTATTAACAGGGAATATTGTTTTTCACACATCGGGGGAGTCAACTGTCAAGATCAGATGCATGTCTGAGCACGTCAGGATCTGCGAAAAAGCCATTAAGATTGTTCGTAAAATTGAAAACCGAATATTCGCATTCGCTGCAACCGGGGAAGAACCCCCAATAGATACATCAATCAATTAAAGTAGACTAATGGCGACATAGTGTATCCAAAAATTCATTGCCTACAGAAACAGATTCCATAATTTTTGCCCTTTGCAGGGGGATGTTTAATACACAATTCGAGGCTTAATGGCTGTTTTAATAATTAAAGTGTGGAAAATGTAATAGCCTTGGCTGAGGCTAATCTCATTACATGGGTGAAACCCAATAAGTTTTGCATGTTGCCAGCAGGCAGGCTGCAGGCCCTGCCATCCTGCTGAGGGGTTTGATAGGTTGTAGTTTGGAATGGCCTGAGACAGGGCTGGGTAACTTTATCTGAGGGGACTACACTACACATGCCTGGCAAGGTTTCAGCCAGTATAGTTACAGTAGCTGGGAGGGTGGGAGTAGGGTGGGGTTAGGTAGAAGGCTGTGGTACTTAAAAAATCAGACTCTTCTTTTATCCTTTATAATATCAGGCATACCGGCATTGATTTATTAGAAAAATTCATTGATTCCTTCTTTAACCAAAGCATATTCTCTCAGAAGTTTTCCAAATACTTGTTGGTTACATCCCTATGTTCCGACACCCTTATGTTCCAACACCCCTACGTTTGGGCATGTTCAGAATGTAGGAGCGTCGGAACAATTAAGGGCATAGGAACATAGGGGTGTATTCGGATGAGTAGAATCTGAATTGGAACAAAAAAAAGAAGAACATTCTTGAAAACTCTTCATTCCTGGCTAACTCTGTAAGCTTGTAGCCCCTCCCTTAACACGCACTCTTTATTTGATGTTGAAGTTTTAGCATACATGGCATACAAACAGACAAAATGGATGTCCCGCCCCCAGGCGAAATATAAGGTGGACACCTCCAGAGGAATAATTGACATTGAGAAATTTCCTTGCTTATTTTCCTTGATGCCAGGTCTGTATGTTATGGATGAGCAGATGATTTTCCGAATACGAAATGGCTCCCCTGACCTGAAGTCATGAAGAAACTCGGCTGGTTGGAAACTTTAATAGCATATCAGATGGAGGCCACTCTGTCTTTGTCAGGAAGACAAGAGGTGGTATTAACCTTTTCTTCGTTCACTCAACTGCTCTCTTATTCATTGATTCATAACACGATACATCATCTACATGATTCTTTCTCCTTCAATACACTGCTGTGCAAAGGACATGTGATCGCTTGATAATTTCTGCAATTTGAAGCATCTACATTTAAGTTTCTGCATGCTGTCTAACCTCATAACCAAAAGAGAATAGGTAGCCAAATGGCTACATCATTGTGCTAAAGGTTAAGCAAAAACATACACAAGAATTTGTTTTTTGTTTGATGTCAGGCTGTGTTTATGTTATCCGGGGAGCTACAAATTTTCTACTGGTGAAGAGGCCTAGGGGCAGGGCTACCTCCTACTGTTCCCTGAACTGTTTCCCCTTGTGAAAGTCTGGCAATGTCATAACAATTTAGATAGTGATAAAACAATTTTTGCATAATGAAATACATTATGCAAAGTTACACCTGTGATAGGGGTGACATAAACAAATTGGTATCTGATGACTTTCACCAAAAAAACTAGAAAACCAAAAAAGTTAGGATGTCTACTTTTTAACCTTAAACGATACTGATGCATGTAATACGTTGAGGAATAGACCAGCCTAACATGACTTGCAACCAGGACAAAGAGACTGGGCTACCATAGAATACGGGTGTCATTATGGGTTTGGTCAACCCAAGGTTTCCCTATTCCACAGGCTAAATACTTGTGATGGAGGCATGGAGGTTGGGAGGACGGGATAAAGCACATCGCTACAGTCTATTATTGTAAGGGTTCTGATGCAGGTGGGAGGATTAGTGTCTGTCTGGCGAATCTCATGGTGACA
This sequence comes from Branchiostoma floridae x Branchiostoma japonicum, assembly GCA_013266295.2. Classification (NCBI taxonomy): domain Eukaryota; kingdom Metazoa; phylum Chordata; class Leptocardii; order Amphioxiformes; family Branchiostomatidae; genus Branchiostoma; species Branchiostoma floridae x Branchiostoma japonicum. The sequence continues at coordinate 10,252,387 of CM023827.1, read as the reverse complement.
GAAGCCACCGACGTGAAGAACCTGTACTCATCACCTGTAGTAAATCTGCCAAGCAGACCCTTTATGGTTGTACTTTTAAAGTCAAACGTTGGTTGCAAAGGCAACTATTTGTGAACAGACATGGAGTTTAGACCTGGAGTCAACAGCATAATGAAGACTTCAGAAAGAAAACAATCCAAATGGGGTCTGTTTTCCCTTCACGTCTTACAGTCTCCAAGGTTGTATCTCATTGGATAAGCCTATTAAGAGGATGGAATAAATCACACTTTGGTTAGAAATATGAGATTTAATAGGGTATGAGGATATAGAAGGGTGCTTGTTTCCATGACATTTAATCATATAATAGTATCACTACATTCCAATCATATAAACATGTGTCTAAGCTGATAAATTGATTAGTTATCAATACTTTTGAAATTGTGTCATTGGTGCAGTACTACAATTTGAACCAAGTGATGACAATTTCTTGTACATGTACATGTACTCAAAGGCACACAAAAGTGTGTAGAAATAAAAGTATGAATGTCTGTCATCTTCAGAAGGATATCTTTTTCTTTTTACATAATATGCATAATCAAATTTACATATATGTAGTTTTGACAGACATGTACATGTTTCTGAATCGAGGGTGAAGGGCGATCCTTCTTGACTTTAGCCTCCTAATAGTCGAACAATGTCGTTCGGAAATGGCTCCGCAGATGAAGAGATGACTTTGAACATGACTGTTGTTTCAGTAAGTGCCACAGGAGGTCAGAATTCTCCCTAATAGCATGATTTCATGAAATATGCATGCCTACTTGAAAGGAATGCACTCCTAAAAGGTTACATCTATCTATCTTAATATAGGAATGAATCTGTTTTTGAGAATCCCATGTTCAAGTACATGGGGGCCAATGAATCAATGTTAAGTTTGATTCCACACTGACATTGATCCCCTCACATTAGAAGAAAACATAGATGGAAAATGACAAGAACGTTTCCATACCGATTATGCACTTTAAAATGTTCAGGCATACTCAGAGTCTATATACATGATAATCAAGCTACTAGAAGCTTTATAATGGAACAAGTTATGGTCATATTCCTACTGTGGTTTTAATAGAAATCCATCAATGTGCACTTGTGAAGTTTCATTCATTGCTGTTTTACGTCTGTTTGATTTGAGGCTAGCTACAGATAGAAATAGAGCACATTTGCATAGAAAGCTAGCTGTCAGAAGACTTTTAATAGCTGGGTACATTTAGACCTCTTGTTCATTGTTCCGACAAGACCTCCGCCTACTTCGTTCCACCAGAGGAAATGCCACTTAGCAGATTTTACATATGGGGGATTTTAAGCACTTAACCTGTCTATTTGCTTCCTTGTTTATTTATTTGTTGTTAGATGATGGCAGCTGTCTGGATTAAGGGATGGAACAACATCTAATATGTGTGTATTAGAAGCAACCCATGGGCCTCTGGGTTTTGCACTTCTTTTTTATCTGAGACAACATAATAGTCTGAACCACATCTTGTAATGGTGCTGCTGGCATCTGTTATTCCAGCACAGATAGTGCTGGTTCAGAATACAAGGAATACTGAGCCATGGATAGATACAACTATTTTCAAGAAGATACGAGAAGATGCAGGTGCATCACTTACAGATACCCTGCACTGTGCAGACATTTGTTTCTCAACAGTACAACCTAGTTGTCGCGTTGATATGCTGTCCAGATGACCTGGCTACCGTCAAAGACAACTAGCTTGTCAAAAACAGCATTTTGGGTCCTGATAGATTATGTCAACTATTTCGTGAAGTACTTTGTTAGCTTTTCAAATCATTTTAAAGGGAAAAGACAAGATGTCCAAAGTCTACATGAGTATTCCCCAGAAAACCAGAATGACAGAAAGTAGGAACATTTTCTCAACTGTATCCTAGTGCTACTAAAACTTAGTTTTGAAACCTTATCGATCATTAAATGTAACGATACACAGACACACTTCAGACCTTTGTCAAGTCATTCATTTCGGCATGCCAAAGACAAGTCCATCATGCAATCATTAACAGAAAATCAATTCCGAACCTGCTGCAGAAAAAAAGGACGTCTCTCTATTCACCCAAGGACGAAGCTATAGTTCTTTGGGAATGATTTGTGTGACGGTTATCAGATACCTGGTGCCACATTGTTCCCACTCAGTATAACACTGAACACATGCCTAGAGACACACACAAACCTAACACACACCAATGTGGGAAATTCTGCAAGCTGGGAAAATCTGTCCAACCACAAAAATCCTTCCATCCCAATCCCTCGATTCTAGGGCACTCCAACAGCTGAGTTAAGGGGATTTGGGCACCCAAACATGTTATTACAGAAATGGATATTGCAGATGACAATGTGGGCTTATGCTGTGCAAATAGGATAACAACAAGATAATGGGTGCCGACAGTTGGCAGAGCAGGAGGCTCTTGATCCTGCCCCTCCTCCCTCATAGCAGGCGACATTCTCATGTTACCTCCTCCAATACTCATGGAGGAAACAAAATGGAGACGTCGGATGGATGATCTGAATATTCAGGAGTCGAATATTCTGTCGGCTTTATTCTTCTTTTAAAGACTGACCTGAGACACAAAACAGATGCTAACAAAATCATCGTGAACGTGTGTTGTTACAAGAAACCTCAGGATACACTAAAACGCTGCGAAGCAAAAATGATGGCCGCCTCGTAACTTTCTTTTACTTTTATGCACAGCTGTGGTTGGTTAGCGGAGAGAGTTTTTCTGCTGAGGTTTGCCACCCTCCCCACTTCTGTTCTAATTACCTGATATTACATATCCTCGCAGCTGGTATCAAAGACTCTAGGGGCAGGGGGAGCTGTACATGTGTACTTCCTCTTTAGTGTGTAATGTCTGCCCCGATGACTTTACACCACACTATTACACACATGGCAGCACAATCCACAGCCTTATGAACCACGGTCTATCCTTCCAGTGGCTGGGCCCACAATTCACACGTCAGATGCACACGCATTATTCCGCCATTACTCATCCGGCCGCGAACCAAGCGCTGATAAACGAGCTCTTGCCGGGCTCGAGTGGGATAACAAGGGGACAAGCACGACTTTTTGTCGTCTAATTGCAAATGGAGGACATTGATTTGTGTAGGATGGATCCTGGCGCTCGTAATTCAGGCCTGGAGAAGAGGGCTAATTGGGCTGAGAGGATGGCGGATTTGAGCGCACACGAACAGGCGCCGAGAGGGTGATGCTGAGATTCAGCAGGGATATGGAAATATTTCTGTGAAACAGCCGTACAGAATATAATGGTCCAAACACCAAACAAGTCTATACAAAGGCTTAAAAATTCCATGATTTTTTTCACAGTTACGATGTTTATAAAATGAGTTAGATAACTTGGTCCTGCATGCAATACATCTGCTGCTACATCCTACCAGTTTGGCTGTTAGTTTGACAGTAATGCTTACACTGAATTTCAGAAATATTTGGTTTTATTTGTAACTGTAAATCACCAATTACTTTCTTTTTTACCAATCAAGAGCTGATATTTTATGAGTCATTATAGTCAATACCAGACATCACATCAGAGCAGAATAAAAGTTACACGAGGAATGATGAAATAAACAAATGAGGAAAATTATTTCCAACTTTTTTTTTACAGGAGTAGTAGGCATGTTGTGGGAAAGACTCTTTCTAAGGCATGATTTACATGAGAAACACTGGTCTATCTACACAGTACTTCATGGAATGCAATTGATTTCTTACTTGCAACCCTTTTCTCCTGGTAGTGGGAATACCCGTCTAGCATCAAAGTAACCATAAGGGGCCCCTCTACTGTACACCACTGCCCTTTGGACTCCTACCCTCCCCTCCCACCTATTTCATGACATAATTGCAAATCCAAACTACCGCTGCAACCTATTCTGCATTTCTATGTGATTATGTCCCACCAAAAAATGACACTTAATACATTTAGATTGCTTCATTTGCCCATAATGTCCGTCTGCTTCATCAGATTTCCTGGACTAAATCCTGTGCAAACATTGAAAGATACGTCCTAATCAAATAAGTCGTCTCACTTTCTCCTCCCTTCCCTTTTTCATCGATTGGATTCGAGCCGAGCCCCCGCGTACGGATTGGGCTGCCATGTTGTATTTCTCAATCGATACATTACCGCTGACTTCTTATACAAAATCGTGTGGAATGATCACGTAAGGAATTGTTTGGAAAGTTCAATAGTGCATGTTGAATTGAATTTTTAACTTCATGAGGAGGGGACCGCACAATGCCGTTATTGTTGGTGATGTTGATTTATTCTGTTTTCATGTGAGGACTGTCTCTATTCTATCCAAAATCATTAAAATCTGCACATGGAATGGAAAATGAAATGCAAACAGACAACTGTGCACTATGGCAATGGTTAGGATGTGTATGGAGGAGTCAGATTCCATGAGAAGAGAAAGGTATGATGTCCAATAGGTTATGACAGTGATGGAGGTAGCGGGAGAGATGGAGCAATGGCGTGTGGGCAGAGACACATCAAGTCAATATCAGCTAGGAGGAGGATGGAATATTTAGAGGAGAGAGAGCAAACAATGAGTTATCATCCTGTAAGGGGCGAAAAGTACAAATGAAGCAGCAAGAACAAGGTTTTAGAGAGACTTCATTGTCCAGTGAAACTGAGAGGAAAAAAGGAAATATCAAGTGCAGAGCCAGGCCTGGCTTTAGACAGATATAGTAAGCAGGACTCATTACCCTGAAACATTACCACAGGCATTTGTAAGGGACTATACTGGCACTATTTGAACTGCCTGGCATAAGAATTCCCTGGATATTTGCTGAACATCTTTACAGAGATCTGCTATCTGCAGAAAATGCTTCTTACGGCTTGGTCTGACAAGCAGGCCAAAGCTATACGTCCTACTGTATCATCAGATGACATCTTCTGTTACATGTTGTCATTACTGCTTCAGTCTAACCTCCAACAACTTCCCAAACAAGCTGTCGGTAGCGGAAAGGGTTAGGGAATTCTACAACAACACAAATCCACCTGTGTTTGACTGTAATTAATCAGAGGGGAGGACTTCCCTTGGAGCTTGGCTGGCCTGAAACTTTTCAAAATTCCTTGGTCAACAGTTTGAGCTGCCCTTTTGGTGGAGAACCATGCCAAGTATTGACATGTCAGTGGTGATTACACCTCCTTCCTGTCTCCCTGGTCTTGAGGGGGTCAACCTGGGCGACCCGTGTCCAATTAAAACAAGCTACCATCCAAATATCACGTTTCCTAAATGATTTACAAACAGACTAATCAGGAGGAGCAAGCTGGTGTTACTGTTGACTGGATGTGGCAGGTCTGACAAATGTGGTTGTGTAGGCTTTGTGTAATGCCAACCAGGGCGAGGCCCCATCAGCTCAGGTGAACGGGGACGCTTGGAAGCCAGGCCAAAAGTGCTCTGTTCCATACCGAGTCTCTCCAGGATCTAAGTCAGAACAGTCCTGTGCACTATCCCAGCTATATCCTGGGGCAGGGGTCAGAAATCGGGAGTGTATCTGACCTGACTAAAAATGAAGTCAAGATGGTAGTGGTGGGAAGGAGATGGGGGGCTTGATAGACTAAAAGGTGGGTTGGACAAAATGGTGCAAAGCTGTTTGGGAGTGTTAGTGCAAGGAAGCATTGATGGCAGCTTCTCCAATACCACTCTGTTTCTCCATGTTTTCATACAATATGTCAAAGTAGAATGATCACAATGTGGCATGATGTAGAGGCAGGGAATGTGCGCTAGATTTCCTTCACATTCTGTGCCATCTGAAGACCTTGCCAAGAGCCTCCTGCAGTCCCAGGGTTCAATCCTCCAGCGGCAGACCACTGACTACGGCAAGGGCAAAATTTATGCTATTTGATTTTAGGCAAAACAGATGTTTGGTGCAGTTTTCTTTGATCACGCTGTCATATCACACATAGGCAAGCCTCGACTGCTGGGGACCTTTGCACCTCTGCTCTCCATGGAAGGAAATATCGGGTATGAATCCAGGCCAAAGGCTCTCTTTGATTCGCGGGAATACAAGACATTACTGCCAAGTCTTATCTCGGCTCCAAGTCTGTCTGGTCTGGCTAGACCTTTTCTCGGCCGATCATTTTCAGCTTATGCAATGATATCTATCCCAGTAATACTGAAAATATTTTCACCTTTAACTGGGCCTGCGGCCATTCTCTAGGGCCAAGGAAGGAATAAAATTCCTCTCCTATCTTGATTTTTCTCAGGTTCCAAAATCTGGGACAGGGAAGTGGCATTGTTAATCATCAAATATCAAGAGGGGTAAGAGATTTATCTTTGTTTTAAAAAAAACACTAGCTTTTATACAACACCAGTATCTTCAAACAGTAGCACTTCTAGTATGAGTGCATTTTTCATCTTTCTGCTTTTGTTTAATAATATTCAAGTGGACTTGTCGACATTTTGGATGTAAAAAAATTGTGCCATTAAAATTGGACTCCTCCCATTAAGTATTTGATGTTAAGCAGTACATATGTTTTGGTAATTATGCACTTCAGGAGTCCATACCAGCCAGATGTTGAACGTACCCCGAGTGTCAATATTTATTAGCCCATTTGAAATGTTTAGAATATTCCTCCTGAAGACCCCATTGAACGATACCTTGAAGAATTCAATTGTGGTCAGTTAGAATTCTGTGATGGTTATAACACACCACACTTTGTGCTGCCTATGAATGCTTTTAACTGTATCTGTCAGAATTCAACAAAGATGAGGATATTTCTGGAAAATGGCTGAACAGAATAGCCTGGGTGCCATCCTACTTGTATCCTGGGGCTCCCATACACACTCCCTATTTTTTAGGGAGCAAGTATATATGGGAGCTCCGGTATACAAATAAGATGGCACCCAAGCTATAAAAACAGAAGACATGTTCTATCAAAATCACATATAGATATGAAACAAGAAAACTTCTGTTATAATCAAGTACATGTAGTTTGCTTTCAAGGAGTTAAGATTTTGACAATATTTTCTTACTGTTTAAAGAAATACAAAATGTATTCTGAACCTGAAATAAAGGATACCTCCAAAGTTTTCTACCAACCATTCAGATGGGTCAAATTTCACAAGCCAACTTGTCCTCTCAGATTATACAATCACTTTGTTTTCATTGAAATTTGACAAACAGCCATCACATATGTTACATGTCCCCCTGTGGAAATTGAACATGTATGCAATGGAAGCCACCTTATCTAAAACATGTGCAAGTAAGTGTGATTCCTCCACCAAACGTTGTGGTTGTGACTCTCGGTAATGGCTGAACTCTATCCTGAGGGGGTACGATGTCTGTTCTAGATTTATGCCCCCCTCTAGTGCACCTGCACCTGTTTACTGTCTTGATAACCACAACTTGGATTGACCCTCCAAGTTTCATGGCAAAACAACAGGTAACACAACACCATCAGTAGGGACCTGTCCGGTTTACAAGAGCACAAAGACACAGTAAAACTTCTTATTAAAGAAGTCAGAATGGAAAGTTCAAAGGGGGTGTTTACGTTCTGTCTTGTGCCCTCTACACTGTTGTAGAAACGTTTGAAACCTTTCTGTATCAGAGCTTTGTGTCTTCGCCAACTAGGAAAAGAACTGTGGCGCCAATGCGGTAAATGAGACGGAATACGTTACAGCACAAATCATGTACTTTTACAGAAAGATGAAAGGAAATGAAGATAGCCTATTGACATGTCTTTAACCTGCCAGCGTGCAGATAAGTTTGATACAGTACTTTTTCATGTGCAAAAGAAGCAGGAAACCTATTCAGGAAGGCGACACTACAAATCGACAACCTGTTGAGTAGCGGCCACTATTTTGTATCACATTTACCTAGGGGTAAGACAAATATCGTCCATCTCAGTGATAAAAGCATGGATTTCATACTTGACAGTTGAAAGAGATGGAACAGAATGGAAAAGGGTGAAGCGTCCCCAAAGTTGCAGTCAAGTTTCGCCCCGCCATTTCTCAGCGGCTTTATCTGCGCACCAGGTGATCCTTGAGTGAAGTTGAAAGTCTGTTCAGGTAACATTGATGGATGATGGTATTACAGGAGGCTTCGTATGCTTACGTTTGACATTAAGAAGCAAAAATATCAGCGACGTGTTTCAATAATAGCATTGGTCAGGTGTCATAGAGGCTGGTTGAAATATTGGCAAGCCCTTAGCCCAGTGTGGTACACCTGGAGAAATGGCCCGGCTTATGGAAAGTGACAGTGTAGGGGTCACTGGGAAAAGGGCCTCGCTGGAAATTACACCAAAGGCAAATAACGTCTCAATTTGATTTCGCGAAGCTCGCTGTTTAACGTATTCTCTCTCGAAAATTACAACCAGGAGGCAGGGGTGATGGCGAATCTGCATGCAACATTGACTTTCAATATCCAAAGGTCAATTTCCTGGTGTCAGCAATGTCTGACATTTGGTCGGTGTCATTCAAAATGCAAATGTGCCCCCCTCCCCTCCCACAGACTGGGCACTTGCGAGTTCAAGCAGAATTCGCAGATGGGAAGGCCATGGCTGAAATTGCCGGCGGGCTCCAGTGGGGATTCCGACACCGAGATATTTGACGTTCGATTTTTCTACGGATTTGAAGAAATGGATTGCCAGCTTTGGGTGAGGACACAATACCCTTGACATCAAAGAGGCACATTTATTCAAGGATTTAGACTGCATTGGAAAGTCGTGGTAAATACCACATCAACCCAGATAAAAGTCAGGGAATAATTGCCACAGGAAGTGGACCATTCGAGTCTTGAGAAGGATTAAAGAATCACCGCATCAAGAGACCATTATCAGTAGAATGCCTACTGTATGTTCCATCAGTGGTTTAACTTTTGGTGATTACTTATCGACATCTGACCTATAACAACAAGAATGTTGGATAATTGTAATTCCCCCCTCCCCATCCAAAGCCTGAAAAGCATCAATCATATGCAGCACACACAAAAACTTGACTTTTATGATGTCAAGGTATTAAGAACAAAGTCCATCAAGTCTTTGCAAACAGCCCCTCACACACGGTACCATTGTACTCTGGGACCATAAAATAGATTAATGCAGCTATCTGGAGTCAATAAAGCTGCCTTCTTTTGTCTGCCTACAGATTATCCCCAGGATAAAGATAACAGGATGGTTCACTGGGGCAGGGGGCTGGAGACTCGCCCCGCGTCGTGAAGCGCACAATTATGGACTGGGGGAGATAAACTGAAATTCCAAGCAGACTATTATCTCTCTTAATGGCGGAGACCTCGCCTCATCCATCAAGCCTTGTCTTCGCCTCAAACACCAAGTGTGCCGTCACTTCTGTACATCTAGGGCCGCTGCAAAGGGAGGTCTGGGGAGGGATCAGGACGAAAGTGCCTCCAAATGTACCTGACAACTCCCTGATGGCTCCCTTGGGGATCCTGGCGGAGTCAATGGCCGACACGGCTGTGGCAAAGTGGGTAAAAATTGCCCCGAAGAGGAGAAAAACAATGGTGGCACGCAAAATTTGTTGTACGTCTCCTCCCGTGCACAAAGAAGCCATTAGGTGGGCTTAATTTATTAGAAGAGCCAGCCTGTCTTTGTTCATGCCCATGCTGGTCATTATTATTTTACACCTCTTCAAAGGCCTTCTCGTGCCCAAACTCCCCCCTCTGGAGTCGCCAGCACAATATCGATGGGACCAGACTTTTGCTGAGGTTCGCCGCCGTCTTTGTGCACTGATTGAAATGACATTTCTGCTCAGGTGCCAGTCACCGAAAGCTGACAAATGACGAAGGAAATAGCATGTAATGTATGCAGCCATTTTGTTTCAGCTATTGTCTGCCCGTTTCATTAAAATTTCATCAGCTCAGACACACAAAAGAGTCCAGATAAGATGTTTGGTGGGGCACATGGTGCTTAGATGGCAATCATGCACGTGGTGCAGTAATACTGGATATTACTTCGAAATTACATCTTCCATTTGTAACATTACCACAGCAGACTGCACTCATAAATGCAGAGTTAATATATCAATACGACTCTTTATGTCATTTGTCCATTTTTGTCTGAAGTTTATAGACTATGGTCCAGCTAGGCTGGGAGGCTCCTAAAATATGGGCGACACGGAAAAATAATTTTGCCCAAAAGTGGACATGTTCGCTTGATGCAGCAGCAATTAAGGATGCACTGTCGGAGCATGGGTGGAAAATGGGGTCCCTGTAGGGTTAATGAGGTTGTGTGTAATTAGCAGCAATTTAGGGCTTCCAAATGGGACAGGCAAAAATATGGCAGTCGAACCCCGGCCACACACCATAAATTGGGGCACCTCAACATATTTCCCCATCCCCCCACGTAATTATTACATCAAGAGAGGTTGCAAGGTTTCCTTACCTAATTATATCATTAAGGTAATGATTCCAACGTGCTCTCATTTTTCTCTCCCGATGGCTCAATTGATGGGCTGGGGTACACTAGTCATTAGTCTTAAACTTGGTAAATGAAGATAAAAGGGGCATTAGCCTGACAAAGCTAGTTTGGTATTCTGTGCGGCACGTGCTACAAGTTTATGAACTGATGATTGGAGGGCTACATCTGCACCCGCAGCATTTATGGCTCCCTAAGAAAGTCGCTTTGCAGAAGTTTAACAACTCAATTTATGTTCGACACGTCCAGGCGGCAGTAAATTCCGTGTTTTGCGAAGAGGGAACTCCTCCTCCGCCTATTAAGTTGTGATTCAGGGTATGTAGGGCTATCAGTGAGCAAAAAATGGCTGCCAAAAGGAGGATGAATTATTTAGGGCGGCGATAATGGGGAAGAGGAGGTGGTTATTTGCAAGGTGGTGTAGCAAGATTACTGTATCATGCCTCCGTCTGTGTTTTTTTTCTGACTGAGTCATTAATCACCAACTACAGGAAGGACAGTGCCAATCACTACTGGGATGGACTTGCATTTACCGGATGGGATTGCCAGAAGACCAATCCAGCGGAAAAAACCTAGCACTAATGATGCAGCTATTTTCGTCTGGTAATACCGGCGCATTGTCAGTGTTGATATCCCTTAATGCACTTCAGCTGCTATCTCGGAGGGACGAGACAAAATGAAGTCGCCATTAGCGGCGGTGTAGCGAGGTTCGGGGAGAGGCTCTCAACTTTTCACACTGCCGCAGCGATTAATCAAGTCAGTTCACTCTTACCTCTCGGCGTTGAATAATTAAAGATAGAACTCTCATCATACTCTTGGGAGACTCTGAAGAGGAGGACACCAGAATTAATGAAACAACAAGCAATTACTGCTAATGGCTGTCATAAATCTACTGTGACCTGTCCTAGCCGTGTCAACATGTTCTGCCATTACCCTCAAAATCCGAGGGGCCCCTAGTCCGCACTGCAGCAAAGCCGACCGCAACGGAACCAGAAAGGCCGTCTGCAGAGCGGCAAGAGCTTTTTCGTACGAGTTACAGGTCGAGACAGGGAGCCATGTTTGAGAAGCACTTATGGTGCTTTGAGTACAGACTGTACATCCTTGACAAGGAAATCAAGAGTCATCAAATAGAATGGGACTTCCAGGCTCCCAAGGGAATGACAACCATCGCCCACGCAAATCCTCGAGAATATCCTTGGTTTTTTCAATTGAAATACATAGCATTTTTCCTGGTACGTGAATATACACGTGTAATCTATGTACACGTACATGAATGCATGTACAAACCTCAGATATTCACACTTTGTACACACTTTGTAATCGAACACTATACAAGATGCTATACCGTACAATGCAGGTTAAAAACCCCTAATACATCAGGTAATGGCTTACATAAGAGATTATATAATAGTCCTTACATGAAAGCTCTTGAACTGAACACAACAAGCACCTGTTGGCAGATAGTTTGGGCATTGAAGGAAAGTGGAATTGGTAAGTTTTAATTTAAGAAGACGAGTTGAAAAATGCCCCCACAGAATTGCCCTGCTCTCTCTCAAAGTAGTTGCACCAAACGAGATTGCTTGATGATTATCTAGAAACCATCATCATTGATGACGTATTTGTAATGTGATTATAACATGTGTTATGCATATGTTGTTACAAGCCATGGCTGTCCACACTAATGTATGCATGGTGAATTTCTAACCACATTTGTCCTCCACCAAGCTTTACAGGCCATTTCACATCAGACCCCAATCATCAATTATATTGTTTGGTAAGTGGAGAAGGACATGTAAGACAGGTGAATACTGGTACAGTGTAGGTGCATGCTATCAAATGTGGGGCACATCTGAATGAACGTAGCCGCACTCACATTAGATATCAATTTAACTTTAAGAAACAAGAAATAGATAAGATATTGAACTTATACAAATGCTTGTAGAAAATCAAAACAGAAATACAATACATATTCCATAAACCATAAAAGTATTCTAGTATTGCTGTTTTCATTTGTGGCAATGGTAGTAACAGGTTGTAAGATGGAACTAGAATATTCATCAAAAGAATGAGAGAAAAATGTTTATGTGAAATCCTGGAATGGCCAGTTTTTAAAATACAGTACAATATGTAGTGAAACTGTCCACAGAGGTATTTGGATGTAACCTGCATGTCCAGCCTTTGTGTGTAGAGATGAGTGCAGATCAGTGGGAGTGAGGACAGGTGTTGGCACGACCACCTGTGAGGAGCACCCCCCTCCCCTGCTGGGCAGTGTTTAACTCCCAACAAACCCTCATCACTCACACAGCCCCATTACATCATTAACTACAGACTGCAACAGTTCTACAAAATACTATCTCCACTTGGCATCTGGGAAATATGTATATGTGTCCTTTCATAATTGTGTGAAATACAGTGTTTATCGTAGAGGTTAACCAAGCACCATGAAATTATAATGGTGATTTTAGAAAATTGCTGCTGACAAATTAGGAAAATGTAGAAACCTTTCAAAGGATCACGTTAATGGCTTGGAGCGTTTTATGAAGTACATTTGTATTGTGCTCCTTTTTTTCAGTAAGACCTGTAAATGTGAAATGTTCATTGTGTTTTGTAGAAGAGGTAGTCATTAAAGGATTGGCACATGTCTACCATTGCTCTAGTGTGGCAGTGTGCCTACCCACAATGGGGAGCACCACAAATGAGCTGGTTCTTCTGTCCCAAATTATGGGCGGAACAATGCCCATTTGTTCCCCTACTAAAGAGGGACTGTTGGCAAGTGTGGTGTCACTCCCATAGGACGACCCTTCTGAATCATCACCATTTTCTAGTCCACTGCACTCCTCCTTGTAATGAGGACCACTACCTCGCCATAAAAGTGTTGCCCGACAAAGTGGTTGTTTTCTCGCAGGGGTGCATCACCTCAGACAGATGGTTCTTTCTGTAATTTTCCGTTCTTTGGAAGTGTTGGCATCGGCCGAGGACAAATGCACAGGTGTTAGACACGCTGGGCTTCGACCATTATTGCAACAATTAGAAAAGATGTTTTCCTCATTATATTTCATCTTCTTGCAAGCTAAAACATTGTTGTCGTGCAAGAAATATTACAGCATTGCTTGATATCTTTGGAGTAAAAAAACCCACCTCAGTACATATGGTAGAAAAGCAACAATGTACCTATGCAACTTTACACTAATCGCTCCATCTGCACTGAATGTGTGCCTTGGTTCTTTTAAAAGGTACATTGATATGCCTATCTTACATGAAGTGGAATCAACAAGATTCATATCAAACCTCCTTTTTAATATGAACAATTCTTTGTATCCTTCATACCCCAATTTAATAACAATCATCTTGGCTTCTTTCTCTGCCCTCATTCGCCTTTTCTGAGTCTCAAGAGCCCAGAGAGACTCTAGAGTTATTGTAATCTCCTCAACCTTGTCCCCTTGCTTTGCCTGGTCTCCCATCAGACTGCCTCCAATTAAACCAAATGTCATCCTACATGTAGTACCAAACAAGTATCTGGCAGGAACTGGATGTCAGGGACGTTGATTTCCCTTTTCAATTTGTTCAAGATCATAATCATTGCCTACCCTGCAATACTGGTACGAACTGTAAGCATTCAATAACTATGTCAACATGACTTTTATTTTCATTTTCTGTTACAGAAGTTATTCCTTGTGTAGTCCCATGTTTACTGTACATGATGTTCACAGCATGAAATAAACACTGCGATAATCATTACCAGGTTTCATCATTTCAATAAAATGCAACCTTCCAAAATGTCTCACTGCAGTTTTCCTATATGAAAGTACAAAAGATACATGAAACCTCAAGTGTTATGCCACTTTTATGTTCAGTCCATTAGTACAGTAAGGAAATGTATTCCCTTTCTTGATTTGTAAGTGTGATGACTATTTTGATTACCAAGATATGCCATTTTATGTCATTGTTTTGTATAGCCAATACCCAATTATTAATTTTTGCCTGAGGTTTTCTAAAACATCCTCCCTGACCCTGTCTGTACATGTACGACTGCCCCAAATTCTCTCCGTCATTTTATCATTAATTGTGATCAGGGTATTTTGATATCGGGTGTAGCCCTTGTGAAGGTCCCAGTCTCTTCTGTTTGTCCATGACAGGCCGAGTTCTCTGGGTAGGAAATATGACTACCCCATTAAACTGATAGGCAGGTCCAGATTGGTAGTTAAAGTCATCCCAACCATAGCATGCTTCAGGCACACAGCAAGGTTACACAGGCAACCAAAGGGCACCCGCTCTAATCTCACTTGATCGCTGAGCACTTGAACATGAAAGGCAGCGCAGACCTTGTTTTGGCTTGAGCCCCTAGACTTTTGACTGTGGATCATCAAAGGTGTCAAAACTGAGCCTTCAAGACGCCAGTGTGGGTACACGATACTACCTGGAGAGTCCCATCCCAATAAGGCACCACATTTTCTGCCCAGAACCTAGTTTGGGCTTGTTAGCAAGTGACAGTGCCAAGTAAGGAACAGTTGGCACAATAGTTGATACTGTGTCTCCTTATCTGTGACGCAGCTTCAAAGAGGAATCCGAAGTATTAATCTAAACTGTCGGTCTCTTTGGTGAAGGTTGTGGGAGACTTGACATTTCTTAATCAGGAGACACTTAATTGTAAGGGGGAGATAAAGGTCTGTGACCTGCTGTCTACCTTTTAAACCGATCTACAAACCCTAAGGATCTGCCGACATCGCGTCTGAAGCGGTCCCGACTTCGACCAAGGATGTACCGTCGTCTTCAGCCTTTCAGGACTTGAGAAATCCACTAACCCGGCGAATGTTTTGATAGGGCGGCTGCACGGGACTTGTTGAGTACCCGCGACAAAATGGGGGGACGGGGCAAGTGTTCGGACCGTGAAGATAAGGCATTAATTACCTCCACAAGGCTGAGTGAGATTGACGGCTTCGGGGGGACCGGCTGAAGTGAGGGAAGACGACGCCGAGGGCCGTGTCCTTCCCTACATGTACGTCCGAGGGAGCGTCCTGGCTTGGGGCCGGGTCAGAGGCCGACTCGCACTGACGCACTAGACGTGAAGCCCAATAAAGCCGAGATTTATAGGGTACTTGGTAGGATGTAAGGACGTCATCATCAGCGGCTATTAAGGCGTTGGTTTAATGAACTTTTATCGATATTAAGAACAGACATGTTCCGATAAGGGCGAACTCGAGCCCCCACTGCGCTACTCGCCTGAGATACGAGGTGAGATAAGACCAGACGAGAGTCTCGCCTCGCAAAAATTTTTGCAAGAGGAATGCGACGGCTAAATCAGAACCATATAACCCTCCCTGTAGGAAACAACCTGCAGATCTGTGCAGGACTAGTCTGTCGCCTCGGAATCAGGTACCGCAGAAACTACGCAGCCCGCGTCGGACCCCTGAGAAGACGAGTTCTAAGAGCCCGCCACGACCCGCTTTTCATCATGTTCTCGTCCCTTCATCCCCTGGCGCGCGCGCGGTGATTGAGTGGCCTGGACCGCGCGGCGCATGTCTGCCTCCCTTCTTTGATAGAAGCCAGCTCCGCCGGGGGAAACGTCGTCTTGGGAAACATTTCAGAGCCCTGCCCGCATCGTACAGTGTGTAACAGTATGATCTCGGGCGGCCAGACCAATCAGTACTCAAGGTTATCAATCAACCATTACCAATCCGGGCGTGGGGGTCCCAGGGGACGTACGGAGCCAAGTGTGTTTTATACTTTCGCTTTTCGTTCCCTGTTTACGCTTGATGCGATGAAGGCCTAATCGGACATGTCGTCGGCTATATCGTTTACACGTTAACTGCGCGGAGAGTTCCCCATCGACAAGCCAAACAAGTAAACACTTCTGGGTGTGAAGCGCACGCTTCCGAAGCCCTTGCCCACCACGAAATATAAACACGGAGGTGCTCGTCGAGCCGTAATAGGATCAGCTAAAATAACAAAACTGGCGAGCCTGCTGTACATGTTTAAGCTGGTAGTAGTGATAGGGTTCTGCTACTAGTTACCGCGTCGGCGTATGCATCAGCCTGTACGTATGCATGCAGGACTGTCAGAATGTCATGCGCCCTGACAAAAGGCGCGAATGCGCCATGTTCGATCGCCCCAATGAACAGCCTGAATGAAGCAATGGCTGAGCGAGTTTGGTCAGGAAAATACGCGGGGATTTTTTTCAACCCAGCTAACGCCACCCCTTCATCCACGTCATATGCTCCCCCCTTAGGAGGAGTCCTGTCGCCAGAGTAATAAAATTATTGCTAATTAAGAAGATTACGTCTGGCAAATGAGCAAGCAGCAGCGCCCTGATTGGTCGACGCGGAATACTTAGCTCCATAATTAACACTTCGCCGGCGGACGACTGACAGGTATAATTGTGTGGATGGCGTGCCGCGATAGCTTGTTTTTGTTGACATATTTCTTAAGGATGTTTGAAAGATAAACAGAGCGCGAAGTGCCCCGTGCCGCGAGGCCTGGAAGATATTGACCGGGAAATCGCCTGGAACCACCTCAGTTTGTAGCTGATGTTCATACAAAGCACATCTGGACTCAGACAGCGGAGCTAGTGCCCCCGGCCCCCGAGCCACAGCGCCACAAGTCCCGGTCCGGTACGGAGCAGCGAGCGGTGGCAGTCATGATGGCCGCACAGTCCAAGCTCCTGTACCAGCTGAACAAGTACGTACAGGAGAAATGTCAGTCGCGAAAGTCCGCCATAGCAAAGACGATCCGAGAAGTGTGTAAGGTAGTCCAGGATGTTCTTAAGGAAGTGGAAGTGCAGGAACCCCGGTTCATCAGTTCCTTGTGCGAGGTGGACGGGCGGTTCGACGGGCTCGAGGTCTTAGCGCCGACGGAGTTCGAAGTGGTGCTGTACCTCAACCAGATGGGGGTCTTCAACTTCGTGGACGACGGGACTATCCCGGGCTGCGCGGTGCTGAAGTTGTCCGACGGCCGTAAGCGCTCCATGTCTCTCTGGGTCGAATTCATCACGGCTTCTGGTTACCTCTCGGCCCGTAAGATCCGCAGTCGATTTCAGACGCTTGTGGCACAGGCCTGCGACAAATGTAGCTATCGAGACATTGTCAAAATGATCCCTGACACCTCGGAAGTAAAGCTACGTATTCGGGAGCGCTATGTCGTGCAGATCACGACTGCTTTCAAGTGCCAGGGCATTTGGCCTCGCAGCGCGTCGCACTGGCCCATGCCACAAATCGGTTGGCCGGGCCCTAACCTAGTCGCCGAGGTGAAAGCAGAAGGTTTCGACCTGCTATCCAAAGAGTGCTACGCGCTGCAAGGGAAGCAGTCCTCCATGGAAAGCGACGCCTGGGTCTTGTGCTTCAACCAGGCGGAAGACAAGCTCCTGCTCGGGGGCTGTCGTAGAAGGTGTCTCAGTATCCTCAAGACTCTGCGCGACAGACACTTGGATCTGCCCGGGAACCCCCTGAATAGTTATCACATGAAAACTATGGTGTTGTACGAATGTGAGAAGCATCCTCGTGAGATAGACTGGGACGAAACGTGCTTGGGCGACCGCCTGAACGGGATACTACTGCAGCTCATCTCGTGTCTGCAATGCCGGAAGTGTCCCCACTACTTCTTGCCCAACGTGGACCTGTTCCACGGCAAGGCGCCGTCCGCGCTAGAGAACGCCGCCAAACAGACCTGGAGACTAGCGCGGGAGATCCTCACAAACCCCAAGAGCCTAGAAAAACTCTGACACTACCGGCCGAGACACTAGGTAAAGCTTCTCCTCATTGACTCTGTGTGTTCATTCTGGAAAAGGAGTATCCATGTAGAGTGAAGCAAGCAACCCCGTCATGTATGTACATTTGAACTGTATGACTTTGTCATAATGTACCTATACCTGAGACTTCAGATGCAATGTTTACTTGGTCAAAACTGTCTAATCGTTCGTGTATCGTTAGGTATAAAAGGAAAACTAGTGTCCGTTTAGATCATTCCTGTCCTTCGCCACAGAATTGTAACATTTGAACGTGAATTCCCATACTTTAGTAGACGACGTGTCGAGCTCGTGTAGTAGACAGTAGATTCAATATGTCGTCTCTGAAAGAAGAGACGTAAAAATATGTGCAACTCCAGAAGAAATACATGTATTACTTATACAAACCGAAACATGTATCGGCCAAAAAATTATTCGGAGATGCTACTATCTTCTCAAAGAAGTCAATGTGTTGCTACACATCCATTATAATTTAATTATAAGTGAGCATGCGATACCTTTGACAAATCTCCGAGAGTAAAGCTAAATAAACATGGAAGTGACAATTATAAAGTACACAGAAATATTTCGTGCCCGAGTCCTTATTTAAGACAAAATTTACCAGTCCGTTTCAATCTTTTCTACGACAGTCGAGTTTAGCACGTCAACACGAAGTCTAGACCTGTGTAAAAATAAACATAGGGGATTCCGTAGGATAAAGGGGGGACATCCAAGTGTATGAGACAACCTGAGACACCACGCGGGTTGGAGGGTACATGTGAGCCGCCCTGTTTCACCATGTCAAACGTAACAAACCGCAGGCATCCTCTTTCAACTACATAAGCACCTCTCAGACATGGAAATTCTTCTCCTCACCTCTGTGATTCTTTAAAATGGTTTGTTTTAAAAAGGAAAGGTGTAAAAGTGTGCAAAATTGGCTTCCGCACGCGCAATTTGTTGTTCTTTTCGCAGGAACAATGGTTAACAAACAGCATTGTGTGTCTTATCCTCGCGATCGGTTAGCTTACACACGAAAACCAAAATGGTATAAAACCGTACGGTAAAACTGAAAAGGACCGAGTAATTGTAAACAAAGACTGTTTAAATATTGATATAATCGTCGCGTATCAGACTCCAAGTCGGCGTTTCTCTACCTGTGACATGAAAGGAAGCCGTGTATGAATTGCTAACATGTAAACATCTTGTCGGGTGCGCTCTAACTGGCTGGAAGCATGCATTTGTCAAGGGGTAGGAAAATTGAAACAGGTTCATAAAACATTTACAGAACACTCGTGAAAATTAAAACACGGACAATGGCATGGGTGTCATTAAGTTCTTGCCCTCTAGCGTGAAAATTTCGATGAGAGATGCATATCGCGGTAGTGCAAAGGGACCGGTGGTGTAACACACGTACACCGCTGCGTGAGGGACTGCGTAAATAGAATTTGTATTTACACAATTTTCTCATTTCTGGAGGAAAATGAAATTGGGAGGGAAATTGGTGTATCGCTTGCAGACGATACATCGCGGGTAAATGGCGGGAAAATGTGTCCTAATGTTCCCTTAATGTGATTGAAAATCGCCGATCTGGGACGTCAGTATTACGGTAACATGGCGGGCATGATGAGATTTTTTCCGCCGAATGATACCACAGCTTTGATCAAATGTTCGTCTCTACAATCTAAATTCTAATTTCGGCGGCGTTCGTTGGGACGTGTCATCGCCGGCAACAGTGTCCACATTGCCCCCAGCTGGTCCCGAATAATTCATGGCCGCCATATCGCTATCAATTGGCGATGAAAACGGTCTGTATAAATATTTCATTCTAGCAAGCTTGGCCTAAATTGCCTTGCCCCTTTATGACAATGTTGAGCCACATACAAACTCAGTCATCAAAGTGTTCACAGACAGTTTACTGTGTAGCTAGAGTTTCAAAGTTAGCGGCCGCCGGTCTAAGATATCCCCAATACGTGCTGGAAAGATATCTCCTAGTCCCAGCACAAGTCAGGACGTCTTGCGGTGTGCTAGTGATTAGATGTATGGTTTTATAACTCGTTAAGCTATAGCAAAGAATGAGTGTAAAACGCACGGTACGCTGGAAATGAAATATGACGTGCAGAGGATCACATTTGAAGCACAACAGCACGGCGAAAAATCCGTCCAATTTTCTATTTGAGTAAGTCTAACAAAAAGGTGAGATGGGGGCAGTTTAGGGAAACACGCGATGATGGGTCTAGGAAATGGCGGCATTAAAAATTCAAGGCAATGGGGTACAAGTGAGACCGTTAAGTGCCCTGGTTCCTTGGAAACTGAATCTATCCCTTTATTGCTTCCCGATAGTGCATGGACAACATTTGATCCAAGCCAGATACCAGCACACGATTCGACGACAGTGTATAATCATTGAGCCTCCTTGGTATAATCAGCAGACAATTCGGGAACAATGTATAATCATCACACCACCACTCAAAACAATTCAGTCTCCGTGCGTAGACATGCATGTTGGAACAAAAAAATACCCACTTCAAATACTCAAACGCCGATGAGTGACAGGTATGTGAATAATACAACACTAGCCACCCTCCCGATATCTATAAATATTTGTTCGGAGTTACAAAGGATCAAACGTGGTGATCTTCGTGCTATCAACACTGGATTATTTATTACGACTTGTTTACATGTCGAGCTGTGGTCAGAGAATTTTTCCACAACAATTACGACAGATCATTAATACCAAAGGAAAGCCGACAGTGTTTAATATGAAGGATAACAGGGCGACCATTTTCAGAAACGTCAGTATAAACCACATAAGATTTACCATTAGCTACTTGTTATTGACAAAATCTAAAATGTTTACGATTGGAAAATACCAGTAATTAAAT
Source organism: Branchiostoma floridae x Branchiostoma japonicum (assembly GCA_013266295.2). Taxonomy (NCBI): domain Eukaryota; kingdom Metazoa; phylum Chordata; class Leptocardii; order Amphioxiformes; family Branchiostomatidae; genus Branchiostoma; species Branchiostoma floridae x Branchiostoma japonicum. Next base: position 10,231,366 of record CM023827.1, on the reverse strand, counting down.
CATACCAACGATATATCTGGCTATTGTCGTATGGAATTTCAAGAATTGTGAATATGGTGGTATAACCTTTGCTAAAAAATGCAGGAGAAAAGTGGACGTATAAAAACATTTTGTCGCACATACTTTACAGAACGTACGGAGATATTTGTGATCTTGGAAGCTGAAAAATCAACAGTACGTAATATAAGAATAACAGGTGGAACAATGTTTAGAAACAATACAAAACTGTGTTATGAAAACAGGTGTATAACAGAAAAGAATACTGAACCAGAAAGTAAAAGTACATTGCATTGTATTTCTCTGTGTCTAAGCAACAAACCACATGCTTCCTTCTCAGTCTTATCGTTTGGAGTGTTTCTTTCTGAAAGATTAGAAAAAGACCTTATCAGAAAAAATATTTGACTGCGTAACACTCGACACTGTTGCTATCCACCCTGCTGACGTTAAAAGCAGTACGGGGGGATGTAGATGTGATATTGAGTGATGTGGCTTGTATAGCCCATCCTGTGTACGGGGGATAAGGGATAAATACGCCCTGCCTCTCTCTGTGTGCTTGGTCCATAGATGGATAGGTGCTTAATGGCCATCTAAATGATCACATCGAGCCCCTACTTAAGGTGAAAATAAACGAGTAAGCGTTATTGGAGAGGTAGAGGAGATGACGCCTGAGTTTCACACCCTTCGTACCGCCGCTAATATTTCTGACCCGTTTGCGACCCGCGCGAAATGGCGGGAAAAGCTCCAGGGAAAACCGAGAAAATGGCTTTTGCCGCGGTAGCTTTAGCTCTCAGCTCCCGCGGTTGGATGTTTTCTAAATGACAGGCGGTGCTGACGGAGTTAGCGGGAACAGATATAGCCACTCAACTGCAGAAAGCTAGCATATATACCAGGCTCAATACCAGCCCATTTCCAAGTCTACGGCTAATAAAGATGACCTTGCCAAAATGCGTGACTCTTAGCTCGTTTCCCTGATACTCCCGTAACTACATCACGCCGTAAATCCCATCAACTGCACAGAGAATTTAGGTTTTCTCTCCAGTCTAAATGACTGTAGCGGAGAAACAGCCACTTTTGGATTAGTCTTAGGTGAGCTACAAAGCCGACCGCGTTCTGTGTATCAGTAGCGGAGCTGGTGGTGGCATAGAGCCGCGGCCGAATCACCGGGAGACCCATAGCTCCTGGGACCAGGCGGAGCACAGCTACTAGTAACTTGATTGGGCTTCTTCTATCAGTATGATATATTGGGTTACGTAAATAAATATTTTGTTGCTTACCAGTAAGCATATACAGTATAGATGATATTTTGTCAAAAGGCACGCGAAATGTGTAAACGTTATTTTGTGCGAATGTCTGCAAAATCATATTTACTCGAAAATTGCTCGCTTAAACTTGTGATGTGACTAAAATATTCGTCTGAGATGCTTCAGTACGTTTTACGTCAGTGAAAATCAAGTTTAAAAAGTCGTCGAAAAGGAGATTTCATATATTACACTGCGTGCAATAAGAATACATGTACATAAGACTTTCCTATGATACAACAGTGGGATTCCTTGTCCCCTATCCATTAGAAAAACAATGATGGCAACTCAATACAAAACTAACATTACAAATCAACTGACTTACGAAATAAAATTTCATGTTTAAAGTAATACTGTCGTATAGTTACAGGTAAGATTATGTTGTAGATGGAATCTAGGTGCGGTTCCAAGTGTTTTGCTACATACGGGATACATCTACTAGTATATGCTATTAACGACACGGTGGAACACTATTACACTCACATTCACCAACATTTGTTTACACACATTGTAGTAGTTTTCTAGTTTCTTCTATTTCACTCTGGTTCATCTGTCTAGATTGAAATAAAGAATATTAAACATTGGAATGAAATGTTTCAACAAATTGTAATTATTATGACTGTTGTCTGAGTGTTCAATACAGCAAACAACTACCTTAGACACTTCCGAACACTTTAGATACAATCAAATTTAATGTTAGGTCGATGCTTGAAATGGAGACAATTTCACCTTAAAAGTAGTGCAAGACATCTTGGTTATAAACTGTTTGGTTAAGTAACGTAAATACAGCATAGCGCAACATTGTAGAAATGTAGCGTTAAGCAGGCCTATAGTTTTTACATATGACACAGTACGAAAAGAGAAAGTTTTAGTGTAAAAACTCGCCACCTCCCACCGATTAGAAAATTAGGCCCTGAACTTTTCAACTCATTACGTCGAGTAGACTATGGCTGGGCAAAAATTGGCAATAATTAGCAGTGCAGATTCCAGCCTTTTATTCGAGCAAGCCCCAAAGCACCGAACATTACAAACGCATCGGACCGTGCAGAAGTGAGCGGAGGTTTTGAGGTTTTCCACCAGGCTTGTGTGTATTCAAACATTCCAATAACTTGAATAAGAACTACGGGGACACACAGAGATGGAAGATGTCCAAAGTGATGTACCTTCGTCTTCATGTGTAAAACTGTTTCCAGGTTAGTCAAACAAACGCCAGTGTGATAAAGAGTTTGCCAAATAAAGGAGGACATTTTGTCTTCCATCACAAGGACAAATAGTAAAATTTGAGCACCTTTACGGGATAATACCTAACCACAGGGGTAATTTTAATATGCTCGGACAAACTTGTTCGGAGGACGGAAAGAAAAGAAGGGCGTCCCGACCCGACAAAAGGGTTCGGGACTCCCCCCGGTCGCCAGACAGGCGCACAACAATGTACAGAAGGAGACTCTTTGAAACCTTTCAGTGGAGCGCTTTCACGGACGTCTGTTCCGAGGCGACGCTTTTTGGGAAAAAGCAAATATTTTGTCTAACGATGACTGGATATGGAAAGTCAAGGGTGGTTTTACCTCAAGCACCTGAATAAGTACATGTCTTGAAAAGGAGTCGGTACTTCAGTATGGCTGAGAATTATTACGGAGAGGAGATAGGGCCTGGAAAAAGGGAGAAGGCAGGAGAGTTACAGTTGTGTGAATGTTTCTAATTCCGAACTCCGTCGGAGTGCAGAACCTTTAATAAACTGGCCCTTTCAGCGGCCTGCCGAAACAGACCTTATAAATAGGTCTCACGCTGGGATATTGTTATACGAGTATTGTGCGCGGACAGACAGGCCCGGCCTTCTACTGTAGCCCCCCGATGCCTGGTGCTAAATGAGCGAGAGGTATTTTGAAAGATGAAAACTTTGGGGTGTCTGAAAACTCATGCAGGGCTCGCTGATTTGAATCAGGCAGGGGTTTGAGGTAACGCAGAGGCTACTAGAGACCCATGCGACACCGTAGCCCGGCCTGGTCCGACTGCGCGGTTCAAAAGCTGCCGCGGGGACCGAGGGGGCGTGCCAGTCACCATCGCGGGCTGGCTGTTGTGTATACTCTGCCAAGGATGAAATGAACAAGTGGCCCAGAAAGAACTATGCAAATCAATAGCGCGGCCCCCATATCCACCTCCCGTTGCCTTCCCACCTGCGACCGACACCTTACCGCCTGGTGTCGCCTTGCCGAAAAATCGACCCCTATTGGCACGGCTTCTCACAACACGCAACCTTCTCACTATATCTACTTATTTACTTATCTCTTGTAATAGCCATGAAGAAGGGATAGAAGCAATATCAACAACTAAGACGCGAACAATGCCGAAAAGACGGAGTGTTGATCCCCCCGAAGTCGTCTAGCCCACCGAGCGGAACCGACGCCTCGGGCGGGCTATCACCCTCTGCCCTCCGAGGGGCTGCGACAGAACCAGCCGACCATTTCACGGCACACACTTTGGGTTAAATATTCATGTCGGCAATTGAAACGGGCAATCGGGGCTCTCCATAGACGCGACCAGGATATAATTATTTTACAACCTTAACTGCACTTTCCCTACCACGGGCCTGGTGCGAGACGATTATGTGTAAAGTAAACACACAGTCTACAAATCAATTGTCGAGTGTGTTTTGGAAGGATAAAGGGGATAAAAACGTTAGCACTTCCCCGCCTTCCTCACACTAGAGCCTAATAAAAGAGATTATTAGGATTACCGGCTCAGAAAAGGCATATGACACCAGCGACTCCGTGGACTACTAGTATAGAAGGAGCGCTGTACATGGACGTTCAACGGATATTACTGAACCTACATTATATCATACCGCACAAACACGAAATATCTATTTCTTATGCAAAAATGTGTTACATTATTTTAGTTTTATGTGACACATTGTTAACTCCTACTCGCAATAAGTAATAACTTTGCTTCGCAATTTTCTTTAATAAATCCACACATAAACACGATGATGATACAGTTTGTGCGTCAAACGTACGTCTTCGTCCGTCCGTGTTACGACAAGGTACGAAAGTTCAAGTCAAAGATTCAGAATGCTAGTTTTGAGTGGACTGTGTTACGACAGTTTCTCCATGTAGTCTGACGTGGTTACAAAGTAATCTCCAAGCAGATCTTTTGGTGGCTGCAAAGACAGTATCAAATTGGCCAGGCAGTATCCATTTGCCACTCAAATAAAAAAAAAATACCAGTACAAAAAACAAAGCCCGATAAAAACGCCTAAAACACGTCAAAAGTAAGACGAAGCCTAAACCTCTGCTTGGAGAGTAGTTACAAAGGACGCCGGTGTTGTGATCCGGTCACACACCCATGCTCTCCCCCACCCCGGGACGAGCGGCCCGTGAGATGCGGAGTGACAGGCGGACACTGCGCCCACAAAGAACAGGTTGGACGCAGCGGCCACGGACGGACTTCCCGCCGACCACCGAAGGTCAAAAGACCTGCTAAATAACGATAATAGCCCGGTAGTGACACCGACTTACACAGCAAGACGTGTGTTTGTGTGTAATGTGTGCAGCGTCTGGCAGGCAGGGCTTGGTCAGGAACCAACACTGCACGACACTTGGAGAGGCGAGGCATTGTTCAAGGCCAGAAACACAAGAAACAGAAGGCGATAAAAAGACCTGATTTTGAAATCCGAGATGCCGTTTGAGTTCAACAAGCAATAAAAGATTCACATTTTGAAGGGTCATCTTAATCATCTTGAATATAGAGAAAACCGAAAGGCTGTACGTTAACGGTTAAGAAAAAAGAGAATGGTGTGAAATTTGTTATAAGATGCTCCTTAGTGTGCGGAGATTTGTGTACAAACTAGGAACAGATACAAGTGCACTATACAGGTATGGGATCATGTATATCCATCGACAATAACAGCAGAAAGTCAAGATTATAAACAGTTGACCTGACAAGTCCTTGCCCCCAGTAGCCTGGATAAGATTCCCCTTGACCCTAACATCTCCACTTGAAGGAAAAACAAGCAGCGCAGACCCCACGTACCATTTTCAATCCAGTGAGCAATTCTTTTCATTCAGTCAAAGTTGCACTCAAGAACTTGTGACATATCTATGTCTGTTACAGTCTGTAGTTTGGAACACAAACATCTTTTTGTTACACAATTACATTGGTCATGAAGCGTATAAAATGGAAGGAAATTAGGAAGATGTACACCATCTGAAATTATTAAGACTCCAGAAATTTGAAGGTACAATAGATCGAAATAAAATTTCTCGGACTAGAATACTAGTATGACAATTGACAAAATAACTGTCTATTATTTAATTTCTTCAGAGCGTCCTCTTTTAAAATGCGGTAACAGAAATGACCAAAACATTTCCACGTTTAAATTTTTTGTTGTTGGAAAGAACGTCCACCCAATCCACGCACGTTGGTGCTCACGTCGTGCGCTAATCAGAAGACATGCGGTGCTGATATACTCAGGAGAAGAAAGGGCGGGTCATGTTCCCATCTTCATCTTCAGTAAAACAGAAACCCGGGCGCTTCAAGGTCTTAAATTTTCCTCGCATTATCCCGGGATGTCTTGGCTGAAGCTACTAGTGTTTCTGTCGGAAAGGGAGACGCAGAAACTCGTGTATGTGTTGATGTCTGAATAACATGCATTGATTTCATGACAAGGTCCCACTGAATAGAGCTCGTCGTTATACAACAGCATAACAGACAACAGCATTAATATAGAAAGACGGTATTTCGAACATTCAGCAGTTTTTAAAGAGAATTTTAACGATAATACCACTGCAGAAATTATATATGTTGAGAAGGCGCAGTGTCGTTACAACTACACCGACTCATCCCCCCACAGGGGGTGACGCGGTCACCAAAAGATGACAGAACGTCCCTCATCATTTGTCATCGACACCGGCGGATCGGCGGAGGAAAATGACGCCAATTTATGCCCGCATGTAATATGTGACAGGCCCACATGCTTTGCCAGGCAATCCCGCGACAAGCCATGAAAATCCCCGAACACTTACGGGAAAAGGGGAGGACAATGTCGGCGACAAGTGGGGACATCTGTTTGGAGATGTGGGTGGGATTTCTCAGTGGTGACGTAGCCTCGTCAATGACACTGTAACTGTGTCATATTTCAGTGAACTCCAGCCTACTTATGTATCAGAAAATATAACATATGAGTATATCGCTACTAAACATTTTATTCTAGCCAAGATGAAGTAAAACGCGAAAGCGAAGCCATATCTTTAAGAGCACCCTTCCCTTTTGTTCGTCAATGATATTCCAAGAAATTTTACCTTTCAACATGTTCATTATCATATTTTAATCACGACAATGACTTGCAAAGCATACTTTCCCGTAGCTACAACTGTTTCTTGCAGATAACCCTCCTAGTGTCACACCGCGCACTGTTACCATCCCACCTGCATCAGTAGTGACCAGGCCAGCGGAGGAACGTCTACCACAACATGCGCCGTCTATTGAGAGACACTGCACAAATAAACGCCGCGCCATGTCAAAATACTGGAAACACGCGGGCGCACAGAATGATGCTCTGCGATCTGTAGCAGGTGCATTATGTAGTACAAGTTGTGAACAGTTCTTGTGTCTCCTTTAAGACCTTGGGAACGTCTTGAAGGGAGCTATTGAAGGAGTAGATTCAGGTTTAAGATGTACGGGTACAAGGTAGAGGCGCCAAGACATTATATGAGCGCAAGGTTTTGACATTGCAGTGAATGTTTCTGAGTACAAAATTACACAGAAGATCTGTTATGAACTGTAGTGAAAACAAAAATATTTCATTTTCTATTAGTTTCAACGACTGCTAGCTTGGGTATTATACATAGCGCACACAATTAGCACATTTGGAGATCGGGAATTAGAGGAAGGCGTTCTCCTTCGAAAACGTATCATGTTGAAATATCGAATCCTGCTGGCAGGATTCAATGGAACAAGCGGAATAAAACGCAATGAAAATGTTTTTAGTAACAACATAAGGACAAATCTAAAATGAACAGACAAAAGACACTTGTATATATGACCTTGAAGGCCATCTATACAGTATGCCATTAAATTTGTCTTCACGTGGATTTGAAATATGGATTTGAAACGCTGTACATAACTGCAATTTCTCCCTTCCATGTGTCAAAGTAATACAAATGTAGGTTGGCTTAGCAAAATCCTTTTTGCGAACTGTGGGGCAATAGTATACACATTACTACGATGATGATTACTACTTTTGAGCATTCCTCCTACCGCTATCACTTGTTCTGTTGTTCTGTACTTATCGCTGATAAAACCTGAAGAGTCTGCAATTTACCCTTAGGCCTGGGCAATCTGAGAATAAACAGACATGGGCACCGACTTAACGTAAGGACAGTTCGGAATGGGCGTGTTTCTGAAGCTGAAAGAGCAGAGAAACTGTGCGCACAAAAGCCGTGTGGACGTCGGAGGTGACCGCTCGGGAGAGAAAAAAAAATGGACACAAAATATGGAGCGAAAATCGATGGGTTCGAAAATGGTGCCTTTCCAGTGTCGTAGCCGGGTCGTGTCGGAGCGCACGGCGACCACAGGTGCCGCTGTCATGTGTCACCCGGTGGGTTCCGCACCCTGGCGCCCTCCATCGATCCTCGGGCCCAGGAACACGAGAGGTCACCGCCGTGTCACACACGGGCAGCCGTCAGGGAACAGCCTGACCACGGGCTCCAAAGCGCCCCGGTACACTTCTAAAAAAACACCAGATTTTCGACGAATACACAGTGGCTACTTTCAAGTTAACATGGTATTTGTTCAAGAAAAAGTTATGTTCATACAGTAATGATTGTATAATAGTTATTATAAGAAAATGAATCATCAGAAGGCTTCTCAGAAGACTGGACTATGTTGGATAGGACGTTTCACATACAGGTGGGTGCAGTGCAGTGCCTGCCACGACATCACATTATTAGAACAGCGTTAAACTTTGATGGCAAATGATATCAGAATGCCCTCTGCGATGTGGTATATTACCTTCAGTCATAGATTTATAATATTTCGTATCAATAACTGTCAAGCAAAAAACATTATGCGTGAAGGCAGTGCTATTGCCACCATATTGGCGTTGACCCGGCTGAGATTGCATCCTGCGGGCATACTGACCAGAATCACAGGTGTCCACTACTTGAAAACTGGACAGGGTCATATTGACCACGTTAAATTTCATGGCAGGGTCGTGACAAGTGGCTGACCACCAGATTACCCCCGGCCACTCTCCTGTTTTGGTCTTGATTATATATATATATATATATATATATATATATATATATATATATATATATATATATATATATATATATATATGACGTGTGGTGAACTACAAAACGAATGTGATGCTAGTTTTGTCAGCCGACTGAATACAGTACCAGAGGACTGTACGTATATTTTCGTTCGCAGAATTGGATATAACATTATGCCACGGTTGCAAAGGGTCAACCGACGTGTTGTACAGACAGGCATGCAAACTGCAATACGGACCGAAATGAAAGTTGTCAGCCGAAGGTAGTCCGAAATTCGTGAAAAAAAGCTCTGAAAGCTTTGACACAGTATCATAGGACTGTAAATATATTTACTTTCACAACATTGGACATAATATTATGCCACGGTTGCAAAGGGTCAACCGACGTGTTCTACAGACAGGCATGCAAACTGCAATACGGAACGAAATGAAAGTTGCGATAAGGTCGTAACGGTCCACATGTCGGCGCTGCTAATGTCAGAACCCACACCGTGAACACTGATCGATCGGCAGCTCTGAACTTTGACCGCTGGAACGGACCACCGTGCACAAAAACTGCACATTTCAGGCTGACGTAATCACGCATAAGAAATCGGCCGCCTTTTTTTCTTGCCTTTTTTCGTCTCCTTGTTTTGTCCATCAATGGTCAAGGGTTTGCTGAAATATATCCAATTTGAAAAGGCAGATGTTGGGAAATGTACGTGCAGAAACATCAGAAGTTGTCTGAAGATGACCGAAGAACGTTCATTATCAAACTTGATGTACACAGAAAAGCTGAAGGTCCATGTAAGGCTGGTGTGTAATGCTATACCTATGTCCACAACACAGCCTGTCGTGACTCCGCGCTGTCTTGACCATTACTGATGGGCCTATCTGTTATTCAAATACCACCGGCATAACGAAAATTGGAGGCGCCCTAATATTTACCCAACCTTGCAACCCCATCAACAGCTACCCCAGCAGAACGCCATCTGCCATGTGAAGACCATCGGTGAAATGTCAGGCGCGACGCCGTTTGGAGAGTCCGGCAGATGAGTAAAGTTGCATGAAATTGGGTTGCCATTTAAAATCTCGGTTCGCGCCCTTTCGTCCGGATCGAAATACACGCATTCGACTTAACCCGCGCCTGCCCCGACGATAACACTCAGCTAGCGCACTGCCCAATGCCAACGGCAGAGACTTATGAATTATGACAATGGCAATACAGCCATACTAGCCCGACAATGGAGCTTCTATAACACCTGATTAATCGTAAGGCGTCCACAGGAGAGCCCAATACGATGTGGCATTTCTGCGTCGGTACCGACTCAATTCCACTGTCTGCTGAGCGATGTTGATAATAACGCCACGCGTGGAAAATATTAATGAAAACACAAGCTCTATCAATGGTAAGGTGCGGGCTTAGCTTTAGGGAGAGGCCTTAGAGAACCGGGCTAATGAAGAGGGGAAGGGATAGAAAGGTGTCGGCAGGGCGTGGGCTTCTATCTAGGGCTAGGCAATGAAAACCACGTGTGCTGTCTTGGTACGGTGACGAACTGGGGCTCAACCCGGCGTGGTAATGGGGGTGAAATGTGAGAAACAAAGTTGCATTCTGTCATTATAAACGGCACTTCTCTCCACCCTAGCGTTGCCATAGGATCCTCTGGGAAATAAGACCTCAAAACGATACGCCCGTTTTAAAGTAATTAGGCGATGTTGGGCCCGTGAAAAATGGGCTCCCCAGTCATCGAGAATCAAAGTTTTTCCGAGACCAGGGGGAAATTTGACCGCGCTAATGTCCGTAAACCGATACCTATTAGCTGATGGAGACCCGTGGAGTAATCAGGGTGAAACCCAGTCAAATGACATTAGAACTGGAATTGCTTGTTGCCCATTATTGGGCGGGCACTGGTCTGGGATTGGCGATCGGGGGCCGCTTGATGGCCGCAGAAATGGACACTAACACGATTAAAGAATCATCTTGACAATTTCATTCGGAGACGATAACCCTCCGATAACCTCAGCAATTTACCAAGGGGGAAAACCCGTCTGGCCGGAATGAACCCTCGCTAATCCGGGCTCACGCTAATGCTTGAAATATGTTCCGTGGAAAAAACGGTCAGCGCGAGTCAGGATAGGTCGAGAGGCGGCCGGAATCAATCGGGCTCGGTGCAGTGGGTAAAGATGGCCGGGGGATTAAGGGGCTAGAGATTGGGTCGTAGAGTCCAGAATGACCGGCGAGTCAGCAGCACTCTCCCATCGATCGATGACCACACCGAGAGGGCAAAGTGCAACCGTAGCAAGCTCGGACAATCAATCCTGCCGCGGCTGTGGCCGCAGTAATTGTTTTCATATTACAAGAATTATGATTTGTGCCGCGGAGTTATGAATTGCTTAATCTTAATTCGTGTTGGCTGGTGGTGGGGACCCGTCCTGCCAGGGCGACCCCAGGAGCCCCGAACATGTGCACGCTTCAGACGTAATTTGCGTCAAGAATATCAGACCATCGCTAGATCAGACCCACCACCTCCATACACCTCTTTCTTGTCCGTTACACCATTATAGAGTCCTTAACCTCATCGATCGACCAGAGGAAACAAAACGGACATGCACCGCCGCTTCCCGCCATATTAGATCTCCCCCACTGCACCGTCGCCACGTCGCCTGAAGTGTTCCTACCCAGATTACGCCGTTATTAAGGCAAGCTTGAGAGGGAGATATCGTATCGATTTAAATTTTTCATACTGCAGGGCTATCCTGACAGTCAAATGCCCTTTAATCAGCCCATAGGAGTCCCGGTGGTGATCACCCCATCACTCATCATTGGACCTGCCAACGCCACGGGCCCGGGCAGTCGGCCGGACACTGCAGGACGGGGTCACTCCTCCACCCGATCCTACACTACTACCCGTACAAAATCCATTATCCTAACCATATGATTGCTATATGTGAAAATGTCGCTGTCTAGTTCATCTTCTTCCAAAAGCAAAATAAAATCACCATCATGGACTGCTAACGTTACTTTTAAATATGATTGCCTTGGAAATAAGCAGGACTTTCCGTGAGTGCAGTCTCCTGTGTCCTGATCTGAGACATCTTTGTGTCATATCCTCGCTACGTTTTAACTGACTTGAAGGTACAATACTGATAATTCGTGGATGGAGATGTTTGTGCGCAGATTAGACTCGGCTTGTTGCATACATAGCTACATAGCTATATATAGGTATAATAAATGTTGTAGCATGTTAATATTTTGAAATTTTGTTTGGACAGACGAAGCGCGTAATCAATATGATTATAACCGAACTACTGTCCCAAAATAAGTTCAAGGTTGACGTTAGAATGCGGAACAATCACTTTGGGTGGGGCGTTATAACAGCACATAGTTAAAGTCTTAGAAAGTTTTGCTTCAGTTACCGTGTACACAAGACGCCTCGGTCCGGAAAAAAGTCGAAAGTCAATTTGCGAGAGGAAGATTTTCTCTCAGGACCTCATCCATCAGGCTGTGCGCAGGTTCCTACCTGCTAAAGCTCGTAATCCGTATTAGTGAGCTGAGCAAAATTAATTGATGACAGTGTAAGAGTAAGGGGATTATAAAGAATTAAAATAAGCAGGGCGTGGTGCTAATCCGTCAAGAGAGTGGAAGGCTATCACGGCGAACCAGCGGAGTTCGGGCAAAGGAAGCAATTCCGGAGTTTCGGGAAACCGAGATCTAGGTGGTGCAGATCGATATGGTTGAGCTTAAGATCTTACTCCGGGTTTTACACATTGGGACAGGAATTAAGACAAGGTGTGGAGTGATCAACCTGATGGGCGATAACGCACACGGACGTGTTGATCCGTACGGGGCGGGGGGATTGCGGGGACATATAGAACGGGGTGGGGACACAGAAGGTGGTGCGCCAGCCAGCACCGCGCGGCTCGCCAAATGCGTGTCGACAGACAGTGTATCATACGGGTTTAGGTGCTTAAACTAATGTAAACATGCCATATGGTGATTACTTTTATGATCTTGTCATAGATATCTATAAGATGAGAGTTTGCAATGGACTGCTGTTTCGTTGTTCAAAGACACTGAATACATTCCATTTTCTATAAGATTATTGGGAAATTTTCAGAGCCACAGCTTTACGCTTTTCTACTGAAGTATATAGAGAAAGAATCAAAGAAGTAGCAATATCAAAATCATATACCAGGCAAACTTATATCTATATAAATGATATCGTCAGAGCTCTAATTAACATTTAAACTATCTCGTCACGTTGGTCTGTACTACAATATTACTTTAGCTCATACCAAAGATATCCGTTAATGCCTTGCTGAATATGGTGGGATAGCACATCGAAGCGATAAACGGAAAAAAATATGTTCAGTTTCGTCGGTGGCGTCGTCAAACGCTCCCGCATATGTCACCCGAAGATGAAGTCATTTCAACTAACTGTCAAAATCTAGCAATAAGCACGAAACTGTCAGCGACATATTACCGGGTATGATTGGAAGATGTCGGCAAGCAGAAGGAAATGAATTCGTCCCTGTAAATATTGGTGAGCGGAAAATTACATTTTCCAGGGAACGTCAGGCGAAGATTATTCTTGCCAAGTTGATATTAGAAGGATATTGCAATTTCAAGGGTGTCTGTTGCAAGGGCGATATAAACCAAATTGATGTGGATTGGGTGTGCCTCTACATTTCAAACACGATATTAGTTTATTTTAACATACTAGCAGAGAAATAAATACGTATTCTAATGTTACAGACGTAGAAAACATACAAAATATCTCAACCTGTGTAGTTTCATTTGTGGCTAAACTATACAGAAGAGTATGTTTGTTCAGTAATCCATGCAAATGTATGTTTTATTACCACTAGGCCTTACGGACGGGGATTATTTGTCTACACATACCTACGTTTGAATTTCCCCATACATACAGATTCGTATGCTGTTTATATTTTGTTATGGGTGGGATTTATTTATCTACAGATACGTACCTTTGAATTTTTCCGAACATAAAGATTTGTATGTGGTTTATATTCTGATTACAAAGTACACATGGAGTTCAGGGACGCTAATTCCCCCAGACAGGGTGTTGAACTTTTCCCCACTCTGTGTTCGTTTTTCGGAAGGGCAAAGTTGATAGTACATGGGGCATACAGGGACGCTAATTCCACCGGACAGGCAGCCTCTAATAGCGGGAGGGGGAACCAGGTGGTCGGCGAACTTCCCCGTTGCCCACGTCACTTCCAATGTCTTTGCGGTCAACTTTCTCCTCTAATGGGAGCTGGGGCGGTGGCCTGCATCTTACGGCAGGTGAGGCTCACACAGGTGAAGGACAATGATGAATGACCTGTCGGATAACGTTACCTGTAGCGGGCAGGTGTTTAAAACCAGGCCAGTCGCCACAAGTCGTTAACATCAACCAACTTTTCCTGTTTCGTATGAGTTTCGATCTATCCCTCTTATCCATCCTACACATGGTTAAGTAATTGTTCACCTCGCTGAAAAAGAAACGTCTAGACTTAAAAAGCTCTTAAACGTCGTCCTTCACTGCATAATAGTCCACGAACATCGCCTAAATACATATCATCATGCGATATGGTGCTGTTAACAATGAGAGCAATTTGCAAACTTTAGGCAGCTGCGAGGTGATACAGTCGGAATAACGCAGCATCACAATGTTATCACGTAATGAACGTTAATCCCGTGTTATGATGTAGAGAAGAGATAGAAGCAGGTGATAGATGAGACCACACCGGAATCCGGCCTTGAGCAGGTCTGTTGCCTGCCACAGAACGGGAAAACGCGTCACCGCTCATCTTCCTGCGGTAATTTCCCCCGGTTTAATAGGAAATGACATGCGTTTGAATGTGGGACAGGCTTCTATGATTACACAAGGGCAGGTGAGCAAAATAAAACACACATGTGCCCGGCGAAGCCCACAATTAGCCTTGAACAAGGTTGTTAGACCCAGCGGGAGGCGACAGGGCGGCACGTCATTTCGAATCTCCTTGTGGTCACTTCGCACGATCGAAGTACATGTAGATAACGCGGACTGACATGTGTAGGTATGAGCTCCATTCGGAAGGCAGGGAACATAAAGGTCACTGCAAAGCTTTGTATAGAGGTTGAATAGGCCTTGACTCAGACGCGTGTCTCCAGAGAGGAAGCGGCACCACGTTGTCAAATCACATCTCATCGCGCGCAGTGATACACTAATGTCGGGGGACAGGCTAAATGCAAAGCAGGATAATCTCCGACGTAAGAATAGTGATCGCCAGCAGCTGTACTTCGGATGCAAGGGTTTGTATATAGGGTCCTGTCACATCGTTTTTTCACAAGCCTTGGCCGGTAATGATTACGTGTTCAGTCAAACGGAAGGATACTCTGGAAATGTTGAAATGTTTGCATGAGAGGCAATGACCAATAGTTTTCTTCGACTGTATTAGGATAATAAAACTATGAGATGTGTGAGTGCATGGAGGTAGAAAAGAGAAATGTGCAAACATAGCATCGAATGAAAAAAAGGATTTGCATGGGAAAATGTCTACAAAGTTATCATGAATTGTGGGGAGTTTGACTAAGGCCGACTTTACACGCCTTGTTTACTGACTCCTTATAGTTACAACTTATCATCAACTTCGAATATCCGATAAATTTTATACCTTTCATGAAATCGTTTCTTTAATTGTGGAAAACTTGATATTCCTTCGTAGATTCGAGCGTTTGTAAGCCACATGCCGACACAGTTACAGATGATCATCGAAAATGCCGATTATTTTGAGGCTTTGTTATCAAATACATGCATGAAGTTTACGTCGCTACAAAATACAAAAGTTCTCAACTTCGACGGAGTTTCTTCAAGGGGAACTGATGTTCAATGACAGAAAAAGCTCGTTATCTGAGGGCTAGGACAGATGTGGGGGCGAAAGATGATAATGAGCCTCAAACATGCACGATGCACACACGCCGGAAAGGTTACGTGTCTGGAAGAATTACGATCCTCGATATGACGAGTGCGCTGTGCTTCCTTCTAACGAGATCTGCATAGTGTTTGATGAAGATCCAAGTCAAGCAGAGAAGCTTCATGTGTACATGTTTGTAAACTTGCAAATTTCAACTTTAAATTACGATGCGATTCATTCTGCCTTTTGAAGAACTAGAACTCAGCTTGTACATCTCAACGACATCAGTTGGAATCTGGTTAACGATGGCGTCATTGGCCATCAAACGTGATATGTTAGTGCGACCTGACATGAGAAATTACAGTGCTAGACGCTGTATACAAGAAAAGAACAGATGTGGAATAAGACAAATTACTTAATTACGGCGTTGCCATTGTCAGTGTTACCTTGAAAACGGGAGTCTGCATAATTGAATACCAGCTTCGATAATGGCTTTTACCAAAAAATGGGGTCAAAGTTATCAGAAATAGAGAGTCGTGAGAGCAAACCAGAGGCTGACTGGGGCCTGTACTTATCGTTTGAACGGAAAAACGTACCAAACTGGTGAGACGGTGTCTGGTCCAGGACGGACAAGTTTCCATGGAAGTAGGTGAAGGTTATCACCTGCGGCACATTATCATTGACGATAAATTCACGATGTAACTATATGGCCATGTTATTCTATGGTAGATCGGTCCGAAACCACCAACAGAAGAAATACTAGTAGTACATGTAAAGTTTCGCGAGGTAAAGAAGGCCAATCCACATCGAACTCATCAAAGATCTGCGAACAATAGAAAACTCCCATGCAGAAAAATGTATTGTTTAAATTGCCAGAGTGTCGATCATTAAGAGCATTTACAATGGTAGATTTAAATCCTTAACAATCCAAGAACTGAACACCGTAAACTGTTCCGCACAGTGATCCACAAGGCCACCAAACACTAAAGTTGCAACTTTCCCAATCCAGCCAACGTCAGATCACGGTGTAGCTCAGAGTACATCTCATAAAGCCCGTTCTAGCCAAACATTTTTAAAGTCGTTAATTTCTGACTTGTCGTCATGAGGGCATTCATCATCGTGAAATGCCCTTCACTGCCTGAAGCCATGAGGTAATGCACCCTCGGGTCTGAGGAAACATTGTTCCTTCAAGGCTAAGGTAACTAATGAGTACAGTAGCCAAGGCTGGGACTTTGGGCTGAGTACAAAGAACGAAACCTAGCTAAAGGTACAGGGGAATCTTGGCGTAAAACAATCTTTTAAATCAGCCACTTACTTCTAGTTATGAGGAGTTACATTAAATTTTGTTTTACTGGAGCCATTGTAAATTTAATACCATTTCATGTGCTTAGCTCCTATTTTATTCATTCTTATTAATGTTGCCTCTTTATATGTTACTGCTACATTTATCTCCTCTTACCTCTACAAAGGCATTGGGATCTCTCAAGTTCATGATCTGTACATAAGATATGGCAAAGTGTAGAACACACAAGCTCAACTGTCATCTTCACAATAACATGTTGGTACTTACACACAGTAAACTCCAAAGTTAGGGAGCTGTAAAGATGGTAGTATAGTTTACAGTATGGTGGTGTAACTCTCAGCATTATAGTAATTCCTTACCTATTGAAAATGGAATTACAAAGCAAAAGCATACA
The DNA here is from genome assembly GCA_013266295.2 of Branchiostoma floridae x Branchiostoma japonicum. Lineage (NCBI taxonomy): Eukaryota > Metazoa > Chordata > Leptocardii > Amphioxiformes > Branchiostomatidae > Branchiostoma > Branchiostoma floridae x Branchiostoma japonicum. The sequence goes on along the minus strand of CM023827.1, from coordinate 10,214,219 downwards.
AATACCTTGTTGTAAATATATAATTCAAACAATACAAGTTCAATTAATGGTACCTTAAAACATAATTGAAACATGGCGAAGAAAATAAAGAGGAAACAAAAGTGCAGTGTCCAGTCCTGCCCTAGCTGAAAAGGCTGTAACCTAATTATTTTAATTTTCTCCATTTTTATTCAGCAATACATCATGAAGATTAAGATTTCCTGATAGACTCCATCATCAAACCATTATCTTGTCCTGACAGAAATATCCCCACCACAAAAAAGTGATAATACACTTTATCACCGGCATCTTAATAGCACCGGTGCATTATGGCTTGGGGCGGTCAATATCGCGCGGCTGGCCGCCTGATGGACCGTGCAGCCGGATTTAATGAACTGGTGCCCACAAGGAAATAGTGGACACTAATTCAGATGCGAGCCCACACCAAAAGCTGGGAACGCATCAAAGATAAAACCATGTCCAGTTACGCTACCATCAAGTTCACAAGGCGAAACCATCAAGCTATTTTGCCGGTGAAGTTGAAGGATAGGTAGATGTGGAAAAGCTATTACCTCGAAGAAGTACCCAATAGATCTGAAAATGCAAACCGTAATTGGAATGGTACCTACAGACTTGGCACAACACGGGGATGAGGTAATCTGCATTCAACAATGTTTTAGAAGAGATTCGAAAGTGAACTTTTTGTGCACCTGCATTGAGCTGAGCAAATCCTTAGTCCATCTTAAATGCATAGGAAATGGAAAATCTACAAGCGTACTATAAATAAAGCATAGGACAGGAAATAGTCTGGATTATTTCATGTTACAAACATTTTGTAGTACTCTAAAAGTTGGTAATGGGGAAAATATTTCTCCATTCTCAAAAAGGCCATATGTGTTATACAATGTACATATTTCATTTGAATTTCAGGCTGCATAAAAAGGATTCTGTATAGTTTGGTTTCCAATCACCAGGGGTGGTCAACACCATAAAATCTATGATATGATATAATCAGGTCGGAGTTCCAAAGGGCACATTATTGATTTCAATATGAAGATCCTGCCACATTGAATTCAAAAGGAATCATTACAATACTAGTATCAAATTGCTGCGGTTATTATATCTGAAATGAGAGTCTGGGCCGTTGATTATCATACTGCACAGTGCATTGATTCTGTGATTATTACATTGGTTGCAGCAGAGGTTAATTGTAAACATCCCCTCTCTCACCTATGTCAACCATCCATCCAGGGGTCCCCGCTACATTTATTCAGTGCATATTGTGACCATTACGAGTCTTAGCGAGGAATTTTAGTGAAACTTTCACATGATAACCAAGTTGGTAAGTTGTGGTGTGAGAAATGGCCTGTGAGATGCAATTGGGCACCGCACAATAAACCAATCCCTTCCAATGTGGACCAATGAGGCGCGTCCCCTAACTAGATTTTGCTAGCCCGTATTGACCAAAGTAATACTGCAGAAAAATCGTCTTTTGCCATGCAACACCAATCACTGTCAGGGCAATGCACGGCTCTATCCATTACCCCACACCTGACACATGGGGGACGTTTGCATAAACGCCATTAAAAAAAGTTACTGGACAATGCACGATTCGGCACACCCTGGACATAAACCCGCTGATGAAAAAATAAGTCATAAATGCGGCGCGCTGCTGGACGTCCGTCTGGTTGGTGCTCATCTCGCGGTCCGACTGACCCCCAACGTGATGAAACTCCCATCCTGATATTAACGGCCTTCTTGATATATTTCCGAGTGCTGACCCGCTATCCAACAGCAAACATCATTCGTCAGGGAATGCAACATAAAGCTCTTACCTTTTGACAGCGTGGGTTGGCTGAGTCTCCTGGTCACTTGCTCCGATTTGTACATTTCCTCGCCTGTATATTCACTTACCTGGTCTTAATCTTCACTTGTGTTTTTGTTTGCAGCACAGTTTTTCTCAACAGCCATTTCCTAAATCCTAATCTAAATGCAAGAAAACCCCCACTCTCCTACCATGATATACTTGTAGCGGCGTAATATATCTGAAGGTGGGGACTTGGTACTGAATATTGCAGGGGTGACATTACAAAAGATGACATTTATGGTCTATAAAACACCCAAGTTTGGTAAATAAAACATAGTTATGTCACAGAACATCCTGCTATGCCCCCTTTGGGCCCGCTTTAACCAGGAAAAAACCTTGTAACACTTAAGCACGCACACAAAGCCCACAAAATGACAACAGTTACAAGAACAAGGACACCACGCCACAGAACATTATGGACTGTAACACCAACAATGCAGAACATGAAATGTTTATGACTAAAGCAATCACTCTGCATTCTCCATGGCACATTCTACATGTACACTTTGTAAAATAATATGGACAGACTGTGTAGGTGTGAAAGGATGCTTTGAGATGTATGTACATGTATATACTGTAATACCCTGTATGAAGGTGACATCACAGGTGTATATGTTTGTGTGAATGTGTACAGTATGTCTGCTTGTATTGTGCTTCACTTCTTCATCCTACCTAATTTTTTTTCAGTCATTTGAACATCAATCCAGTAAAATACCAGAAAGAAGACTTCTCCTTACACTAGACTGGAGCATTTGTCTGGACATTAGGCTGAAAACCACTTCTTTTGTTACTACCATTGTGGTCTAAGCCAAACCTTCAAGCAATGGTTTGGCTTAGTTCTACATGGTAGTTGTAACAAAACAGAAATGTAGAGAATGAAATAGGCCCTTCCTTATACAAGTATTCAGCATTGATTTACACACAGTGTATTTGATGAAATCACAAATCTGTCTCAAATTACTGCATAGAACTTCTTCTTGTCTTCCTCCTTCACTTGTTCTTCTCCGTAGCTGAATATATGGCAGGAATGATCCCCCCTCATCATGCATTAAGAATGAACATATGTAAGGTTTTGCAGCAATATCTTCTGCTCGAGTCCCTGCATGTCACTATCCGGCTCCCATATTGATTGGGTGAGTCCTATCTTGTGTACCCTGTACTTTTTGCCAGCCCTCTTGCTGAAATATTCAGCGCCTGGGGGCAACCCACCATCTGCATATTGATTTGGACACATGAGGGTACCGGTATGGTCTATGAGCTGTCAGTGGAAATCCTTGATAGAGAAGGAATGGCGCATATTGAAATAGCTGGAAGGCCTACGTTCATGCCTCATTGTGCTTATTTTATTGAAAGTTTACTGAGGTTTGAAGAGGAGGAGAGTTGTGGTTTTACTGTGTTGCTGACTAAACTCTGAATGACACACGGGGATTCAGTACCTGATATCATCTGATTATTGATTAAGACATTAATCATGCTACTCATTTATGTTATCTTTAATGTTGTCTTTAACTGAGTGTTGTGAAGGAAGGGTGTTGGTATTTTGTCTCCTAGAGACAAGGAGTTGATGTTTATTCAAAATCAAGTTGAATGAACCTCGGGAAGCCATGAAGTCTGGGACGAGCAGACAGTAGCTTTCTAACGGTTATTAAGTAGCGAATCCACCGCTGCGACAGTTTCTATCAGACTCAACTCTCACAGGTACCATCTATCTCACCGCACATTTGCATCTTTTACCTTGGGGTCCAATTTCTTGTAGCTGGGATCTTCCTCGTCCACTTCAAAGTACAGCTCGGCTGCGGTGATTGACAGCGTTCCCTTGGCAACCACCGCTGGAGCTATCAGGCTGCAGGGAGTGCTGAAGGCCACGGGACCTTTCGGACGGGGAAAATGTCGGAGAGTACGCCATTAGTGCTGATTTATCGCAGCTGGCCGCTAATGGTGGGAGTAAAAGTCAATGAAAAATTGGCGGTGGAAACTCCACAAAGGGAGGGGGGCAGAAGTTAGATGAATGGGATTACTGACGTTCTTTCAAAGTACAGAAAGGGCACGGAAGTTTGTGAAATATAGACACACGGCGCTATCAGAAATAAGCAGGATAAAGCCATAGGCTACAGGGATGAAAGAGAAATATGGGAGTGCAGTGCCATGATTGCACAGCTAGTCCCACTGCAGCTGTGGCATAAATCAAACAGTCGCAACTTTGATTTTCTTTGCTGCAGGCAATGGGAAATGTATGTGGGACCGGTATTATTGCCTTCCCCTCTCAGCAAGGCTCTCGAAAATTGGCAGGTTTGAAAAGTGGCCGTCACACCGAGAATGCCTGCACACACAAGATAAAATAGGTTGGGATCAACGAGTAAAAAGGAAATTACCATGTAAAACACAGGTTTCGGGTTCTTCCTGAAAGCCTTCGCTTCAAATGGGCAGGAACGGAGACACGCAGATTGCTGACAAAAACACCAGGAAAGGAACGGGCAATTTGGTTTTCTCCCCAAGGCAAACATTTCATCAGTGCGAGATAGACCTATACATTTCAAAAACATTTCCTGGATAGGTTTCCGCCTAAATCAGGGAGAGCGAGCCTTTGTGTGCCGACAGAATTCAGGGAAAATTGATGTGGAAATTTCCAGTTATCTCAATGCCTCCCAGCCATCCTGCTGTCAGGGCTAACTTAGAGTCTTTCAGTTTTCCATTTGATAACCCAGGACATGTACATGGAATCCCCTTGCTATAGCCTCTCACTTCTGGAAGTTGGCGGTGGATGGTGTTGGAATGTTAACATAGACAGCGGAGGGAGACAGAGGAGAAGACTTGTAGATTGTACGGGGATCTTGAACATGTTCTCCAAGTTTATTGCACCTCAATAAATGGAATGATGTCTTTCGGAATGATGTCTTTCCATTTTTAGAGAGTCGAAATGTAGATGGAATTACGGAGGACTGGCCATGGTGACAACAACAACCTTACTGACATTTGCTCGGCTGGTATAATGTTCCTCCCATTTTCTTCAGCCAGCATCAATAAGCATCATCTTCATAATAAAGAGTGGGATCGATGGCAGAGAGGTTTCTAATCTATCTGGTCGACAATGCCGCCTGATACAATACCCCTCCCTGACTACCGCCGGGCCAAAGGTCGCTTGCCCACTTCCAGCACTGTCCGCATTAATTACCACGCTAGTTTCTCAAGGGCGCCCTTTCCGTAGATGAAATCCAGCCTGTCTGCGAACATAAAGCCTGGTCTGATGAACTGTACGGCACTCTGACCATTCGGTGTTGAAACCTGCTACGGGGGAAAGGGTTCTGATTTCTGAATGTAGCAGAGAGAGAGAGAGAGAGCAGAAGCTAAGGTGAAACATCCTGACATGTCGTGTCAGGAACGAAATGAAAGCACAAACGTGCGCGGAATGAGGAGCAAAGAAAAGCAGCAACCAACATACTCTACTTGCAGAAATCAATGAGAACAGAATGTCGCTTAAAATATGAATGAAGCCATTTCTTGTGTCCCCTGTAAAAATTAATGGCTGCTATGGTCTTTGACAATTTTCCTGACATGCCAGTATACATCTTTCATGGCACTTCTGTATGAAAACGATTCCGACTTCACCTCTGATGAGGAGCTGCAACCTGCTGATTCAGCATTTTCTTCTTTAATCAGCGAGACAGAAAAAAAGTACATTGAATAATTTACTGTAATGCCAAGCGAAGATGTTAGATGAAGACTAACTGCCTTTCAGATTGGACTGGGAGGGGAGGAAATCATGGCATTAAATTTTGATGTCTGAAAGTTTCCTGAATGGAGCCCATTTATCAATGTTTGTGAAACTTCCAGCCAATGGGGTTCCCACAGAGCACTGGGGATGTCTGTAACATTTTACACAGGCAATGAACAGCGTATGGTTGTTTCAATCTCCATTACTAGTTCCATTATTATCAGAGATAGGGCAACTGCTGTGGTTTGAGTGGATGAGGAAAACTGGCACTCGACATAGTCAAGTAAGTCAAGTCAAGTAAGTCAAGTCAAGTCACTAGTTCAGCACGTCGGCAGAACGTACTGCGCCTGCGCGAAACCCGTAATGTATTATGCATAGCACTTCGGCAGAACGTCTCATATAAGGTCGAATTCGCGTATATAAGGGTGACATCCCGTCTGTAGTTTTCAAATGCTGTGTAGAAAAAGATATGGTCTGCAACAGGCAAAATTCTGATGCAACGTTGACCAAAAATCCAGCGAAAATCCAGGTTTTGCGCAGGCGCAGTACGTTCTGCCGACGTGCTCACTAGTTCCTACATCTAAGGTGCTGCCTCTGGAGCAAGAGGCTGGGAGTTTGAATCCCGGCTGTTGTCACTCACCCAACATGCACGCTACTGTCAAGCGTCACAGTCCTTAGGATGGGACATTAAGCTGTTCATTGTTCTTGTCGAAAAGACCTAGGGAAATTTCCCCAGTACAATGAACTTGCAAATACTGTACATACCACCGGTCTTCTCTGTCATGACCAGTGGAAGAATAGCTCTTCAGTGAGCTAAAACTTTGTCAAGGTCACTTTCACTTTTTTGTAGGAAGATGCAGTTGCCATGGTAACCTACCAGCTAACTCATCCAGCTCCTTCTCCTCCAGCAGCAGCTCCTCGGGGTCCAGAATCTCGTAGTCCCGCCCCTTCATGGCCGCAACCTCCTTGTGGAACGCCTGTCTGGCCTGGCTCACCGCATCTTCTGGTGCACCTACATGGAACATCAGCACTTCTGTTTACATCTGATTCACTGTTTACTCCTCCTCCTTCACTGTGTTCTGCATCTGCAGTCATGGTAACGTCCTGCAGCTGCATTCAGTCTTTCTTCATCTTCTTCCACTACATCATTGTTTACTTAATAACAATGTGGCCTTTTTTTGGTAGACTGTGATTATCCAATGCAGCTCAAAGGTCTGAATTGTGTTTCTCTTTTGCCAAGAAGGTAAGAGATAACTTGCGATATTTAAGTTGAAATAATTTATAACATTTGTAAGGATGTACCGGTATATTTGTTCTAATCTTGTGCAGCCAGGATTCTGTTTGGACTACATCATGCATAGTAGGGGAGACAACTAGCAGAGGTGAGCAATCACCTGTTTTGTCTCCCCCTCCATTTTGTAATGGAGAAGTTCAATAAAGAAATAAAGAAATTTTATTGAATTACCAAAGTAGTTTTAGTGTCTTGAAGATAACAAAAGAATTTGGTAACAAAATGTTTTAATACACACAACAGCAATAGAATTGTGACTAATGTCTAACCATGTTCCAGGGCTGCCTTTAATGTTGCTTCGGGGTGAGTGGTGCCGTGAGGATTCCGCACCAGTCTGCGCCGCCGCCTCAGGTCATCCTCCCAGTAGTCCAACTTCCAGAACTGACGCGGCCTGACAGAAAAACACATCGTTCATCATTGTACCATCTCTCCCACTCTATAAATATCTGAAATAGAGTTATTCACCCTAAAATTCTAACCCAATGGGATTGTGAAGACCATGAAGTGACAACTTTGTATATTGTTTAGTTGATACTTTGGAAGCTAATTGTAATAAAGCTTATGACAAATTCTAAGCAATCTTTATGATTCCAAATTCTCACAATGCATGAATTTTGACTGTTTATGATTTCAGAGGTACAATACTGTGACAATAGTCTTGTTCATTCTTTTGACTGTCTTCTTTCATTTGATGCAACTACCATATGTAAGAGTATTTCCTTCCATCCCAATACCACATTGAAGCAGGTGTGTTGAGCTTACTGTTCTTGTTTAGGACAGCCCCAGGCCCCGTGCTTGCTGGTGAGGATGTTCATGATCTTCTGTCGGAGCTGGGTGGCGGTGACCTGGTCCCGCCGTCGTGCCGCGGAGATCAGCTGGTCACACATCTTCTCCTCCTCCTGACGCTCCAGAGCATGCTGGGCACAGATGGACTGAGCGAGGGAAGCAAGCGGGAGTGAGTGAATGAATGACAGAAAGACTGAATGAACAAGTATATGACTGACTGACTGACTGAATGAATGAATGCGTTATCAATGTATCTTATGTAGTACATGTAGGTGTATACAGGAAATGACTTAACAGTTATATGGCCATTAGAAGTTTTAACTGTCTTCTTGTTTTGAGGTAACGTGACCACAAACTGTGTCGCTTGTGTCTATTCACCTTTGCTGAGGAGGATATACTCTCAGCCTGGTTTGTTACTTAGTCTGTGCACAAATTCTTGCGGAAGGAAGGAAGTTCTGTGTGGATTTTCATGATCTTTAGTATGTGGAATAATCTAGTTGCTGTGGTTTCAGGTAGAAAAGGATGGGTTACAATTGGTACCTCAAATTCAGCATGTTTCTGGACATCCTCCACCCTCTGTCTGTTGAGTATGAACTCAGCTTCATTCGCTACTCGGACCAGGTGGTCTTTCATGGCGTGGGAGAGTAACCTGGAGACATGGGAGGGGGGCACAGAAGTGACAACAACTGTCATAGATATATCAGAAATGACACACCCAATCATAATACAGACAATCTATGGTAATAATAGAGGAGTCTAATAATCTTTGCAAGATGTATCCTGTTTGTTTATATTGAAGGGATTTGAAACTATATCTTAATGCCCCCAAGGGTTGCATACATCTAGCTTCTCTTCTTAATTAAAGTCCCCAATGATTTATGACACCATTTATTATAAGTCCTGTGTGGTTTAGCAGTCTAATCCATGGGCTGCTTCATCAAGATTGAAAAAGAAAAGGGGAGGATATGACAGACATCTCTCAAGTCTGGCTGAGAGAAAAGCCTCAACTGTGTTACGAAGAAAACTGCACAAAAAAGACTAGACATCCTTGTTTAATATTTCCCATCAAATAGTTCTTGGGGAAAATATTTTTGAAACCTTCAAAGTCACAGACAAGGCACCAATATTTGCAGACACTTTTATCAAGTCATATGGGTAGGTACATTCCACATGTTGTCTTATTCCTAATGCTTGGGATAAATATTTTGATTGTTCGCCAATATAAAAAAAAATATGTATTGCCAAATTGTTCACCAGCAATGTTACATCAAGGTTTGCTGCATGCATCAGGAAAAGCATCTGCCATCAATGTTGATCTAGTCTTTATCTGCTCTAAATTGGTGTCCTTGATTAGCTAAGATCCTCACATACCAATGAGTACAAATAATGAGCATGACCTGCAGCAGTCCTGTCTCACTTGTGTGAAAGAATGTAATCGAGCAATCTATGAAAGGTACCAGTGGGGCAGCTAATTTTATTTGCGCTCATAATTGGATTTGTTTACAAAGAATGGTAGGCATGATGATCATGTTTTGAGATAAGCTCCTTAATTTTCTTGCAGTAGAAAGGGTACTAGATCCTAACTACCACGGAGTACCAAATATGAAAATACTAAGTACATGTACATAAAATGCCTGCCTTTCCATTTACATGCATAGAAAATGTCTACACCATGAAATTGTCTAAACATACATGTCTTTAACACTTTAAATACAAGACAAGTCAGGAGACAGATATTCTTTCTTTGCATACATGAAGAAAACACCAAGATTCTGTGGCATCCTGCTGTGTGCAGGTGTTTGAGACTCCAACCACAAGCTACCAGAGCATTCTTCCTTAATGACACTTGTCAGCCTGGAGGGAGCTCAGGGAACCATTGTCTGGGCACACCCTTAAGTGACATTTCCAAACTCCTTTGTTGGACCCGAGAGAAACAATTAAAGAAACCATTCCTTTGATGAGGTGGGTTTGATGGTGCAGGCTGGGGACTACTAGAGGCTGGTGGGCAGATGATATGGGTTAAAAGCACAGACATATTCTGGTTCAGGTGGTCAAGACAAATTACTGTAAAGGGTCTTCATAAGATTTTTGAACATCAACTAAAATTTTGAAACATATGGAGTTAAATTTTTTCTTTGAATTCATCATTGCCATCTTTCAAGCATCAGTGAAGAGTATATTGAACAGTGGTGAATACCTTTAAAAGCTGGAGCACTTGTGGGAAAAGTCATTATAATTTTTGCCATTTTGTTCCAGTATTTTGGCAATGATGGGAGATTTTTGACAGTCTTTGTGTCAGTGCATTTTTCTGTCAGGACATTATTGCTTTAGGACCTTTTGCTGACTAAGATATCATGACCTTTATGTCATGCCCATACAAACTCTGTTTCCCAAGGGACGATAAGGGTACTACTGAGGTGCAATGATACCTCTGAAGAAAATCAATAAGTGTTTGTCACTATTCCAGAAATGCTGGTACATTTTGTGTTGGAGGGAGAAACAACTCAAGTCATAACGCATGATGTATTTAGAGCATCTTTTTGCCTGTTGATAAACACTGTTTGATGTTTTCAGTGGATATTGTGCACTGAGCATAAATGCCATAGCCTCATCCTTTGTGACTCAAACACAACATATAGTTACAATCATGTCCCACAAATCCGACATTTGGTCCAAGAAATTAAGATACGACTAAGACCAAGTGACAAGTGTACTTTTCTGAACGTGTTATTACCTAATCGGTAAGACAGAATATGGACTTCTCATCATTTGCAGGCTCTTCTGATCAGATTAATGGCACAGAAAATGTTTGCACATGACTGTTGCAGTGGAAAAAACTCTTAAAGGTTGAGGTTCATGTGATCTGACAATGGTTGCGGATAGTCGGTACAAGTCAGATGTCATTTCTTCCATCTTGCACAACATCAAAGCGACTCGCTGACTGTTGGATGCTACACCGATACAAGCAGATTCATCGTTACCATGAATTTTTCTCAATCTGCACAGTTTACCGCGACCTCATGTTTCAAAGTAAGGATTTTACGACTGTCATTTTCGTGGTATTGTCAAGGCTTTCGACACAAGTTTACAACAAAAAATGCCGCCAACATGACTCTACTGCTAATTGCGTATCACAGTGACCAGCGTGACCCGTGGAAGGGAAGGGCCAGGCTGTTTTGGCAGTCCTTTTGTGCCGCGAGTGGGAAAATCCACTGAAGGGGACAAATTAAGACTTTTGGAGAGACGTGACGGAGGAACGCCTGCATTTTCGGAGTCGGCTCATCTTTGAGCCTCTCAGCAGGGAAGTCGGCGTAAATCAGCGGCTCTGACACAGGTGAGGGTCCTCGGGGCACGGCTGCCCCGCGGATGGTCCCCTACTAAGTGTTTGCCATATCGATCTTTATTGGATGACAATTACTGTCCAATTATCTGTTATTAGATACCCTTTGAAGAGTCCCGCATCAGACGCGCGGCGGGATGTGGCACAGTTCTGTAACCTGTGATTAAGTGTAGTCTGACAGGGGCTCGCAGCCAAACAAACTTCCAAAAAGAACAGCAGAGCAGCACTCCTGCCAGGTGCAAACTGACCCGATACTGAATGGAAAACCGATTGGTGGTGACAGGAAAGTGGGGCACCTGTAGGAGTCGGGACCTCTCTGGGACATTTTCCTTCACTACAGGCACTTACAGTGTGACATGTGGGAACACCCGTGTAGTAATCACCTCCAACACTAATGATTCTAACAACATGGAGGGAAAGATATTATAACCAACAACATGATCAGCTACACATGACAACACTGCCTGGTATAATATTGAGTCTATATAGTAACATGTCCATCTTTGAAGATCTACTTTTCAGGAGTTTGCTGGAAATTTTGATTCTGTCACCTGTCAGCCCAACTCTATGATGAATGTTACAGCTGATTCAGCCCAATTGAAATTTATAAGCCACCTGCTCATACTGGCAACTCCCATTGTTCCACAGTTGCCTTCACTTGTAACATAGGAACAAAGATGTGTTTGTCCCTGCCGCAATATTTACTGCTTTCCTCAAATATGGAATGAGATAATTGATGTCTGAGTGTGCAGGAGATAAAGGCAACAATGAGAAAGTTGCCAATCCATCATTTCTTCTTTTCTTACATAAGTAGCCCACAAAGCTCGTAACATCTGACCTTCCCTATACAAAGGTGAGATGCTTTAAAGTTATAGCCTAGACGCCAGACTTGTTAGCTTTAGTCCGCTCCCCAACTGTTGCTCCTGGCCAACAAAGCCAAGGACATTATATCCAGACTATCAAAGTTACCCATTGGTTGTTCATTGGTTCTTAAAACATTAGGAGGAGGGTAAAAGTAGTTGTAATCAGGACACAATAAAAGATATTAAGATATCCTGACCTCTTTGGAACTTCAGATTCATCCACTTCTAGAATGGAAACATTCATAGTAAAGACATTAGTCAAGAGTTTTTGTCACCTTACAGTCGAATAAGAGGTTCTTCAGTTTGTAAAGAATAAACTTCCATGTCATGTCAACCATTCAGCATCATGTCAAAACACATGAAGGAATCCTCAAGTATCATCAAACTTTTGCAACAAACTTTGTGTGAATCATAAAACATCTGAAAATTGTAACAATGTTGTGATTATCTTTGAAAGTCTACAGCTATTGCTGGTACTCTATCGACCCAAGGTCAAAATCATTACTTCCACCTTTCCACCTGGCCCTGATATTTGCAGACAAGAGTGATTTTGGAAATCTTGATAATAGTGTAATGATTCAATTACAAAAAAACAGCAGGTGAGCAGGACAAAATTACTAGTAGCAATTTCTTTTTTCTCAGTCTGTGCCATATGCAACATTGTATCAACTTTGCACAAAAGGCAACTAATTACAAGACAGGGAGGTCAAAGCCATTACAGGTATTTGCACCTGGCCTACATGTTGTCAAACTGACACTTCCTAAATAAGTTTTTTCATCTGCAAAATATCTGTTTCATGAATTCTGATCAGTAAAATGATAAACACATTTTATACCTAATGTCGAAAGAGTAAACATTTAATGGTTTGGTGGAAAAACAGTAAGCAAAGACCATTTCTCTGTTCAGTGTATCGTTCTCCTTGCGTTGTTCAAATTCACTGTTGTGATCCTTTGAGTATAATCAGTGATGGCAACATTTACTGTACGTCACTCAAGCCTCACATACTTGCTAAACCTGCAAATACTTCCGATTTAAAACTTATCATCTTGCTGTGGTCTCAACGTTCTTTAGGACAACTCTGTTGTCAGCGATGATTTAGTTTGACTTTGTGACTGTGGCCCAAACTTCAGAATCTATTTTTCCAGAATATTTGCAGCACTGTTTTTCAGTTGAGTGGTGGCTGGCCAACAGTTGTCCTTCACCAACACATAATCATTACATGCAACAGACATTTTGCAGACAAAACCAGACGCAAAGTTATGTGAGATCCAGAACAAAAGTAATTATACCATTGTTTCTTTGTAACCTAATAGTCATTTGCGGATTATTATCAAGCAATAAAGGGGATTAAGAAGATAAAGGCTTGGTGCCATCTTTAGTTCCGAGGCAGTCACACAGATAATGGTGTTGCCTTTGACTACGGCCACCTGCCTTTCAACCTAATTTATCTGGCGTCAATGTGTGCAACGAAATCCATTTGATGGGTTGTCATATTTCAGCAGCTTATAAACTTGTCAGGGCAAATCATTAGGACGTATCACCGTTTAGTTGGATGGAAGAGACCGCACAAAAACGGAGCCACGTGCGGGCGAGATTCTTCTTCGAGAGTTATGTCAGCGATATTTCACACCTCTGGTAACCTAAGGAAACACCAGATTTGCTGCCATTTTGTCAAGGAACGTTTGAACAAAGGGAAAACATGCAGGTACAACCACTGATATAATCTGGGATCTTCACAGGGTGAAGGCTTCAAAGGGGTGCCGCCAACTGCCCGAAGGGGGGATGAGTCTGCCGCCAAGACACGGACAATAGGGCTCCAGTTACCCGCATGTTTAATGAATTTAGACAAGACACAAAGACGACATGTTGACTTGATATGATCGACCTTAAAATGAGCACATCCCTGGTCGAACTATCCAGTGGTTTTCATATTTGGCATTGAAAATGTTGTATACTTAGCTATCGATATGTTGAGACAATTACCTAATACTATGATGGAATGAATAGCTTGAGAACAATGTGCCGTGACCTGTGTAAGATGGGAGTATTGAGGTGTAAGATGACTTAAAGCTGTGTCAGGCTTTTAATGACCTGTAAATGAGAATGCTGGCCTTTTCAAATGATGAGCATGTCGCACATATACATTATTAGCAAGATAATGGAGAAGTTTGCTTCTCTAATGAGTAATAACACTTAATAAGTGTAAAACTGTGGAAATACATGTAAGGATATGGTTAACTGTTACAATGTAGGTGGCACAATGTCCTCACAGGGTTTATTTTGCAAGTCTTTGACAAATTTTGTGATCCAAAACAGAATTACAATTTCAACAGGTGACATTACTATATAGTCAAATACTTTGTCATAAGTTTGTGTAGTCACTTAGGCAGTAACTGACTATCAGACAATGCCTTAAAGATGAAGAATATCTGTTTCACTTTAAACAAAGAGGCTGTAAGAGAGCAGTTTTCCTACATCAGAACCATTTTGTAATGTCACTCCTGAGATCTTACCACCTGTGTAAACCACAAATACAGGACACAACAAACATTTTAGAGGGATACAAACTGGACAGAAGTAATAGACTGGAGGGGTGGAACAAATTTTATCAATCCCTATTAAAGGACAAACGAAATGTGTAATCTCTGGGATTAGCCAAAACTACAGCCACAGACACACAAACACAAAAAAGGATGGGTGAATGGCCTAAAAAATCAACCAACAGGAACCAAACAACTGGCAAAACAGGCCTTAACTGATCCCTATCTGTTCAACTGTCCTTCAGATAATGTAGTGTGACATCAGATGGGAGTAGACAGAGTTGATTGGTTACAACAACTTTTGAAATTAACTGCCATCTCAGTTTAAGATCAGTCTCAATTCATCATGGAAGCTGGCAGTGTCTAGTGCGATTCCATTATCAGCGAGAAGCTTGACAGTGACGGTGTGTGTGCAAAACGGCTGACTTTTACCTTGGCTTAACATTGACCAAGTATTGGTTGGAATATTAATGTCTTTGAAAACGGAACCAGAGTTTGGGTGATAAAAGTTAGACAGGTCTGACAACAGCTCTACAAGTGGGTTAGCCATATTGCATATGAACATAACACTACATGTGTCCTTATAATCATGCATTGACCCCTTCAAATACATGTTCTGATAGGTTTGTTTAGCAATATCTCTTAAACATAACCAAGCCAGTGACTTTTAACATTTCTATAATGTCAATCAAATTTTACTGATACTAAGATATCATAAGAAACTTTAACATACAATGTAAGTTGAGGTATTTTGTTTTGATTTTGTTTGCTAGCTGCTGCAGTTATGGAATCTAAGTTGTGGGGTCATACAGAGGACAAGTATAGATAATTACTGATCATAAAAGTTGTCCTTTGGTGAAAGTGGATAATTGTCCAGTCATAAATGTGACACATCAGTCTCATTCTGCTTGTTTTATGACGTCCCACCAAAGGTCATGTATGGATCAGATTTCAATGCCGGGAAACGTCTGTTGTTAATCATAATCTTTCCACAGACTCATCTCGGCAATCTTTCCAAAATTTACTTGCTTTTTTTCTAAGAGTTCTCACGCCAAAGGTATGTGTCACATACAACAGGCCAAATCTACACCGCAGGAAATCACATTGTAAATTTTGAACCAACCTAGCCAAAGAGAGCTCAGGCAGGCCGATTTTATGACTTATTAAGTGAGTTAAGTAAGCATTTGATGTGGCCTGGGATATGTTCATCTGGTATTCTGTGCCTGCGGGTCAAGCCTGATGGGTACAATATAAGTCCCAACTCATAGAGAAATACACAGACATTATCTTTAAGTATGTTCATTTACAGTTAGTGTCTTAAGAATTTAAGAAGGTGACATACCTTCCCTCATTGATGAGCTCGATGAATGCCAGCCCTGCATGCTTCTGGATAGAGTTCTGCCACTCCTGGAAAATACAGCAAAAATACAGGATTGAAACTCGACAGCATCATGCACAACAATAATGTAATGTCTTTTGTGGGTCATCCACACTTGTGGTTTTACACTTTAAAGAGTCTCTTCCGCTGTGGAGTCAGATTAACTGTTTCAAAGGCAATGTTCCCACACAGTTGGATATATCTTGAAGGTATACCAAATATCATTATGGCAATCAGAGATGGCAGACTTCACCCCCCACTCAAAGATATATGTCTAGTAATGTGACATGATTATTTCTTTGATTTCTATTTCATTATGTGTCTTAGGTGATCACACTTCTTTCGAGTAACGTTGTATCAAGATCTGCAGTGTAGTATCATACCATAATTTGGCAATCCTGCATATGCAGTTATTAGAGAAAATACAGTACATTCTTTCTCCCAAGGAATATTCCAAATTGGTACTATGGTTCTCATATATCACCAGCAATCTCCAACCATCAGGGCAAATTCACATTCCTGTCTGCTCCCGAACAGGAGACCACAGAAATCCTCGCCTCGGGCAAGGCTTTACTCTGGCTTCTTATCAGAATTTCAAGGGGAAGTTGCAGACCATTTTCCTATTTCCTACTACTGGAGGCCACTGCTGTAATTCTAAGAACATTCAGACAGGGAGAAAGTCAGGCTGCTATTGGGCAGTTCTGCAATAACAATGCAAAAATCATATGAACATATGAATGTCAAGTAAGTTCATAGCATTAGGCTACAAAACTGTTCCTACATGTTGCCCAAGTAGTAAATTTGCCAACTGGTGTGAGAAATTTTAAGTACTACATAAACTAGCAATTCTTAGTTATGTTGCAGTGTATTTGTGTGCTTACATACCATAGAAACAGACAAAATAGTTTGTTGTAAGTTTGTGTCAACAGCATACATCGATCTGCATTTCACTTAGTATGTATTACATAGCCAATAGACACAATTTCATATCTGGACTGACCATGTCTGTCAATATTTGCACCATCCCACAATCAAACTCCTGGAACTTCCCCTGACCATGTGGACCCCCTCTACATCAATAATGGAATAGTCCTCATAGGCCTGATGTATAACGACATTTGTGCGGCAAGGACATTGCAGACGCAGACAATACAAGATGGTTTTATCATCAGACAGGCGGTTTACTTGGACAGAAAGTCGATGACTATTCCATTCTGTTTGCACAGTGTTTTCCACATTCCAGAAAGGTGTGTGGTCCTCTTACGCTGGGGATTCTCACTCACTGTCCCGCCGCTAGTCGCCAACGCGCCGATGATTTCCTTCTTTCATCGTCGAACGACCGCTGGATTACGACGCCCTCCAAAACAAACTTGAACGAAGTTTGGAAAACTTTCGGCAGAGTCGGGGGCTCGCGCTCCCGTGTCACAAATATTTAGACGTTTGATTATGTTCGCGACAGATACAAATGATCCAGAGGTCGGAGGCTATCAGAAAGTGAAAGCTTATCCTCATTATTGTTTGCCCTTGATGTTGATCTCGGCGTTGGGTGACACAGGGGGAGGGGATTATGGCAAATCTCAGAGGACATACCTGAAACACTTGCTACTCTATTTAACAGGTTTTCCTGAGATGCTGGCACAAGTGTGCCGACTCTGTGAGGGAAGTATTACTTACGCGTGGGAACTATAAATTCTGCATGGGAAAGGATATGCATGATATACCCTTAAGAGGTAGGAGACCTTGATTTCTTGGATAGAATCTAAGAAAGTGATTGATAGTCTTCTTGACTTGACCTTAATAAAGATGGTAGACACATAGATCCTACTCAAAATACGATAATTAAGACATACTACAGGTAATAAAGTAAGCAATAATGCTGTTGACCTGGAACAGTATTCTTTATAAATCATTATAAAGGAGGAGGATACTTTAGATATTTTTACATAGACTCTAAAATTTGCACCCCGTGAAGTACAAATCTCGTGTATCGACCACAAATAATGATTGTAACCCCTGTAGTAAATTCTGAGCTTAATATAGAGGGCATAGATTGGCAGCGCAGGCCAATATTCATTTCCCAACAATGCCTGATGCCAGGAACTCCTTATTGAACATGACAGTCTCTCACAACCCTGACGCCAGTGTCAACCCAAACTCCAGTATACATTCGTCTTTCAGCACACTCCCTCCCCACTTAGCTCCACCGCTTATTTAAGTTGGCAGGAATAACGGAGTCAAAACCCAGCAGAAACCGGCAGGGAATGAGTGATGACTTCATGAAAGAGAACTTTCTCCTTACCCAGAACCACACAACAAAAATGAGTTCGCATTCAAGAAATCCTGCTTTGGGGATATCCAATTTTTTCCTCTCCATACATACAGCAGGAGTTTCACATTTCTAAGTGTCTGGGTTGCAAGTTTTGAGGTCTGGATGCCTTTGTCTCGCCATGTCCATTGCCACGGGGAATAAATTCTTCTGCGGTCAATGCCATAACGTCTCAGGGAAAGCCGACCATGCTGGTACATGGATGGAAGGGGTTTAACCTTTAATTCAGGATCCCAGTCAGAAGTGTTTATTTTGTCTTTAAACCTAATCCCGCTCTAGTCCCAACTGTTTAAGATAGCCCCCAGGAAGATATTTATTCTACCTCTGGTGGATTGTGGCATCTGTCAGTGGCAGGTGAAGAGTGGGAGAGAGCTGTTCCCTCGTGCTCAACACTTCAGTCTCTGCAGCAGAAGGTGCCAAGTCATGGAACCAGGACAGAGGGGACAGAGAAAATGTCCTGGCTGTGCCCTAACACTTACACGTCCAACTCTACGCACCCTAAACGCTGTGAGTTAGATTTAAAGCGGGATTACGGCCGTGTCACATCAAGTCATAACTTAGAGCTTAAGTGATTTCCCTTATTGTAAATAGTGGGCTTAGCAGTTTACATTCCTTGATGCAAACAACACTAGGATTAGCCACTATATAGTATTAACAGCTGCAGAACTGTCAATCACAGCTCAATATTGTCCTGACTTAGTTTGTGTTGCTCAATTTGGTATCCTGTGGACATGATCTTCAATTTCAAACTACAGATGCAACAAGGGACACCAAAAACAAACAACTTGAGCAAACTGTTTAAGGCTATAGATCTAGTATAATTGTTCTAACATAGAATAAAATATAAAAGAAACTGATACAGAGCAAATTTAACTGACCTCAAGTTCTGTTTATGCATGTTTGTTATCTTTATTCTAAAAGTTTATCAGATTTTTTTTTAAATCAATTTTAAGACAACTTGTTTGCATAAGTACATTAGTACATAAGTACATTATTTTTCAGAGGAATTTGAAATTGTAAAAAAAACATGTGTCCCCTCCCTAAATAACAATAAAGTTTTTCAAATATTTACAACTACAATAATGTTTTCACCAACAGATTCTGCCTCTATCAAAGAAAACAATGACACAGGGATTCCTAACATTAACTCTTCTTCCTGTTGAGAACATTTGAAACACCTTGGATGAAACAAACATTAAGTATAACATATCACTGCCATAGTTCTGATGAAACATGTCTTATGTGCAACTGATACCAACAAGTGATCTTCTTGATCACTGGAGCAAGAAATTGGTTTCTTATCTTAAAGACTTCCCCACAGACAAGGGAAAACTTGTTTTAATTTGTTAGAAACAAAACAAATGCAGACCTTCAAGTTAGCCTGCTGGGAGTTTGTAATGCAGTTAATTGAAGGTGGTTGATAAGATCACAACAAAAGCAGTTACTGACAAAGATTTAGGAAACTTTACAATGAAGAACAAATCTTCTTGGCCTCTCACCAACAAAGAGATGCACTTGAACTACAGATGACTCAAAGATATGGTATGTCCCAACATGCCGCACTTCAGTTTCTCACATGCTCATTGGTTGAGTCTAATTCATCTTGACAAACTTTTATTTACAGTGCAACTCTGGAGACAGATATGCACTGTGTGGTCTTGTTTTGCCTTGTAAAGAGCATACTGTACACTTCCTAGGCCTTTCCACACATTGTTGCTGCAGGTAAACTAGCAAGGCTGGAGTTGAGAATACCGTATGCTTAAGGCGGTGTTTGTGAAATACTAGGTTTAATTAGACTGATACATGAGGTTTATATGGAGCACATGGTGTGACAATTTTGGCTCTATTTTACCCTGAGGACCATTCGGCAAATTACTTCTAGTGTATGATACTGTTGTGGAAATCAAGCTTAGAATACCACAGTGAAGTCATAAGCCTCCTTTTATTTCAACTGACAGATTTGAATGAAGTGTAAAGCCTCAGTACTGCCTAATGTCCCGCCATGTGTTGATCTACAAGAAAGGTTTTCTATGATGTGTTGACAAGGTCCCTATGAAGAAAATTATTCATTACAAACACATTGGCATTAAATGTACATGCCATAAATATACCTTTACCCAACATGTATAGGACACAAAGTTCAACATCAAGTACATAGAATGTCATGTACCTGTATTCTAATGATACCCTATATCACATTCTTTTGGCCTTTATTGTTGGAACCTTTGACTTTGTTATACTTTTGCATCTTCCTATATTTGGTTGTTTTTAATAGATGAATCTAGTTGTTTGTTTCACTTGGAGGTCCCGTGTTTGGGGAGAGCCACACCCCACGCACGTTAAAGAACCCACCATACTTATCGAAAAGAGTAGGGGTCCTTCCCGGTGTGAGTGGTTCAAACCTTACAGTCTTATGGCCGCACCTGGGGTCGTATTGAGGTCACCTGAGTTAGCGCCGAATGGCAGCCGCTCCAGACCCTTGCGATTCAGCCCCACCACCATTGTAAGCTCCTCACAATTCAGCCCTTGGCTGCAAGGAGAGAGTAAGCCGGCCCACCAATAACATAACTTTGGTTGGTTTGTTCTGCACTGTGGCCATAAAAATGATGACAGAAATGAACGTGCTACAGCTGGCTCACAAGGACAGTTAAGTCATTCAAATCAAACAGGACGGTTTCCATGACAACAGCCTCAACATGGTGCATTGTGACGACATCCTCTGTAAACAAACACAGATATCTCTCACACTTCCCTGTCAGGGGAAACTCGAGTGCTCCGTTTTCAATTTCTCTACTTCCAAGGGGAACGCGTAGACACCCTGCAGCGACAAGCCGTCGTACAGACTAGGTGTGCCCTCCCGCAAGCACCATTCTAACCCTCTCTGGAACCACTGGTCCTAACAACTGCTTATGATAAGACATTCACTACAATCTATCAAATAGCTTTGCTGTATCAGCTTTCTGAGAAAACAATGACAGTCTTTTATAAACAGTAGATCCACCTGTTGCACCATGGGACACGTAGAGTATACACATTGCAACATTACGATAGAAAATCAGTATCATAGAACGTGACATGCTTACATGTACACATATGTAGTTTCAGTCCAAAAATCCATAGAATAATCTGTTTGATGCATGATAAAAACTACATACATACATACAATCATGTACATATGACATTGTATATTAGGCTTTATGTTTGGCATAAAATTTGTAATTTTGATTAAAAAGGTGTTGTTTTTTTTAATATACAGTTTATTTTCTAGTCTATAGCAAGCAATAGCTATTATGAGCTGAGCTTAGGGTTTCATAACTTTAAAGAAAGCCAAAATTATTCTATGTAGTACTACTAGGCAGAGAATGGTCTCTCCTTTTGTGGTTTCATGGCTGTCCATCAAAAACAACAGTCTACTCCAACACATGTGTACATTCTTATCTTTATTGTCTCCTGAACCAAAACAACTGTTACACCTAAAGGTCTGACAGACGTTTTGCTGCTATTCACGACTCCTTTGAAACGTAAACTTTATGGATTTGCACCGAGAAACAGGACAACTCTCTAATTTACCAGCAACCCTGCAGGGTAACAGGTGCCTGCTGTAAATAACGTAACGTCGTCTTTTTAAAAAAACTCTGGGATTACGGTAAGTAATATGGGATTTCCCAACATTTACTGTCGCCATTTTATGCGTGGATGTTGTGGTCTTTTGGGGTTCAAAGTAGTTCCAGGATGCGACTGACGGCGAGAAACCTTGATAATGAGTGCCTTACGGGAGGGCGGCTTGTTTGTGCCAATAACCGACTCCATCACTCATGAGTTAATGGATCTGATTGGATGCCCTGTGTGATTCTAATCCAATATGGAAAAGCTACTCCAGCTACGGGCAAGATACAGTCAAAACAGCTATGCCTCGCAGTAAAATTTGCGCTTGCAGACAATTTCGAGCGAATTTTTATTATCAAGCGGGCGGGTAATGTACGGTTGGTTCAGATGGCGTACGCAATTGCTGGAAGAGCTGATTCGTCGAGGTAGGAAGAATGGAATGCCGCCGTTAATTAGGTGCAGGCAGACAGCCAGACGCAGGTTCAGTTCGCCCACGTACAAATGGCGCCAGTGACGGTATCGAGACTGCTGCTTTGGCAAACTAAAATCACCGGGTTAGTAGGGTCATACATACAGGAATTTGAATACGTGCAATTGCGTCTGACATGGCAACATTTTCAAAGCTGAAGTGTCGTCCAGACGTCTTTTCAATTCTCCTGTGAACAAGTAGCGCAAGTGAATGCTGCCGAAACTGCTGCTTTGGCAAACCAAAACTGCTGGGTCATCAGGGTTGTACGTGCAAGTATTTGAAAATGCGTATTTTCATCTGAAACGGCAGGATAGCCCACTTCTTTGTAATAGCCCATGTCTTTATTCAGGACAAGTGCTAGAATCTTTCTCGCAACTATACCCATAATAATTGACTCCCATAATGGTTGACAGGTCAAACATACAATCTCTTAAAGTCCCAGTATATACATGTACCGTAGAACAGCTTGTACGTTTTTCAGGAATAATGTGTAGCAAGTTTTGATTGCCCATTAGGCCATGTTGATTTGATTATATGGATGACATCCGCGCGCGCATCAATTTTCGTTCGTTTCCAAAAAAAAAAAAAGTTTTCGACCATACTGGAAATCGTACAAAGCAGCTGCAAAATGAGCAAATATATGCCGTAAATAGAAAAAAAAATATTGGAAAACTATACTAATATCGTAGAATACTAAAATCAATTCCAAAGGAAGAAGAAAATGTGAAGAAATGAAAATGAAGAGTCTATTCCAATAAACAGTTACTCAAGCAACTGGATATGATTTTGGAAACGGTCAGACGTTTCAGGTAGCATCCACTACCTTTCGTCAGTGACACTAAAGGACTGCAGGAGAATTGCTGGTTTATAAGCACGAACCATTGATTGATATGCAAATAAGTAAAGACAATTTTCTGTGAAGGCCAAAAAGGAAACAAAACACAAGTCAAGACAATTTTTGTGAAAGGCCAAAAGGAAACACAAGTTAGACAAGTCAAGACGAGGATAATGCAAATTAGTGAAGAAGCTCCTGTTGTTTCAGAACAGGAGCTTAAGTGTTGTCTGTCCTTGGGGCTGGGAGTGCCAAATCCCAAGTTCCCGAGAGGTCTACCCGTAGCCCCCCCTCCCTGTTGAGGGTGGGGTTGTACATCCTTTCATATATAGCTTCTCTAACTCCTCGTTCCCACCAGCGGGTCTCGCGGTCTAAGATATCCGTGGATTCGAGTTTGAAAGAGTGCCCCTGGTTGTGTTGTAGGTGGTGGAAAATGGCTGAGGAGTAGCCGTTAGCGCTAGGTCTGCAATGTTCCTTGTATCTTACTTTCAGTGGTCGACTGGTCTCTCCAATGTAGGTGTTATTACAATTGGGCTCTTCACATTTGAGTCTGTAGATTACATTAGCCTTGGTACCTTTGTGAGGTCGGTCCTTGGGGTGTACCAGTTTGAAGAGTGAAGAGTCTATTATTCGCCATAACATAATCTGTGTGTTTAGCCATTTGTTCAACCTTCATGACCACGTAGATTTCATAATGAAGGCAACTTTTTTTTTTTTGCTAAACTTTTTTTTTATTCGCACGCTCGCATCAGTTTTTGGGTACCCAGAGGATGTCATCCATATAATCAAATCAACATGGCCTTATATGAAAATACTGATTGATGATTGAGCTCCTATCACAAATGCCATCCTTATTATCAAAGGATGCCTGGATATCGCTGATCTGATTACTTTTTTTTACAAACAAGTGAATCATGATGCAGATATACAATACAAGTACCAAAAATTTAGAAAACTTGTCATTCCGGATCCTGCTGTTATCCATTTCTCACAGTACATTCCCATCAACAGGGCGTGATCTGTTTGAACAAGATGGCCGCCATGTTTGCGTGGCAGTGCCTCCTACATATCGTACCCAGTTTAAGAGCACAACCTTCCGACTGGCGCTCCAATAAAACGTATCAGAACACCAAACACAGACTCCTTTAATCTGGACTTACGATGGACGTTAATGTCATATTTGAACACCTACATGTAGCTAATGCAGTCTTGACACTTGACAATCAGTGTTGAGTATGATTGTTCAAAATGCCTAACTGATATTCAATGCCTAACTTTGTCTTCCTACAGACAGTTAGTTAGGTACAATCTGGACTTTAGGGTGTGTATTTGTCTTATAAGCTCCTCAAACGGACAAATCACTGGCATCATAGTTATTACTAGTAAATAATTTTTATGATTTATGATCAAGCATTTCGACAATAAACTGCCAGTAAATCAAGCCTCAGCCACCAATGCAATGCACGAGCCTGCCAGTCAGAACCTCACATTTCATCAAAGAGTTAAGTACACCACCTGTTGAACTTTGAGAGAATTGCAGATACAAGCACCACATGGCACCAATGCTGGCCTAACTACTGCACCTTGTACAAATGTACCTAAAATAGTGGTATAGAATATTTTTTCTGGCATGACAACTTACCTGTGAACACAGCATCATGACAAGTTCCACTACTGACGTGCTGGACTTCATACACACCAGACCTGCATGGGAGGAGGAAGGATGCATTACATCTGTGGAGATGTAGAGGGCGCTGATGCACCAACAGGACTGAGGAACACTTTGCAGTTGAAAGAATATTCCTGACAGCCAGGCTCTTGTAACTGTTTTTAACATGCTACATATTTCATGGCACTCTCTATGATACATAAGTTTGATCAACCACCTCTTTTAGTCTTTTCTCCTGTTTCTCATCCAATGGTCTTCATCTAAAAATGTATAATGTATAAAATGGTCTCAAATACATTTGTATGCACAAAAAGCTCCAATGTTGTGTTTCACATATATATTCTCCATGTACACAGACTGAGGTATAGAAGTTTATGAACCTGTGGCTAGTTTCAGTCACGTAGTAGCGTGTACTTTTAAGGGTTGGTGGAAAAAGCGGTCTTGTCTGGAAGCCAGAAAAAGCAGTCCAGTCTGGTAGGGGGGGTGGAAAAGCGGTCCGACCATCCAGTTTCTGTCAGGGCGCAACTACACGCAAAAACGTCGGACCGCTTTTTCCACCCACTAAGCAGTCCAGACTGGACCACCCGTACCTTCAATGAGCAGCTCCTGGCCGTGGCTGCCCACAAGTGTCCTGGACAGAAACTGGGCAAAGTCCAGGAAGATTTCCCTCAGCAGTGGTGCCACTGTCTCCAGCGACCTCTCCAGCTTGGACGTCACTGTGTCGTTGTGCCTCTCAGGGAAACCTGATGGAAAAAAATAATACCAACAGTTTAGATTTTTTTTAAAAACAGCTTCCTTACTTTGTACATTTGTATGAAAGTTCATTTCCAACAAGATTACATGTAGTTAAAAGACAACACTTAGAGACCTTCTTCCAACACAGAAGACTCAGGACTCACTGAAGTCTTAGCTGAACCTTCAGCTTTCTTGACAAAGCATACACATAAGTACAACAGTTACTACATTTCTATAAATGGTAAGTTATGATGCATACCGGTACTATATTAAGAACCCTCCTGCTAGTGGAGCACTTAAGATACATATATTAGTATTCATTATATATAACCCTTAATGGTGGATATATTCTGTGGATCTGTGTACCTGAGTGGAAGCTGTGAGGCCTGGGGAGACCAGAGCCAGGACCAAACCCAGACGGCGTGGACTGGGACCGGGTTCTCATGCCTCCTGCCACCCCGGTCTGAGGGGGTGGTCTGGGGATCACCACTGCTTGGTCTGAAATAAAGAAGAGGATTTTTCAAGAGCTATAGGTCCAATGTTACAATACAGAAATCATTTGTCAAATCACAATGTCATGTTTCTACACCCACTGTAAAAATCTGCAATATTCGTCTAAACACAGCAGACACAGAAAATGAACATGATCATGTAAAGTGTAAATGATAAGGCAAAGAAAAAGACATAACTTAATTTTGATGCAAAAGAGACTGTCCTATAATATCATATAATTCATCAAATCACAATGTTTGCAGTAAGTGTCCAGATTTAAACACAGCTCTTTGGATAAACTAAAGATATGTGTTTCATGAACTGATCTTTTCTGTGCAGTGATATTGTATATAAATTCCAGTTTTTAACTTTTAAATTTACTTAATCATAGATTGTTGTGTTCTTCATAAAGTTCATCATATTCTAAAGAGAAAATCCTTGTCTTGTGTAAGGAATAAGGATTGTCAGAATAGGATGACCAGAAAGGTGCTACTGATGTGGCAACTGAACCAAGCACTGACAGACCAATAGGAAGGCTGATTGCTTAAAAGATGTAAAGTTCAAGCAATCAGCCTTCCTATTGGTCATGTTAAAACATGTCAGTTGTCTACAACAAATTTAATAGATTGATGTGCTGGTGAAAAGAGAAAATAGGAGGAAAGAAAAACTGATGGAATGGTTCACGTCACCTGTAGATTCAGTCTTACTTGAACTGATGCCGTTCGTGTTCATGACCGGCGGCTCGTGCCTAACGATGCTCCTGTCAAAGGAGTTCCACTTCACAGGCTTGTTGTTGACTGTGGGTTTTGTGTAGGCTTCTTCCGTCACCTCGTACACCACAGATGTGGGGCTGTACTGTGCCTAGAAAGAAAAAAATTGTCAACATTTTGCCCCAGTCTTATACATTTGGAGGAACTGTATTTGCATCTTTTGGTAGAAGAATAAATTTTTCATTCATCTGACTTGATTTTGTCATGGTTGATCCACAAATATCTTAGTTTTCAGCTCGGTTTCAGTAACAATTTTTGTATCATCATATACATTTCAAAGTGTCTTGGTACAGAAAAAAGCTCACAATAAAATAAACAACAAAGATAATTTTGTCTGTTAGACAATTTGTATATCCACATAAAGACTTCTCTCGAATATCTAAAGTATAAGTATTAGTATCCATTCAAAAAAAGCATTTCAAAAACTAGTACATAACAATCACTCTGAAGGAACCAACAGATTGTGTGGATTGGTCAAGAACTTCCAAAACAAATCAACCCCTGATCTTGACCTTGATCAGCTGTTCCTTCCCACGTTACCTGTATGACCTCCTCGTCAGGTTTGTCGTCCTGTTCTGCGGACATGGCCTTTAGTTTCCGTAGCAATGCTGCCACGTGTGACGGGGTGGGTAGGGAGTCTTCCTCCTCTTTTTTCTCATCTACACACTCTGTTTTCACCTACATTATGCAGTGTTTAAAGCAGAGGGAGAGAAGAGAGATAGACAGAAGGGTGGAACTATAGTCTCTACAAGACAATGGCATAAGGTACATGTATAAGTTGCTTTTCAACATGATTGTAGTTTTTTTCAGTCATTTGATCCCCTACTGACCTGTTTGGAAAAAAAAAAACTTGATTGCTTTCTGCTAAAACATATTTACTGAAATTAGGCGGATTTTCTTCCCTATCTGAAACAATACAAATAAAGCATCCTTAAAGCAGTTTTTTTACTCTATTTTATTAAAAGTTGCACATGCAGTTTGCTGTATTTGAAGTGAAAAGAATGCTGCTGATTACACTTTTGAAGTTTATTTTTGAACATGAAATTTATGATGGTATGATAATAAGGACATCATAAAAAATACAGATAACTGATTGTGGTTTCATAATTTGCTTGATTCTTAAAACACTGATACCGCACCAGAAACATCAAAACTAAAATGATGTTTGAACAAAAAAACGGCTGTAAAATGATGGACACATTCTAACCTGCTCGTAGGTTAGAATCACAAAAACTTACAAACAGACACAAACACCCAAGAGAAAAGAAAAAGACTGAAACTGAGTAAAGCCTCCACCAATAACACAAGCAAAGCAAAGGTAACCAACTCACCACCAAAGCAAAAAAACCCTCACCTCTGTGGCAGTAACGGGTGCTGCTGCCCCCTGTTCTTCAAGTGGTATCTCCTCAAACTTGTCCTCTTTAACAGGCAACGGCTGGTCTTGTACCTCCTCAGTTGTTACTGTTACAGTTGTTTCAGGCTTGATTTCTGCTGGCTGTACAGGTGACTTCGTTGGCTTTGGGCTTTCTTTGTGATCCTCCCCCTTCTTGTCTTCTGTGACTTGCGCTGCATCTTTTGGTGTATCGTCCTCCAGCATTTTCTCCTTGGCGAGTAGCGTTTGCGTGTTTTCACTGGTAAAAACATTAGTTTCGAAATCCAGTCCTTCATACTGTGTTTCAGGGCTTGGGCGGGTGTCTAGTACACTGGGTGAAATTTCTTGCTTTGCACTTGCAGCTGTTCCTGCTGCATCTTTTACATTTTCTGAATCATTTTTCGCATTTGCTGATGGTTGCTCTGGTACTGCAGCTACATCCTTTAGCTCAGCTGTTTTCTTTATTGCATCATTCTTTTGTTCTAATCTGCTGTTCTCCTTTGTGTTGCTTGCTGCTGATGTTGCCCCTCCCTCCGGAGCTGCCCCCCCCTTCCCAGCAGTGGACCCTTCCACGACCTGGTGGTTGGCAGCATGCGTTGCTCTCCAGCTGGCGTTGCTGAAGTTTGCGGGCTGTCCCGTGGGCGAGTTGACGGCGCTGCGAGTGCGACGGTAGGGCTCGGACGGAGACAGGTCTGGGTGGGTGGGTTCAAGGATGTCACGATATTTGGACACCATGAGGACTGAGATAAAATACACCACGGCCAGGCAGAGGAACTGGGCCTGCTTGCTATCCTCCTAAAGGTGAAAATATGAAAACAAATGTTTTCTGTCAATATCCAGTTCAATATGGTAATCAAAATATCTTGACGATGCTAGTTTTTATACATGAACTGGACTGTTCCTTCCACTTTGCAAGCAGTCCAGCCTGTCCTTGGTGCTGAATGTCTATCACACAGATAGATCCTTTTTAATTAGACATCAAAATAGTAAATTTTGAACCTTTCTCTACAAATACAAAAACAATGAAAATACCTTTGAATTATTCAGCATCTCTCAAGGTATTTTTTTACCATCATATATTTCAATTAATTTCCACTACAATCATTAGATACATATTACAAGAATTCACTAAATTAACCTGTGTACTTGCATACAACATTTCGTCTTTTTGGAACACACAAATTAAAACAATCTCTTCAACTCACAACATCTCGATAGACCACAGCCCGTAGCCTGTTGATGTCCATGTCTTGGAGCAGTCTCTCTGGGTCCGTCACCATGGAGACCACGCCCGGCAACCCTGACATGTTCTCCACCAGGTTCTGCACAGCCAAATTTGTAGGCTAAGCAGGCGTGTAGAGTTAAAGGGAGACACTCAGAGAGAGACAGGAGAAGACAGAGAAGCACTAAGACAAGGTATTACAAGTGAGAAACAGAGATTGAGTGAAAGACAGTGACTGTCATGAATCTTAGGCCACATCAACTTCATTTCTTGTTCTTGGATGTAAAGAAATACTTAACATAAAAACAGAGCCCAAGGAGCCTTGGAGCATTCTGTTTTTGAAAGTGAATACAAACAAATGCACAATTTCCTCACAGACTCATTTCTTTTTTTTATCTTCTCCTTTTGCATGATTCTATTTTAAATTGGTGCAGCCTTACAAAGAAATGTGAAGAGTCCAGAATCACAGGTTACAGGTTCTGTTGGGTAACAGACTGACAGGAGAACAGATAAAATCAGCAACCACCACAGAGATCAAGTTGATTTTAGGGGTTTTAAAACAACAAGAGCAACAAATGTCGTCTGGATAAACAAGCTACAAATGCCTTCCAGAGACAAATCTTATGACTTTAACTACTTTCATGCAGACTACTGAATGGAACCATGGGCTCCCCTATAAGTCTTGATGCTAGTGGTTACACAAAACGTTTCGACTAATTGGAATATGGATATACATTGTAATGTAGTGACAGACTTCCTACTCTAAGACATGACAAGGCAAGAAAGTTTCATGTTGGTATAGGAAAGGACATATCACAACAACAGAGGAAGATACACATTCAATAGCTAGTACACCATTTCAGAGACAGAGTGATACTACGGTCAGGCACTAACAGATCACTGAATAAATAGTGAAAAGAAAAAAATATACCTTTTCACATGTATTTTCAATGTATAGTGCACAATTGAGTAGTCAGGAAAAGGTGACCAAAATATTTTTGTTAAAAAAAGAACAAAATTGATGCACAAAATCCATAACTGATGTGGGACATGCCATGGACTCTGATGAAATTTTTCAGGAAGAGGCAAAAAAAGAAATGGCCATGCATAAAGAGGTGAAAGCTTTGGACATAGAAAGATAAAGTGAAGAGGTTGTAGTTTTTTTAGTCGTGTTATTACTTGAAGGAGAGACTGGAGAAGGGAACATACATGATTGTTGGGGCCCTGTGGATTGAGAAACTGAAAGTTGGTGGGACTGAACTCTGAGAATGGAGCAGAGAGGTCCCTGGCAGTGCCTGTACCCTGGAGTGACATACACTGGCATATCAGCATCCTCAATACATCTGTCTCTTATGACAGGTTTCTAAGGCATTGTATTAAGAGCAAATCTCATTGGTGTTTCAAAAATGGATGACTGGCAGACATTGATGACGACATAATATTGAGATTAAACTTTGACGTGAGCATATCGTGAGAATGAAATGCATATTTGGTGCCGATGTAACATCATTGCAGAAAACTAACAAAAAGTGGAAAATCCTTTGCCTGATGAATAGGGTCATCGATGAAAAATGATGAAAGGTTAGTTGTGAAATGTTGTTAGTATACAAATGATTGTTAGTACACACACACAAACACACACTTGAAACAAGGACAGAGATGTAAAGAAAGAAAACAGAAACAAAAAGATACAAACATTGCATGAAATATTACTGTTCAAAATGCTTGTCAGATTTGCAGACTGACCTAATTTCCAAAAGTTCTATCCAATTTACTGCAATTGAAGACATTTTATTGAACACAAAAATTTCCATACACCAAGATGATGCACAGCCAAACCTTAGCGATTTCTTGAGCTCCTCGTAGGAGGGACTGTAAGTTTTTCTCCCTCAGATCAGCGGCTGCGATGGTGCCCCCGTTGGCAGACGGTTTCTCCTTCTGACGACACTCTAGCACGTTCCTCACTGCACAACAGCAGACTGGACAAAACAAGCAGCATGTCAGGTTAGCACATAGGAGAAACAGAAATGGGCTATGTCATGATTGTGCTTTTTTGTGACGTGATGTTATCAGCTTCCTTAATAAAAAGGGTGCAGTATTCCTATCTCTGCTAGGGGGTACTTTCTAAGGGATGGCCAACTGTCTTAAGTCAAGTTTTTGTGTGTCTTTTATGCTTGAAAAACATCAATTCAACTTGAATCTAGACTGTTTGCTTACCAATTGCTAAACAAACAAACAAACAAATAAAGACTTTGCACTTACTGATGCGGAGACACTGCCTGAGGATGCCACCTGATGACATGTTCTTCTCCACCTCCAGTTCAGCAAAACTAAGCGAGCTGGCAAACACCAGCACGTCCACCAGGTTCATCAGACGGTGGACAAACGAGATCGCAGCCTCGATAGTCAGGCCCTGGGATGGCTCAATTACATCCAACTCATACTGTTCAACACAAGGAGGCAGATGTTAGGTTTGTATGAATGTATCATAAGAAGATCGTCTCCCTATAATGCATTGAATGTATGGTTATAGGAAGAAGTCAGAATAATGATTATTATTCTATACAAAGAAAAAAAGGCTTTTGACAACCTTAGACTGATACTACAATTTTGGAAAGATTTTGTTATTATTTGTTATTTATTATTTGTATTATGGGCTCCCATGGAAACCAGTCTAAAGACTGATGGGACAGCCCACCTGTTCCCAAAATGAATAATTAAAAAAAGACTAGCTTTGGTTAAATGGCTGGTTGATTGATTGATTGGATTAATTGATTGAAATAGCAATATCCCTTTCTTCTTGTGGTATCAACCTAAGATGCTGTCTTGAAAAACAGGCAAGCCTGAATCTTAGGCCCCGTTCATACGAATGCGGTGAAAGCGCTTTCGATGTGGTTTGGCCGGATTCTGGATTCATGTGGCTCCATCTGAACGCTCCGAATCGCATTGAAAGCGCCTCGATCCCAAACCACATCTGGATGTGGTTTCAAACCGCCTTGACTGGATCGCGATTTGCGTCTGAACGCACCGATGCGCTTTCATCAGGTTTACTTTGCATATCAATCCAGTCATTGACCTCGGGGTCCGCAAATAACAAGTGGCGGCGTTGGCAACGAATTCTTACAAGGGCCACCCGTAGCCTGCGTCTCCTTCGTACTCCTCTGAGCCGGTTGCAAGCGATTATCCATTAAAAAAACACGACAACTTCTAGGGCATGATGCACTTTCACCCCTAACCTCTAACATTGGCAAGACACCACCTTGCGTGTTTTCATCAAACAACAATGAATGTCGTTAAGGCGAATCGTTCTTGGGCACGGTTTAGAAGGAACGTGTGGCACATGGACCAGATGTGAGGAATGTGGTTTACCCGAATCGAGCTCAACGCGCATCCATATGAACGGGGCCTTAGTTACCTTTCTGCTTCAAGGCATGTTGAACAGTTAGAAGCACACACATGGAGACATGACTTACAGAAGGTGAGGTAGCGGAGGCCAGCAGTGGCAGGATCCCCCCACAGGCGATGATGAGATTATCACACAGCTGGGACACCAGGTGGATGGTGTTGTGCACAAAGATGGCATTCTCACTGGAGTTGACAAAGTCTATCACTGTCTTGGAGCTGTGGCTGGAATGAAATACATGCACAAATATTTTAACATACAGGAATACATATGAGTCCAAAACATAAGGGACATGTATGGTCGAAAAAAATGTTTATGTTTGTAATTTTTATGAGTTAAGGCTGCTAAGTAACCTGATAACTGACAACTATATGTAATCAGATTTATTAGGACTTTAAATGATGTAAACTGTATCTTTCTTATATATTTTGTCTGACCCTTCCGTCTTCCCTCATGACCACAATGAAAAGCAGCCTGCAGGCTGATTTGAGCTTCTCATGAATAAACAGTGGTTCAAGGAAACAGATGTTGTCCTCTAACTTAAAAACTAATCAATTGCACATTGCTGTTACCTCCTCCACACTTGAATGTCTGTCTCCAAAGAGAACAGCAGGTCTGACAGCAGCCGTTGGTGCATAGGTGACCAGGAGAATTCTGGGATACGGAACATGCTGGTTCGTGGCCCCGGGCTGAACTGCTGCCCTGGGGAACCCTGGGATTTCTGTGACCCTGTCCCCGAGGCAGGGCTTGTGGGCTGCTGGGATGGAGACACTGTAGCTTCTGCTTGTGTGCCTGCAGTAGATGCTGCAGTAGCTGCTGCAGTAGAAGCTGCAGCAGTGGTAGTAGCTGCAGTATTGGCAGAAGCCTCAGTAGTGGTTGTTGCTTCAGATGGAGTTGAGGAAGCTGCAGATTTGTCTTTCTCACCAGAGGGAGCTGCTTCTGCTCCATTGGTTTCTGCAGGTGTGGCTGCAGGTTTTGCTTCTGTGCTAGGGGGAGCTTCTTCTACTACAGCAGATGTACTCTGTGGCTTAGGACCTTCAGCAGAAGCCTCTACTGATGATGAGTTTCCTTCATCTTTAGTGTTATTATTACTGTTCTCTACTTCTGATTTCACCTCCTCTGTCTTAGCACCAGTATCTGACACAGTAGCTTGCTCTGTAGAATTTGTATCATTTTCGTTACTAATAGGGCTAGCTGCAACAGTTTCCTCTTTGGTCCTGACGTCTTCTGAGGGAGGTTTTTCATTGCTTATGGCACTAGTTTCAACCCCTTCTTGCACTGTGTCTGACACTGTTGGAGGTTCTGATGTGGTTTCCACATTGGGCCCTGTAACGCTTTCTACCTGGTTGTCTGTTTCACCTGACTGTTCCGTTGTTCCGTTTTCTGCCACGCCAGCTACTTTATCAATTGCACTTGTGTCTTGCATAGCTTTATCGGAAATCTTCTCTCGACCACGGCTGTGTTTTAACGCAGCTGCGACTTCCTTTGCCACGTCTTCCGTTGACAGTTCCTCCAAGTTCTTCCCCGAAAGCCAGTCTGTCTCTGTGGTCGCTAACCTTGCCACCACGTTGTCTATGACGGAGTTCAGGAAAGAGGCTGCTTCCTTATTTGCTGGGGCCTTGGTGGCCTTATTGTCCTCTGCAGGTATGTTCTGTGGCTCTGATTTGCTACTGACTCCACTTCCTTGACTTCCTGCTATGCTTTGAGATAGAGTTATGATGCCTTTTTGCATGGGGCTAACAGGACTTACCTCCCCATTAACAAGAACATTTTCACTGCTACTATTTGCTGACTGTGTGGCTGAGACGACAGTGTTTTCTTGAACCTTTGCTACTTCTGCTGTGCTGTCATTGGTTGCAGCTGCTTTGTCGTTGGCTATTTCTGCTTCATTAGATGATTTGGTACCTAATTCATTGGGTTCTTCTATTCTTCCATTTGCAACAGCATCTTTTTTGTCAACATTTGCAGCAACTCCATTTGCTGTCCCACCCATGTTATTGGCCTGAATATTTCCTCCCTCTGTATTGCCATCTGCAGTTATGGATTTTGTGCTAGAGGGCGCTGTCGCACTACTGTCAGTAGGTGCCTGTTGGTCTGTCTTCCCAGAACTACTGGTCTTTGGAAAAGAAGTCACAATTCTCACTGGGCTGACACCTGGGGGTGTGCCGGTCCCTTTCTCAGACATAGCTGTGGAGAAGAAACAAGGAAGATGACAAGTTGCACATCAAAAACATGTGATAAGAGTCTCATATCAAATTTAATATATAAATAATTTCAAAAAACTTACTAATAGGTACTTTGTGGTTAGAGCAATGCATCTATAGAAAAGGGTTTATTATTTCCTTTCAAAAGGTGATTATCTGGCCCATCAAAATTGTCACATGAATTTTTTAGTGCACTACACAATGATAAAAATGATGTATTTAGCAGAATATACACACCTGATATGCTTCTGACTTCTCCATGCTCCAGATCAAACTTCTGGTACTGCTCATAGGCTTTGGCCAGCTGGTTTTTGTGGTTCTCAAATGACACCTGTAGAGTTAAGTAAATACAGATGTTTATAAAAGAAACCATGTCTTCTTGTATATGTGGCTCTATAGAGCTTGCACTGTTACAGATTGTTAACACTTTCCCTTAGATTACTGTCTTTGAAAGTCCTCTAAAAGGGGAGCACGAAAGAAATTGAGAGTTCACAGTTGTTCAAATAAAGTGTAATGTTTCCTTGCCTTATTTTCATGAAATAACCTTGAAACGTATCTCCGGCTTTCTGTAAATATGACTGTAGCTACAACAGTAACACATGTACATGTGTACACGTGTACCTTGGAATGTGCGATGGCAAGAGTGTCGACCCATACGCGCCAGCCTCCGTACTCGTACTTCATGGCGTGGTACAGCAGCATGCGGAACAGGGAGTACACCATCTCTGTCACCTTCTGTTCATCCTTGTTGGCAGGGTGGATATAACACAGGGAGAACATCCAGTCCTGCCACACTGAACACTGCAGCAGGGTTCTACCAACGAAATACAACAAATAAGTGGCTTGTGTGACACATGTTGTTTCGATTTGGGGTGGAGAGGGAGGGGGTAGGTTTTCACTGTGTGCACAAGTTTTCTTCTATCATACTGCAGTTCTTCTGTGAAATGTTGTACATATGTGTGCAAATCTCTTGGTGCAATTTTCAGTTAATTTTTCACAAAGTCTTACCCTGATACTATATTATGATAGAACAATCATTATATGTACAATTCTTTCAAAGTAACAACAACAGAAGGGTTCTATAAGGAAAACAGAAGACTGAATATCATCAAAGATAATGTTAAATTCTGCATGCTTAACAACATCAGACACAACATACTTATCTAAATTACTATAGAGCAATGCTAATCGACATGAAAATTTCTGGTTTATTCGGACAGGTCTATTCCTACCGTCTGTTCTCCCTGCTGTTGTTGAAGAGTTTGATCATGTCCGACAGGAAGAGTTTCTTCACTTCCAGAACCCTCTCCGTGGCTCGGGAGTTCTTAATCAGCCGTGCCACCACCTGCATAATCACTGCACACAACACAACAGCACACACATTCAGCTTTGGGACAAGCCCTAAAAGTATGCAGGAATCACTGAGATTTCAAACAGTCTTCTATAATATAAAATCTAACCTCACTCTTCAGAATAACTCTGATATAACTTCAAACATACATTTAAGTTGTTTTCTCTCATGAGCTTAACTTGAAAATTTCTTAACCTTCTCCCTACTCAGGTGGCCTTGTTGTACCAAGTCTGTCTTGGCTGCAGGCTTTTCCAGTAGGGAAAAGGTTAAGTGTTTACGAATAAAACAGAGCTTGTAAGAAACAGCATTATTACATGAAAAGTGGAGCATACATACTTGGGTTGTGTACTCT
The DNA here is from genome assembly GCA_013266295.2 of Branchiostoma floridae x Branchiostoma japonicum. Classification (NCBI taxonomy): domain Eukaryota; kingdom Metazoa; phylum Chordata; class Leptocardii; order Amphioxiformes; family Branchiostomatidae; genus Branchiostoma; species Branchiostoma floridae x Branchiostoma japonicum. The sequence continues at coordinate 10,177,659 of CM023827.1, read as the reverse complement.
ACATGAGGAGTCAGGCTCGGGGTGGGGCACATGTAACACCTGTGTGCACACCTGTTCTGTCAGGATCTGTCAGGAAACAACATATGTCAAGTTACTATGACAACCAAGCTTTTATAAAAATACACTATTTCATATACACTTAGCCCCTCCTTGCAGGCTTTGCAATGAATCTACTGTGGTTGTACTTACCTCATACAGAGCATTATATGTAGTCATACTGAGGGTGTCTGTGTGTAACATCAGTCTATCCCCCAGCAGGGTGAAGAGGCTGTGGGCCTGCATCAGCTCATTCTTCCTCCTGTATAGGAAACACAGGCCTATGTTATCATGTGCACAATACATAACTTAATAGCAGAGGTGGTGGGCTACTGCTTTGTATGCGTAACAACTGTTAGTATAAAATCTATGGTGAACATCCTTTGAACAGCAAAATACTTCACACTGAAAACACCATTCCTCTCCCTGGTGCTGAAGTAACATCACACTAAAACACCATCCCTGTCCCTGGTGCTGAAGGCACATCACACTGAAAAATACCATCCCTGTCCCTGGTGCTGAAGGTATGTCACACTGAAAACACCATCCCTGTCCCTGGTGCTTAAGTAATATCACACTGAAAAATACCATCCCTGTCCCTGGTGCTGAAGGTATGTCACACTGAAAACACCATCCCTGTCCCTGGTGCTTAAGTAATATCACACTGAAAACACCATCCCTGTCCCTGATGCTGAAGTAACATCACACTGAAAACACTATCCCTGTCCCTAGTGCTGAAGGTATATCACTAAGTAAAATACCATCCCTGTCCCTGGTGCTGAAGTAACATCATACTGAAAACACCATCCCTGTCCCTGGTGATGAAGTAACATCATACTGAAAACACCGTCCCTGTCCCTGGTGCTGAAAACACCATCCCTGTCCCTGGTGCTGAAGCAACATCACACTGAAAACACCATCTCTGTCCCTGGTGCTGATGTATTTTACCCTGAAAACAGTGTTCCTTGTACTGAACTGATTAATAGAATGTATATGTAGAGAGAAGGTAATGCCTTACTTTGCATTAGTGTTCTTCAGGAAGTATCCCATGACTTTCAGAGCCTGTACCCGGATGCCTTCACTAGCTGATGCCAGAAGCTTAAAGATTACCCTGACATGGAGACAAAAATCCATGAACAACAACAAATGCAAATCATTGACATTGTAGAAAAACATAATTGATGTTGCATTCTTTTACCAGGACTAAGTAATATCTTTCAATCACACAAATCTGATGTTGGACAGAGGCCTGGCAAACCCCCGTCTTGTATTAGCCTCAAGGTTTGCCCTTAATAATTATTATTATAGCTCCGTGCTAGTTGTATCGTCAGCCCAAACAAATAAAATTAAATTAAAATAAAATAAATCTGATGATATTAAGTCTCAATGTCATTTTCAATGCAGTCGACTTCATATTAAGTTACTTAAGCTGGAGAACAATACTTTTTTTTTACTTCAGAAGAAAAGTCAGCTTAATGAACTGAAACACTAGTGTGTTTACCTAACACCATTCCTCTTGTCAAAGGCAGGTATCATGGACGAAGGGTGTTCAGACATGAGCGCCACCAGCAGCTGCAGGATGTCATGCAGATTCTCATCCTGGGGAAATGTCAAGGGTCAAATGTCAAAGGGCATGAGTCAAGGGTTAACTGAACTTGACATTGGAATTTCCTCTAGGTAATGGAACAATGACAGAGGATTATCAATGCATTACTGAAAATAGCCTGCTCTTCTTTCTATAAAACAATATGCAACTTCATCTCCAAACCTTCAAAATTATTACATAATCCATGCAATTATTTTTATGACTGGAAAGTGTAATACATGTGTGACTGTTACAGACTGTAACACTAACAGCATGCATTGACAAGTTAATCATGTCCCATGCATTAATGTACTGATACCAATATCATCTGGAACAAACATACATTGGGATTATCAATCATTTCTATAAAAAATAATAGCATTCTTATTGGGAGTGCTACTTGTTGGAAAACAAAGGCTTAACATCTAAAATTTCTACGTTGGTAATTTTCAAAAGGTGATCTCACCTCATGCATAGTGAGCAGGTAGTTGAGAATGGCTTGGAGTTCATCTTCGTCCACACCTTGATCCTGAATGGGCAAGGGCAAGGGAGACGGGTGCTTCTGAAAATTGTAGGGAAACTTTAGGAGCAGGAAGAGGTCTCACATAGAGACCTGAGCAAGCAGCAAGGCATGATGGTACTACAGAAATGACATGGCACGAGGTCTCACAGAATGTTTACATACAAGCTGGTGTGTTACACCAAGGGGCGGTTTTATCGGCTATACAGAATCTGATACAGAATGCTTGGAGAAAAAGTCATGTCTAGGAGCAAGCAGCAAGTATTCAACTGGAGATTCAACAGCTTTAGAACAGAACAGAACAGAAAACAAGATGCAGGCAAACAGTTCTACTTGATATAACATGTTATGTTTTTACATATTTCTAGGAAAACACAACATATTTAGTTTCAGTTTCTCATTCTCATTAACCTGACTCATCATCCCAAAAAAATCAAGGCTGAAACTGAGATACTAATCCACAGTTTACTTCCTTGTGAAGTACCTACTAGGTACAAATCCTTATCACATTAGACTTTTCAGATAAATTTCCTTCCTCTGACTGTACAGTTTTTATGTCATTAAAACACTGCACAAACAGGGATGTTCTACACAATTACCAGGTTTCTACTCTTTTGGAAAACTCTAAGCCCTTACCTTAAGTATCAGCTGTTTCATGAAGAGTAACATGAAGGCTCGGAGAGATTTTACTTCGTTCTGTGTGGGCCTGGGGCCGTCTGAAAGTGAAATAGCAGGCATAAGTCAGGGCTGGAAATACAGCATGCATATGCTGTAATATTGGACCTGTGCAGGTATTGCTGAATGTCAATCTGCACCTACACTGTAACCTGCACTAGTATTGGGTATATACATCTAAATCCATGTGGATTTTTGGATCTATACTTAAAGCCACCCTGTCACACATAGCCTTGGTCACCTGGTGTTCAGGGGAGGGTTCTGAATGTGTGACGGGTTCAAATGTCGGTGAAAGGTATGAGAAAGGCATGATGTTATTGAACATAATCTATGATATGATTCATAGAAATATGAAGATTGCTAAAGGACACTGACCCATCCCCTTGGGTGAGATGCCACTCCTGTCCTGGGGGTTGACCACCCAGTAGAAGTGCTTGAGTGTGTGCATGAGCTGCAGTACCGTGCTGACCCGCCGGATGTTGTTGTAGATGTTGGCTGACTGGACAAACTCGGTGGCCAGGTATGTGTACAGGGCCATCTGCACCTACAACAGTGCATTATCAGATGGGTTACACAAACATTCAGTTATCATATGCTGTATACAAATTGTGACTATTTGTCAATTCATGTCATTTGTTTGGCTGTAAAAGACATATAGCTAGGTTCCATCTGGAAATGAAGCAGAAAAATAACACAATTGCACCAGTCCTGTATTTAGCAATATAGTACTAGTAGCTCTTGCAATCATTGAAGGGTGCTTCTTATATTCAATGGTCAATACAATATTCTTCAATGTGAGAGTGATGTCATTTGAATGGGAACAGGAATTATTCAATACATACAACTGTACTGCATTACTAATTAATCTGTACAGCATTTACTTGACATGTACAAAAAATGTACATTTCACCAATATAGCATTGCAACAATAGCAAACAGTCTGCCCATAATTTCTTTTGTATCTTTAAGAAGACAGATTTTCCCAGCAGCAAGGGAAAAACTTATGACCACATTCCACAAACGGAAACTTCATTTCCATACAACTTTGGCAATGCCACACTACATCACTGCCATTCCAAGTGCTTCGGAATCCCTTTCTCTATAAGAGGTGACTTGGCATATCTGTGCACTACCAGGAGGCACATACCATAGACCATTAGCTCCTGGCCCTGACCCAAATGTCTGCCAAACGTACTACGTTACCTAATGGTGCTGCAGTTGTATTGATCCGCAGGGTAAGGTCATGTGCTAGCAGTGCTGTATAACCTCTAGCCGTGGCAAGATGGAGCACATACTCAGAAAATGACAGCAGTAAAAACCTTGGGTAGAGGTCCAGAAAAGCACCCTATAGCTATTGTCTCATGTAATGTGGCTAGAGGTCATTGATGCTAAGCTTCGTGGCTAGGCAAAGGTGAAAAAAAGCACTTCAGTAATTGTTTCAAACAATGTGGGTTTATGTCAAGCTTTACTGCATGTGGTTAAAGGTTAAACAACAGGGTCTTTGACAGTCTCTGCATTTACAGGGCCCAAAGTAGCCCAAAAGAACTGCACCGTATACTCCAGACAAAAATTCTACACATGATCTATGCTGCTTATGATAAAATGTGTGCATCAGGGGGAAATACGCAAATACACTGCTGTGATATTACCTGAGAAAGTGTAAAAATGTGAACTTTAAGGTAGATTCCAAGCGTTTCTCTACTATCCTGACTGCGCCATGGTTTCCCCTGACAAAAGAAGTCTCCTCAAGTGTGGAAAAGTAATGGATTAATCGTACAAATGGCACCCGTGAGACCTATATGCCACCAGTTTCTGTCACAAATTGATGGCGCTTGCCTCCAACCTATCTACCTCACACCTCTGGGGCGAACGTAACCTTCCGCGTGGTACCGACCAACCAACTCCGATACGCAGCGAATTGGCGCTGCCTTCTGATCCGTGGAAGGAAGGTCAGCACGAGAGGGACTACTCAAGCCTTGCCGTTGACAACATAATGGTGCCTTTAATGGTGTTTCTGCAGCTAGACTACAGAAAGGTGACATGCATACCAAAACCCTGAAACAGGTACTAGTGTCTGCAAAGCTAAAAGGCTGTCTCAAGCAAAGTGGAAACTGCCTTCTTATAGATTTTCAAACATGGCTTCAGGAGTAGTATTGATAGTGCCATGATTTTGCAGTCTGCTGTATTGGGAGGCTTTATACCTATTTGGGTGGTCCTTACTATAAGATTGGCAAGAAATCATTGTTACCAAAAGGATCTGCAGCAAATTATAGTAGGCATCACAGAGTCACCCTTCTATCTCCCTAGTAAATCCCATAGTCAGTCATAACCAGGACCAGAAAATAAGGGCACTAAACTTTTCAAACAATGCCTGAAAGCTTCTGCTTCTCACCAAAATTTCACAGATTTGTATTTTTCTGTGAAAACAGTAGCACAGTTTTTCAGCTAGGTTTAATACACTTATACAGAAAATATACTGCAAACTTAACTGTACGGTTTCACAGTACCAACTGACCTTGGCTGGGGTGTATATCCAGATGGTGGGGTTAAAGAGAATGTGGTCCAGCAGGTTACGCAGGAGTGGCCCGCCAGTGGGCAGCGAGGCCAGGTACTTGGCCAGCTGGAGAAAACTGTCCAGCACCTGGATGGTGATGTGTTTGCGGGTTGCCTGTGGTAGAGAAATATGTAACGGTTAGTTTAGATATCAACAATTACCATGTAAAATACCTGCAATTTCATCAGTTTTTCAATCATTTTGTACATACAGTTGTATTTGAATTCTGAATCTTGAAATCTGCCACACTGTCACAGAAATATAAGTAATGTACTACTTGTCATTGATAGAGTATATCATCATGGTGAATGAATAAATGATTTATTTTACATCAAATGGCAAGACAAGAGCAACCACTATGGATTGAAGTGGAGTATGGTTTAGAATGCAATAAAAGTTTATAAAAGTTGACAATGCATTAAAACTTAATTGTTAAGGTTGACAGTTATTTAAAATCAATAGAATGAGAACAGTTTAATATTATAAACTTTTCAAATTCCTATACATGTATCTCAAAGACAACAATGTTAAGGATATGTTACACATCCAAAAGGCTTCACCTTCTCCAGTAGATATCCTATAACCAGGAAGCCTTTGGCCTGGATCATCTGCTGCTGGGTCCGCACTGAACTCTGCAGAAGGTCAGACAGCAGGCCGAGCAGCATGGAACTGTGGGAAATGGGGGAGGGGGGCATCATTCATGGTAAAATAAAAACAGCAGGTTTGTTATGTGCAATACATACATGGGATGAGATGATACAAAACGTTGTAGTCTGGGTAAAAAGTGTCATAATAAACTTTGGGCAGCAAGTTATCCTTGCTGTTTGTGTAGCAAGATTGGAGAGAACGTCTAAGTAAAATTGTTAAGGATTCTGAAAGGATTTCAGTTTGTGTCAGAACTGTATATTACAGAACTGATGTAATGTTACTGTTACTTGAATGATTCCAGTTTGTGTCAGGACTGTATGTCACAGAAATGGCATGACATTACTGTTATGAACACAAAGAAGCACAAGGCTTTCTTGAGATCATTCCAGACATGTTAGAGACAAGTACATGTAGGATGCATACCACACACTGTAGTCCAATTCTCCATTCTGCTGCACATGATCCAGCTGAGCAAATAATGGGAATAGAACCTGGAATAGACATGCACACTGCTGTTAACATGTAGGTCAGGAATGTAGTGATGTTATTATTAATAATTACAAAGGCTATACCAGTATCATTAATAGCAAATTCAAAGGCAACACAATGATATCTTGTATGCATTATGCATTCAGAAGGAACATGAGAAAACTTGGTATTATGCAACACAAGGATGAAGTTATTGTATTAGATACACATAGATGCATTTCAAATGTCATGACACTCGGAGTGCACGGACTATATTGACATCTAATGATTTTCCAATCTTTTGTATGAGGTTATATATGATATTTTCAATCCCACTGGATCTCCTTTAACAGACGATGAGGGTCTATCCCAGCATAAAGAAAGAACAACTGAATTATAACAAGCAACCTTATTGGTTGACGAGTGTGCATTATCTAAGCTGAGGATATTGTATGGCCCTGGTGAGGAATAATTCATGGGGTCTGTTGCATGGGGTACTTCTTTAGAATTCATTGAAGTGGATAATAGACCAATAGAAGATAAAGTAAAGCTTAAGGTAACATCATGTCACTGACCAAATGTCAATCTGTCTAACAAGAAATCTGACTTAATCATCCATAGCCAATCAGAAGAGATGAGGTGACACATGATACCGACCTGGATGCCCCCTATGGAGTGTAGAGCACTGTGGATAGACTGGGTCACTATGGCTCGAACATCCTGGGTGGAAAAGGCAGGACATTAGAATCAACACATACAAACTAGTGATGAAGCAACCATTAGAATCAACCAAGCTCATGCATTTATTCTTAATGATATAAAAACACTACAAGCAACACTCTTTATAACTAAAAATATAACAACAGCAGTTTGTTAACTATTGTGTGACAGGCTGAATAAAAGTTCTAAACAGGAACAATGTGCCTCCAGATGTCTTACTGAGGGACGAATGCGGTGTAATAGATGTCGGTTAGCTTGAGGAATGAATCCACTCAATTTTATACAGCAGCTTGTTGAATGGATTCCTTTGTTTAATTTTTTGTTTGTTTCTTTGTTTTTCCCTCTGTTCATTCATCAACTCATTTATCCAGTCATTCATTCATGGATCCCACACTCACCAGTACGACCTTGGACGCGGTGCTGACGGCCAGCATCAGGGCGTGGGGGGAGTGGACGAAGAAGGACGGGTTTCCCCGCGGTGACGACTCCAGACAGAGCTGAGCGTCCGTGGCCTTTGGGTTGTAGGTGAACACAATACAGGAGGACAGTTTTCCGTCATACAAACACTGTGGATGGAAAGAATGTACATGTCTATGTTGTATCCAACAGTTTGACAAAAAATTTACATGTGTGGCCAGGATTTGTTGAGGTATCTTAACTCTGAGTCTGATTCTTCCTATGTTCAGAAAATTACATCAAAAGTTGATGATTCAGCTAATAATCAGCAATATTACAAATTACAACAGCTTCAACAACATAACATATATTTATTACAAGCATATTTAGCTCACATGAGACATTGAAAAATGCAGACTATTTGAGTACTCACCTTTTTGTGGGTATCTGAGAGTAACAGGTCACTCTCTGACTCAAACCTGAACTGGTTCTAAAGAGAAAAAAAGTACAAATATTCATATTCATAACATTCAAACATGATAGAGATGTATATCTATTATTCGTCTTTGTATGTGTAAGCAAGCCTGACAATATGGCCCTAGGGCCACAACTGGGCTGTCGTCTTAGAGAAATGCATGTAAAGCATTCTACTACCACTACTACTATTACTAGTGTATCGGTCCATTTTTCTGGGCAGTGTATTTCAATGTGAGATAGATGTGCCAACTCACCATGTATCCCGGTCCTAACTGGTAGATAGCTGACACCTGGTGAGCACTCAGTACCTCCCCAAACACGTACACGGCTCCCATCTGCCCACAGAACACACGGTCTGCATCCGCTGTCTCCGACGAACCCAGGAAACACTTGTCAAACGTCTACAGGAAAAATAAGACACAACAACATGAAGCAGTGAAGAATTTTTAGGTCTTCATGTCATAGTTTTTGCAAAATTACACATAAGCTTCAAGTCAAATATAACACACAGTCAACTATAAGCTTTAAAATCTTATTTGCTATAAGTACAGTTATCGAATTTGTATAACAAATTACATGTACATCAACAGTAGTTAGTAGTCATTGTCAAACTTGGTGAAGAAAGAAGATAGACAACATTTTCAAAATTCTTGTTGTTTTCTTGTTCCTAATTAATGTAGTTACTTCTTGCATGTAGATGCATACAAATGTGAAGTGATTTTGGTTTAATTGTACTTTTCCTAAATCATTCATGATCCAAAGTGCACAACACTATACATTCAGCACCAAGGAAAGATGCCACAACAACAATCTATTTTGAAGAGGAACAGTAACTTCCCCTACTGTCTTTGTGGTGCAATATATATACTCTATCTTTGCCAGCATTTCCACATATCTAGCTACATTTCCTAACCACCCCTTCAATCCCCAGCTGTAATTCACAACTAGCTTTATTCCAATCCTTCCTGGAAGCGCCGGGCTTACAAAAATCCATTATTAAGCATATCATGAAGTAAGGTCACACTCTGACCTTTCCTTAGTGTCAGGGACGCCATTGTAAATTGTCTGAGTTAGCTCAGAATTGCTATATGTAGTCTGGCCTTTATTCCCACTGCCCTCGTGCTTCTGACATTTTCCACTGGGTGAACAATTACCCATACAGGGAGGGGATGTAAGTGGTAATTCCCTGAAGGCTGCCAGAATGGTAGTTCTGTCTACCTAAGCAATAACATGGCATTCTAGCAAGGGAGAGTCCATTAAATTGTAGAGGGGGTTGTCTGCAAACATTCTAATAATATATCTCCTTCTTTACTTGTTATGCAAAGTTTTGAATCTTCTCTGTCAACTTTCTCCTATACATGTAGATGTTGTTGTTATCATTTTCATGCAATTTTAATAAAATCTTACCATGTCACCCCCTCCCTACTATCCTTTATGGTTTGTGCCAAAACGCTCACATTAACGTTGTTACACCATCCACAAAAACTGGGTCTCAGCAATTCAGAGGAAACTACAGTCATCCTTTGCCCTTTATGGGTATTAACTGGCTGCTTACTTGCAGGTTTTCCCATTAAGACACCGTTAAGCTGGCTCTCCTCTTGAGAAAAGCCTAATTTCTCAAGACCGTTTCTCAATTAGAATTGGATGTGCCGCTTATTTAAGCCATTACGATTCATCTGCATGTACTTCCAAGGTACACGACACAAAACCATCGAAGGTTTCCTTGAAAATAGCAGTCTCTTACTGCCCTACACACCCACATGTCCTTAATACATATCAAGTCCTTTTACTTGCGGCTATCAAGTGTGAAACAATGTTTACTTGGGGCAATAGGGCATCCGTCAGCTGACGTCCTAATCACCCTTCTAACGAGGTGTCCCATTAGCAAGAACCTGTACAGCCTTATCTTAATAAACCTTTAGGTAATGGTGCCGACAGTGTAGAATTTCACACAGGGAACTCTTCCAGTAACAGGTTCCCACTAGGCATGGGCTGTAGAGTGCTGAGGGTAATGATATTTCCCACTATGTACCAGTATTTCATTGATTTTTCATTCCCGAGGCGCAATAAGTAGGTTAATCAGCATCGTATACCGGTATATCATCTGAATTACATGTATGGCCTTGGTGGCTGTGAAGTTGCCTCGGGTTGGGCACAATTGATGACAGGGTATGCAAGACTGTGACTAAGACTTCATTTTGGGCCCATTCTTTTTTAATGCAAACATGTATCTGGTCTAGATGGGCTAATCTTACCTGAAATTCAACATGACTTTTAATAAAACTCAATATAAGTTTCAATAAAAACATTTAAGGTACATGTATATAAGCTGTTACATGTAATATCAAAAAACGGTTTGCAGAAAATTCCTCATATTGTTTAATATTTTGTCTTTTTTTCTGGTGCTTTCTGTGGTAAACATTTCTAGCCTAAAAATCATAATACACACACACCCAAGCACTGGGATGCAGTCCCAATATTAAAATTCAGCTTGACGATATTGCAAAAGAGGTACTACCGGTATGATGGCTTGCTATATTAATGTTATATTGATGCTATCATGTCCTATCCAAACAGCAGTGACAGATGCAAATTCTCATCTAGATGCAATCAGTTGGAAGTTCCTGTGGCATTCAGCGAGCAGGGACAGGAGATCGCAGCTGTCTCACGCAATAAACCAGGACAACGCCTGCAATTTTCCATCTCACAAACCCATGAAAAATCAATCAGGCACAGCACATGTCATGTTAATGGATGCTGTATCCCAGGAATTACATAGTTATACATTGGGGGAATCGGGGATTTGAGTCTCCTTCCATCACATAAAAATGGAGAATTTTGTGGTGATGGTGATGAAAGGTGAGGTTATTGGAAGTTTTTTTAATGACGTCATTTTGGAATGTCAAGTTTAATGGCGTCGTTTTGGAGGTGTCAAGTTTAGATAGGTTTTATAAACTTGATGTAACATCATATAAGTTTCATTTCTAGGCCATATAGATGTGACGATTTGGGGGGGGGGGTGCACATACAACCGTGTGGCCCAATGTGGCCCTGCTGATAGAGCTTGAGATTGTGCTGAACTGAAGCTCTATGATAACACCTTTTCCTTTCCTCCATCACAGTAATCAAGGTCTTGATAGTAGCTGTGCCAAAAGTATAAGGAGGACCTTTCCTCACTTGACAATTTGAGGATTATAGCTTTTCAATCTTCATGATGCTACAGAAAAATGCTTCAAGTTCTGTCTCAACCAATATCATCCAACTTTGGGTATACAAAAAGGTGGTGAAAAGTTGAACAAGATATTGAATTAGTGCAGTCTTACTTTCACATATTGCAGCATAAACATGACTTCAGTTTGTCTATTATATAATTTACATCTGTACCTCTCAAAGGATCAGATACTCATTTTCATAAAAACAATCAAAGCAAGATAATCAACTTCAAGTAATCCTATTATCTTAAAAGCAGTCTCTCAATATGATCCACCAAACATCTATTCCTATTTAATTACACTCAAATCATACCAAGCATATGTTTGTGGATTAAGGAGCTTACATACAGTAGAGTAGAGTCAGTATAATATCTGTGATGGCCTCTTATCTAGAACTAATAATGGATTAAGGAAAATGTGTTGTCAACAAGATTATTAATACCAATATGTATACAAATGACTTAAAACTTGTTCTTTTGCAAGATCATTAAGAAAAGTGGGGGGAAAGTACATGGGAACAATTTACAGACTAGTAGTATGTTCTACAGGGATATTTTTGAGTTTCCATTTGACTATTGTTATTGTTATTGGTGGGCCGGCTTACTCTCTCCTTGCAGCCAAGGGCTGAATTGTGAGGAGCTTACAATGGTGGTGGGGCTTAATCGCAAGAGCCTGGAGCGGCTGCCATACGACCCCAGGTGCGGCCATAAGACTGTAAGGTTTGAACCACTCACACCGGGAAGGACCCCTACTCTTTTCGATAAGTATGGTGGGTTCTTTAACGTGCGTGGGGTGTGGTTCTCCCCAAACACGGGACCTCCATTTAACGTCCTATCCGAGGGATGTCCCTAACCGAAGCTAGGTACTCATTTACACCTGAGTGAAGTGAGGAAAGTCGTGTAAAGTGCCTTTCCCAAGGACACAAGATCGGTGACATGGGTGGGGATCGAACCCGGGACCTCTTGGCCCTGAGCCAAACGCGCTACCGCTGCGCCACACGACCCCACTATGTTTATATTATGCTTTTCCATTCAGCTTTATTCTATTTTTAAAATCCAAGAAGGAACAAATGAAATTGGTGTGACCTCATGATGTACATGTAATTCCAGTAGGTCTGTGCATCTAGAGTTACATGTACTTACATCACTTGTGTTGACGTGCCAGGCCATGTCGCCAAACGACACCAGCTTCCCGTTCACGTAGCACTTCAGTTCACTATTTCTCCAGCGGTTATAGATGTGTGCGATGGTCACCATGTACCACTGTGTAGGAGAAGGAAAAAAGTATAGCATGATATGGTTATTATTCCATTAGGAAACAATATTAGAAATTTGCTACAGTTACATGTATCTCTTCAGTCAACTATGTATGTACATGATGAATAGGCAATGTTTAATATGAAGTGTGCATAGAGAATGCAGAATTTTATCAATAGCTTTAGTATTAACAGATGTAATTGTGCAACAACACTGTTGGGTCAAAAATCATGTATTTCACTGATTTGATACATGAGAAAAAACCTCTTTATCCACAACATTGTTCACAAAATGGCCATTTCAACAAGGCAAATTATGTTTCTAGAGTACTGCCCTATGCCTATAGTCAAATTAAATTGGTTAAGTTGGACGTGCCTTTAAGAACAGTTTTACTTTTAGATGTATTATCTTATTGATCTTAGAAGGACAGAAATATGCAAAGTCAGAAAACATGTTTTTGACCGTTTAAACAATCTTTGTCCTACTTTCTATCTTATTGGTATTCTTAATGAATTTAACAGGAAAGCTATTGATATCCCCAAGGACAACTAGCACTGCAAGCAATGTGCAAAAATCCATGAAACAAGGGGGCAACACTACTGGGAAATAACTGGCATAAAAGTTTTATGGGGTCAACTAATGTAGACCAATCGAAACTTGCCTATGGCAAAGTACAATGTATACCATACAGCCAAATTGTCAATAATAACAAACTTTGTTAAATGTAAGGGAAAATCTAGTAATTTTGTACAATACTAGACAAAGGTGGTATACACCACATCAGGTATTCTCACCTTTTCTATGTTAGCATCAACTGCTATAAATTCAGTGATTTTACATGACTGTACTGTATATCCTAATTATACTCTGCTTGGAACCTTCCAAACGAAATCCTTCAACTTTTACCAGACTGAGTTGTAAATGATGTGTGTGTTGTTTTGCAAATAGTGTGACCCTTTGAACCCTTCGTCTACAGGAGAATGATTTTACTTGGTAATGACATGTCTCTGGTATTCTTCAGTGATCCTGCATGATTCAAAAGTAAACCTGTATTGGGGCTGGTCCAACAATTTCTTGCAAGGAGTAGAAGCAAAAAAAAATTCTCATAAACTTTTTCTAACCTTTGGAATGCAAAGTGTGCTTCAATGATCCCAAACAGAAACCAGTTCAAAGAAACTTCAGTATGTTATGGGCTAAGAATTGGTCTCGTCATTTGAAGTTGATTATATTTTGTCCTCTGCCTACTTCTATAGAATTTTGGAATTGTCCACTACTTTTTTCCTGTTCTAAGTCTCACCTTTCTAGGCTGGAAGTCGTACTTTACACAGTGTTGGAATCCTTTGCCCTTGGCCTTCAGAGCTGTGACAATCAGGCACGACCCAACAAAGTGTGCCGAATATCCAACCCCTTTACTGGTCCGGAAACTGGGAGAAAAAGTAAACTTGTTTAAGCCAGGCTTCATACATGTATATCATCATTAATATAGCAAATTTCAATCAGAAAAGCTTCAGGTTCTTTCTTGCAAATCATTTTTGCCATTAAGATGCTCAAGTTGCTCTTAAGCATCATGCAACAAAAAGTTTTACAAAGTATTTTCTAATATTTGCACTCTAATGAAGTGAATAAACTTTCAATGCAGCAGTTTTTATGATTCACATGCATTCTGTGTCAATAGCAAAAGGCAGGCTACAAACTTCTTCTCAATACACAACCTTTTTGGACATACATGTGTAGTTGGTTTTAAATTTTACATGTAAAACTTACCAGTACAAGTATGGTCTCTCCCTGTCCACATTTATGGTGTTAAGCGGATCCATGCGAAACCAGCTGTTAAAGGTGAAGCCGCTTTGGTATGGCCACTTGGCCAGTGGGGGCAGGGCAATGGCCTGGTAAGGACAGGTGCAAGGAAGTCAACATTAGTGAGCAAATGCAGAATAGTTCCATCTGTCTCATCCTTGCTTTGGAATGTTTCACTACTGTTGAGATGATTACAATGTACATACAAATTTGAACAAAAAAACACACATCCAAACAGTCATTATTTGATGGCAGGAGTAAAATGAAACTTTTGAACATTTTCTTGCTTTTATGACAGGGCCATATTTCATCTTATGTGAGACTAAAAATCCATAGCTCCTAGTAAGTAAAGTATTAGCTGTAAGAAGAACAAAACTACGTAACAGATAAAAGTTTTTTTCTTACAGAGCCATGTCTCCCAGTGAAGTTGAAGAATGTGTCAGGCCCATGTCTCTGTGGCATCTGTCTTAGGACCTTCAGCAGTTTGACTGCATGTACAGGCTTGGTAGAGACAAAATACATAAAGAAGAAAGTCACAATAGCAACTTAATATAACATCTTGCTATCAAGAAAATTTGCAAATATAATATATTGGAAGCCAGACTAAACACACATATTGGTATGGCTAATCTATTTAATCCTGGCATTTCTAGGGTTAGACACTTATCACCAATTTATTAATGAAAACGGCATAAAACTATAACTGAGCCTACCCAGGTGCCCTTGTCTCCCTTCAGCATACCAAACAGTATCTTGAGTTCCTTGACTGTGATGCTATAGCTGGCCAGCACACCCAGGAGGTCCACCAACAGGTCTGTGGGGAGGGGGGTGTCAAAGTAGAGGTCAATATATTCATCGTAAAGGTCAAAGTTGTTCCCAAGATTCATTTCTGTTCTTCATAACCGCTTGATTCTTTATGGATCAGTTGCTTGAACCTTAGATTTAGAGAATAGCATGAGGTAACAAGGTCTCACAGAGTAGATTTCATGTTAACAGTTTGTAATTATTTTTTTTAGCCTGAAATATGGGCTGTGAGCATATCAATGAGAAACTTAAATTTGGTTTATATACTAATTTCTCACATGGTATTGGACATTTTGTTGACTGTTATGACTATATAATATAACTTTAGCCAATCATGTTAAAAACACCTTGAAGTCCCTAGCTTTGCATACAAAAAAAGACCATTTGGTTCTGACTTCCTGGCTAATTGTTAATTCACAGTGATGTCTGAAGTGTCTCTCAATTAATCAGAGCAATTCAAGGTGATTAGATCTCTGACACTCCGCCAAATTGCCATTTAGTCCTTCTAATTGAGTCACCCTTATCTATAATGCATTATAATGACGGTTGTTACTAGTATACCAAGTTAAAATGGACACAGTGTACCACAAATTGGGGTTTAGTGCTGAGTAACCATGTTAGTAAGTGTTGACAATGCTATCACCAGTTTTGAATACAGAATCAAAAAATACCTAATATTCCATTCAATGATAAGAGCAGGGTAAGCACCTTCCTTCACAATGCAAACATTATCATATTTGGGAGTCAGTTTATCCAAGGACATTTTCCTTATCATGTTCATGTTAGCCATTTTAACAAAAGACCTTACCTTGAACCCATATAGTGAAGGACATGTTATCCTTGTACCAATAATATGCAGAATCGTTACTATTGTCCTCCAGTGTTTTATATATGTTGCGTAACCTTGTACCCAATTGCAAATCATCCATTAACAAGGATACAGTACCACATTAAATGGGAGGAAAGAAATTATGTCTCACTTACTAATTCCAGGCAAGAGGTAAAAAGCATCTTTTACATTTTCCCACAATGCACCTGTGACCCTCAGACTACTGGTTGACATTACCAATTTGCTGAACTTTTGAGAAAGAAGGCTGATTTTGATAAGAAGGATAAATACATAATTCTATGATCATGATTCTTCTGTATCTCTCAAACATCAGAGAGAGAACAGCTGGACAAGTCAACTTCCAGTTTCATTGCATCCCAGCCTGGTAGAACAGATGTTTCAAATAAAACACCTAAACATTGATTTCAGCTAATCTATACCCTTCTGTGTGTTTCATGTGCACAATAAATGTCATCAAATTTGTGGGCCATGCGGCATAAAGGCTGAGTTTCAATCCTACTGGAAGTTGGCTATGTTATGCTGAGGTCACATTTCCATACCGGGGCTGGCCAGGCTGTTTACGTGAACAAAAAATAAACAATGCATATCAAGAATATATATAAGTGGTGCTCATGACAAACTTTTTAAAACTTGTTTGTATTTTAAAGTCTTTTATATCATACTTGTCATTCCAAAGAACTGCCCAGCTGGGCCCCTGGTTGGGAACTGCGACTTTAGCATTAACAAGGGTACTGCAGAAAATGACAAAAGATCAGAGGAACTTGTCCACGTACAGAACTTGTCCTCACCTGCTATCATGTCGTCGGTGCTGGGCAGCTTCTGTAGGATCTTCTCGATGAGATGGACCTCCGTGCAGGCCTGCAGGTTACGGGTGCTCTTCCTCAGGATAGCGTTAAACATGCTCCAGATCTCAGCCTGCACCACGGGGCACATCAAATAAGTACTGTACCCTATTCTAGGAACTGGAATACTCATAATATATTTGTAAGAGTGTTATATAAAACTGTTTCCCAAAAAGACAGTAACAAAATGGAGACTAAGATTTACACAAGACATAGCCATGAAAAATTGAAGGGTGGGAGGTAATACATATATATGTTATTATTAGTTCACAACACACTTCTTTAAGAAACGAAAACATGGATGGCATATCTATTTTCCCACTACTTTGTGGTTTGCACATGAAAGTTGCCTAGACTCTGAAAATATTACATTTCATGTATTGATCACTTTTCTATATGAATACACATGATAATTGAAATCTATTCAATGAAATATATCAATCATTTCTTCAACTGACATGAAGCATTTACAAATCAGTAAGAGTGACAACAAGTCTTGATACTGTAGCTATAATCAGAACTTGGTTATAGCTAACTTCTTGGAAAAGATCAGATATTTTGTAAAGACTGACATTTATTGCACAATCGTGAAACCAGACTGAGGTACAATGTAAAGACAAGACTGAAACAACCAGAGCACCATGTCACAGAACCTTATAGATTCAAGATATGAAAACATCACAATATGTGTGCACAAAGTCTTACAGAAGTAGGGAATAAGGAAGCAGACTGAAGCCTTCAGATTACATGTTTAGTATTTCTGGAGACAAGAAATAGCTGAGAGTACAAAATTTAAAGGTTATAGAACAGTGGTGCTCTTTATGGACTTTTACTATATAGCATGAGAACTCTGTCAAATGGTAGAGTCTAAAATAAAGTGGTAAAAGAGGATTAAACCAAATATTTTGTTCACTTTCCATGATATTCAACAGATCAGTTACAGGCAAACAGCTCAGTTTTGGCCAGATATCTCCAGGAAGAAACATAAAACAGTACATGTATTTTGAAAACATCAGACTCGCTCATTCCAAAGTTGATCTTTCCACATCTCATTTTGATCAATACTCCATACACAGTCCATAAGTTCACAACAGATTAAGATCAGGGTGAATGACTGGTTCAGGCACAAAGTGGGATAGAAGGTGGTTAGAAGTAGGTGCTGAGACATGTGCTTGAAACTGAGGTGCTGGAAACAGGTGGAGGCAGTTAGAAACAGATGCCTGAAGCAGGTGCTGAAAGCAGGTGAAGGTGGTTAGAAACAGGTGCTGGAAACAGGTGCCAAGGCTCAGGTGCGGAGTCCAGAGACGGGGTGGTCAGTGGTGATGGAGACAACGTCGGCTGTATACATACCTGCTGACATTTGGAATGAGCAGCAAAGAAAGAATGGAAGCAAGTATGGTTGACTGTCATTACATGTACATAATACATGTGTGTATCAAGGTTAAATATGAAATCATAAGAAACAATCAAATGTACCAGTCATTGTGACTGACTCTGACATGATGCAGATGAATTCTATAAATAAGAAGATTGTTTATATATAAATATTTGGCATGTAAGAAATATGATTTTTTTAAGGTGTTTAAAAATTGTGATCAGTGACATCATTTCATAAGAGGACATTGGCTCCCCATCTTTAAATACACAATCAAGAGAAAAATAAATGATTTGATACTGATGGCAATTGTAAGACATATATGAATGAACCAGAAGGATTGCGGCTGTGAAAATGCACAAATTGCTTTGGAAATTGAATTTAAAAAATGCATGAATCCAAAGAAAAAAGGCTGAGAAAAAATCTAAAAATAAAAAAAACTTCATTCCAGATTATTCATTCTACAACCCTTCCTTCAATATTACATGAATTGTCAGCTTGTGCACTGTTGAAGAAACAACATCACCAAAATTTCTTAATTTTTTCATTTGCTCCAGGTGTGACCTGATGCGACCTTTGAAACTTCACAGAGCAAATTGACAAAAGATGCCAATAGGTGTACATAATTCTTGCCCTTCCGTGAGCAATGAGATTATTGTAAATACTGCGACTCACTGGGTCGTCTAAAATTAGGGTTGGCAGCAAATGGCTCATGTGCTGCTCACCCCTTTATCAATCACCAAAACCTATTAACTCTTTGGTTATCTGACCCTAACTAGCTGACAATGCCTGACATAGATACATGATTCCTTTCTGTTTTCTAGAGCTCCCTACGTGTGATAACCTTGTGACTTGCGCTGCTTAGTATGAAATACTGCAGCGTCCCAGGTCAATGTACTGTATATTGAGTGAACATCTACATAGGAGGACACGTTCGAAGATTGGTAAAATGTTTTTGGCAAATTCCGTCAAAACAAGGAAAGAATTCAGCTTCTGCATACTGAGATGGAGGATGTATTGAATTGATAATGGATAAATCTTTAACCAAAGAATTTAATTTACAAGTTACTACATGTAGCTCCCAATGTACAATGGTTGTTCCCTGATTGCCACCACATGCTATAGTATGATGGTCATTTCCTAATCCCTACCACTGTGGTCAGTCCCTAATCTTTAGAAGCTCCACTTGTATAATGGTCACTTCCTAATTCCTACCAGTAGCCCCCCTCCTGGTCTTATGGTTTCTCCCTACCAGCCCCACTCTAATCTTTACCAGCTCATATCATGTAATGGTCACTCCCTAATTCCTACCAGCACCAATTGCATAGTGGCCATTCCCTAATTTGCACCAGCCCCCTCTGTATAATGGTCTGTCCCTATCCCTACCTATTCCAACTAAATGATGGACAGCCCTTAATCCCCCAACCAGCGAGAAAACATCTTCCTCATCACCAGCACAAGAGAGCAGCCTTGCTCCTCTATTGATTAACTGAAGGTCAGACGAATCCTTGGGATGTGCCCTTTCACATTCCATTGCACACCGGGGCATTGAATAGTATCTAGGAATCTGAACTGGAACATTCAGCAAATTGATGGAACTTGGCAGGCTTCCGTAGTGTCCCATTTCTGGGAGAATAAGTGCAGAGAGATGCTCAGCAGTGATGGGACGTTATTTGCTTTATTGTATGGGGCCTGTACCAAGGGCAAAATCTGTAACCCAAATGCCCCCATTTTGCAAAATAAGACCATTTTATCTGTGACTGGAAGGGCATAGATTTAATCAAAGATCTTGATACATCAGGGTTCATGACATGTTTCAAAGGCATTCAATTACATCTCCCGATGATGTACATTTGAGGGGTGTATTTTGTCAGACTTGACCAAAAGAAGAGGCTATTTGGCTGTATACTGCACAATTGACTTTGACCTCTCTCCCCTCCCCCCAAAAAGCCGTCAATTTAATATTCACTCAGCAATAGCCAATAGCACAGCAATGAAGAACTTCCCCTAAACTACACCTCCTCAAATGATGTTACCGGTAAAATAAGCCAAGAAAGCCTGTATTTTAACCTGTCAGCATATATTGTTTCTGATACATCTAACATTGTGGTGACCTAAATGCCTTATGTACAGAAAGGCAAACACAATAAACTGTAATAAAAGGTGACAATCACTCTGGCACAAGAAAACCTATCTGAAACCATTCTTTTGGAGGCAATAAAAAAGGAATCACAAGAAATGATGCAGATATACAGCAGGCTATTGTGGCATACTAAGCCTGTTCTTGACAGTGATTTCTCTCCATTCTGGAGTACAATATTTTCTTCCAGTTTTCTTCAAAGTCATGAGGACAATACAGGCCCTGGAGTAATTAAACCATTAAAGATGATTCTGTCGTTGATATTAGGAACACAAATTATGTCTTGATATATGAATGTCATTCTTAAGCAAATTGTGAAGATTTTTTATTTGTTCGTTTCAATGTTGGTAAAATGTCTTCCTACATTTACTTCTACACTGACATCATCAGACTGACAGTGTCGGCCATCTTGTTTCCTGCAGAGTTACCCAGAATGCCCGGCTTACCTGCAGGGTGGTGGAACAGTTATCCAGCAGTTCTAACATGTGCAGAATGCTCTCCGGCTCCTTAATGATGAAGTTCACCTCAAGGTCAAACTTCCCGCCCACCAGCTGTAACATAAAACAGGCATGTTAAGTACGATTCTGACAGTCCTGGCAGAACCATGCAATCACATGGTTATCGTCATTCATAACTAAGTAATAATGGCATAATCCAGACATGTTTTTCATTTCTTAATCTTTAGTTTTCACCTGAGTTTGAAGCTAATTTAAACACAAACTCCAGCATATGATATAACAGTAATGTAACAGTCAATTCAGCACCAAGGACAGACACATCAATGTTCTATTCAACACCAGGGACTGCATACTGTATAACATAACAGAAATCAGAATACAAGGCTATAGACGTAGACTTCCAGCTGTATTACCTGTGCTGAAATGAACGACAAACTGCAAAAGGAAAGGGCGAGTCAAAAGGTCTTATACCAGCAATGTATTAACATAATGTTTGCCACCATGTGTAGTAATACCCTTTCAAGACACCCATTCCATGCCTTTCTACTCTCCCACATGTCAGGAGTGTAAATTGCCTGTGGAGATCAGTGCCTCCATTAAAGAAGGTGTCTACCCTTTGGGCTCCCCACCTTGCTTTGTCTGGGAATGGAGAGATCCTCTGGGAACAACTGTAAATGAAAAATGCAGCGGAAGATGTTGGACTGAAAACACCCTGAAGGTACTGAGAGATAAGTTATCACCTTGTGGTCTTAAGAAAGCCATTATGAACTTTAAGAAGTCCATAAAGGTGATAACAAGTGGGTTGTTAGATTTTGCCTCAGGCAAAGTTGCTAAAAGACGTTCTCTTTTGCCGGTAGCAAGAAAATAATGGTGGATAATCCAAGAGAAATCCTTGTTGGCCTCGGGCCTATGGGAGGCCATTGCCTTTACAGCACTGTAGAGTGCAGTATGTGATGGTGTTGGCCTCCATTGACACACTGTTTCTAGATTCCTATAAAGTCTAACTGAATGAATAAAGGTTATTGTTCTGTGTAGATAAAAATATGTGATGTAGCAAGAACAGGGTATTCTCACTACTGCCTAACCTTACATGTACACATGTACACCTAATACACCTAATGCCAAAAAGCAGGTCCAATAAGGAGGAAGGTTTGAACGACAAATTACTAAGACACGTTCATGCTCCAAGTGATACATCTTTGATTGACAATAAGTATATAAAAGGCATTAGGTACAACTTTCCTTGGTGTATTTGGGGCATTTATAAGAAGATTAATTACATTGATTCATTGCAGGAGCAAGAAGCTTCCAGAAGGGGTTAAGCGGATGTATAATCAAATGCTGATTATAATTGCTTGCTGCACACTACAATGTGAAACTACCATTAAAAATGATATGTAAGTAAAGTCTACATAATTGGCCGCATATATCAAAGCCATATTCTGTCTGACCAGAGCTTCTGAAGCATGAAGCTACTGAGAGCCAAAGCTTCCCTAGAATAATACCAGGTCACCATAGGTCAATCCTACAAAATGGGACACCTGCTACACTTTTGTGGGCGGAGCCTGAGGAATTCTACTGAGATTGACAGGTCGTGGTCCTGGCAATGATTGGTAATCTCCAAGCAGATGTAGGGTCTAGGTCACTGTTTTCCATGTATTTTGTAGGCTTTTTATTAATCTTTCTAATGGTCTGAGTTTGAGAAAAAACATGGATCACTAGAAAGAGACAAAAAGAGCCTCCAAAATGCAATTAAAACAGAATTAGACCTTATATCTGCTTGGAGATTAGCAAATTGGACCGTTGGATCAAAAGCTACCATTCTTCCACAGTCATAAGCTGATTTTTTACTTGCTTATCTAGCAAGTGCGACTGACAGGTGCATGCTTGCATCCATTACAATTACATATCAAAATGCATCTGTTTTTAGAATAATGAAGGTGGCAAATGAACATGGTTAGCTCTCTAATAGTCTCCAATTAGAATCATCAAACACATCAAGTGGTACAGGACCAGGTGGCTCCAATGTGTAACACTCACATGTGTTGGCAACATGGGTTTTTGTTCAGTGAAGAAGGGTGAGGTAAAAGTGGAGTCACCCATAGCATGGCTGAAACATTTGTTCATAATATCAAATATACATCAGTGTACGAAATACTTTTTTGAGCCAGGTTGCCCAGTGGCAACCTAGGATGAAAGCTAGGTTGCCCATCAAAATTCCAGGTTGCCCCGAATGTTCTACATTATGATGAACTTTGTTAGAATGCAATGTGAATTTATACGTTTCTGACACAGAGTTGTTTCCCCTTACCTGAAGTGATGAGCTCTTCCATAGGAACTTCTCAATAAACAGTTCCCAATGGAAGAAAGGGGCATCCTTTAGTAATACCACAAAATTTAGGTAGTGCACTGAGCTACCTGGGTGTAGAAATTGGTTGCACCAAGCAAAATATGGTTGCACGGTGCAACTGGGCAACCTAGTATTTCGTACGCTACATACATGTAACATGGGAATGAAATCCATACTGGCAATTGCATGTGCAACCAGAAAACAAAAGGGAAAGGAGGAACATAAAAGAAAGAAGACTAGAAATAATATAAAGAATGCACTACACAATAAAGTCTATCTCAAGAAGCTGATTGAAATAAACTTCCGGCATATCACATACGGTAAGCTCTGAGCCAATGGAAGGGATGGCTAGGCTTCCAATATCAATGGTCCTCAGCCTAAAACTGAAATGTTAAACCATCGACTCCAGCGGTTATGTATCCCCAGCTTTCTCCTGTTCATGGTTGAGCGCTACAGAAACAATATAAAGCCCATATGTGGAAGGAAATCCTACAGAGAAAACTGGGAGATCTGCCAGCTTATTGGACCATGGAAAGTTAGCGGAAGAAACGGAAGCTTGGATCAAGTGCCTAGGCTTCAAATTGCATACTTTAGAGAAGATCTCTCGGCTACTATTTGTTCCATGTAAGTGTTGTACCTTAAAATGCCTAAATTTTTGCTGGTGATAAAAGCTAGCAAAATTTCTTTAACATACATGTATTTCTCAAGTTTCTCATACTATGGTCATTACTGAATTTATCTTGAAAATAAATTCCATACATGATATCTTTGCTTATCAATAAACGTATCCATGTTTTTTTATCTATTCGGTTAAACTTAAGTTAATCAGTTTAACCTTCCCCTTGCTATGCACTACAGCATTCACCAAAATTGTATTGGTTACAGCTTAACTCATTATTCAGAAGGTTAAAGGTCTTTGTTCCTAGGATTCAGGAGTGTCAGATTTTCTGCATGAAGAGTAGTGAAATTGGCTGCAGCACTGGGGTGTGTAATGTATGTATACCTATTGGCAAAGGTTCTTGAACACTGGTATCTCCAAGGGCAGTCAGGCTTATATAGAAAGAAGGCAATTATAGAAGCTATATCGTGGTCCAGTTAGTGGGTTTATACTTGAAATTCTAAGCAGATCCATCAGACAAACAGCTTTCAAGAAATACAGCCTTGTAAACTCAGGGCTTAAGCTATCGATTTGTATAAGAAGTAATTGCATAATATTATGAAGATAAGCTTTCACAAATTATGGCTGTGCTGTACATTGTATTACTGTATCATCACATTGAAATGCAAGTTGATTATGAAAAGTCACTTCCCTGCTCTTTATCATTATTATATCCAATGTACAAAATATACATACTAAATAAACTTTCAACTCAAAGTAATACCCATGTTATGAATGTTACAGACTGAAATAACATTAAGAAGAAAGTAGAGATCCATAAATAAATGAGTGACATTTATTTTTATCTACATCAATCAGCCAATATATGCAGGGATGCAGTGGCCCATTGAACGGTTTGTCGTAAATGAACTTGCTATATGCCCAGGATTTTGAGCCCGGGGCTATTACAATTTTGAACACTCTGTTACCTTGGTACACTGCATTGGCACTGCCCAACACCCACCCTGCAGTTCAGTACATTCTACCTTTCCCATGTAAAATAACATTAATGATTTAAACCTAAAAAAAACATACTGAACCTCAATATGAACCACCATGTTATGATCTGGCAATGGTCCAATTATGCGGTGTGAATATCTGCTGCATTGTGTTACTGACAGCTGGTGTCGTAGTTATTAATGGCAAAGGAAACCTCCCCTCCACAAATTAATGAAAGGAAATCTATAGGAAAGCGTCTTTTGTTACATTAGGTACTAGTGAATGTAGCATATTAAATGATTGCGGCTATCATAGATTTGGGTACTTTGTAAACAATGAATGTAAAAGGGAATATGCTATAACCAATAATGATATTTTCTTTTACAAGTACATTTATTTATGTCTGAGGAATTTTGTCAGTTTTTTTCTGGCCTGCACAAATAGGTTTCAAAATTCTTCAATGGCAATCAGAATTTTGTCTGGAAATTGCAGGTTGCAGGCAGGCATTTTGTGTCCTTATTATTGCTTTACTCCATAGTGTTTTAACCTAAAAACATACATTATATTTTACATTCTAGAAGTGTCTTTTGCTAAACTTTACATCGGATCAGACACTTCCAATTACAGTCTACAGGCTACAAAAGGATTCCAGAACTACATATGCAATGATGCTGCTGCACACTTGGCCCTGCTGCCCAGTCTGTTCACATTCCTTACACTGCTGTTTTAAGTTTATTGATTTTCAAGGAGGCCAACTCAGCCTGGACACTGTTCTCGGAGACCAAACCATACATAATGGTAAATCGTGGTAACTTCAAGAGTGGATTAAGGAAAGACTAATGAAAACATGGGGGTCTGTCTAATTAATCCAAGGAATTGGGACATGTGTCTCCTGACCTGGTGGTGTGGTATGCATGCTTCAGGAAATCTTATTGGTGGAGACATCAGAAACCAAAGTCATTGCTCTCGAGAGGATGGGACCTTAGGGGTTGTGAACCAGACAAACTAATCTTGTCTGCCAAGCCTAGCTGGCCGCACATTTCCCTTAGCACAAAGTAATTAATGTTGGCTTTAAGTGCTGATGGTAAGGGTTGTTTCAGGGAAGATGACGACGGCAGTTGCTACTTTTTTACCGTAATACTGATAGACCAGGGTTTGAAATACTTTTTTCTGCATACCTGCACTGGTGCAGATAACATTGAAGATTACCTGCACCGGACAAATTTTACCTGCACCACTCAGACTTTAGGAAGTATGGATCATACTAAAAACTGTTCAGAAACCATTGTCATTATTTCTTTTACACTTCATAGGTGATGACAGTCAATACAGCTAATGAAAATCCACGTACACCTACATTTGTATGTAAACCCAGTACATGAACCAGTGCAGGTTAGGTACAGGTAGACATCAGAAATACCTGCACAGCTCCAATTTCACCTGCACTAACCTGCATATGCAGGTGGTATTTCGAGCCCTGTAGACTCTCTTCACATTATATAAAAATTACAAAGAGTTTTGAAAATATGGTTGGCAAGTGAAAATATATCATTTTCACAGATAACAATTGAAATCACGTAAAATAAGTTGACCCCAGTAAAACTTTAAAACTTTTCCAGTACAACACAGGCACAATTACAGCATGCATAAGTTCCACAGAGTCATTAAGGAAAGAAGAATGCTTTTAAGAGTAATGACTCTCATATTTTATCCTCTTCATAATGTGTCACAATACATATTTCATACTAATAAAAAACTTCCCAACAAGAAAATCAGGTTGCTGTTCCACAAGCATTTGACCATTAGCAGACAGAAGGGTACACAGAGTATAAGCCTTTCATCTCCAATGGCAAATGCTCTTACTAGTTACCAGAAACTTTAAGAGAAGATGAAGACATTCATTACAATGTATGTAACAAGCCAATGCATCCCAATGTTTGGAACAAGTAATAATATAGGTTGCCAGTGAATGACACACTGTAAATTGTGAATCTTTCGTGGTGGTTTTATGTTCGCAGTTTTTGCGATGACCTTGTATGCCTACTGTACTACTGAATTGTTTCAACCACAAATTTAAAACACTGTGAAAACCTCCCATTTCCTCCTACTATGAAATAAAACCAGAGCAAAAGTTTCAGGATTTACAGTAGACCTCACCATAAGAGAACTTGTTTGACATTGTGCCAGACCCTTCCATCACCCAAACAATGACTGTAATACCAATTATACTGGATGATGGTTGAATAGGTCGACCCAGGCAGAAATAGCCTTATCAGTTGAAGGAAAGATTTTGTGATAAGTTGAGATAGTTACATCATGAGAATAGCTATAGATTTATCTACATTCCTGGGTCTTTGTGTTTTTATAGGGTGATAAATAAATAAATCACTTAGCAAACTATTTATTATATATAATTAGTTATAACATTTGTCCCTTTTGCTAGTTACTATAACATGATAAGACAAGCGTGCTAGAATATAGTGTGACTTGAAACTGCTCTCCAGTAATCATTTTTGACTCACATTTCAAAATTCATTTCTTTCCTGCTACACTGGAGGTATTTCAAATCATCAAACTTCTTGCCCATTCAGACGACTAAAATCCTTACATGTCAAGTCACAACCTTGAATCTGTTCCAAAATTTGAATTAAACTTTGACACTTTGACGTTTAATGCAAATTGTACCTTATCTTTGACATGCTGGCTTCTTGCTGGTAGCTCAGCCAGCTTCACAGGCGAGTGTAAGAGTCGGTGGCAATTATCAAGTTTGACAGGCTGTTATCTTATCAGGGTGTCTGTGGCATAGCTGGGCCATGCTTGTCTCTTACTGTCACAAGGAACATTTGTTTCCACAAGACATCTTGTGATAGTGACTGAATCTCCATAGAAATCAAGGAGGATACTGCCAATTCTGAATCTGGAGAAATGTTGCCCATTTTGACTCAAGAGGTTCTAGCCTGGCTTATTGGGTCTGTGGGGGATAACTGTAGTAAAGGAGGACTGTTGGACAACATATACAATGTACATCCAGAGGAACATGTACTGAATTGGATGTGACTTGGTTGTTACCTGTACAGAATAAGTAGTATTATTGGATATTCTGCTGTTGAATATGAAGAGTATACTGCAAGTGATTAAAATATAACACATAAACGAAGTCTGTCTTCAGTGTATACTCTTAGTGGCTACTTGATACTGACAAAACATGACCTCAATCTTTTGAAGTGATTAAGAGAAAGCAGTTACTTTCTTTCCACTCTGTTAAGTGCATGATTAATAATAGCTGTTAGCACTGGTGTATCATGTTATCACTTCTTGCAATCTACAGTCTAGACACAGAAGCATGAAATATGGGCCCTGCCAAGTTCTGGACAGCAAGTGATTCAGTATTCTGGATATACAATGTAGAAAATTCCTTAATGAAACCATTATTTCTCTTAAACTTTGTGGCAGTTTTCTTTATCTATAGTAGCTGACATTCAGAGTAAGAGCAAAACAACCTAAGTCTTTTGCTTATTGGAAAACCAAATATGAATCATGTGTATTCAGAATACATGCCCAAAATCCTGCCTTTCCGACAGATTTTGATATATGACTCTCATTTTAACATTGTGCTGCGAATGTCCAACTGTCTGAGTGTGTATTTCTAGACAGAAGACCTGGTAGGAATGGAAAGCTAAGAACACCTTTGGATTCAGCACCATGGAAAACAACAGACAGCATTTCAATAATGGTTTTACTGCATACAACTAGGTGAGACTGGCTCTCTAAACTCATACAAGACAAATTACAGGCCAAATACAGAAAAAGAAGACCAACTTACTCTCAAAGCAGTCTGTATGTACAACAATGTCTGTGTTTTGACATGTTTGGTCCAGCCATACAAATAGAATTCATGGTGATACATCAATTCAAATGATAGCATTCTTATCTTGATACTATCTAGGAGATACACAAATTGTGACCCTTTGCAGCCCTCACTTACATGCTATGTCTAGACTGAAACAGCTTACAGGGATGTTTTCATACACATGAAGATATCAGTATATTCAGTACCAAGGACAGGTCAAGGTGCCAGCAGTGGTCTTGATTTTTCAATCTCTATTTCATGACATGAAATACTGATGACATTGCATGCAAACATTGAGTTGTAGAGCTACAAACAGGATTTAGCCATTTGTACATATAGGACCGCATAATACCACAATAACCAAAGGAAATCTTTCTACACCACTGGAAGTCAATCTTTATCCTTTACCATCACACCTGACACATGATTTACTACAAGTGTCAAACACAAGCAATAATCCCTCCTGTGGAAAAGGCCATAATGGGAAATAGGTGCAAAAGTTGATCCCTTGTTGCCATTAATACATTCATTTCTGCAACCCTGGGATTTACGATTAGTGCCGAGAGACTGAAATATTCTCTTACGTACGGTATGGTTCATAAACCGCACTGCAAAAATTGGATAACATTGTGAGAAAATACCTCCTACTTTGATGTAAGAGTGAAATGTACATCTTTTATCTATAGGCTCATCACAATTTCATAAAGAAGCCCAGCAACTTTTCGGGACGAGGGCTGGTAAAGGTGTTACACCTGTTCCCCCGTCCCTTTCACTGTTGTGATGAATTTTAATAAACAAATAAACAAATAAACAAACTAAACATTTATTTGAGGATTAAGAACATCATTCATATCCGAGCAAAAAGTGGGGTTTTTTTGGCATAGAGCCTAAGGGTTGCCCCTCTCTGTAATTATGTGACTCAAAGAACTTCTAAATTCCGGGACTAAAAATTCTGGCTACATTCCCAGCTTTCAACTGATCCCTTATACAAGTTATGCTGGCTAAAGCCATATGTTTGCATCATGTGTGATACCAGTACCATATCTGGACACATCTGCACTAAAATTCTGCAGCTGGCAAATGAATATCATAACTGCCTATAAAATTACTACTTTTACATGACGGCTTAAAGTAATATGCCCATGACAATGGCATAATTATTCATCCTTAAAACGTGCATATAATATCATTGAATATAAATACAATGTACTAATGCATGCTAAGAGAGCCTGTGCCAAAAATATTTCCAATCAACACCATTAGCAGAAGCATTCAGACAGCTTAGCTCTGATAGTATGTTAGATTATCAGTCCGGAGATGGTTTCTAGGTTTATCTGATTGAAAGAAAAATCCCTTTACATTTGAAGACTCCTGCTGTATAGACAGCTCTGATGTATACTGCCTAAATGATCAATTTGAGATAGGCCATTCTGAGAGGTCAGGCTAAGGAACATGAATAGCTTCCTGCCTGCTGTCTCATCCACTTCCTTCCTGTATGGATGGCACACCATGGTTAGGGATTTACCACAGCCATTCACAAAGGTCGTCCAATTTTACAGCTCTAGACATGGTAGATAGAGAAGGATTCACTCTTTTTCCGTGGAGATTTTCATCAGTTTATGCTGTGTGGCATAACTTGTGATGTTAGCAAGCGTTTTCTCTAATGTATAATCTGTAGTAATGTACACTACAGTCAGTCTATGCTTGGAAAGACTTTGAAAGGGCGAATCACACATCACATGATTTCCTGGGAATAGGCTGACTCATACCCAGGTGATGTGGCACCTGTTGCCAAGACGACTGGCCCCTAGGTACTCTGGTAAATCAGCCTTGAGGTCAATGCAGGTCAACTTACAAAGCTTATTAACTGTCAGGTAACTGTATAATGTATTAATGAGATACATCAGTGCATGAATAGGGTGTATCATTTCTCCATTCTGTCAGTATCAAGACTTCCAGAATAAGGAAGAAATATGCAATAACTTATACACACACTGTATGACAAATATTCCAAAATATGCTTCATGACATTCTACTTCAATTGTTTGTACACTTCGCAGGAAAATAAGGAACCTTTACGGACGCTTTAATGCATTCTTAAATATCGGATTTCATGTAGTGTTAATTAATGAATACTGCGGAATCATCTTGTAATTCTTTCCTTTCCTTTACATGCTAAACAGGAAGGAATTTCGATGCATTTATAGGAGAACGAGGCAACTGTATACTATCCAGTAGCACAAATATTAAGACCCAATACCAGTATGCACTTTCATTGGAAACCAGATATTTTTCTCTGTGATGTCATAGAAGGTCAAATATCATGCCCTCAGGAAGTAGTATAATCTTTAGAAGTCACCCACCTATCACACCAGACTTACAATTAACATACATGTACTCAAAATGATATCTGTACACACAAAGTCAGCCCAGTGACTTTTCTGGTCATGGAATAAATTTAACTTTATTTCTAAACTGAGTTGTCGTACAGTGGTAGCTCACGTTCAAGTTAAATATGAGAATAGACTTTACATTTGAAAACAATATCAAGAGAAATCGTCTTTTAAGTTGAGGCATGACACAAATATATGTCATCTGCTCATGCATTTTATTACACTGCAGTTAGGAATTTTGCAGCATAACATTAATCATATACACATGAAAACATAAGGCTGCCAAAAAACAAAACATTGCATAGATACAACTACAAGCCGAGTGACCTTGTTTGCGATGCACTTTGCATGACTTTTAAACACATTAACTGCTTCATTACATTAAATGATTAATTGTTTCTATACCTGTCGGATGGATATGCCAACACATTGAAACCTTGACTAATGGAATGGAAGTAATTAGAAAAATATGCATTTATCCATATGCCAATTTTAGCATAACGCATGTATATGTATGTTGCATACGTGCTAGCAGACATGGGAGTGACCTTGAGGCACTGATTAAGGTTTACAGTTCAATTTGTAAACTAGGAATGCACCAGTTGGCCCTTAAAAATCTTAAGATACCAAATTGGTTTCTTTGGTTTGGCACCTTAAATTGTATTCAACACATATTTATTTTTTTTACACCCAAGAAATATAATCTCTGCATAACTTACATGTAAAAAAAATCATCACTTTTTGACTAGTTCGAGAATTAAAGAATATTAATATGCTACAAATCATTAAGTGCATGAATATGAATAATATGCTTTAGGCAACTGAATGCTTCATGGTACAATCATATAATTGATTGAAACTGCTCTTAATACTAACGATAATATCATAACTAATGATAAGTCTGGGCATGCCTTATACTCCTCAGTTCATAATTGTTTTCTGGATAAAACCAGACTGATATACAGGTACTACATGTATATGTCACAGGGAAGACTGGAATCCAGGACAATCTGGAATTGTCCTAGAACAGACTGGAATTCCAGTCTGCCCTAGGGCAGACTGGAATTCTAGTCTCTCCTAGGACAATTCCAGATTCTCCTAGGACAGACTGGAATTCTAGTCTGCCCTAGGGCAGATTGAAATTCTACTAGGAATTGGGATCTGAATATTTGAATTCCAGTCTGTCCTAGGAGAATCTGGAATTGCCCTAGGAGAGATTAGAATTCCAGTCTCCCCTAGGACAAATGGGAATTCTATCAGGCTACAAGCAATAATGTATTGATGAATAGACTGAATCATTTCAGAACTTAAATTTCTGTCAATTTCAGTATATCCACTTTTCCCCGCGCCACCTTCGCAACTTCCTCCCCCCCACTTTCTTCTGCTTCCACTTTTCCCCGCGCCACCTTCGCAACTTCCTCCCCCCCCACTTTCTTCTGCTCCCACTTTTCCCCGCGCCACCTTCGCAACTTCCTCCCCCCCCACTTTCTTCTGCTCCCACTTTTCCCCGCGCCACCTTCGCAACTTCCTCCCCCCCCAATTTTTCTTCTGCTCCCACTTTTCCCCGTGCCACCTTCGCAACTTCCTCCCCCCCCCACTTTCTTCTGCTCCCACTTTTCCCGCGCCACCTTCGCAACTTCCTCCCCCCCACTTTCTTCTGCTCCCACTTTTCCCCGCGCCACCTTCGCAACTTCCTCCCCCCCCACTTTCTTCTGCTCCCACTTTTCCCCGCGCCACCTTCGCAACTTCCTCCCCCCCACTTTCTTCTGCTCCCACTTTTCCCCGCGCCACCTTCGCAACTTCCTCCCCCCCACTTTCTTCTGCTCCCACTTTTCCCCGCGCCACCTTCGCAACTTCCTCCCCCCCCACTTTCTTCTGCTCCCACTTTTCCCCGCGCCACCTTCGCAACTTCCTCCCCCCACTTTCTTCTGCTCCCACTTTTCCCCGCGCCACCTTCGCAACTTCCTCCCCCCCACTTTCTTCTGCTCCCACTTTTCCCCGCGCCACCTTCGCAACTTCCTCCCCCCCCACTTTCTTCTGCTCCCACTTTTCCCCGCGCCACCTTCGCAACTTCCTCCCCCCCCACTTTCTTCTGCTCCCACTTTTCCCCGCGCCACCTTCGCAACTTCCTCCCCCCCACTTTCTTCTGCTCCCACTTTTCCCCCGCGCCACCTTCGCAACTTCCTCCCCCCCCACTTTCTTCTGCTCCCACTTTTCCCCGCGCCACCTTCGCAACTTCCTCCCCCCCCACTTTCTTCTGCTCCCACTTTTCCCCGCGCCACCTTCGCAACTTCCTCCCCCCCACTTTCTTCTGCTCCCACTTTTCCCCGCGCCACCTTCGCAACTTCCTCCCCCCCACTTTCTTCTGCTCCCACTTTTCCCCGCGCCACCTTCGCAACTTCCTCCCCCCCACTTTCTTCTGCTCCCACTTTTCCCCGCGCCACCTTCGCAACTTCCTCCCCCCCACTTTCTTCTGCTCCCACTTTTCCCCGCGCCACCTTCGCAACTTCCTCCCCCCCCACTTTCTTCTGCTCCCACTTTTCCCCCGCGCCACCTTCGCAACTTCCTCCCCCCCACTTTCTTCTGCTCCCACTTTTCCCCGCGCCACCTTCGCAACTTCCTCCCCCGCACTTTTCTTCTGCTCCCACTTTTCCCCGCGCCACCTTCGCAACTTCCTCCCCCCCACTTTCTTCTGCTCCCACTTTTCCCGCGCCACCTTCGCAACTTCCTCCCCCCCCACTTTCTTCTGCTCCCACTTTTCTTCCCCGCGCCACCTTCGCAACTTCCTCCCCCCCCACTTTCTTCTGCTCCCACTTTTCCCCGCTCCACCTTCGCAACTTCCTCCCCCCCACTTTCTTCTGCTCCCACTTTTCCCCGCGCCACCTTCGCAACTTCCTCCCCCCCCACTTTCTTCTGCTCCCACTTTTCCCCGCGCCACCTTCGCAACTTCCTCCCCCCCACTTTCTTCTGCTCCCACTTTTCCCCGCGCCACCTTCGCAACTTCCTCCCCCCCCACTTTCTTCTGCTCCCACTTTTCCCCGCGCCACCTTCGCAAACTTCCTCCCCCCCCCACTTTCTTCTGCTCCCACTTTTCCCCGCGCCACCTTCGCAACTTCCTCCCCCCCACTTTCTTCTGCTCCCACTTTTCCCCACGCCACCTTCGCAACTTCCTCCCCCCACTTTCTTCTGCTCCCACTTTTTCCGCTCCACCTTCGCAACTTCCTCCCCCCCACTTTCTTCTGCTCCCACTTTTCCCCGCGCCACCTTCGCAACTTCCTCCCCCCCCCACTTTCTTCTGCTCCCACTTTTCCCCGCGCCACTTCGCAACTTCCTCCCCCCCACTTTCTTCTGCTCCCACTTTTCCCCGCGCCACCTTCGCAACTTCCTCCCCCCCACTTTCTTCTGCTCCCACTTTTCCCCGCGCCACCTTCGCAACTTCCTCCCCCCCACTTTCTTCTGTTCCCACTTTTCCCCGCGCCACCTTCGCAACTTCCTCCCCCCCCCACTTTCTTCTGCTCCCACTTTTCCCCGCGCCACCTTCGCAACTTCCTCCCCCCCCACTTTCTTGAGATTGTCCTAACATATGATCAAAGTAATTCACCTAGAATTATAAGTTATGATAAATGTAGGATTTACCTATGCTGAAATTACGGATATACTGAAATTGACTGAAATTTTAGTTCTGAAATGATTCAGTCTATTCATCAATACATTATTGCTTGTAGCCTGATAGAATTCCCATTTGTCCTAGGGGAGACTGGAATTCTAATCTCTCCTAGGACAATTCCAGATTTTCCTAGGACAGACTGGAATTCAAATATTCAGATCCCAATTCCTAGTAGAATTCCAATCTGCCCTAGGGCAGACTAGAATTCCAGTCTGTCCTAGGAGAATCTGGAATTGTCCTAGGAGAGACTAGAATTCCAGTCTGTCCTAGGACAATTCCAGATTGTCCTGGATTCCAGTCTGCCCTGTGACATATACAACTAGAGTTCCACGATCTCATACCTTCGCCAAATGAGGTTATCCTTTATGACTAATTGTAGATTCCCCCCTTAATTATGCAAATAAGATCCTCATTTGCATCAATTACATCACTTGATCATATTTTCATCCCAATGGCAGTGTTATCTAAGAAAGCAGGCCATTCTATCATTTCCTGATAAATTATGCAAATTAGGTCCTGATTTGAATAAGTTATGTTGAATGGTGTTCACCTCAAGTCAACTTCGAAATGCACAAGTATGAAATTGCCCCGCATCAACCACTATGGAATTATAGTATTTTCTCATTAATTATGCAAATTATGTCTTCATTTACATAATTAATAGATGGCAATGTTTCTCTCATTCTTAATTACACATGTCACAAGGTAGAATAGTCCCATCATGGAAGATAACTGAATTATAGAAATCCCTCATTAATTATGCAAATTAGATCATTATTTGCATAATTGTCATCTGATTATGTCAAGCATTGCTTCAGCTACCTACACACCAAATATCAAGACGATCCATCGACCGGTTATTGAGTTATCCTACTTTAAACATTTTCATACAACTTTGCTCCTGCAGTTCCAGAGCAGGCCGCCAGGCCAATTTACGTCACTTTTTCCCCGAGTAAAAGAGCTACCTACCATCCAAAAATCATAACCCTAGCATGTCCAGATCACGAGATATCAAAACCGGAAGTTCCGCTGCAGTACCATAACAAGCCGCCAGGGGGCCCAAAATCTAATCATTTCGAGGTCTCATCAAGGCCTACCCACCTACCAAATATCAAGATAATCCATCTTTGCTTTCTCAAGTTATGCTGTTGACACACACACACATAGACACGCACATACACAGACACACGGCCACAAAAACATAACCTTCTTGGCGAAGGTAATTAGTTAGATTACAAAATGTATGTCTTGATCAACAGAAATAAGACATGGTTAGCAGCACAGCTGTGTACTTCATTTCCTTCTTGACTTTTCCTTCAGTTCTACACATTCTAACATCTTAGTAAATATTTCAGCAAGGTCAGAGTAAGGTTCCTTTTTCTTACTAAGCACCAATTTGAAAGAAATCTTCTTTCAGAACTCCTTCCTTTTGTTCGAGAGTACGGAAGTGCAAGACATGACTGTTATTTTGTGATTGTAGTAATAGTCCTTATGCATTTTCGAGATTTCATCTTACACCATAGCATAAAGCCTTTTGATTTGAACAATAGGACAGATATAGATTTCTTTACAAGAGGCAACAGCTGTGTAGCCTCTTCAATACACATGAATACCTACATCTAGAACTATCATGCAGTCTTTCCTGCTGTGCACAAAGGTTGCAGTATGTCCCCACCTGTGAAGTATGTATAAGCTCAATAAAAACACCACGCTGTATGGATGGAATCAAATAGTTGCTGCATGTATCAAATGCTGATCATTATCAGCAGAATTTTACGGTTAACACTACTTTATTAAGTAAATGATAGGAATCCCTTAAGCAACCAAATGTCAGTTTCGAAATTCAAGAAAATGCACATGTATAGCATTGCCAAGACATTCTTTCTTCTTGTATATTGGTAATCAATACCTTTCCTTTAGTCCCATCAACTTATCACTTTAGATATTCCCACGCTACTAAAAATTCCAAACAAAATCCTGCAACATTTAATTTGTGCAAAACCCATTCCAAATAATAGGTTCTTGATTACCTCACCAGTAAGCCAGATTACTGACAGTGCTCAAATCTTCAGCTCTGAGTTATTAAAAGATACTACCTTTCAAATCAGACTTCCCTCCCCTATACTTTTTGGCATGGATGTTTCTTGTGCTACGTTAACTTGTCATTCCCACCTTGGCAGTGCTGTCAGATCTACCTCTGACTCCCGGTAAATAGAATTGGCACAGCTCCTGCTGTTCCACAATTGGATTAGAAGGTAAGCTATACGGCATGTAATCAGATTGACATAGTTCTTCTGCAGATTGGTAGGTTCCACTGGTACAGTGTAGCAGCTGTTCAATCTTCCAGTGGGGAAAAAATACCAAAGACCTATGCCTACAGTACAGTGTTCTAGCTAGTCTGAATTTTTTTTCTGTCATCTCAGTTTTGTTTGATGTAACAACATGCAACAATGCTAGGGGGGTCTGAGGTCTTGACTCTCTAAAAGACTATTTTTGAGGGGCAAATTTTACTAGTAGACTTAGCTAAGTTTAATGACATCTCTTTCCATATCTTAAAACGCCAATTTTCGTCCGTCAAAGATGACAGATTGGGCAAAATCTTTGTCCATCATGAGCGGCAAAATTCCGTCAAACAACGGAAAGATGGACTCTGGCTAGAACCCTGCTACAGTATCTAACAGGCACAGTCGCATAAACTCATGCAATGTAGTTACACCATATTCAATATGTAATCACCCTGTAGCAGATGTTTCACATATTGTTCTTCGAATATGGACTTTAAATCAAATAAATATATTCCTCACTTTAATCTTGCACTTGCTCACAAACGTTAACGTTGCTAGTTCTATAGACATTTTTGTATTCAAACCACATAGAAGTCATAATAACTGGAACATATTCAAAGTGGAAGTCAAATTAACCTTCATTGAGAAATTTATCAAGTATGATAGAACCAATATGTAGGCTTTTCCTCTGGGGTCGAAGTCATATGCAGAAGAGTTGCACACAAGCCAGGAGAACAGCAAAAAGCTTTTAAACCTATTACAGAACTGGGCATTCAAGCTGCAATTTTAGCATACATCTGGTTAGATATAAGGGAGATAGACAATATGACTGGCATAAAGAGGTTGAATACATATGAATACTTCTTGGAATATGAATTTCTTGGGAGAAATTGAACGCTATTAATGCACAGTACAACATGCCATATATTTTCTGCCAGGTATTTTCTTCCTAATTACAGTTTCAAGTCCTACTCAAGTAAATATAAGATAAATCTGAAGCTACAATGTACATTATAATTCTAGCTTCCTACTACATCATTTCATATTATCTAAGATGATTATTATAGTAATCAGCAGGAGTGAGCTTTTGTGAAGGAAAACTACATGTACATGTAATTGCTCATTCAAGGAGCATGCATTAAACCAAATGTTAATCTATACAATCACAATTTACTTAAAGAATTCTATTTTAAGGAACCTGCAGTCTCTTCACACAAAGATGCAGTAAGGATACCAAATCAAATTGGCAGTTGTGTCTTGTGTACATGAAAAGTGCTACGGGGAAAAAGAGTCAATGCCTGCCTGGAGCCACCATTGTCAAATTCAATACGAGTAAAAGTCCTCTACCATGACGTTATGAATGATTTGACAAATGTGGCTCTAACAAAATCAGTTAAAGATTCACCCCCAAGTTTTTTCTGAGGGCTCCTTTCATAACTCAATGTCACCCGGCTACTATAGCGGCTCTCCTGGTATTACGGCACAGACACAAAGTCTACTTTACTTGATAAAAGGTGCTACGACTAAATGCTCTCTTACCCTCGTCCTCTGGAGAGACTTAACTCAAAGTGTCAACAGAAATCACAAAATAGAACTCATGAAAAAATGCTGTCCAACGGTCTACCAAAAGGCAACTTTCAAGAAAAAAATTATCATTTAATATACTGTTTAATATTTTCCAAGAAAGCATGCCTGTATATTGATGGACATAGAAGTCCTGCTACAGTAATGTACAAATTGTATGCAGCTTAAAATACGGCCAACCGATTTGTCACTTTTCTATAAATAGATCAAAAATCAATCTCATTGACTTGCAGTTTGCATACCAAACTGAAGTATTATCTGTATCTGTCTCCATCTATTCTTTATTTTCATATTTTGATATACCTGGTAAATCCCTTTTATCTACTAGTAATGTATTGATAACAGAGTCTGGTTAAAATTCTATACAGATACTTATTAATTGTTTAATAGCTGAACACCTGGATTCCATAGTTTGAACATTAAGCACAGCACGTGTGTGTCTGTGCCCTGTGATTAAACATTTAGTGAATGTCTACAAGACAGTAAGAAGTCAATTTGCCTGCAGCTTTTAGGTGAAGGTAAGGATATGGGCATGAGTCATTGAATTATTCATGCAAATGTCAAAGATGTGATGGGGGGAAAATTTCCTGTCACATTATCCAACCATTATCAGTAGAAATGCCATAACAGACTATCTTTTCAAACATCTTTATACTAGTATCCATTTTACATAAATGTACGAGTATCGCAGGTTTATCAACTGTGGGCCCATAACTATATACTGTATGTACTGGTGAAATGACGTTCTGCGATACAAACATGCATACACACGCAGTGTTTGTCATGTAACTACAGTAGTTTTATGACACAAGAAAATGTTTTCAGTCTTGGTGTAGATATTTGAAATAAATTGAGATTTTTCTGGCACATTCGCATGTTGCTTTCCTTTTTGCCAGTATGGCAGACGAATTCGTTACGGCACCAACGCCACTATGTCATGGGTCCACAAGGGATACATGGAAAATTTCAACATCAAAGACCGGAGACAGACCATACTAACTACCATTCTTCAAGCTGAAATTGCTCTTCCACCAATCAGGGTAGCAGGCGGCAGTAGAAACGACCCCGCATTAAAAATTCATCCCGCTCCCCGTGAAAGGGCGCCGGATAGTTCCGTAATGCCCCCGGCACGGCGATCACTCAGCGTGTGATCGAAAATCCATGGCCATTCATGCTGATACGTCATTACGTCAAGCCATGAGGCCACGCCAGAACCACCATTTTGTACATCGTTCCGAGCCATAAAGATACTGCCGCAGGAAACTCCCTCAGCTTTCTTTCATACGCTGATTCTACTCCACTCCATATGCATTAAACCGTTACAGCCGTACATCTGACTGGGCTGCAGCTAGCTGTACATCAGCTGCATGTGTTATCTCATTACTGTATGCTCATCAATCGTTGCTGACAGCCAGATCTGGGATTATAATCCGTTCATTTACAAATCTATCATCCTTCACACCTGAGAGGAGTGGATATTGCAGGATCCCAAATCCGCTATTAACGAGTCATATGCCATACTAAGGGCGAGCCGTACGAAAAATAAAATTCATTGTGATATGAAAGCCCTGCGTTAGCGTGTGTAGGCAATCTAGCTCGGCCAGCCCACCTCTCTGGTCATGCATCTGTCATTCAGTCTGTCGTATTTTGAGGGCAGCAACTCAATAAGTAGCGATTGAGGGGATAACATCCTACCACATTACATCGTAAATGCGTAACAAAATTTTGCGGCAAAAATAACAGATGGTCAATGCAGATAGAATGCCTTATGTCATTAGGACTCCCTGGCTGTGCAATTCCCTACAGACTTGGAGGAAAGGGAAAGTAGAGAATAAATTGAGCAACTGGGAGACTGATAGCTTAGGATGTGATATCTCCAATGAAAATCTAGTTAGTCCTTGTTTCAAAAGAGATAACGCTGCCGAAACATCCGTGCATTTTCAAGCACGTGGGTCATGGGCAGACACACGGCTACGTAGGACGTAGGGATTATATCACTTTGGACAGCACACCATCGTGAGGATTATCTTACGAAGGACTAAAAAGGTCATGTAAGTGAGATGGAAAATATCTGATCAGTAATAGGAAAGAAAGTAGGAATCTGAAAATAACAAAATAATATTCCAGACAATCATTGCTAAGCTATTAATCTGGTATCTGGGGGTTATGGGTTCCTGCTGAATGATATTTTGATAATTAAAACATCTACACTAGTAAAAATGTTTGTTGCATGGCATCAACATTCTACCCTGAGACTACCAAAGGCCAAGGCCATTCAAGCAATATTGTTGTTACCAAAATACCTGATTTACAGAGTTGAATTGAGAGTCACAGTTTCATTTCCTAAGAGACCAATTAACAGATTGAATAGATGTAACTGACATTCTGATAATGCAGATTCCCAGACTACATGGATGTATATTGCCTAATCGTCAGTATCAACTAATTACAGCTGGAGTTATAAATACAGTATGTTAATGATCGAGTTTTCCAGAACACAGTAAACATTTGCAGTAGAATATGATAATCAAATTATGCATCTTTTAATGAAAATTTCACTTGTCTTGTTGCAACCTCTCATTTATGTCTAAGTAGCTGTTTTTATGCCACAAACACTCATAACACAATAAACAGGATACAGCTTATTCATGCATGCTGACTGGAGTGTGACTTGTTTGTTTTTTCAAAAATCAGCTGATGTTTCAGAAATGTATTAGACCATGCAAATGTACTTTTCTTATATCAAGAAACTCCATACTGATTGTATTTTTAACGATTTCGATGCAACCATAAAAATGTTATCTTTCGTAGCAGCGGACATATTCAGTATTTAGGCACAGAAATAGGTAAAATTTAAAATGCATCCAAAATTACTGTCACAGAGTGCGTGCATTAAATCACTCAGATCACAGGATGAATTTGACCTTTCTCCCCTTGTTGTACACATGTACAGGTATGAATCATGGGAGAGACAGCCACAATGGCAGCTTATAGAATTATTCTCCATTGTGTTCCTTTCATACAAGTACATTTAAAGACACTGTGTCATGACAAGAGGGCACTAACTACTAATAGATGAATTTACAGAATGGGGGAAGGGTGGGTGGCCGGCACAAAAAATCCATTAGTGAGAGGTCTAAATGGGAATCTGGTAACAGAATCATGGACAGTTATTTTCAGTTTGACCTTGGCTATTCCATTGGGAATAGAGAGAATGGACAGGGCACTTTATCTTGAACCAGCTTGTTATTTATCAAAGGGGCCATTTGTATCATAGGGGCTCTTCTAAAAACTGAAAAGACGAAACTAAAGATTGAAATCATGGATAAAGAGGGGTTGTGGGTACCACTAAGTTTTTAATTCCGCAATTAAAACATTTTATGGTCATGGCATTTTTTACCTTGTCTGACAATCATACAACAAAAATTCGGGCAATATGGTCTTGCAGCTATATATGCATGTACTATATATCCATGATTATACTGGGCTCAAAATATGTATCTGCTTATGGGATTACGGAAAAATATAAAGATACAATGTAAGATGCAATTTTGGAAGAATAGGAGAAATAGAATTATGGGTGGGGGGGGGTAATAGAATTATGGTTGGTGTTGCTTTGGTTGCTTTGTTTGTTAGTGGGGGGGTCTAATTTCAAAATAGCTTCTTTACCATCTCATTGCTGACTTTCTTTGGACAGCCCTTATTAAATAAAGACTGGAAGAGAAGATGCTGCAATCTATAGAAACCGTTTTATTAACTAGCGACTGCAATAACAGAATTGGTGTGTATACACAATCCATCAAAACTATCCAGAGAACTGACAATATTCCAATTCAGGAATCAATCTTGTGATAAATGAGGTCACACCAAATGTCATAACCTGAAAACCGAGAAAGGAAAAAAATTGATTTATTGATTACAACCACAATACTATATCACATACAGATTCTAATGTTTAACATATACAAACACAAAGGTATAATTATTATTCTCCATATTGTGGGAAATATTCCCCAAAGGTGGCTGACTTGTGGTTGCAAAATAAGATATTCCACTGTAAACCACTTGCCCTAGATATAGGTACAGCAGATTCGATTTCTAAGGCTGATTATGCTTTCAATTCTATTCCAGCTTACAAGGAACAGAATCTCGCATGGGGCTTAATTTCATAACCATTTTGGATATAATTCAATAACTCTACAATGAAATG
Organism: Branchiostoma floridae x Branchiostoma japonicum; assembly: GCA_013266295.2. NCBI lineage: Eukaryota > Metazoa > Chordata > Leptocardii > Amphioxiformes > Branchiostomatidae > Branchiostoma > Branchiostoma floridae x Branchiostoma japonicum. The sequence continues at coordinate 10,134,910 of CM023827.1, read as the reverse complement.
ACCAGCACAACAAAGCTTGGGATTTTCCTAGCCCTATAGTCTTTGTGAATCATTGAAAGGAATACTGAATCCCTTCTTGTTACTATACAGATGTGAATACTGTATGAACATCCAATTACAAAGCTCTAAATTGTAGTACCATGAAGGGCTTGAAAAACATTTTTTTTTTCGTTTCCTACAATTTGCGGTTTATAATACTGAGCCTGAATCTTTTTATACTGCAAAGGATAAAAAGATTCAGGAAATTGCAGGTATGCAGGTGGGTATTTATTTTACTAGTAAGCCCCGTCATGGTAACTACTACAGGATGTAAAAGGATGCAGTAAAAAAGACAATAAACACAAAATGATAGTAATAACATGCAATAAATGTACATGCGTATGCAATAAGGGATGAAAACAATAATACATAACAAGTCTCTAGCATCAGGGAATGCAGTACATTTATTCCAACTATCCTAGTCAAAGGTAAAATTACTAAAAGGCCGATCCGACTCGCGATCCGACTCGCGGTCGGGCCGATACCTCGGGCAATACGGAATACACCGTGTTGTATGCTCTATGTATATAGCAACATGCATACACTAATAATACTTATCTAATATCTCTCCAATCTACTACTAGTATTTAATACAAAACTTTGCTAAAAGCTTATACGACTATATCCATAAAACTTATCCCATCATCATCACCATCAATTGCTGACAGTCTAGTTGGCATAAAATATTAAATATACACAATAAAGATATCAGGAAAATTCTGCTAAAACATAAAGATAAATGGTTTTCTACTAATTCTCCTTCCAAATGGTAGCGGTTGATTAATACGTGAAAGCTCACATGATTTAATTTATGACCATATCTACATGTAATCTGGATTACCCAGCAAGATACACCAATATAGAAATGCACAGAGAGCAGTAAATGGGGGGCCAGTGGGACGTATTTAGGTGTAATCTACGGGCTATGTGTAGCAAAGTGTCTAATGGCATAATTCCTGGACTGTCAGCGTTACTTAGGCGCAGGACGGTTTGGCCTAATAAGGCTCTAATGCACATCTGTTGGGAGGGTAGCTGCACATCTGGGTACATAGTGCAAGTAGAACTAAGAAGCTTGATGATACACCTAGTATGTGTAGCCAAAACACATTTTGGCAAAGGAAATTCCACTTCAAGTCTGCCCTTATAGTTGCAATCCAAGATTTATTGAACGTGTATTCACCTTCACCTTGTCCATCCTCATCTGAATGTGTATTACTTGTATTGAATTCTGATACAAGGAGTTCACAATGCATCACAATACTAGTTTATAACATATTTTCTCCTATTCAAATCCAGTCTTCTGAACTGTAGAAATAGTCCTATTGTGAAAGTGAAGGAATTTAACATTCAGACATTACAGCATCATATAATAATGCAATAAAATTGATGTGGTCCAAATACTGACAGTACTAAACAATGACAGCAGGATGGTTCCTCCTGGTCTTGGTTATTCCCCTACAATTTGCGAACAAAGAATGCGGGCCATGGTGCGTGTTATCACGGGTAGTTATTGATTAATATTCCGTACAATGGTGAAGCGTATGGAAGGGCAATAGGAATTACCACATATCCAATTGCTGCCCCAAGGTGCAAAATTGATTTATACAATGTGATGAATAAATGTGGGCTATATGGTAGTTCTAGCGATACATGCATGTAACGTGTAAAATATATTTATAGATGTTCAGATATCATGCAATGTATAACAGTACTGAAAAGGAAAATCTAACTAATAGAGTATGTCGCATAAAATAAATTAATACATAAATTCATTGTCGAAATGAAGTATTTTGAGCTCTGTATATCATATATTATAGCATATTTGGTAAAATGGCTGAGTAACTCTATCAATAGTGCAGCATGCTTCTAAAAAGGTTCAACAGTGGATGGGTGGGGGGTGACATAGAAGTGTTGATCATCAAACAATAATGCATTACCCAAGATCAGGAGCAAATACATGAGTAATTCTCTAAACAAGTTGCATGACAATCAAGGTATCTTTACAGCAAGTTATAAGCTAATAAAAATACTGAATCGACTGTTAGGTTATATTCTATAACTGTCCACACAATTATGGTGAATATTCATGATTTAATGAAATGCATCTCTGATGTATCCTTTACCATCTTTCAAGGACCTGGTCACTAGAGGTCAAGGACCTATGGTATGTTGACCTATGACCTGCAACTGCAGGTGTGACATACTTTCACACAATATATCAGGGTGCAGCGATTGCAACTTTAGAGTGGCAAGACATTTTATTGACACTTGTCTACTACAACTCTTGGTACACTATTTCTGTTAATGTTTCTCGTGCAAGACTGTTGACTGGACTGGAGGAGTCTTGTCTGCATCAATATCAATACACATTAATTTCTTAATATCAGGCAGAGAGTGGATCAATGAAGTCTGACTCATGGAATGGTGCAAATGATGCCTTTCGATAGGATTTATAGTACTTTACATATTCTCTGTATAAAGAGTCTTTTCATTGTAAGTTTAATCTGATATAAATCACGAATCCTCAGTGTCTGTGATGGGGAGGGGTGCTGAGACATATGCTTACGTATATTCATACAGGTTCATAACCAGAGATAATCAGCAGAGCACAGTCACACAGTCACACACACATGCATACACACACACATGCACATGCTCACACATACACACATGCGCTGACACCTGCACAGTGCACCGCAGTTACACTAGCCCAGCTGATCAATGGAATAACAGATTTGGAATTTTCTAAGCGTCAAGCTACTACGTAGTATCATACGACAGACCAACTGGATAGCATTTATATTTCCATCCATAATATGCTCTGCCCTTAGTGCAGAGATATTCCTCCTATAGATCCTACATTCACTACAATGATGATAGATGGGGGAAGGGTTGTATCCATGATGTCACAACCCTGGGTCCCCCAATAGCGTATCAGCCCCACCATTTGGTTTTATTACGCGCTTAGCCTGGTCTTCACGCAGACTAGAACCAATCGATCGGGCGGTGTCGGCTGTAGAGGTCCCAAGGCGCCCTAATTGCTATTGTCTTGGTCCAGAGATTGCCAGGTGAACACATAATGCAGTGTCCGAGCCTGGGACGTCCCATCGCGACTATACATCAGCCAGCGCTATTGTTATTATGCACCTGCTGAAATAGAATTTCTGACCAGCTAGAGTATAAACTGTTGGAGATATCTTAAAGAGATATAGCTTACCAAGTTCAGCACAGTCTCCAGAATGTCTCGGTTGGACACCTCTCCGACTTGGATCAGTCCGATGAGAACAGCGAATTTCATCTTGGTGGTTTTCATCTGGACGTCGGTCGCAGCGCCCGACCCGCCGCCGGCCTGCAAGCCGAGCTGAGCGGCCAAACCCGTCACCGACGCCGCCTGGGTACTCATCCTCCCCGCCTAAAAATCCAATCGGATAGATCTCAGCGAAGATCTGCACTCGCGTTATATCCCCAAACTATTACTCCGGTCTGTACGAGGGAAGAACAGCAATCAGGAACCATAAATGGGCGCCATCTTGTTTGTATCACCTGCCGAACGCATGCGCTGGACCGGGCTTTTGATTGGTCAGGAAATCGATCCGCCGAGAAACTTGAAAATGAAAGTTCCGCCCAAGGGGCAACGCCCCCCTACCTGTGCACACATGAACTGTAGGCCCACCCAAGTACAAATACACGGCCCAAACTTGCCTTTCCCCCCTGCAATGTGACTAGACAGGACCTGACACGCGATCCGTACTATCTATGTGGTAGATCTTGACATGTCTGTGGGAGTTAGGGGAAAGGTGCGTTCAGATAGACATCAGAACGGGATTAAAGTTGACATGAAAACCCGGACATTTAGACTGGGGCACGAACTTTAGGTGACAGGAGCTTGCTTAACACGATTTGGATCGACCGTGTGAGCCGTGGGTTTCCTCAACACACGGGGAATTATGTTTCCGGATGTGGAGTATCATTCATTTATTTATGAACACAATATAATCCTCTTGCTTTCCAACATGCAAACGCGCGTACGGGGGGCAATACACAAATACAAAATTTTTGCTCATAGGAAATTTAGAAGTGTGAGTCATGGAGTGATATTCTAACCATTCCAAAAATTCAAAAGGATTCTCCCTGTTGGAGAATTATGAAATGTTTGTTCATCAAAACAATGTAGTATACGTTTGATAATGAGTTTGCCCTTCAAATAAAACTCCTACTGCTACCATTATATAACGTTACTGTATTATTGCATATTTACGGTCATGTCAACAACGTGGCGTTACGCTATTCATACATGACTTACCGTGTAGGTGATAATGAATAGCGTGATAAATTACCCTGGCGTCTCCAGTAATAAACTCGACCTTCTAATGCTAAGATAAGAACTAATGTAATTAATACGCTTCTGTTGTGAATATATAAAGTGGCTTAAATGCCCGGCGGCTGTCAGAAGGGAATACCAAAGTTCCGCGGATGTGGTTTAAATCCCAGATTTGCCTCATCGATAGTTCATCACTGACAACGCCTAAATGTCGCCCAGCGTTCTTAAGTCGATACCAAACTAATTAAACAGCGGTGTGAACTGAATACGAACCCTTTGTCTTCCCCATCTTTTCATCGGGGACTGAAACAAATCCTTTCGAGAGAATTCGACGTGTGCCAGCTCCAAACTATTTCAGGAGGACGTGGAAAACCCTAATGACGTGGAAAAATAACATCTGATACTAAAATAGTGAAAATATGATGTATATTTAGCAGATCTAGAATTCATTTGGGATCTTTGTTATGGGATTATGATTGATACGACGAGACATGTATTTCCTTGAAGGTCAAACCACATGGTACCCGGTTGTAGTGATCATATTGCCTGTTAATGCTGTTCCAAACCAGGTCAAACATTATTAACGGAAGCACATTGATCGGGATATCTGTGTTTTCATGTGTCTCTAATGCGTTCTCTGGGTTCTGGGTTATGTCAGGGATGGTTGCTGTTAATAGCTGTAGTTGGTGTGATAACCGCTGGGAGGCGCTGTAATACAGCTGTGCAGGTGTTCATGGTGTGAGAGATGGGATATTTGTACCTGCTGCATTGGTTGAATGGATGTCGTGATACAATCTTTGCAGATGACCATTTCGATTTATACATTTAACTCTAGGTTAGTTTCGAACCAGATAGCAAAATGACCACAGTAGTCACAGCACGGATTTACCTGCATGAAAAAAAAGTTCCGCGACATCTTACCTTCCTGAACCTTTTATTGTTCCTTGGCGCATCCAATGACGCACGACAATGTGGCTACAGCGCAAATGCTGAACTCTACTTATCAAAGTTTTGAGCTTTCACACTGACATCGTAAACATCTTGAACCAATTGGCTTTGTATGTCATGCATATGCTTGGGGTTTTATTGAGTCTTGGCCGCCATCTTTGATGCCCAAAATGACGTGTCCCACCTGCGGCGAGGTGACCGCAGGGACATGTAACAAGTGCCCCTGACCTTCCGAAAAGGAAGCGTTTAATGAACATTTGGTAGCTGTCACCTCCCCAGTGGCAATGGTTGTAATTAACAACGAGGTCTCGTGTCCCTGGTAGTTTAACAACAAAGCCAGTTTGACCTGGAGGCCTTTCCTGTCACCCTGCACTGCGACCACCTGCCATTGTCCAGAAGGCCCAAGGACACCAGGACGACATAACAATGATTAATGACATTCTTTATCTTATCTTTAAGGTTATCTTGTTTAACAGTAACCAGCGTGGCGGCTTATGTAAACAAACACAAATATTACAGCGAGTGATAGTGAACTTTCAGCTGTTGGTCAGTGTGTACTTGTGTCAAGTTTTTTTAGCAGGGTTGCGTCGTAAAGACGACCACGCCCACCTGAGAAAGTAGACCGTCGCTAGCGGCTGTCTGGAGGCGGTATTTCTCATGATGACAGGGCCGGACCTTGAACACCTGTGTAATTATCTGTCCTTTGACCAGTTACCTGTAAAATCGTCTATATAAATACCACTGGAGCAGTAAAAAGAGCACTACTGTTTGTGAATTTCTGGAAGTCAAGACATCATTAGTGCAATTAAGACTTACACATCTCATGATGATGCCACAAATCTCTGTGATCAGTGAGAAGCGTCCTCTAGCGGCACGCTCGAATGGATGCAGTTGTCATCGCTGCATACCACTAGCGAGGTTTCAAATTTCCAGATTCTATCTTCACACGGTGTCGTACTCCAGACAAAGCGTGGTGGAATTCGAAACATTTTGTCGGCGGTATCTTAGAGCGTTTCTTCTTTTTTACCTGCTCCGAGGTAAGATTGGGTAGCAGTGTCATCCCATGTCTAGAACAGACATGCGACTGTCCTGCAGATACAGGTGTGTGAAACCCTACGGGTAACGCCTGAGATCGTATGTCTGATAACCAGGCTATAGCACGTTTTCTTTGACAGTTTGATCCAGCCTAGTATATCATAGCTGTCTTATGGGCTTTTTATGTCAAACATACATTCCAACATTGTCCCGGGTTCGAGTCCTGACATGCCACCGACCTTGTGCCCTTGGGAAAGGCACTTTACACGACTTTCCTCACTTGACTCAGGTGTAAATGAGTATTATGTGTTAGGTGTGCACGCTACCAGCATATTTGCTGCCTAGTGCACACTTTGTATTGTCATGTTACAATTTCTGAACAAAACAAAAAAACAACAACAAAACAAAAAAATTTTTCCTCAAGTATCATGAAAAGACTATAGATGTCAGTCCATAGCTCTCGTACAAAGGAGAAAACAGTGAGCGAAAAACTTTTGCAGATTTTAAAATGCTTTGAACTATGTTATCATATTGATCAAAAATAGTGCGAAGGGATGCTAATGTTACGTCATACGTAGGGTAATTCGTGAACAGGTGTTGCCAAGTTTTATCACCACATCATCCAGCAAAGTAAAAAACAGTACGACCAAATATCAGTTTTAAAGTTCTACATATAGTTTGTCTTTTTTCTCAAAATGTTTCATATTTACCGGTTAACTGTTCATTTAAGAAAGCTGTCTTTTTTTGGCATAAGGGCTATAACCTGTAGACATCTCCCACATTGTAGTCGGTACTCTTAAAATTTGATAGCATCAAAACATGTTAAAACGCAAAGTAAACACAGAAACCGTGCAATACATGATAAGAACAAAACAGCCGACCAAAGAGTGATAAGGAACGGAAATGGTCGTAGTACTTACAGAATACCACACTTATCCTTGAAAAAAGGAAACGACAGCAGCAGTAGATTAGGCATTTTATGCGTACAATACGGAAAGCAGACGTTGCTATTTTATGTTTTTTTAGATATACTGTTACAACTTTGACATGTCTTGCTAAGAGTGCATAAATCTATCGATGTAAAATCTGATCTTCCCTTTGTTTACTACAGTTATTGGTTCGGGCCAGGTTGTGGAGTTTTACTCCATAAATGCTGACTCTAATCTGTCGACAGCTAACTAAGTTCGCACTTCAAAGTTGACCAAAATAAACATGGCTGACCCGGAACATGGCGTTCAACAGGCGACAGGTGGTCATGGGATTTCTATTCTAGGGTTGGATGGAAAAATCTGGATAGTAAACGAGACCAAACAAACTACGGGACTATTTAAAATTGGCATTTAATGTTATAAAAGTCATAATACACCTATATCCAGTATATATGAAGAGTCGACTGACACTAGTAAAGGGATATCTGACGCTTAATCTTGACAATGCTTTGCACTCTGTCACTCACTTCTAGAATGTAGCACGTATCGGGTGCGTACATGGTCTGACAGAATGATCCAATAGGGAAAGGAAGGGTGGTCAGAAGGGGAGGGTGGTCAGAAGGGGAGGGTGGTCAGAAGGGGAGGGTGGTCAGAAGGGGAGGGTGGTCAGAAGGAGAGGGTGGTCAGAAGGGGAGGGTGGTCAGAAGGGGGAGGGCGGTCAGAAGGGGAGGGTGGTCAGAAGGGGAGGGTGGTCAGAAGGGGAGGGTGGTCAGAAGGGGAGGGTGGTCAGAAGGGGAGGGTGGTCAGAAGGGGGAGGGTAGTCAGAAGGGGGAGGGTGGTCAGAAGGGGAGGGTGGTCGGAAGAGGGATGGGGCATGCGCAGATAAGTGAGATGGCGCCACAGGCAAGACAAACGAGCTTGTGAGGCTGTTCCTTCCTGAAGACCCAGAAGACACACATCCCCTGACTTTTACCTGCTGTCCAACATTTGTCAACAACTCGGTTTTGTGGCAAGATTTACATACACGTCCGCCTCTGGTACTGTCCGACCAGTCTGGTGTCAGAGAGGCCGACATGTCACTCACCCGTCATCATCGATTACACTTTCCCTTTCAGCGAACAGTAACAATAGCGTTCTGTTGTGGTCTCTGTTGTGCCTGTGGCTTTCTCTCCAGTGTCGCGTGTACGTGCGGTGTGATCAGCATGTTGATATCGATATTAATGTGATTTATCATGTTATTACATTTGATAGGTGCATATCAAGTTATGACAAAGGTTAGACATTGCCACAGGGTCGCCAGTAACGACTTAGAAAGAGGGTCACAGGGTCGCAAGTAGAATGTTTGATTATAAAAAATACAAATATTGTTTTATTCTATATAAATGTATAAGTTTGTGAGGGTTTTGATTGACAACTTTCAGTGCATCGCTTGCACAACAAGATGAGCTTAGACATCCAACAGACTTGTAGCGAGCACAAGTGGAAACGTGCTTATCATAAACCCAATGCTCAAAACTTCATCTATGAGATAATCCATTTATCGTGCTCTGCTGCTCCTTTTGTGGAGGAGGGATGAAAATGGGTTATCACCTCGATATCTCATCAATTCATTCCTCCATCCCTCCCTTCGTCTCTCTCTCTCTCCATCCCTCCTTCCGCCTCGAGGAATTCTGGCAGTACAAAGCAACAAGACGTCTACAGTTCTGCCTGTTGACATCGAAGAAACTTTTGCAAACTGTTGCATCAATTGTTAAAATAGATACTAGTTTAGCAGTAATGTCTAAACTTGAGCTTTTATGATTTGTAGGGCACCTTGTTTTAGACAGAAATAGGATCATGCAGCTGTTACTGATACAAAAATCCTCACAAAATGACGAGTTGACATCTTGATTCGACTGTATGGAAAGATTATAGAAGTTATACGTCTTTTTGCAGGTGTTGCGCCGTAGGGATTAAACATGTAACATCGTTCCACTCTTTGCGTCACAAGATGTAGGTTCATACTGTTATCACCCCCAGAAATGAAGAGAACACATAATTGGCAGTAGACTGGAATGAAACATGGACGAACGTTATCATGTGTGTATACAGTCGTATATGTGTTGTTAATCCAACATTTTGCACAGGTGTGTCAGCTATTGTTTAGTAGACAAATGAAGCGTGAAATTTATAATCACTGACCACCCTGGGCACTGTGCCACAGTTTTCCCGACTGACCTAAAAGACCAAGGCTAAAGACTCTATAATCTTAGATTAACGTATATGTCTCCTGCGGAGAAGTGGTGTGGTGTGTACGGTGTGAGATCGGTGCTGTCTGGATGAGAACTGGTTGATTCCCGCCACACAGTGTCTTCTGTAGAGACAGGTACAGGTCGGCACGCCATTGACGACCTTTTGACACCGCGTTAGCAAGCGATGAACGAGACGCGTAAACAACATAGATAAGAACATGTCCTATAGTATGGGTTAAACTTCGTATTGTTGCGTACACACTAACGCTTTGGAACCTAGCTGGGTCAGAGATGCTATTATCTATTGGTTTGACAGCTTGAATTGAGCACTAAGCCATTTAATTCGGCGTTTCCGACAAAGACAATAACGCGTTAAGGTGTTATCGTTAAGTGCCGCCATTGTCCGTCGAATGACAACGCTTAAAGGCTAACACTTGTTGGAAATACATCCGAAAAGACTCCTATAATGGGTACTTAAAGTAAAGTGATAATTGAAGAAGTCTTGTCGTGAGCATGTATTTGGAGGTGAGGTCGAAAAAATGACGTCGTCTTTTGTGCTGTATCGTGTACCAGTGTTAGGAATATTGTGTCTTGTTTAGAGCGGTTGTTTAAAAACGTGTTTATACATGCAAAGAAAACAATCGTTCATTGAATGTATCTGCATTTTCACCCAACAGTAGTTGACTAAAAAATAACAAGGCTTTTAAAAAGATTTACGTGACGTTTTCTGAAGATCAGACCATATAAAGGAGGCTCTGTTTTCTTACCAATTTACGCGTCTCAGACGACTTCCGAAATACTCTTATCTCAATGCACGATCGTCAGAACTATGACCTCTGAACCGTGATGATAAGTATGAATGAACACACATATCTTAACGGGTCGCTCTCAATCTGACAGATTTATCTCTGTGAAAAATAAATAAGACAAGGGCGAGGACCCGGTAATGATGAGGCCATGCCACAGAAGTTGTTATTTAAGTTTATGTAGTGAGACGGCTGGCATTAAAGTGACTTACAAAGCTTGAGGAGACAATGCTTCAAGAGCCCGTAGGCAACGGTTTACCTTTGCTCGTCCGCTCTATCAACCATATATGGGGAGCACTGTCATCGATTAAGCTTAGGTCGTTGCGTGAACAATTATAACGCACAAGAGGTCGGTTTCGCTAGACATGGCAGAACTATGTACAAAAGACTGGGGCAATATGCTGTAGAGTAACATCATATAGATCAAAGGTCTCGCGTGTAGCTATTTTGCAACCTACTTAGCATTTAGCGATATTTGGCGAAGCGGAAAGTGTTACATGCCCCGGTTATCACACTATCTTGAATCTGTTCACAGAGAAATGACAACCACAGTGATTGTGATCAATGTTCAAACGATGTTCTTCCCTTACACGAAGGCGGCCATTTTGTTTTTTTCACCACAAGAAGTCAGGACACTCTTAGGAGCGTTTTTGAGCAACTGCACGACAGTTTTTAGACCATAAGAACGATATAAATTAAAAGAGATCGTATACGTCTGTTTTAGAAATACGTTCTTGTATACTTGTTGGAATTCGTCTCTGTGGAGTTTCTACTGACAGAAATAATTAACGTCAACCCACTAAGGGACTAGCCACGGGGTCTTACCTTTGTCGAATGGTTACTTAATTACCGGGCAGTTTCGGCCCATCTCCTGGCTATTTTCCGTGGTGTGAATGTACAAATTGTTCGGCTGGTCAGGTAGAGTATAATTAATAGGCAATGTTTCTGTCTTTGTTGTCTCACATGACGGAGTTAAGGTTCGTAAGTCAAAGTTGGCTGTCGTGTGATACGGCTGTCAGTCACATGCAAGGTATTTACAGAGAATTGTTTATAAGGAAATGTAAGGATATACCTGGGTTTAGTGTGATTATATGATTGGCTTTGCCTTTTGGAATCGCCTTCGCCTCGGTTTGGGCGTTATGTACAAGTCGTCGTACAAGTCATCGAATTCGTCGGCGTCGAGGCCAACTTCGCTCCCTTCGGCCGAGCCGTCGGTGTTCTCTTCGGGAGTTTCCGGCAGAGTCCCGGGTCTGTGTCCGGGCGGTTCGGCGCGGTTCGGGTCGCCCTCGTTGCCGCCAGTTTCCCCGAGTTGTTCCCGATCCGGACGGGGTACAGTCTTCAGCACCGTGGTGACGATCCAGAGAAACTCCTGAATCTGTGTCTCCGTGGCTTCGTGTTTGACACGGAGGTCTTCCAACCTGCGGCGCTGCATCTCATTTTTCTCGGCCTGGACCTGCAGTTCCTGCAGCAGCTGCTCGTTCACCTCTCGCATATGTTCCAGGTCGTTTGTCAGGGAGTCCACCCGGGAGCGCATGCCGCTGAGGGCCTGCCTCTGCTTGGTGAGCAGCCGTCTCAGTTTCCTCGTGTCCTTCTGAAACCCTCCCATGTTCCCGTCCTGTGCCACCTGCCTCCTGGCGTATTTACGGAGAGATTCCTCGAACGTGTGCATCCGTGTCGTCAGGTTGAACATGCCGTTGGTTTGTGTGTTGAGTTGCTCGCGGTTTGCCAGTTGGTGCCTGTGCACAAGCACGACGTCATCCTTCAGACGCTGGAGTTCGGACGCATCCAGGGACGGGCAGTTGGAGGGCGCCTCCCGGGCAGTTTTGGTCGGGCTGTCAGGCTGATTGTACGGGGCGACGAAGGTACAGACGCATCGGTTGTCCTCGATGTGGCCAAGGCTGTAGACTTCCTCCTGTGTCGTCAGGGACAGCCCGACGCTGAGGAGCAGGACGCAGACCACTGGCCTGGCCAGGTGTGGCGCGCTCATGGCGATCGTACCTCAGGTGTCGCACACAGGTGATAGATCACACATCGCACCTCCTGCAAGTAGAGGAGAGAAATATACACGTCAGTCAGGTAAACAACAGAACCTCCTCACACACATGTCACTACCAGGCCAACAACGCCCGGACACTGCCGACGCGACTAGCCCAAGGCCTTCCTCGGTCAGATGTCCTTACCTCTCCACCCTCACCTCTCCCAGCCGCCCGCTGTGCCCTACCGCGGCTATTAGGTGTAAGTAGTGCCACTGTTCCTAAAATGATCGCTAACAGCCCGAGGCAAAACCCCAACTATGACCCTTCCAGACTCCGTCTGACCTGCGGTGGCGCTATTTTACACTACAGGCTAAGCAAAGAGAAAAGAGAGGTGAAGACCAGCTGACGTTATATATAGGGCGTCGGTACGCCGTCCTTTGGGCTTTGGTAAACACCCAGCGGCAAGGGACACCAAAATATCACATACACAGACATCGTTTGACACATCACAGGTTACCATGGCAATACCCTTGGGCCCCCGTCACCATGGTAACGGCTCAAAGATGAGTAGTGTAAACGTTAAGATGATTAAGTGTGCAGAACTTAGTAAATGTTGCATCAGGGATCAGAAAAGGTCATAGGTAGGTTCACCAGGTTCATGGTCTCTCCATTTGGCATACTTAAAACGTACCTGAGTGTAAGAGCCTTTGTTCATGATCATTGAAATATGATCGTTAGATAAAATGAAAATTTAATCCGTCAAAGGATTCTTCATTGCAAAGATTTTCTCATATTTCTGGCATAAATCAGTACAGTTAGTTTTTACCCGTTTGATATCTATTCTCACGAATGTAACGCACATTTTCTTTCCAATAGATGTTAGGCGTCGTGTACCTCTGACGCAAAGGCCTTAACCAAGAAATCTAAGTATAAGATCTTTAGACTGACAATGAGGGGTTCTAGCAAGATGTTCTCGGCAGATTGAGCAAGCTGAATAAAAGGACTTTGTGTGCAAAAGAAGCCATATCCTCCACGGCCCATCCTGATCCACTCGAGGCCTTACCTCATCTCCTGTGTGTTGATACCTGTCACGGCCGCCAGACTGTCTATACCTGTAATTAACCTTTTCAACAACCCAGACCAGTCAACGTTAGGTCATGTCTTTATCGGCTTAGGCACAACAACACACCCATGATTCACGTCTGAAGAAGGGACACGGTATCACATCCTGTCCTTTAAAAAAAGCCCACGCCTACGTTTCATCTAGTTTTTTTCAATCCCTCTCCGGTACATATCAATATATTTCTCATTATTCTTAAAAAAAATGTACTGGCTGAGTGAATGAATACGATATACCGTCAGAGTGCGCATTGGGAATATCTATAGAACAGATATGAGACACTTTACAAATTGCGTCCAACGATTGAGCGATTGAATATAGTTATGACTCTCTTGGCGAATTAGATAGAAGAAATATTAATCTGGGTAGGGATATGTCATTTGTGAATAACGCATGTGTGACTACCAATGACGAGGCTTGTTACATCTCGGTTGTGGAGTAAAGCTTTATGGCCCGGGGCTGTCATCTTTCCAATGTATCAATCTTTGTGCATCTATGCAGTTACTCGCTAAAACATTGTTTAAATTCTTGGAAAGTCGTTAACATGAACTTCGAATTCACCAGAGATATAATATTCAGTGCCTGGTCGATTTCCATAAGCAATTTTGAATTCCTGTGTAATATGAAGTAATCCTAATGGCTTGCCGTGAGGTCAGCATTTGGAAGTGATCACAGAGACCACTCCATTTGCACCACCAGAATAATTCCCAATCGAGACTAAGTACGGTTTCATACCCGCTTCTCACTCCATTAGGCAAAAAGCAACATCACTGAGCGCCTGACATGGCATTTTTCTGTCAGGATCGCGCTAAATACTTCAGGTTTTAGCTCACATGTAGGTCTGTGACACACACTTGGCGGGGTTCTGGCCTTGAAGGCTATTAGGCATTCTTGACTGCCCAAATGGACGACATACGGCGTTACGTTACTGTAGCTAAGTACCATTTGGTAATCATCTTACAAGGCAGGCCTCAATGTAGGATTATACATGTACCGCTTTCCCGCCAGATTTTATATATCTGCTTTACAACAGATAAACCATGAAACTTAAATTACGTTCCTTCTAAAATAAAAACTCCAACAGCTAAATATCTTTGACAGCTCAAAATTTCATAATAGTCCAAAGACTGCAAATTTACAATGCTTTTTACACAGACGTATGGACTATTGTTTAGATGGGTGTGCATCTCTTTCAGAAACCTTAAGACGGGAGTTTTTTTTATTTGGGACTTACGGATAAGCATTATCTTCAAGGTTTTAAACCTAAGTACCGCCCCGTTTTTTTTAACTACCCACATGCACTCATCAATATAATTGTAATGGGTGGGGACTTGGGAGGATACAGAGAAAGGGGGTTAGTGTCGTTTAATGAGAGGCTTGTATCAAGCAGTTTCTGTATCCCCGTACCCCCACCTCGGCCTACAACTGACAGGTGCATCCGATAGAGGTGGGGCTGACGCTGACACACCCACATACCAAAATATGAAACCTTCAGATGGAGGTCGTTATCCGTGTCAAGTACCCCACCCCTGGGGTCGGCCATTAAACCTACCCCGTCAATTTTACCCACTTTACCCTGTTTGCTCGGTTGAGTTCACAGGCGTGCGATTTTTGGCCACGACAAAGGGGACGGAGCCTACTCCTTTGTCCCAACATCCGCAAGACGCATATATTTGTAATACTCAAAACTGACTCACTTACTCACATGCCGAAAGCGAACAAAAAAGCAGCTTTGTATAGTCTGTCACACTTTAGAAATGTTAAGTGCTGTTTTGATGAAATCTCATGAAAAATGATTTCCGACAACGACAAACGCTTTCCTTATGCAAGAGCACGCGAGGGTCCAGCTATGTCATAACGCGTGAAACTGAGGAATTCACCACTATTGTTTCTCGCCTCTTTGAAACCGTTCCGACGGAAATAAACAACAGCTTCACCTGTTTCAACCCGACCATATGTGCCTCTTAAGATTATCTCCGACAGGACAGGTGTGCCATATGGTCGAGCCGTGAAGCTACCTGTCGTTTTATGTAACCGACGCTATGTCTTGAAAACATCACAGACATTATCTTCGATGTATTTGCAGAGAGCGCACAGTATTTACAAAATAGAACAGACTACAAATATTACACCCAACAGTTCTTTGACAGGTACTTTGACACTTATGTACGAAGATATCTGATTTAAAGTTTGCGTTAGAACTCTTCGAGTGTCTACAATGTATGGCCAGTTGCAGATGGACAACGTCTAAGCTCAAGCCCCTTCCACATATGTCGTACGGCAAATTTACGAGTGGGGACATTCTTGGGACGATTCAGAATATGTCGTACAGAATTCAGTTGTTTTCTGGCGAAAAAAGGGTGTCGTACATCCTTGTCATATCCTCGCTGAAAACAGAAAAATACCGTATTTGACTGCACCTTTAGTCATTGAAAGAGTGTAACGGGTCGTCAACAGCTTTCAATTAGCATCCATTATTTTCTACTTCCTGTGTATCGTTTAGCAACTCAAGCGATGTTTAATTCTTTCTCCGTTGGTGGTGAAAACGTGGGCAAACTTCACTGTACACAAACACACACTTAATGAGATAGTGAGGATCCCCCCACGTGTGACGGGGTGACCTGTCCGCTGACCTATGCACACCTGTGCACACCTGTTGGAGATACCTGCTGTGCTCCACAGGTGGTGGTGCGGAGGTAGGACCATTGGTCATCATTACGTGATAATGCTCCCGCTGTAGGGAGTCCCGCAATTTGGGGGGTCCGGAAAACTGGGGGTTAGCTCGTGAGAACGCACGGGTCAGAGATCGCAGGGAGAGACCGATGTGGTCAGTTCTATTGATGTCCAGTTGAAACTCTTAAGATTTGCAATAATTGTTCTTTTTGCGTGTCTATTCTGCACTCTCCTTTAATCGTAAGAAATAAGGGAAAGAACACACTACAACAAGCATGTGATACATTCTAGTAGTACCGTCCACACAGCATCGGTATCAGATCTGTTTTAACATAAATATGAACGTGCAAAAATACCGAACGTCGGCTGTTTGCAGTCTAATAAAATAGTAAATGAAATAGAATCTTTGTCTGCACGACATGGGGCCACTGATTTCTTGTTTGAGACCGAAAAGTCTACAATGGCGAGACTGCAACAACACTTCTCAAGTCATAGAAAGCACAAGCATTTAAATTTGTATTCAAAGCGGTTTTCACATATTGATTCGTCGCATGACCATACTAGATCATTTAAAGTTGAGAAACAGATTGTATGACATAACGATGTATAAAAAACGAAACAGACTAAGTTTAAGCTACCCAGGCACAACAACGCCTTGGAGGTGTGAGTTCTCGTCACTCACCTGTCTGTCGTCTTGAGAAATCACATTCCTCCATCACCTTGGCATTTCTTAAGAGTGTGTCGGACTAAGGGCACTTAACATAAGACGTCCTTTAAAACAATTTACACGGTGTATGGCTTCTAAACGTACATCTGGTGTTCAGACCACACACGAAATATGTTGACATGACCATGTCCAGATATTTCCAATAGTCGGACCTCCCCAACCGCCCCTTCTCCAAAAGTACGGGCTGTTCCACTCGGAAAATTCGGGGGTGCATTGCAGCTCGAAGGATTCTAGATCATATTTCTGCTGTATCACAACAACACATTCTGAAGAAGTCCACAGTTACAGTTCTATGCATACAACAGCAGCTCTTTGCCATAGTGCAAAATAACAACAACCGTTCTTCCAAATACTCCAAATTGGCCGGTCCCATTGCAAGGGAGTCCTGCAAAAAACAGGTGTCCAGCAGGACCTCCCTTTGTCACCTCCGGCATGAATGTACAACACAAATCATTGATTACAGGGCAAGTAGGTCACGTCACCATACATCAGACACTGTTCTGTCTTGTTCGGATCTCTTGTGAGGTCGTGAATGACAACAGCTCAGTCAGTATGTAACATTTAGCTAATATTATACTGAGTTGTTCCCGATGATGTTCTTCAAAAAAATTAAGGACGCTCTTGAAATCGAACATCTTGGAAGAAAAGGAACACATTGAGCTCAAATGTGTCCTTCAAGCCGACCTTCGATAATTTATGGTTGGAAGACCCTTCCGTTTGAAACATCGAAATGACCCAAATCTGCTGACACACATGTAGCTGGGTGCAGGGGATCAGATATAACAAAACTGTAGCCCGCAAAGAACTTTTTAAAATCAGCCAACATTTATCCTATAATCTCACACCATGCACAATGCGTCCACAGAAGATGGACCAGTATTGATGTAAAGGGCATGCTTCTCCCAATCGAAAAAATATTGGGCGAAAAATGAGGTTAATTTGACCTTGGCGATTCTTTTACGAGTTCATCCAGAAGGTCACTCTATCGTCGTAGCTATTTTGCTTTTCCAACTGAGCTTAGTTATCACAGAAGCGGTAGCGATCACTGAGAAGAATTCTGACATTTGTTTATTCTAGAACAAACAAAAGGGGTTAGTCTAAGACTACTGCACTTGACTGGATGGGTTCACAGTTACTGGAGAACTTCCGGACAAAAGGGTTTCAGGATGTCTGGAGCGATAATATGTCATGGCAAAAGGTCATATCTTGGGGGGGGGGGGGGATACTTCAGGTCCGAACTTGAAGAAAGATAACGGCTTGATAGTATGCTGAGATAACACTGGATTCTATTGATTTGAACAGGTATATTGTTCACTGAAATTAATTCTAGAGGGGAGGGAGTTAGGCGGGTGGAAACTCGGTGAAGGACTTTTTGAAGGTTATTTCTTCTGCACTACCTTCACCCGAAGCTGACCTTAACTATGTACTCTATATGGCTGTGATTTGATTAAAGAGACGGTGCCACAACAAACGGTCTCAGCACCCTTGACATATGGCCTGGGAAATGTCGTCAACCACCCAGCAGAAATAGCTAACAACTTGTATGGCAATGGCGTTAGAGATTAACTCATTGAGATTAACTGAAAACTTGGAGACAACTTTTGAAACAGAAAAACGCTCATATCTGCAGATTTTGAAACAACACGTAGCAACTTATCACCAAACGAACAGTCATGGCGGTTTCAACTTGGCGGCTTCTGTTGCTACCATGTTAGGGGGGGGGGGCTGACGAGTCAAAAGAGTGTAAAAGGATGCAGTCCAGTTGTCCAATAGTTTTCAAGTTCCGTATGTTACCCTGGGTAACGGACACTACTTAAAGGCAGGAAATAGAAAATAGAGAAAAAATACCTGTAACAATCTTGAGAAACAACATCCAGTTGGGTGTATTAAAGTATTTTCCTTCCCGGTGAATATATTCCTTCTTCTTCCCACCAACCTGAACAGAGCAACACCCGAGAACAGGAACCAGCCAAACGCGAAACTCAATCCTACACAAGTGTTCTTCGCAAACGTCCGGACAGCTAAAGATCGGCGTCTCTTAGCCAATGGCAGAAGAGTATGATGGAGAAACCAGACTAGGCCAGGTCTTGACCGAACGATTTTTCAAGCACCACTCTTGATAAAGTTCCTCATGTTTATTTTTTGCTGTAATGAATGTCTTTGATGGCCTAATTTTCTCTTTCACCCCTTGACCAACATATCGGACAACCCAGAGATAAGGAAGGTGTAGCGCTCCAATGAGCTGGTCTTGATAATGTTTTAGAAACACTGTCTTTCTGAAAGACTGATCCTAATTTGGAAACAAATCGCCCATCAAAATGACTTTTATAGCCGCCAATAATGTTATCTCTTTTTTTCGCCGTGCCAACACGTCATCAGACACGAACACTCCATTTAACGTTTGGCAAATGAACTAAAATTAGAAAAAGAAACAAAAGACTGATGAGTTAGGACCCAAAGAAAAGTAACGTCCCTTTTATGCTCCAGTTGCTAAAAAGGCGCAGAGAAAGCTTCAGGGATTACAAGTTGATCCTTTTAAAGTCACGGTGGACTGGATCAAACGTCGCACCTTGCGCCTGTGTCAGCACTACAGCTTTAACTCCGACCGGGGTGCACCATGGGGTATTAAGGAATGTAAATACACGGCAGTTGTTGATCATAGCTGTGGATGGGGACAGGTGGGTGTTCTGGGACAGAGATGCTGGGAACGACACGGGCAAGGCCCGGTAGGTCTCACCCTGAAAACAAATCCCGTCAAGTCAGCTTGTATGGTAAACTCACACAAGGATTGTTTATTTGGCAGGGCAGGGATTACATGCTGCCTAGTGTTTTGTGGCCCTAGGGATTTTGAGGGAAGAGAAATATTGTTGGAAGGTCAACCTGGGTTGTTCTTTCACATCCCCTCTCAAAACTGCCACCTCACGTTTAAAGCCTTTTGGTGTAAAGTAGAAATAGAGAAGAGGAACTAGGAAAGGACGAAAGCCTACAGAGGTGACAAGTAATACGGAAAGGGTTAGGAGCGATTCATTACATCTCTGTGATGGATAACGTTCGATCAAGGAGGGAGAGTTAACGCTGACCAATTAAAGTCTTCTGCTAACGCATTTACGTCTTAACGGATGTAGTCATTCGGTATTAAGGTTGATACTGGGTAAACACAGACACCTGTGACCTGTCCGGATACTGCTGGTCACAGCTTAGACCTACAGCGTCAACTTAAGTCTCTGACCAAACAACTAGCAACAGGCCGGCAAGTTTGTTTTATCTATTTTTGTGTTTTCTTGCCCTTGTTATGTCTGTGCTCCATGATGTCCTCTAGAGTAATGGTTGATCGTACCTTCTCTAACTACAAAAGTTATGTCTCATAGCTTCTCTGTTCCTATCTAGAACAGAAACCAATACATGTACAGTCAATGCAATTGCGGATATAGGATGCGGACGTGCCGGAAAAATGGATTTGTTCCTAATCTCCCTGTACAGGTTGGGACGGTCCGTTGTTACGACAGTTAGAAAACGTTGTGATCTGTCCCCTCAGTATCTGCTTGGAGATCAATTTGTACCTTCCGCTAAAACCAGTATAAACAGTAACATTAAACAAAAGGATAGAAAATACACGACGAAACAGACGACACAATACACGACCATACACGATGAAAGAGACGACACAATACGACCCCACAACAAACCCACAATGTCGTCCTGCTCATCAAGAAGAGCCACTTAAGTGGAAATGTCTTCTTAAGCATGTCTTAACAAGAGTTCCACGACCTCATATCTCCATGAAATATGGTTTCCTGAACACAAATAACATATAATTGATGTGAAAGTCCAATCCTTTGGCAATGTTTCATGTCAACGCGTTATCATTAATTATGCATATGACCTGTACATTAACATAATATATGTATGGTGTTGTAAACTTTTAACTAACTTACACATGTCACAAGAAATTCCCATCAATGACCACTAAGGAATCATATAATTTTCATATTAATTATGCAAATGAGGTCTATATTTGCATAACTGGTATCTGTTGATATTCTACCTGCGATAGATTATACACATTACATGTATGACATTGACACATTACATGCATGTGTCAATGTAAAACACTGGAATTTCATAATTTTCTCATTAATTATGCAAATTAAGTCCTCATTTACATAATTTGCATTTAATCATGTACATCTCTGTGTAAGCTTCCTGCATACCAAAAATCATGATAATACGTTGCTCCTTTCTGGACTTATATGCTCTTAAAAATTTCTTCAAAAAACCCCCTGCAGTTCCAGCACAAGCTGCTAGGGGGACCAAACCCACACCACTTATTCCTGACAGGAAAAGCTATCTGCCACCAAAAAATCAAAACCATAGCATGTTCAGGACAAAAAGATACAAAAACCGGAAGTTCTGCTGCAGTACCAAGGTCAGCCACCAGGAGGCCCAGATTTGACCTTGACCTTTGTCTTCCTAAGACCTACCTACATACCAAATATCATCACCATCCATAAAGGCGTTCTTAAGTTATGCTCACCAGTAATTGGCGGAAACACACACAGACAGACACACACACAGACAGACAGACAGACACACAGACAGACAGACCCAAAACAATATCTCCATTTTTCATGGAGATAATAAGAGTCACCGACACCAGGACAAATAAACAGAAGAACTCACTCGTAACGGTCCTCGGTCGGCCTCGTCTGCCTCCGTCAGTCTGGGGTATGAAGTAATGTAGAGGAGCGACTGGTCACTGCTGGTCAGTACTCCTCACCGCTCTGTACAACAATGGCGACTTGTGATTCAAAGCATTGTACCGTGTGAACCCTTAAGTACCTTAAGACCAACAGAGAGCACACCTCTTCCCATGGGAGATCGTCAGACAGAAAAATAAATCATAGGCGAATATATCACCGAAGATCATTATGTCTGTTTTGATTTACATCAAATCGTTCATTATCTGTTTGTAATTTTCTAACAGGTAACGATCTAACAGGTTAGATCTTAATGCAATTTTCTAACAGGTAGACCTAAATGTCACTTGTAAAACCCAACATATATTAAAGTGAATAACCCTAAAACACGAGCTCCCAGTGAAATCGAGAACTGCAGAATACACAAGCCCCAACGTTTGCCCAACTTTGAAACCGTTCCAATGGAAATAAACAATGGATGCACCTGTCCTACACACCCTGAGACAGACCCTAACAGTGTCAGTAATGTACTCCCCACCCCCTCCGCGAATCACCATAATTCAGTTTCAATTGATAAAGCTTACAGTCTGTCCAACCGTTGTTGTGTATCTAGATTTGGGACAATCCAGAACAATACAATTCAATAGACTAGAGTACTGATGATTTTCCAGTGCTTTCGAGTTACGATATTTGCAGATTTCTGTTTCCTCGACTGAAAGTAGTGCTAGGCCGGGGACACTTTCATACAACGTACTAGATGAATCTTATTCAATGTATGCCGATGGTGTCGATTTTCCAGACTTCAAAATAGATGATTTATAAACTTTTCAGTGAAATATCCTGACAACCAAACGACGTTGCGCCGTCCCACCGGCCAGGCATAGCCTTATCAAACATGTTCCACTCAACGGTTCTCTGGACAGGTCAAAGGTCTGGCCCATCTTGGACATGTTTATTTTGTCTACAACAGAAGTATTTTATCTAGACAACATTTACTAATCCTGTAACTTGTCACACACGTCTATCTGTGCAGATGTAACATCGTAAATTGGGTGTAGTTTAGTCTTGGGTCTTACCATAGCATGCTTTGTTTACAATGATAAGAAGCAGTCTGTTTCTTACTTTACCTGTGTTGTTAGAAAGGCCACCTGTACTGTAATAAGCGCAAAACGACCAGTCCCCACCCCAGTTCAAGAAAAGACAGATATGGTACATTCTCTCGAAAGTATTACATTTCCCGTAGATTACATTTTACCGTGTAGGTCTTTTACAAGAAAACTACCTTCTCTCTCTGCAGCTGGGTACATTTATCATCTTTCAGTTAAGTGCTAAAAGAGTCTTCCGTCTTAGCTCATGTTGAAAATATAATTTTTATGATGATAAAGTGACAGGAAAATGGTCAGAAGGAAAACCGTATCGTCTGGCAGGGAAAACAGGTGGCTGACATCCTCCAAATGTTTCACTTAGACAAGATACGTCTATCTGCTCCATCCACAAACAACGTCTACGAAGGCCCCATAGGTGCAATCAAATATGTTTGATGATCACAGACCAGCCATCTTTCCTTTCTCGATGCTGCAATACTTTAGTGGTGATGCAGTTCTGGAATTTACGCAACAGTAACAGCCAGAACCCTACCCGGGATGCGTTTGACAGATGCACAAACCTACCCACCGCGAGTTGAAAACAAAATCCATGTCAAGAGTGGATTAGCTACCTGTCAGGAACAGTACACAAACACAACTTTCCAGGTAATGGAGGAAATGTTAGCTTCCCCATTCTGTTCTTAAATACTTTCTTAAACACCAGACGTACCGTAGATGGAGAAGAGGTCCTCTGAGGGTTTTACCCAACATAAAGAAATCAGGCTTCGCTCCAATGATACTTGGTATCATTACAATCGATACAAGCGCTCCAATTCCCACGGTATTCTATCTGCATAATTACATTGTGAAACAGTCACTCACCTGCTCCGTGTGGTATTAGCTTGTAACATTAAACCTTCAAAAAAGCCAGGGGCTCCCAGTCGAGGCGTAACATCAAGAGCGCTGTTGCAGCAATAGTGTGGAACTCTCGACCACCGACCGCAGGACACCACCAGCTTTGGTAGAGACAACAGTTACAACTCAAGGGCCTGTTCACCCGGCTAGCATCGCAAGGACACGTTTGTTTGTGTGTGTGTCTTTTTCACATAAAGTCAGCCCGAAGAAAACATTTCTCTGCGAATGAATCACTCGCGCCCTTTTCCTCACAGCACCCCTCTCAAACGATCGTCTGCGTTTATCTCAGGAACAACTGCGACATAACAAACTCAGACATATTTCAGATAAGGGACAGCTTACTCTTAGCGAAGCTAATTTTTTAATCATTTATATTGTGTGTATAAGTGCCTCTTCTCGGGAAAGAAGTCGTCACAAATTTGTCTTCACAGAGGAACTTGAATCGGACAGAACGTTGTTTAACAAACGCAGTAATATTTAATTTGGAGGAAATTCCTGTCTTGTCTTTTTTACACGCAAGCTTCAAAACATAAGGTCATGTTTTTAACATCACATTTGTTCACCCGGGAACGTCTCAAAACATGTCTATTTCGGACGACAGTCATTATGCTGTAACTTGCAGAGCGACGTGACTGTTGAAATGTTACGTGTTCTGTAGACCATTGTGCTGAACTTGATGTTCGGGACCGTGCAGCTTTGCTGAGTTTGAAGATATTGTAATACTTAAGGTCATTATTTCTTTTCTCACAGCACTATATCTTATAACACTAGTTTTATCAACACATGCGGATAGAATTTCTCTCTAAATCAAACAACTGGACTTTTCGCCAGACGTGTTATTGTCAGGAACACGTGGAAAAATGTACAACTTATGAGTCATGGCGCGGCACGATATGGAACTATTCCAACGCACCTGTCAGTATAAACCTAGGCGAGGCATGTGGGCATATCGCGGTGGGGATGGACACCGTATCATCGTCATAGATTAACAGGAAATTTATGGTAACTTCATTTGAAGGCATGTTTCTGCGTGCATATATAAGTTTACGTCGGAAAAAGTCATATTTTTCTCATATCTTAAAACCCCAAGCTACAACCCCTCGCCCCTTTTGCGGTTCACAGTGATGTAAGTACAAAGTGAGGTAGACGATCCCCAGGCGTTGAGAGTGAGTATGTAAGTATATCAGGTATGTAAGGAGGTACATAGATTTGTTGAGTCTTTGTGGGGGGCCCAAATGTTCCATGCTTGAAGCAGAATCCGACCATATATTACAGGTCGAGTATCTAAACATTGGGTAAACATTGGAATATGTTACAGGGGCACCAATGATCCATACATTTATTTGAAGCAAGCCCAGTGTGCGTGTAGGGGGTTATGTTGGTAGATCGCTTGTTTGAACGAAGGTATCCTCGCCAAAATCAAGCAGCAGCCAGCAATGGGCATTCTATTGAGATAAAAGGATTTATACGAATTTTTCCTGTATCCAATCGCTAAAGTTATGCAGTAAAGCTAAACACGAGACGCCCAGATCTGGGCTGAGCACCAAAACTTTCGATAAAAATGTCAAACTCCACTTGACAAACGACAGTTTCCAGTAACAGAACCGAGATACCAAAAACTGCCCTCGCAGAAACAGTGTTTCTTTTCAGAGAATTCTGATGCAACGTCGGAATGGCTTCAAGAGCCTTGTGGTCTGAAAGCGTAGAATACCCAGGATTCCGTGGGATCGTCAGCACAAAAGTCTCGTCCGAGCTACCTGCCAATCATTAGCTTGTCGAGGCGAGGTGTGGTCTCTGTAAACCGCAGGCTAAAGCTGACCCTAGGCGATTTGTGACCTTACACCTGGCAGGGGTCGACAATTAGTCACAGTGCGTTTGGGTCTCTTACTGATGGGGATCCAGTTCTCTGAGAACGTTTCTAAGCTAGTGTTTTACTGAGGACTGTATCGACTGGAGGCCTAGGGATATCGGTGGTTTGGTCCGACTCCTCACCCCCAATACATCGTCGTGACGGCCGGGAGCATGGAAAGGCAAGTGCTCATATTAACAACTGTCGCTGTTCTTATAATCACTAAGTCTTCGGCGTGGACGGTTAAGACTGATCGTCGACACAAGAGGACCTGCGAATGTAGCTTTGTTCTGCCGTACAGTCCTTCGGAGTATCTCAACACCCGCGCCGAGAGCAAATCGTGTTCGGTACGGTCAGACGAGCTAGTGGAGCTCAGAAAAGATGTTGGTTTGCTGCAGAAGGTACAGATCGGAGAACGAATGCGGTGTAACAGTTTTGCGGGACAACTAGCTAACGTGACAGCCCTCATGTTTCAACTAGAGGACCAGGCACATCAGCAAGAGACGTATCGGTCTTACTACGAGAAAAGACTTGAGGCGTTCTCAGAAGAAAACCTGCAGTTGCAGCGAGTTCTTACCGGACAAGAAAATGTCATCAAGTTTTTGGAGGGTCGTCTGGGGGTCTTGCAAGGTGGCATGGGGAAAGTTAGCGATCTGAACCGCCGCGTGGAGGCCATGGCTCAAGAGGAGACCAAAAAACGGGAGGAAACATTACAGAAGATGGACGAATTCGAGAGAAGGGTGCAGGTCGCTGAGGAGAGCACGAAGGCTTTCTTGTGGCTCATGACAGAGACTCTTTCGAAGATTCCTGCCGCTGAAAGGAGGATAATGCAAGGGCTAAAGAAGGCGAAAACGCCCATAGCTGGCTCAGCACTCTCAGCAGAACGTCTGAGCCCGCGGAAACGTGGGTCAGTAGGCCGGGGACACCCGACACACGGACAGGTAGAAGACGACTACATTTTGGACGTCAAGCCGAGAAGATGAGCCAAAAACATACGCCCAGAACTTTGTTGACATCACAGTTTATGTTATAGTCCTTGCCGTACCATATGGATGACCCCATATTTGTCCTGGCCTTGTACTACATTTTGGTATGAATGCGGTTCCTTTGAGATAGTAAGACAGGGTTGTATTTTCCCCCAACAGCACTTGAAACATCTTATCAACATATGCAGGTCTTTGTAAATATTTACCACACTATCTCGGACAAAAGGCATCCTAGAAATATGCGCGACTACTTTGGATAAGAATTTTGAAAGGAATACAAATAGTTTGGTTGTAGCTTGCGTGTTGTATGAATGGTAAGTCTTTGTCCATAGAAAGTTGTATCTATTGTCCGAGGTAAAATCTCCGTGTCTGGATGAAGTACAGGGTGCGTGTGACGGTGGCTTTGCGGTTGAGCCGCGAGCCAACTCTGGATGTGCCGCCGTAGAAACAGGGCGGGGATGTCGTCTGTCTGGAAACTGTGTTAGTTTACACACGGGTCGGTTATTACCAGAAACGCAACGTCCCGAAAGTGTGCAGTGTTTGTTTTTCCTTGGCATTTGTAGCTACAAAGCGAGGGCCCTTGGTGGTTGAACTGATGGCTACCACTTGTTAGATGTTTTATGTTAAAGCCATTTGTAACGTACAACCGATTGAGTTCATTTGTACAGAACTGTGTCCGACAAGAGACTGAAAACAAGTTGTCCTGGATATCACAGGAAATCCTGGGGAGGGGTGGAATTTGTGAATTTGTCATGTGGATAATTTTCTACTATTAGTAAATGCCAAATGCCTAATCAAGACCTGCAACAGATTATGAGATACAAAAATGCATCTTTCGGTATTATTTTTGCATTAAAGGCTGCACCTATGTATGATTTTGTCTCTGAACTTATATGCCTTTTAGAAATCCAGCACGACAGTTTTCTGTGATAGCTTAGACATTACTGGTATCAGTATAATCACAACTGGACTGGGATTATGCTAGATTGTGCACGCCTTGTGGTAATGATGTTATCGTAGATAAGAAGACCCCCTTTATATCCTCTCCTCAATTAAGGCGAGCTTACTCGCGCATGACGCCTCGCAGTCACCAAAATACAATGGGACACCTGCAGTCGGATCTTGCATTAAGGTGTTTTCAGAAAAAGACATGAAGAAAGTTAACACAAAGAGAACTTTGGTGTGTATAGTACCATGTATCCGCTTATCATAATCTGATCTAAATATTCAACATCAAAAATAACTTCAACCTTTAAAGAATGCCGCTTTTTTGAGAATGGATAAGCTTTCCAATTTTCCTCAGGTGAGCTAATGAGGTAGTTACTAAAAAGGGTATAATTTAGTTCGTTTTCTGTAATTGCTATGAAAAGCTGGTAATGGCCAATCACCCACCAACGCCCATCACGAATGTCTTGGTGAATACTCCAAGTTGTTCTTCTAGAAATGACGTATGTTAACACGAAGAAAACAAATCATAGTCCGTGTAGGCGTCTTGACATTATCAACTCCGGGCGGGTAAAGCTACACGCCGTTTTGACGGGATTTTCCAAATCTGTTGCGTGCAGAAAACCATGATAATATGGCGACGATTTCGCGCATGGGCAATTCTATTATGACATTAAAGGGAGGGGGTCCTACAGATAGTAACTGATTATTTACCATCATTTTATCCTGGCGTCCCAGGCTTGCCGTGGGTTCTAAACAAATAACAAACAAACAAACAAACAAACAAACAAACAACCTAATAGCTTGGTGAAATCATTACAATCGGCATATTAACATGACCTGCATCTCTTCAAATGCAACTGACATTACAGTATGTCACGCAAGATCATCCATTGAGATCAACTCATCAAAAAAAGTTAACATCAACTAATAAAAAAAAGTTAACATCATAATTCTGTATGGTACAAATAAGGAAAGTCACAGCACATATGCAGACTCCACAGTGCCTATACAAGTTGTGACATGTTTGCGTGAGACTAACTCTAACGAGATAGGTTACACAGAGACAGTGCCTCCAGGGAGTCATCCTACAAAGGACGGAGCTCTTTTCCAGACTCCATTGCAGAAACCACATGGACGGGAGGTAAACAGGAAGGGTACAGGAAGGAAACCGGCGGGAAAAGTTTGAGGAAAAAAGGACGCCTTGAGTTATACAAATACGATGTATTATATGGCTGAAATAGCATGTAAGTATGTGTGCGCGTGTCTGTGTCTTATTAAATGGAATGATCCCATACAAGACCAGGCTATAGACTTACTGTCCCTATGACCTAACCACAGGGAACACCTGTGAATCGGCTAGTTAAACCTTCTCACTTCAAGGAAGTGGGAAGGACCGCTGAAAACCAGTTATTATAACTTTTTAGATCAGAAAGATAAGGTACTAGTATCTGGGGCAAACCGTCCTACCACAGTTTAAATGTGCACAGATCAGTAAAAACCCAAGGGTCACTGCAAAAATCTGTTGGGTTTTTTTATGAATGGTGGGTTCTTAACATATGGAGTAGGTCAATGCCTTCAGTAACATAGGGCTTCCTTTTGCCCATAAGTTGATTTGAAGGAAACTGTAAAGAGAATGAATGACTTTTCCACTAAAAGTACCTGGTATTCATCACAATTTTGTCTGGAATTTATAAAACCTGAGAGATAACCAAGGCTGAGATATTAACTACAATCTCTTACAAGAAATATTACAGGGAGAAAGTCTTTTATAAGTTTTTTCTGTGTTTATTGTTGCCTGTAATTCACAAAGCATACAGGTGACCAGATAGAGCTATACAGCAGTGCAGCATACATTCTAGCTATGTGTATACATTGTACATGTTGTTTGGTCAGCCATATTTAACAGTTGTGACTGCACAATAGACACTTAGCCCAAATAGTTAAGGACAGGAAAGTGAATTATCAAGAGGAGAGAGGTTGAATACATGTTATTTCATGATAGGTTTTGTGGAGCCATAAACAAAGAAGCATCCCCAAAACTTAAATAAAGCTTTGGACAGGTAAAATGTTTGTTGAATGGGTCTGTGTCAAGATTTTGTTACATGTAGTAAAAATGACTGTGTGTGATCTTGATAGCCCCATCACCCACAAACCAACATGGCAGCCCTTTTGAAGCAGAAGATTAAAGATTACAACACTGCAAGCTTCTTACTCAGCGGTAATGCCTCTTCAGGTACAAGTTTGTACGTGATGGTGTGCGTGTACACAGATACAGGTCTGATCCTCTGACATTTCAGCTACAAAGAGATACAGCTCTCCTTCGAGGCATATCCACAAGCACTGTACACGAATAGTGAGGGAGGTTTATCAGAGGATTTCACCATTGTACATATCTGTATGGCCTTTTTTCAACCTTACATGAGAAATGCACTGGAACAAGCTGATAGAATGCTACATGATAGCATTTTTCTTATCTTCTATTAGTGAAAACAGCTCCACACTAACAAGCATTGGCACTTTGAAGGCCGCACCACCTTACCATGTAAACTCTGGTCATTTTTATCTAATATTCAAGAGAGGAAAAAGCACTGTCAAGACCTTTCTTCAATGGACAATGGGAGAGCTCACCACAAGATTGGAAATACACCATGGATTTTGTGGTCATCAGAGAAGGCAGTAATAACAGATTTCACCTACCAGACAACCTATCAGACCTCTCAATGCAAACTCTTACTTAAGACACACACGTACTCTTCTCAGGCTATGATAAAGCCTGCTCTCCAAAATGACATCCATTCAGTTTTTTCACTGCAGTGCAGGAAAACATGTTGGATGTTTGAAGTGACAGCAGAAATTCTGTAAGGATGACTAGGCAGATTTCAGCAGCCTGGAATGAAATTGCCCGAGAAATAAAAAAGGAAAAGTAAACTAAATATAGGTCAAGGAAACAGCTACAACCTTTCATCAGAAATGGCAGAAAACTTATTCTGATTTTGACTTACGTTCTGATTTGCCAAGTAGACATCAGGCTGCAAAAGCTAGTAATTTTGTCTTTTGCACAAGTGCAGCTTTAATATAGCATCGACTGTGCTTTCCTGGACAAGATAATGTTCACAATTTCCCCTAACTACTGTGAGTCAATGACAGTCCATAAAGACCCTACATTGTGATTTTCATTTGTGGGACACTTAGTCCACACCAAGTATGTGATTGGACCTGTAAGACATTCAAACTCTCAGACCTCTTGTGAAGCAGCAAGGGGAAAATTTCCTTTGCAAATTTTGTAAGCTTTGAGAAGGTTTCTATCATAACTGCCATGATACAAACAATATATAGTCAATTGTTTCATCTATCTATCACAAACTAATACAAGGCAAATGTTAGTGGCATACATGTATACTGTACACTAATGCTGTCCTACAATACAATCAGATCTTTTGGTAGACTACATGTGTATGAGGAAGTTGGAACTAAATGTTCCCACCATGAATACTGTGCTGTACATGTAGTTCTGTTGAAAGGTGTACAATAGTGTGGAGATACAGTTTCTAATACATGTATGGCCATAATACCCCCCTTCCCAAATCTCAATCTAGCCAATCTGTTCCCTTCCCTTTAAAGTGAAAGAAACTTATGCATCTCTGCACAGTGAATGTGTGTCAAGAAGATGCATGAATTTTTCTGTAACTCCACATAATATCTTTAGAATGAAGGGAATAAAACAAAGTAGTGTGGTGGGTACATGACAAGGATTTCTGCATGACATCGTGCCCTGTGACGGTACATGTCCAATCCTGAGCAGCACTGACGAGGCAAGCTACATGATCTGGAAGATTTTCTTCAGCTCTATCATGAGCTGCCAGTCTGTCTTGGTCATGTCCTCTCGGAACCAATCCTTGATGGCATCGATTCCTTCTCTACTTATCTGTAAGCAGAGAGAAATGATCATAAAAAACCTCATGACAAGAAAAGTAATTCATTATTTGACTAGTGGCATGCATAGGCTTCTCTCTTAGCAGTTTAGCTAAATGCTTCACAAGAACTAAAATAATACTTTAACAGTCTGTACTTGTATATAATAGAGCTTACACACAACAGTATAACTACATGGAAACATTATGTATGTCTTCAGCTACCTTTGTTAGACTTACCTTGCTAAGGAGAATATCTTTTTCGTCAAAGTGTCGGCCGAACAGTTTGGGTGTTTCTCCTGGAGTGTTCTCTATTTTCACACAGACTTCGGAGCCTTTCCTGGCGAGGTCGACTTGCTTGTGGTTCACTTCTAGACTAGTCACCACGCCCAGGTCAAGAACCTAAACAACCAAAGTCAGCAGTTATCTTTGTCTCTTCTAACAGTGTCTTTCTTGAAATAAAGAAATGTCAGTCATATGTTACCACTAACACAAAGGGGAAAATCAGATGAAGAATTTTTTATGTGTCCCCAGCTTGGACAAAAGAAAACGGTAGTTGGTACACATGTGATGGTGGATATATGGGATATGAATCAAAATCCAAAGACATGTAAAATGTGTGCACCCCTAGTGGGGAACATAAGGACTGCTTAAGACTGAAACAGTCTGTTCAGAACAGTGTAGACTATTTCCTAATTGCCAGTCCCAAAATGTGATACTACAGTGATTTTAAAAGCTTACCTTGTCATCTTTCTTGACACATATCAGACTCCCCTGTCTGACCACACCGGCTTCAACGTTCACACCTACAACTATGGGGTCCCTGGAGTTAAAGACACAGTTTGGCAGGACACGCATCTTGCACGGGAAAATGGCAACATGTCGTAATTCCTCCTGTATACAACAGAAAAACAGTCAGATGAATCAACAGCCTACAGTAGTCTTTAAACACATTTGTTGTATTCAAATATTGCAGTAATGACTAAGCTACTGACTGAGAGAGAGAGAGAGAGAGAGAGAGAGAGAGAGAGAGAGAGAGAGAGACTGAGCTACAAAGGTAGTCTGTATCAAAGGTGTGAGACTGACTGACACAGAGAGACTGCAA
The DNA here is from genome assembly GCA_013266295.2 of Branchiostoma floridae x Branchiostoma japonicum. Lineage (NCBI taxonomy): Eukaryota > Metazoa > Chordata > Leptocardii > Amphioxiformes > Branchiostomatidae > Branchiostoma > Branchiostoma floridae x Branchiostoma japonicum. The sequence goes on along the minus strand of CM023827.1, from coordinate 10,102,609 downwards.
AAGTAGATTATCGGTATATCAAAGGTGCGGTCTGACCTGTTTTTGTTTCTTCATGTCGTCCCTGTACTGCATGAAGCTATCAAACAGGTGGTAGATGATGTCTGCAGTGAAGACACGGATTCCGAGACTGTCGGCCAGTTCTTGCGCGTCACGCTCCACGCGTACATCAAACGCTAGGATCACTGCATATCTGAAACAGAAGCATGAAGAAGATGTACGCAATGTACACATACCCTACTAATCTAAAAACCTTAAACATTTTTTTCTATCAAAGCTTCACAGAAGTTGTTTACCATTTTTCATGATCTATCCACATGCTTCATTGTGTTTTTCCCTGTGTATAAAGAAATACTTCTTCTTTTTCCCCTAAAGAACCAAAAAAGTATCTCCATGTATTGTGTATAGAGGTATGTCTACTTACTGACTGTCATGCTCCAACATAATGGAGGCCTTCATCACATCCTTCTTATGGACTGGTCCAATGTTGATTCCTGCAAACTGTCAATAAACCACACATTAATCCATTAAAACCACAAATTAATCCATTAAAACCACAAATTAATCCATTAACTTGTTAATCCACAAGACTGTACATACATATTTCAGTCCTCAGTCCACACTTCTTTGCAAACATTCATGGCAAATCTAATCATTTCTTTATTTCTCTTATTGTGCCCAAGGTTCACAGTGCTTACTGGAATTTTTGAAGTCTTGAGGAACTCCAGGAGTGCTTCCAGGGATCCGAGGGTGGATGCCTGTACGTACACGCCCCTCTCCTGTACACGTATGGTCTCCAGGGTCTGCTTCAGGATACGTGCTACCTCTTCCTATGGGACAATATAATCATATGAAAGATACTCAAATAGCCATTTCATTTGGTGTGTGGTGTTATTTCATTATCTACCTGGAAGGAAAGCACAGTCTTAAAAATTTTAATTAAATTTGTCTGCTGAAATAGCTTGAGGTTGATTCTTAACCTCCTACCAGCTACTTTATGTTGTAAATTAAACACCCTCAATACAAGGATGTACCCACCAGAGGGAGGTTACCTAAAGCCCTTCATTTTTAAATAAGTGCAGCCATTTTCCCTTACCCACAAATCCAGCAGCATATGCCAATGGCGGAACCATACTTTTGAACATTTTCAAAACAACTTTGCAATATACTTCTGATATCATGTTGTGTACCCACTTTGCAAATTTCCACTTCATCTTCTTTGTAAGCCACCAAGAGTGGAGTCCCTGCCAAGGCCCTGTCCAAGTCTTTAGCCAGAACCTTGACTCCCTGGGCACCAATAATCTCCTTGTGGGTCTCATACTTGTTCTGAAATAGAACATTCATGTCAGAGAATGGTACACTTCAGAATGTACACAGCATCCCATTATCTGTTTCCTCTGTTTACTAGTGTCCCCAAGGGAGAAAATGTTTCATAAGGCAGTCAGTAGCATTTTAAACACATTGTATCGAACAACATAAAGACACTAGAAAGTAACTCCGAGTGTTACCTTGACTCTGAGCTCCTTGAGTGGCTGTGGCATGAGCAGACTTCTGATCTGGGTGACAATAGGGCCCTCCTGTCCTGCAACAACGATTGTCTCCCCCTCGTGTAACCTCCCATTCACCAGGATAACGTCTATTGTTGTACCCAGACCTGTAATCTGTTTCACCTATGGCAAAGAAAAAGTAGAACTACAGTACACATTTTGAGAAAATACTGTTTCCTTTGTTGATGTTCGTCTCACAGGCGACAAAAAGTAGCAGCCTTGGCCAACCATCTTAATTGTTCTTATGTTTTGACAAAAATGTTAAAGTCAGATCTCGTCTTGGAGTTCTCTTGTCACGTGTTCTTTTGTTGTGGCCTTCCTATTGTGATATCTGTGAAAGAGACTGATTGCTATATAATGCCATTGTCCCTATTGAGTAAATTTGCTGCAGTGTTTTAGCAAATCACTAGGTGGCAGTCATGAACAGTCCAGGGCATTACCTCTAGTGTTGTACACTGAAGGCTCTCACTGAAGGCCAGTCTCTTGGCCAGCAGAGTCTGGGACAGCTCCACTATCAGGCCCATCAGGTTGCCCATGCCGTCTCCGGAGTGTGCCGACGTCGGCACCATGGACACAAAGGTTTTGGGGTCTTTGTTCTCATAGAACAGTGCCACATTCATACTCTGTGGAGGTACAGAAGGAAAAACATCAGAACTTCTGTTGACTGATGGAAACAACCCAGTCTACGACTATGCAATCTACAGGATAAGTATAAAGTTGTGTTGAAAACTGACCTGTTCTGCAAACTCAGTGACGGCAACTTTCACCCTCTCATCAAACTCATCCTTAGTGTTTCTCTTCTGTTTCTTTATCGTGTCACGAACATCGGTGTTTGGGCTGGGTTTCCACTCGTACAGGCGGTCAATCTATGCAGGCATAAAAAAAGGGAAAAGAAAAAAGTATGCTTCAATACTATAGACAAGAAGTTTCTGAAATAACAATGCAAGATCAGAAAACACCTACATTTATATGTTGTTTAAAAAGATGTTCCCTTTCATGCCAAATATCAATGTAAGTATAGAGAAAAGCCAGACATTCCTACCTTGTTCAAAGCTATAACAAAAGGAGTCTTCCTGGCCTTGAGTAGGTTGAGCGACTCTATAGTCTGTGGTTCCAGTCCGTGCATGATGTCCACCACAAGGATGGCGATGTCACACAGCGAAGAACCACGGGACCTCAGGTTACTGGGTAACAACAGTCACATACTTACTGACAGATCTTCACTTGTGTAACATTAGTAACGTAACTTACATGTACTTAATTGTACTTCATTTAGTTTCTACAGCTAGTGCTGCTAAATACATGAGTATTCAATCTGTCAAACAAGAACTGACTGCAGCTTGAACAAAGAATGCTATCCATGTGGGTCAACTTGCAGTCCAGATCTGATCAGACAGGTGTCTCACCTGAAGGATTCGTGGCCAGGTGTGTCGATGATCAACAGCCCAGGGAGCTTGATGTTCAAATCTGAGAACTGGAAGAAATAACATTCTGTTTTAACACCAATCCCATCTTTTTTCTTGATCTATGTGTCCTAACCTATGATTGGTCAAAATTTGAGGCATTAAATGTTACAGAGTATACCATTGGAGAATATTTGTCATAATTACAAAATGGCTGAATGTTCTGTGTTACCTTCCTGACCATCTTGGCCTGTTCCCTGATAGCCTCTACAGGCACCATAGTGGCTCCTATCTGCTGTGTGATGCCCCCTGCCTCCCCATCCTGCACATGGGTGTGTCTGATCTGGAACCAACACAGAAACATCGCTGTTATCCATAGGTTCAGACTATTCTGCTTTGAAAATCCTTAAGGAACAGCATTAGCACCTTTACAACTAATGTAACAAAGCACAGCCTATGTATACAGCAGCTAACCTTGTCTAGGATCTTAGTTTTCCCTGTGTCCACATGTCCCAGAACCACCACCACGGGAGAGCGCAGCTTGTCAGTGGTCCTGTTCTTCTCTGCCTGCTCTTTTCTTTTCTGTAATAAAAAAAAGGTATTTACACCAAATAATCTAAGATGTAAGCATACCAACTTGAGCTTACCCAAAGTCCAAAAGAACAAACTACAGATCTTGTCAGGTCCTAGGCATAATAAACTTCAGATGGTATGCCACCAATTAAAGAATATATAGGATACAACAAGAACGCTTCTCACATCTATTCTGGCCTGTGCTACTTCTCTGGGACTTAAAGATGTTTCCCAGAGGTCTTCTTCACTCCCTGACTCAGATTCTGACTCTGATTCTTCTTCTTCATCATCATCTTCTTCTTCTTCCTCGTCCTCCTCTTCTTCTTCTTCTTCAGTCTCTTTGCTTTCTTGTCTTGACACTTGATCGTCTTGTTTCTCCTGCGATAAATAATGGATATATATATATATATATATATATAATATGTGAACAAGGAATTCCACACATTATGATTGGCTATCAAACAATAACAAACATACAGGAGCTGAAAACACCAGCATGTCAACATATTGTTTACCTTTTCAACTGCAGGCACTGCTTCCTTGGTATTAGGTGCTTTTTCTGCTGTTTCTTTCTCTTTCTTCTCTGCCAATTTTTTCTCTGTAAAAAACAGACAAGAAAGCCAAATCTTTAGTCTTCTTCATTGTCCAATTCAATAGAGAAACTATTTTTTTAAAGCTACTATGCCTAAAACTATCTCAAGTTGTTTAAAAGATGAGAAAATCCTACCTTTCTTTGCTTCATCATCACTGAGCATCTCTTCCCAGTTATCCAGCTCTTCCTCTTCTTCTTCTTCCTCCTCCTCCCCCTCTGCTACCTGCTCTTCCTCCTCCTGTACTTCCTCCCCTTCTGCTGCTACATCTGCTGCCTCCTCCTTTTCTTCTTCTTGTTCCTTCACCTCCTCTGTTGGAACTGTGGGTTCCTGATTTTCAACTGTAGTTACAAGAAGACAATATTTCAATGTCTTTTCAGTAACATTGATGATCATAGAATGAACACAAGTCAAGACAACAGGATTACAACCAACACAATAATTGTTCGATACACAAAAATGCATTCTCATCCAGAGCTGAATTTTCTCATTATATTCAATGACCAAATGCTACCCACCTTACATGTACTTTCCATACTACAAACAAATGCTACCCACCTTACATGTACTTTCCATGCTACAAACAGAACAGCCATCCCTTAGATTACAAATCTTACCTTTCTCTTTCTTTTTGTTCTTGTTCTTGGAACCATATCTTACTGGTTTCTTCTGTACTTCATCCTTACTGGGAACGTCAAAACCTGAGGACAGAAGAAGGTGCTAAATGAATTTCTGGAAAAAAAAAAGCTTGTCACATGGTGAGAAGTTCCAAATGTCAGAGATGAATGTGTTACTTGTATGATAATCTTACCTTGAGCCCTCATGGCCTCCAACATTTCCTCGGCACGTTTACGCTGCTGTTTCTGTGCCGCTGTCAGGAGCTTGCCTTCCTTCTTGAGACGTTCCTTACGTTCCTTTTCTTTCTGTTTCTTCTTTTCCTTCTTTTCTTTCTCTAGTCTTTCCTATGTGATATTAAACAAGAACAATCATTGTATAATCAACATCTCTACCTGCAGTAAGCTCAAATCTATCGAGACATATTTACTTACAGAACACAGCTAGCTCAAACAGTCTTCATTGAAATGTACCAGTATATTTTTAAAGTTCACCTGTTCTCTACGTGCTTCCTCTGCTTCTTCAAGTCTGCGGATCCGTTCGTCTTCCTCTCTCTTTAGTCTCTCTTCTTCCTCCTGTTTTATTCTCAGGGCCTCCTGCATGGCCTTCACCATGGCCTTGCTGGGACCTACAAATTAGTTATAAAGAAAACAGAAATGTGTTTTTAGTTACATGTTCCACTCACTACATGTACATCATTACTATGTATTCCTAAGTGTGCTGTGTACATGTATCTCTTTATTACTTTAGCATAAATGCATTGTATGATTCTGTACCTTTTCTTTTCTCCTCCTTCTCCTCTTTCTCTCCCTTCTTCTTTTTCTTCTTCTTTTTCTTGTCAGTAGCTTCATCTGCTTCCTCTCCTCCTGGTGTTGAGAAGAACAAAAATAGGTTTCAAAAAAAGTACACAGGCCTTTTTATACGTCTATAAATGCAAGATACTTGACTGATAGCTTAAGGCATTTAGGTGATGTTTTCCACATGTAATCAAGAACCATTCTATCATAATGAATAAACCATATCTTCAGATAGATTACACACATCAATTCAAAACTACACTATAGGTTTATACTCAACGACAAAATAATAAGTATAATATTAACCTTCCTCCTCCTTAGCAGCACCCTCCTCTGGAATGGAAGTCTCAGCCTTGTCCTCATCCTTTCCTTCTTCAGTTTTCTCAGTCTCTTCTTCCTTCTTTCCTCCGGCCTTCTGGGCAGATGTTTCCTTCTTGGCCCTTTCTTTCTTCTTCTGTTCCTCTTTCTTTTTCCTTTCTCTTTCTTTCTTTTCTGCTTTTTTCTGGGCTGCAGTTTTCACAGTAGAACCTGTGTCTTCAGGTTCATCTGTGTCCTTTGCAGGTGTTTCCTTTACTTCTTCCTGGAGACATAAAAGACCAGGACGTCTATAACTACCAATGTATCTATTCTGTTTATTTGCAATGACTTGATGTTTAGAGGTACATTGTACATGAAGCCAGCAGATAGTTTTAGATCAACGATATGGTTATGAACACTTTAAATGATATCATATCAGACTCAAAAATGCAATGCTATCTAACACAATGTAGACATAGGTATAGCACAAAATACTGTCAACCCAAATGATAAAGATATGCACATAGTCCTACCTTGTCCCCTTCAGAAGGTGTGTCTGTGGTCTGTGGTTCTGTTCCATTGGGCACAGCTGCATCTGATTCTGAGGGTTTCTCCTCCTGTGTTTCACCCTGTGCTTCTGTGGGTTTGTCTGCGGGTTTACCAGTCCCTTCTACACCCATGGAGAGGGCCTCCACCTCCTCTAACAAGTCATCCTCCCTGGAGGAGCAATAAATAATCCCTTGTCTGTATCTGTATCTGTATAGCCGATATAACTGCCCCTCAGTGTAACATACCAGCTTTGTCTTTATCATTCAACTGCTATGTGAGACTCTTCTGAAGTATCTAAAAGACTAAGCTCTACTTTTGATCAATGAATGAATTTCAGAATAGAATTTTTTTTCCAAATTTTGTTTCTCTTTTTAAATAAGTTGCCGTATAAAACAAATATCTTGCATTCTGAAAATGCAGGTGAGTAAAATATTGCTTTAAAATTTAAACAATAAAAGTGGTCTTAGTACAACACACATGAATATAAAGACAATACAAGATGTAGTCAACAAAAATTACCAGTCATCATCCTTTTTCTTTCCCTTCTTCTTGGACTTCTTGCCTCCGGCGGCCTTTGGTCCCGAGCCCTCGATCTCTGCCACCAGGTCATCGATGTTATCTGCCGCCTTCGCACCTGGACCCTCCTCGCCAACATCGCTGGATGGAGACAAAACAGTTAACCTTCTCTCTGCCAACGTCTACTAGACATTTGGTTCCAAATTTGTATTATGAGGGTTAGAAAGCAAGTGTAACAGCGGGGTTCATACGCCACCAACTGACCAGCCCAACTGGTCCTGGACCTTTTGGCCTAGCGGTTATGACGATGACTCGTGGACTGGCTGCCCGGGTTTGGCGCGGGTTCGATTCCCGGCACCCAGGAGCCAGGGGTTTTTCCTGTTCTACTCGCCCCTATTTGTTTCACTGGTTCCAACACCGGCCCTGTGTGTTGGCTGTGTGCCGCACAGGGATGTCGAACTCGGAAGATTCGAGGACGACTCATGAAAGAAAAGGGGGAGTAGTGTAACAGTGGGGTTCATACGCCACCAACTGACCAGCCCAACTGGTCCTGGACCTTTTGGCCTAGCGGTTATGACAATGACTCGTGGACTGGCTGCCCGGGTTTGGCGCGGGTTCGATTCCCCGCACCCAGGAGCCAGGGGTTTTTCCTGTTCTACTCGCCCCTATTTGTTTCACAAGGAGAAGGTTCAGATGGCCCTCTAGAAACGAATCCTATGAATAAAATCTGAAGTGCATATTCCACACAATGGAGATGGAGGCTCTAGTCTGGGTCTTTGTTGTATCTCTTTCTGAAACACAAACTGTGGCAATACAGTTATTGTACCTGTACTGTAACAGTGGGGTTCAAGCTTGCAGATCCGTGCATTTTTGGTTCATCAAAATTGGGTAAAAACTTTGGTTCCTGTTTTCATGATTTTACTCAATTCGCCAATAATAATGTTTCACCATATTGCATCACGGCCACCAAGTTTTTGTTCCTTGGCCATATGCACAGGGAGAGATAGATTCAAAATCTCCGAAAAAAAGTCCTTGTTTCAAAAATCCCTACATGTTTGCCAAAGAATTCTACTCTCTATGAATCAAACTTCCTCTTAGATAGACAGTATTTTTCCACTGAAACCCAAGCAACAGTATCACTATGGGTTCAAACTTTACCCCCCTCCCCAGCAAAATGTATGGAGAAAACTTGGCGCACTCGTCCGCCTGCACACTCACATGTCCTGGTCCTGGGTCTTCTTCCCTTTCTTCTTTCCCATCTCTTCTCAACATGTACACAATTTATACTGTACAAATAACGAGACAGTAAAAGATCTGACGGGAAAATGTCGTTTAAAATTGCACAATATGCCAGTTTTTGTGAGAAAATGTGTTCGTCCGTAACTCCGACATATGTTGCGACATCCACATGTGGTATCCTTTTGTTATCTGTGCTCTGATTGGCTCATCGTTGCGTCGAAAATTTTAAGATTGAAGGCGAAATCTGCAAAGTATAGTGAATTTAGGTGTAGGGTTTTTGAAAAGTATGTGAATGTACACAATTGAATTAAATTGTTCGTAGACTGGTTGTTGAAATATTAGATTTTACCACGACATCATATGTTATGTACACCAATCAGCAAGCTTGTTACAATATCAGCCCAGAAGTCCCGGCATACATTGCAAATTATAACCTTTCACCTCTGACCTTCGATGACAGGTGGCGGGAAAATTTGACTATCGATAGCTATTGGATATAACGTCATGCTATAGTATATACAATGTAGTATAAGATCAGAGTGAGTGCGGTAAGTAAGCACTCAGAAGAGATCAAGAAATACCAGGACCTATACTAGAATTGCCAAACAGAAATTGAAGCAGGAAAAAAAATTGTAAATCATTCTACTGTGGAATTCATTATTGAACATTTGGGTTGTAAGCCAAAGGGCAAATACTAGTTAAACATTCACACGCTCACATGTCACGATGTTGACGTGCTGCTGGTTAAATGTCTCCTGTCTGTTCTTCATTGTTTGTGCATTTACCGTATGTGATTGCAAAAATTGTAAGTATGCCTTGTTCACAATGTCTACACAAGCAGTATTTACATAAATACTGTTGGAATTAGGGGAAAATAACACTAAAAGCCATCGGTCGATGACTTCTGGACTTTGATCATTATTTTGTGTTGTTTAATGTAGTAATAATCAGTGCATATCATGTAACCATCAACCCTGGAGTTTACAAAATGTTTAAAGTTAACTTATACATAATAGAGTTGTATATACTTTCCTCACCACTCATGATACTAGTATAGATAGTGGCACTAAAGCAGGAAACGCCTGTAACAGACTGTTTGTGTTAATAACTTTCCACTGCAGACGACAGTATGATAGACGCAACGACATCACATCCAAACACCACGTCCACGATATTCCCTCCGAGAACACTCCAACCTAGTAACTCTACCAGCGACGAAGCGTACATAGGGTTCATAGCGGCTACCATCTCTTGTGTATTCTTCGGAACCAACCTTGTACCTGTAAAGAGAGTAGATACCGGTGATGGTAAGAATTTCGGTCACTCAGTTACTGTTCAGTGTAAATTTGCTACTAGAAATCGGCATTTGAAAAGCAACATTTTCAATATAAATTCCGCTTGATTTCAAAATGAAATAATTCAGATTTGTGGAAGCCACAACGTCACTATGTTTATACTAATAGGTGTTGAATACTGCAGCCCGGCGTTGCAGTAATGGTTGTTTTTCTCTATCTACAGGAATGTTCTTCCAGTGGATATTCTGCTCTGCAATCTGGTGTGTAGGTTTGGTGGTGAACGTTATTCAGAGTTACCCCACGTTTTACCCCATCGCCATGTTGGGAGGATTTCTATGGTGTACAGGTAAAAAGAAACGCTCAGCACTCTAGGACAAAACTTTCAATTCGCGGTATGAATCTTCTTTTGCGACTGCGATGGGATACAGAAGACCGTTAAAGTCCAATTACTTTTTTTACGTCTTTAGGTAATGCAGTCACAGTACCAATCCTGAAGACAATAGGACTGGGGATGGGCATGTTGTTCTGGGCTTCTGCCAATCTTCTGACGGGCTGGTTTAGCGGAAGGTTCGGCTGGTTCGGACTTCAACCCCAGGACAGGTTCACCCGGCCGGCGCTGGATTATATCGGGGTGGCGTTAGGTTTTCTCAGGTAAGGACTTGGTTAGGAGAAATAGTAATAATGAGGTACTAGTAGTAGGCTCTCAGCCCTTGTGGATTGGATACAAAGTGTCCACAAGTGACTTCATTGTGAAGGCATCGAAATGAAATTAGCGCCATTTTAGGCCAAGTGATTTGCGGTGTGGACATGAAATGAATATGGCGTTCCGCTTATTTTTCCTCTCTTGTCTTTTACAGACCCATTCTGTTTTCATTTGTAAAAAGTGACGTTATGGACAGACCAGCGACCGAACGCTCCCCGCTACTAGCAGGGCAAAGAACGGAGGTTTTGCATATTACATTGTCTTATTTTTAGATAAATAAGTTATTTCTAGGTCGCAGGTTTTTGTCGAAGTGTTTATCTAGAATCATTAAAATCATAGAAACCAACTTTGCGAAATCATAGTAAATTTTCATGATGTACAAGACGATCAAAAACATGTGTCAAGGAACATAATTTGTGGTATTTCTGTCCTACTAGGGCACCATTAACACGCAGTATGAAAGGGACACTACTTTTGCACGTCAACAGTCGGATCACTCATGGGTGGACATCCTTTCTCCTGTGCAGAAAAGAATACTGTAAGTGTTGTGATGCCATCTTGAAAACACCATTTACTTAACTTATTAATTGTGCTATCCGATAGCAAGAATGGTAATATTTTATTGGTATGTCATTAAGCGTATATATCCACCTCACTATGTCATCTATATCTCAACTACACGTAAGGTTATATAAGTGCCCGTTTTGCAAATTTGATTGTTTGAACATACCACTTTGTTATGTCACATTAAATGTATTTTGTGTACCACAGGGGCACCCTAATGGCGTTATTTGCTGGTTGCCTGTACGGTTTGAACTTTGCACCAGTCATTTATGCACAACAGCACTACAAAGGAGCAACGAACAACGGTATGAGACTTCTTTACGGCACTGTGTTGTCTTGGGTGTTGCTTTGCGTTATATTGTACATGTGTCATGGAAGCATTGTTCTTCTATGACCCAATAGCCTTAAAGTAATGTTAGATAGTCAAAACCCTAATTTACTCATTTAGTTCTGTCAGTGTATTTCATTTTGCAGACATACAGTTCCCCTAACCACCACATGACCATCACTGTATGTGCAAATCATTATTTCTCTATTCTGATTTGCAGGACTAGACTACGTTTTTGCCCACTATAGCGGTATTTACGCCACATCTACTCTGTATTTCATCCTGTACGCCATCTACATGAAGAACAGACCCAAAGTGTTTCCCAGAGCCATTCTCCCGACACTTCTATCCGGAGCCATGTGGGGCATCGCACAGTCAGGGTGGTTTGTGGCCAATCAGAGGCTGCAAGAGAGCGTCAGCTTCCCCATAATCACAACGGTATCTTCTACCGTCTTTTGTATACAGCCGTTACCGTGCAAAATGCACTTGTCTTTTTAAACTACTGACAGGTGTGACAATTTTTATATTTTCTAACGCCAGGTTAAGGAGTAGCATATGCATGTCATCTTGTAGATTGTACTTTTATCATTAAACGCATTGTTTATACCTTTCAGGGCCCAAGTCTTATCGTGGCGTTATGGAGCGTTTTATACTTCCGAGAAATTAAGGTCAGCTTTTCAAAATAAATCCCATTTCTTATATCCATGAGAAGCACAGGCTACAAACGTAGTCGCTTTCTAAAGACCATTTTATCGCATTTAACCATTTTTGATGCAGCATCTCTTCTTTAGCAAAAGACAAACGATATTTGTTAAGTTTGTTAATTTTTCATCTGTCAATGGTATCAATGAATTTTTTTGACTACGGCAGTTGCTATCATTGTGTACTTTTATGCTAGTAGTATTGATTGTTATGTATTTTCCCTCTTGTTCTTAGGGCACACGGAATTTACTAATACTAGCGGTGGCGATGGTTGTGACAATCACAGGAGCTGTGCTGACAGGGCTATCTTACTAATACATAACTAAGAGCAATGTCAGTATTACATACAGATCCTGTCAGGTTAAATAACATTAAAGGTATGGAGATGTCGAATGAGAAACTGGACCCATAAGCCAAACAATATACATAGTATTATATAATCAAGAAGAATAAAGAAAATTTTCTACTACTATAGGCTCATACGAATATTGAATTGTGTAAGTTGCATTTCTTCTGATACATGTACATGTAACTGCAACAACTGAAGGGTTCAGGACCAAGATAGGATATGGGTGACCTGGAGAAAGAGAGTACGATTTTCAGCAACTGCAGATCAGTTCGCGCTGTAGAAATACGAGAGTCTTCATGTACGTAACATGAACATGTATGCACCTGTTTCAACATTTCTTTCACATAAAGTATAATTGCTAGAGAACCGCTGCCGACTCGTCTTAATTAATCAGTAACACTTCCATAAACAACCATCACGTCCCAACCTTTCACCCGACATGTCAATATACAAACATGGGCGGTCACCAGTGGCGCTTTGTTTTCATTCTCGTCCTGTCTGGATATCTGTGCTTTTTCGTCCTTCCAGCGACCTGTATTTGCAAACAAGGTAAGTGTGCTTGTTTAACCACCTTCAGATGTAGTTCGTTGTGCTTTTGTGCTTTGAAATTGTCAATACAAGTAGCGATTTACACACTAAATCGCTGGACTTTGCTCATCATTACTGATCATCCACCTGTACGTATGAGCATCAAGTCACCGGGAATGTTGCAAGCAAATAAAACACATAAACATTAACTACGCCACAACATTACAACTGAAACTTAATTCCGCTTTAAAAACTTCATAAGATGATATAATTTTTGCACATCGACAATTTGAGGGCATTTATAGAATATTTACGTGCTAAAATCCATCTTCCCGTACAGACAGCAACTCTCAGAATGCCCCGTTGCATTTATTACTGTCGCACGAAAACGGTACTACAACCACCACCTCATCATCAGCAAGTACCTTCACCGCGGCTGACATAGAACCAAGTAACTCCACTAAAGATGAAGCCTACATCGGGTTTATCGCAGCAGCTGTCTCGTGTGTGTTCTTTGGAACCACTCTGGTGCCCGTGAAGAGAGTGGAAACTGGAGATGGTATGACTACCAGAAATAACACCAATGGTGCCTCTGTGTCATTCGAAAGGATTCGTCATTGCATGTATCGTTCTAGAGTCGTTCTTCGAAATCAAGTATGTAATTACAGGCGTTTCTTTACATTAGAATCCATGTTTCTTTGCTGATGATTTTCCTTCCTTCCTGATTGCAGGAATGTTCTTCCAGTGGGTGTTCTGTTCTGCAGTATGGTGTGTAGGTCTGGTGATAAACGTTATTCAAGGTTTCCCCAAGTTCTATGCCATCTCAATGGTCGGAGGTGCTCTTTGGTGCACAGGTAAATTACATGAATCAATGCATTATCCTCAGTTAAATTCCTTTCTTTCTTCATTAACAATACACAATATGATTGATATGTTGCAGAAATACACAATTTTCTTTTAAGAAACGAACGTTGTATTGGTGACTTATATGCGTTATGTGTGTGTAGGTAACGCGGTCGTTGTACCAATCCTAAAGACTATAGGACTCGGAATGGGCATGTTGTTCTGGGCTTCTACTAACCTGCTGATGGGCTGGTTCAGCGGAAGGTTCGGGTGGTTCGGGATGCGGCCGGACAGGTTAACCCGGCCTGGCCTGGACTATGCCGGGGTGGCCCTGGGCATTGTCAGGTAAGAAAAAAATTACCACAAACAATACGTTGCTATCAACTACATAATAATAATGATGATAATGATGATAATGATGATAATGATGATAATGATGATGATAATGATGATGATGATGATGATGATGATGATAATTGCCCACTTCTGCCTTGTCTACAGATTGCAGCCAAAGTAGGCTGAATTGCGGTAAAGACATCACAAAACTTTAATTCGACATTAATAATAGTGTAAGCGCTCTAAAATTACAACGTACTGGCTCTAAATACACATTAAAATGTATGAATGTAACCACCAACAACCCTGTTTCCCCCTGTTGCTTAAATCTTTATTTCGTAGCCCACCTTTCTAAACATCGTTAAGCAATCTTAAGCTTGTCAGGATGGTACATGTAGTTTGAGAGAAGTAGTGTCTAATGACTTCTTTTTACCTGTCGTTTTAGGACAATAATACTATCCTTTGTGAAAAGTGACGTCATGGACAAGCCTGAAACTGATCACGAGCCACTACTAGAAGAAGACAGAATGCATGTAATTGCTTTATTATCATCATATGCATATTTGATCAACAAAATAGGAAATAAATAACAAATACACATTAACAAGTAGGTGATCAAAAATATATCGAAGTAAAGTAAATAATATAGAATTTCCTGGTACTTGTAATTACAAGTAGTCGAACATTCTTTGTAAACTTTATTGATAGGTATAATCTTACCATGCAGTAGGTAATGTTATTGTTTGTAGACCATTTCTGTAAAGACTACTATGGTTTCAATTTTAACCAGGTAGCCGTTAACAGTCCCAGTGAGAGGGTTCCTTCGGCAGAATCTGAGGACTACTCCTGGGTGGATCAACTTTCTCCTTTGAAAAAAAGAATCACGTAGGTGTAACCGGCTTAAAATGAAAAGTACTTAAATGTAGTTGCCTCTTTTCCATAATAATGAATTGTGAATTTTTTAATAAACTCATTGGTTTTAGGTATTGCACCCTACCTTTATTTCACCACGTACGTGTGTCTCATCTGTTTCCACAGAGGGATTTCATTGGCGATGTTTTCTGGCTGTATGTACGGCCTTAATTTTGTACCGGTCATTTACGCACAGCAACACTACGAAGGAGCCACAGACAATGGTAACGTCTAGCATTTATTTGTAATTTACTTATCAGTAAATATACCTCCTCGCCAACGGTCTTTTCTCATATCATGGCTACCAGTTTTAAATGGTTTACAGAAAGATTCTACATCTTAAATTACTAATATAATCAATCAATGTGTAAACATATTCAACACATGGACTTATGGCACAAATGATTTATTTTTGTGACCTGTGCTTTAGTCATTCATATCGTCTGTGTTTTGTTTCAGGTCTAGATTATGTTTTCGCTCACTTCAGTGGTATCTACGCGACATCTACGCTATACTTTATCCTGTACAGCATGTACATGAGGAACAAGCCTGCAGTTTTCCCGAGAGCCATACTACCGGCTCTACTGTCAGGAACTATGAGGGCCATAGCACAAGCTGCCTGGTTCGTGGCCAATCAGAGGCTACAGGAGAGTGTCAGTTTCCCCATCATTACAACGGTAACTTGCCAGTGCTTCTGCATGTAAATTTTGATATTCAGATATACAAGCTATATGCTGAGTCAAGGATTTGAGGATGTGCTAACGTATAACAGTGATCCTGATGAGAAAAAGCAATATCTCTTTTTAACCTCTTGTATTTAACATACACTATATATTTGTCGTATGCTAGAATAGAGAAGGACATGGTTAACATTAAGTTTGTGGTTACAACGTATTTGAATCTTTGAAAGAAGTAAAGACAAATCTTTGTTTTTTTTACGTTTGCAGGGCCCAAGCCTTGTTGGGACATTGTGGAGTGTTTTCTACTTTCGAGAAATCAAAGTAGGTTTATACACGTTATATATACATGTACATATATATATACAATGGAATATATATCACGAGACATCTGAAATATATTCGTATTTGTTCATAAAGATGGACACTTCCCTAGGAGAGTACCGGTGCCAAATAAGTCTTCCTTTATAGTTCAGTGTTGAGTCATTTTACTCTTAATTTGAGTGCCAGCTGTAAACGTAGCATACTTATGATTTCAACTCGTCCTCTACTCTTCTACAGGGCGCCAGAAATGCAGTGATCCTGACAGCAGTGTTTGCCGTGACAATTACCGGGGCTCTGCTGACCAGTTTCTCATTTTGATACGGCGACTCAGAATCAATGAAAAATACCTATTAGATATGCACCAAGGAAGGGCCAGGATATAACTATAGATCAAATTACTGAACCAACCTTAATAAAGATTCCTTAAGAGCAAAGTGTGGGTTTGTCTTAGTTATTATATAAAATTGAGGCATGCCATGTCACCAAACATTTATGTGTGTTTCCTGGCTTGGGCCATAAAGAACTTTGTATTACTATATAGGTCAGTACGGAAAGTAGCCAATCAGCGCAACCTTTGTTGTCGCATTGTACACAAAGAGAGGTCAGCGCGATTGGTGCCCTTTGATGGGAATCAACTCTCGCCCACGTTAAAAGATGGCAGGACAAACTGAGTGGCATCGAATCTTAGCTCATATGCTGTACATCGGGTTGGTTCTTTATGCCTTCGCTGTGGCTTGTGACTGTGGACAGGGTGAGTTTATCTATCCTACATGTAACACATCATGGCAAGACAATTGGTTAGGCCGAAATAGGAACCACAAAAAAAGAGCTGTAGCCAGTAATAGTACATGTAAAGTTGGACAGTTGCACTTTGGCCGCTCACATGATAAGTCAACAAGTGGTGATTCCAACAGGCGGGAGGGAGGGGGGTAAAGGGTATGAGAAAAAGAGAAGTCCCGGAGACCTTGATAGGGCGAAAGTCTGTATGGCAAATCACCTATTGTATGAACTTGTGTAAAAGTATAGTTGCTGTTCATTATTTTCGTCTGCTGATACACATAGGAGGATGCTGTAGACATCACCATAAAATAGAGACGATGTCAAACTCCGACCACCTCTCAAGTACTCATTCAACTTATAGCTAGTTTCAAGGCTTGAACAAACAAGTTTGCTAGCCATGTTTGTTCTACGTTACATGCATGGTCCTTGATCACTCTAGTCCGGAACGATACACTGACGACGTCGTATCAGGACAACGCTACAACCAAGTCTTCAACAACACTCATCCCGGCAACTACAACTCCGAGTAACACCACCAAAGATGAGTCCTACCTAGGGTTTATAGCGGCAGCCGTGTCCGTTGCGTTCTTTGGAAGCAACCTGGTACCTATCAAGAAAGTGGACACGGGCGATGGTAGGTATCGCATAAATCTTTGAATGAGGACTTACGATAATGCTGCAAAAATACTGCGTAAGCTAGTGTTGATATCGTACATGGATACAGCATACTCATTCACTTTACAGGTAAATTGAGCGATCATGTGAAGGTATCTGCTGATTCTAAGCGTAATGATGATATCTACTGTTACAGGAATGTTCTTTCAGTGGATATTCTGCTCGGCAGTCTGGTGTGTAGGTTTGGTGGTGAACGTTATTCAGGGTTACCCCACGTTTTACCCCATCGCCATGTTGGGAGGATTTCTATGGTGTACAGGTATTAAATTTAAAATCACTATCTACGGTTTTGTATCATACATCTTAAGTGCTTTCTAGTGATCCATTTTTTCAACCAAGGCCGTTTCTTTCCTAAGTTCAAGTGACAATGTCTCCCGATAAGAGTTCTAAAGTTTTCCTAGAAGCACGATATTAACAGTGTTTATGAAAAGGTCCTGCTGCAGTATTACAGAACGTTATGGATTTATAACGTAATTTTCCCGAGTGTCATTAGTCCGGGGTATTTGCGTGTTGCCCTGTTGTCTAGATCTCATTTCATTTTGAACATTGAACTCTAGGTAACGTGACAGTGGTACCAATCCTGAAGTGCATAGGCATGGGCATGGGCATGCTTATCTGGGGGTCCTTCAACCTCATGATGGGCTGGTTCAGCGGGCGGTTCGGCTGGTTCGGACTGAACCCACAGGACAAGTTTACCCGCCCGGAGCTGGACTACGCCGGGTTTGGGTTAGCTGTTCTCAGGTACAAACTGCGAACCACTTACAGTTTGAATAGTACTATAGGAGGAAGGGTGCAGTAATGCTATCATCAAAAAGCAAAGGAAAAAAGCAGCAACATCTTCAACGTCACGTCCAAACAAAAAGACAACAGTTATCTTTTCTAGTTCATACATGATGTCCAACTTTATTTTCACAGCGTTACCATGTTTATGTTCGTGAAGAGCGAGGGGAAGAGTACACCCTCCCCAGAAGAGCAGCGTCTTTTGGTCAGCAAGGTAAATATAGTTCTTACACATTATTGCTTTCAAGTCTGTACTCTCTTATGTCCTTTAGGGAGAGCATAGCCACCATACATTTTCTTGAAGGTACAATTGTGTCTCGGCGAGCATGGGATGCATCCATGATAAAAGTTAGGAAGATTTGACAGGGATGAAAGTAAAGTTAACCTAAATGTTTGCATTTCTTTAGGAAACACTCAACAGTCGCTACGGCCCCAGTCCTGCTGCAGCAGTGGAGGAATCGGACGACTCCTGGGTGGACAAACTGTCTCCTAACCAGAAGCGGCTAGTGTGAGTTTGCAACTACTCAAAATCTACCAAACCATCTATCTTCAACATGGAATTAAGAGAACCAAGAACTCTGTAGTCTTCTTATTGTAAAATTAATATAAACAATTAAAACTTCTGTCGTTTCTCTACTCCAGTGGCATACTGCTGTCTGCCTGTGCAGGCTGTGCATATGGTACCAGCTTTGCACCAGTGATTTACCCACAGCAACATTACAAGGGGGCCTCACAGGATGGTATGTGTCACAGTAGACATTCACACATAAATTTGAATACTAGTAAACATTTTTGACACTTTGTCCACATAACCCTAAGAAGGCAATCGGAGATGGCAGACATCATCCCCTTACCCATATTGCTTTATGATGCTTTCAGTCCAAAATAGCAGCACTGATGATGAATGGCAATGCTGCATTGTGTATATTGGAACTCACTGAAATACACACAGATACATTCATACATACACACACAACCTACATGAAAACAATCCCTTGGAAAATGTGTCAGTTTGCAAAGAACACAATGACACTTTTAACTAACCCACACTTCTCACATTTTCTTCCATACTTTTTCTGTAGGATTGGACTATGTTTTTGCTCACTTCTCTGGCATCTACGCAACATCTACTCTGTATTTCATCCTGTATGCCATCTACATGAAGAACAGACCTAAAGTGTTCCCCAGAGCCATTCTCCCTACAATTCTAAGTGGACTTATGTGGGGCATCGCAGAGTCAGGGTGGTTTGTGGCCAATCAGAAGCTTCAAGAGAGTGTCAGCTTCCCAATAATCTCAACGGTATGTTAACATTTCCACCCGTTTGTCAAATCACAATGTTTTACATTATGTCAAAACGAATTATAAACAACAAATCTCCAGAAAATTCAGCACTACGTAAAACAAATTTTAAAGTACATGTATTTCTGTCCTTTCACATTAACATTACACCTATTTCATACATAGTCTTTTCACTGAACATGTTTCTTGCAAAGACTCATGGTCCATTGCTGAACTGTTACAATCACAGTTTGTTGACTTGTTTTCCAGGGTCCAGGAATGATTGCATCACTTTGGAGTGTTTTCTATTTCAAAGAAATCAAGGTATGGAGCTTTTTCTATTGAAATTACACCATTGACACCAAGGCAGTTGTCTTACCATATAATGATCGTCTTTTGTTGTACTGAACTTTGTCAAGGCCACCTTCGTGATACTTAATATATTATCTGATGTTGCAGGGAGCCAGGAATCTAGCGATACTGGTACTGGCATTTGCAGTCACTGTGGCTGGAGCCTTGCTAACAGCTTTCTCCTTTTAAAAAAAAATCTGCCATCATTTTGTTGTATTTCTACAGAAGTAAACATCAGGTCAACTCTAAATTTCAAGATATGTAACATTCATATCTATTCTTATAAGTGAGTTGGGTTTCTATGAGTATGAATTAAGAACATACAATAGCTATAGACAAATATTATCACACATGATATAGTAAACCAAAAAAAAGCACATCATTACTACTATAAATTTGGAATGTAACGTTACATGTTATGTACATAGTCACAATTTGTCAGTAAAATCTCTTACTGCAACAGACCTTGATAAAAAAAGCTCATCACAACATTTTGTCCTCATACTGATTGTCTTGTATCATATATGTGGTTAATGTTCTGTGTAAAATACATGATCATAAAACACTTTGCCTTTACTTCTGAATGTTGTTTGTTTGCATTGCATACAAATAACAATGTAATCATTAACATAAAATATTGATAGAGCAATGTACATTTGTACTGTTCCCAACTGTCCATTGAGGTTCCCCTCAGTGCTCAGTCTCGGCCTCTAAAATGTTGAAGTCCTTTAGCACCTGTACTGTGGAGGCAAAAACCTCTTCTTTAGAGCCACTTGCATCAATGACCTTAAGGCCTGGGCTCTCCATCCTCAGATAGGCTTCAACCAACCTTGGAGAGAGGAAAGTCAAACAAGTTTAGACCAAAATAGAGCAAGGGTTTCTTTTACTTTTTAGTAGATTATTCAAAAGTGTATGCGTTTTAGTATTCTGTTAGTGCATACCTCTTCCTGAACAGCACACTTCTTTCCAGTCTTATCTCCTCCTCTGTTTTCCCCATCCCCCTGCCTGCCAGTCGAGCACCTCGGCTTGCCTCGTTCACAGTCAGTAGCAGGGCAACATGTGGCTTCAGCAGGTCTGAGGGCCAGCTGTAGACACTGTGTCCTCTGGGGGGCAGCTGGCACTCATCCCCACACCCTACCTCTGTGGCTATGGAGTAGGCTGTTGTGCTGTGCCAAAACCTGGGAAAGTCAAGAACATAGTACAGTCTTTTAACACTAACTTCTTCATGGAATTTGTAATTACTGAGTCACTCTACAGGCTTAGGCACATGTTGCAGATATTTTAATCACTGGATGCCACAATTCATTAAAAGAATCATGTTCCTGTAGCTGCTTTTATATCTACACTGTACGCATGCATAATTCTTACCCAACAAGCATATGTGTAATGTTACCAAGATGTGGATTTATCCACTTACAAAGGACACAATGAGTCAATAACAAAATGATATGACTATCATGAATGAAAAAAACCTGTGATTTTCTGTGTACTTAACATCAATGTGCACATGTGTCCAAAGCTACAAACTACTACAAACTTCTAAATTGAAACCGACATTCAGTGCTCATAAGAATGTGTCATACCTGTCTATGACCACAGGATGTGTCTGAGCCTCCTCTGTGACCTGCATGGCCAGTATGTAGTTCCCAAGTGTGTAGTACGCTCTCCGGATCAGCTCTGGCTGGGAGTCAAACACCTCCCTCAGGTGACGGATGGGTGGAGGGGGGGACTGGAGCACTGGGGCACTTAGCATCTCTCCCAACCTCTCTGTCAGGGTTGTTTTCCCTACATACGTATTAACAACAAATGGTAAAATGTTCATTACTGATCAATCTATCACCACTTCATTTAATCTACCCCAGAAACTAGAACTACAAGTAAAAAGAGTCTATCATTCCATCACATAGGGTCTGTTTTTGGATGTATAGAACAAGATTGCGTAGACATTTTATAGTTATGCTAACACAAAGTACCAGGTAACATTACCTGTGGCATCAAGACCCTCCAAAACAATGACAGGGTGTTGACACTTCTCCTGAAGAGATGCTACATCGAACGTTTCAGGAACAAGAGTTGATGCTGCAGACAGCACTTCTGAAACCCCTTGGATATCAGGACACTGAAATCATTCAAAATTTAAAAGATTTAATGCAAATATTGTACCACAATGATGCAAGTAAAACAGTAAGGGGGGGGGGGTCACAAAGCTTTATTTCCTGCCATTCATATTTTTGCTCTTCCCATCTAAAGCTTTAAATGTAACATGATAACCACTACAACAAAGTGCTGAAGTATACTATTAGTATCACTTTTCACTGAGACTTCATGATGGACCATTAAAATCTACCCGCAAAGTAAGATGGTAAAAGCATTAGCACATTTACCTCTTTCAAGATATTGACGGCTCTGTTGTACGAATGGAACACAGCATTGTTATCAGGATGGAGGAACGCAGGGTGACATGGAGGTGGCTCAACTGTCATCATCTCCTCCTCATGACACGGTCCGTCGTCTGAAATCTCCACCCTGGTCTGCAGAAGTTTCCCCTCTCTCAAAACGTACTCAAAATACTCATTCTGCCCGAACTTACGCGCCTTTTCACGGACAAATCCAGCGACAGACTCGTTTGTGGTAGGGCTGAGAATGAAGAACTGTTTTCGAAAAGAGTTTGGCCGTTCCGGGATGAAGGAAAAGCCATGGAAAAGCGCGCGCTCCGATCCAAGGTGGTTGTTTATGTCACCCAAAAGTTTGGCATTTGCACGTATGTTACTTACACGGGAGTCTTTCGATCTGTACGCACTTATAGAGTAAAATACGGCGTCGTTTGGGAACTCTTTATGCGTGATAAAAGACGCTGTACCTTTATGATTCATCTGATTCGCTGTAGAAAAATAAACGGGACCACTTTCCGTCTCGATTGCATGCACCAACTTCTTGCTCTGGTCTTCCGCCATTTTGAATTTGGAGCCAAAACGTCGTCTGCAAGTCTGTGGTAGTTTGTACCAAATATTCCGCGGCGTTCTGAGACTGTACCTGGCCAGACGAGTAGAAAAGGCAGCAAGGCTCATTCCTTGGTCATACTGTGCGCAGGTGTGCTTGAGAAAGCTTTGTGGCTTCCAAGAAATCGATTTACCTGGTGCGAAACGATGCATGCAGCTGGGCTGGGCAGGCTACACAGTGAATCACGTGATAAAGACGATACCATTCATAGCAAGGAGGGTGGTAGTGCGTACCTCAATCATTGAGATAACTTAATCAGAAGAATATAAGGCGGCATTGTAATGATTTAAAACGATCAAATTATACATTTATAAAATGTTCTTTTCGAATGTGTCTACTTTATACTGGCATAAATGCTTTTAAAAAGTTTATGTCGTGGACTTCGTAAGGGTATAATGAGCCGCTCCTGTCTGAAGCGCTCCCTGTCATAGTTTCGGTATATTGCAACTCTTATGCGTCATACCTAATTTAGTCATGGTTGATACCATGTTTAGTTTCGCCCTATGAATGTTTACTTTAGGACGTAAAACAATGTTCACAGTGTTACGTGATTCAATAAGACACTAAACTCCTGTACCTAACTAACGAATTGCAAATACATCTATAGGTCACCGTTTTAGTGATGATTGTCTTTATGGCCATGCAGATTATAAGTTGGCTTTCATGTCACTCGATTCCAGGTGGACCCTATGGTTGCTATGCCATAAATCGGGACCAGTGGGTAATAACGGAAGTTTCGGTCAAGGTTCGAAACCTTTTTGTGTGACACACAGACCGCAAAGTCGTCTGACAGCCTCAGTAACTACGTTGCGCAGTTTGATAAGTTGTCAAACCGGATCGCAAAGCCAGTTAATAACCGTCCTAAAATGTCGATAGTGACATGTACAAACTTCACCCTGCCACTGGCTCTGGTGCTCATTGTGAGTGTCCTTGCCATAATATTCCCGAAAGTCAAGAAGTTCTTCACGTGGATCGCATGGGATGCTCTGACGGGGGAGTGCAGTGTCGCCGCCCCGACCGTTCCGCCTCCAGGACCGAGCCAGACTCTCCCCGGTACGGCAGTCGTTCCTACCAGCGTGAATTACCACTTCACGCGCCAGTGTAACTACAAGTGCGGGTTCTGCTTCCACACGGCCAAGACGTCTTTCGTCTTGCCACTTGAGACCGCCAAGAAAGGGCTGAGACTTCTCGCCGAAGCTGGTAAGTAACCGACCGAATATGTAGGTCATTAACAGTCATTTCATTCGAGGCATCCCAAGGTGTACTGCATATGCCTGTATGTTTTTGTCTCTATGTTTTGCTGTCACGTTGTAATTACCAAATTGCAGTAAGAAGGAACAGAACAGAGTATGATTAAAAAAATTCACCGGCAACGGTCCTTCACGTATATGCTTACTCGGGTTAGACACTCTATGAAAGTCGGGGGCAAGGTCGGGGGAAGGTTCTAAATGTGTGACAAGGCCGGGTTTAAGTTTAGATATATAGAACAGGAAATGAAACTTTCCATAAAAAACTAATGTTTGTATGTTGAATTTTGAATGAAATACCCATTTTTTACCAGGTATGGAAAAGGTGAACTTTTCTGGCGGGGAACCGTTTATCAAGGACCGTGGTCGGTACGTCGGCGAGCTGGTCACGTTCTGTAAGTCGGAGTTGGGACTACCGAGCGTCAGCATAGTCAGCAACGGTAGCCTGATCACCGAGGACTGGTTCAACAAGTACGGTAAGAGAACGTCAACTTATCTAGTGGAGATAGTAGCATACAATCAAAATACGGAATGAAATAATTACAACAATGAAATGTTGAACATGAACATGCAGAAAAAGGTAAATTGTAACGTTTGTTGACATGATTTTATTGCAAGTAGTTTCAGACATGTATTGATTAAAGGGGCTGAGGGGGGGGGGGGTAGGTACAACTGCCGATGCAAAAGTTTGTGTGCGTCGGCTGTCTGTATCTATTTTAGCGCTCAGTAAATACTGTATTATCTGTACACAGCTCAATTGAAGTTTGACATGGGTTGATATTCTGGATACAGGTGAATGGCTGGACATTCTTGCCATCTCCTGTGACAGTTTCGATGAAGAGACGAACCGTCGCATCGGCCGTCACCAGACAGGGAAGGACCACCTGCGCTGTCTGCGCCAGGTTCGGACATGGTGCCAACAGTACAAGGTGGCGTTCAAGGTGAGACGAGTTACTAAACCATAAAGTACAAAAGAGTAACCTACTTGACCTATAAGTTCTCAGCATGCCCACAGCAAACCGTACTTTTACTGAAACCAAACTTATACTGATTTTGTTTTACAGATAAACTCGGTGGTGAACAGGTACAACATAGATGAGGACATGGGCAGTGAAATCATGGAACTGAACCCCATCAGATGGAAAGTGAGTTTTGTCTTGTTAGTTTTATGAAAACCATTCCCAAAAGGATTCATTGCATTGATTGCATGCAGTGTAGGCTACCTCTCATTGGTGAAGAAGAATGAAATCAATTGCAACATTTCTCACACAATGTATAAGATCCATGCATCTTTAACTCACCGGAGATGGCGGAAGCTAAATCCACGTGACTGCAAGCACTCTAAATCACAGAAAACGTTATGTATCTAATACCAGGTGTTCCAGTGCCTGTTGATCGGCGGTGAGAACGCAGGTCCCGACGCCTTGCGTAACGCGGAGGACATGGTCATCTCAGGTCAGGAGTTTGACCAGTTCGTCAGGCGTCATGAACACGTGACCTGTCTCGTGCCAGAATCCAACGAAAAGGTCAGCAGAAATATTTGACGGAATTATGTTCTGAACTGGTTCATTTGGCTTTTTAAAAAATCATTACTAGTATAGTTTGTGACTTGGTCAATGGAGATTGGATGTAAACATGGGCTAGCCTAACAAAGTTTCAAACAACTTCAATGATATCTATGACTGTATCTATTTTTCTAATGAATTATATTCTTGTATTTCAGATGAAAGACTCTTACCTCATCCTGGATGAATACGTAAGTGACTGAACAGTTTTACTTTAGTAGAAGTAGCTGTTTGAAATTGTACTGCACTACTTTATTTTTGTATTACACAAATGTACTTGCAATTATGCAATACCACATACAAGTCATATTTCCGTAATTTGTATGTCTTTATGGTTGTTGCTATTATAACTACGTATTTGTATTTATGTATTTCCTTTCTTATAAGGCATTGTTTATCTTCGACCCAACCAATAGTTAATACGATGTTATGTCGTATGTTAATAACATACTTATAAAGTTTGAAAGGGATTTTAACGGCTTCACCCCTCTTCTTTTGGTCTGCTCCAGATGCGGTTCCTGGACTGTCGTGAAGGGCGGAAGAAACCATCTATGTCCCTGCTTGACGTGGGGGTGCAAGGTGCCATCCAGTTCAGCGGCTTCGACGAGAAGATGTTTCTCAAGCGTGGAGGGAAGTACACGTGGAGCAAGGCTGACTTAAAGTTGGACTGGTAAACAGAGAAGTTCTGCTGTTTCTTGAGCATGCACGTAATTGTTAGCACGTTAAAAAAGTTGAAAGTCATTGGGTCATTTCAAATACTCCGGATTATAACAATGACAATGACAATGACAATGAACTTTATTGCATATTCACGCCCTACATGGGCCAAATGCACTGAGTTAGATAACTTGGGTACAGGTAAAGAAGGAACAAGTGTTACATTTCTATGCTACGTCTCTATCTATAGGGTCTATCTACATGATCTCTTCTCTCTTTTTAAAACATGTATGAACAAATTTACATAGTTTTTCGTTAACATCGTAGTGCTTGGATGTCATAATATGTTTGAACAATTCTATTTTCGGTAAGTATGTAAATTTCTTTTCTAGCTGTAAGGAACCAATAAGGGATTTCCGCATGTCAGCGTATAACGGACATTCTAAGAGAAAGTGTGCTTCATCCTCTACACAGTTACTATTACATAAAGTGCAAATTCTGTTATTTGCGGGAGTCTGGTTATACCTACCAATTTCGATCTGTAGTTGATGATCGCTAATCCTTAATTTTGTCATTGCTCGGCGATGACTAAACTTTTGCACATCTAAATATGGTTCTTTTTCATATGTAAGCTTAATTGTTTTGTAAGTTCTTAACTTATTTCCTTGTTTTCCGTTTTTGCTACACTTGGAGTTTGTTTCTGAGTAGAAATATTGAAGAAAATTGTCTTTAAGTCTTTGTTTTAGTTCAGATTGAGCAGATGATGTGTTTCTGTCTTTTTGAAGTAAAAGGTAGGCAAAACCTGACTCCTCGAGTATTCTACTTATATTTGACAACCAGCATGGTATTTTGCATCGGTGCAGGTCTTGCTGCACTAATAGGGCTTCATATAGTAAGCTCTCTTTTGGTATTTCTTTCACTAATCTTTTATAATATGAATAAATTCTAGTATAGACTTCAATCCACAGTGGGTATCTTCCTAGTTCTGCCCTTGCACCAAGATTACTGGTATTCTTTCTTACGCCAAGGAGAGACTTACAGAATTTTAAATGTACTTGTTCGATTGGAGAGTTATCGTTTAGTCCAATCTTGCCCCATACTTCAGCACCGTAAGTTAATATGGGAACAATGCATGCATCAAATAGTTTACAATATACTGAAACTGATGCATTACTGTCTCCTAGACTTGATTTTATACTAAAGAGGGCTCGTAAGGCCTTTTTTTGTAGTGTTTTCATTGCAGTCTTGAAGTTACCGCTAGTTGTAAATATCACTCCTAGATAACTATAAGAAGGTACAATCTCAATATTTTGGTTTCCTAGGTAAAATTTAAAGTTTGAAAGCAACTGCCCCTTTTTGTTGAAAATCATTATTTTTGTTTTGTTTAGATTGATTGATAATTTCCATTTTTTGCAGTATTGGTTTAGATTGTTTATTGTTTTTTGTAGGCCATGTTCGCTTGTAGATAACAGCACAAGATCATCTGCGTAGAACAGACTAGATAATTTGTTTGTGTTTAATATGGGGGCATCAAAGTCTTCAGAATCTGTAGTTAGTTGGTTGGCTAGATCACTCATATATAAATTGAATAGAGAAGGGCTTAAGACACAGCCTTGCCTCACTCCGATTTCTATTGGGAAACTCTCGCTAAGACCTTTTTTCGTTTTGACACTAGCTGTGGATTGGTTATATAGGTTTTTTAAAACGTTGAAGAATCTTCCCGATATACCTGCTGATAAAAGTTTGAATAGTAGACCCTCGTGCCAGATAGAGTCAAATGCCTTTGATAAGTCTACAAAGCAGGCAAAGAGCTGCTTTCCTGGTTGGGTATGCTTAGAGATTAGGGTCTTTAATAGAAAGATATTGTCCGAGGTTCTGTAATGTTTACGGAATCCTGTCTGGTTTGGTTTTAGGATTTCATTTTGCTCGAGGAACATCGAGAGTCTTTTGTTCAATATTGACGTGAATAGTTTCCCTAGGCAGCTTGATATGGAGATGCCTCGATAATTATTTGTGTCGTCCTTTTTTCCTGTTTTGAATATTGGGACAATAAAACTACTGGACCATTCCGTGGGGAAGGTTCCTGTTGAGAGGGCGTTATTAAATAGAGTTGCGAGAGGGCGGAGTATGAGAGATTTGCCCGATTTCAACATTTCATTACAGATCATGTCCTGACCGCTTGCCTTTTTGTTTTTAAGTGTTTGAATGGCAGTGTCAATTTCAGATTCTGTAATATCATAGTCTAATGGGCCTTGGGAATGGTTATGATTTTGAAGTATTTTGAATTTGTTTATAATGGTTGTTTCAAAGTTAGAATCAAACTCTTGTCTATCTAATCTAGATTTTTCATGGAGAGCTTTAAAGTGATTTACCCAGGTGTCCGCTGGTATGTCCTCTTGGTTTGTGGAATTAGTCTGCTTTAGTTCTTTAAGTAAGCTCCAAAAGGCTGTTGGGTTATTATCTTGAAGATTTTGGAGCTCCATTAAACAGTTAGTTTCATGTTCTCTTTTCCGTTTTCTGATTAGTTTTTTGAATTCTTTTTTCTTTCTGAAGTAGCTGCCTCTTACGAGTGGATTCTTGGGATTGTTCATTAAGAGATATCTTATATTTTTCAATTCCGTACGCGCTTCATAGCAGGTCTTGTCAAACCATTTTTTATTTCTTTTTAATTCCTTTGACTTCTTTTTGCCTCTGATTTGTAGAGACATCTTTCCTGCCGATACTAAAATGTCTTGAAATTCTCGTATATTTTCGTTTACATTTTTTGTTGACTGCGTTGCATTTTTATCTATAGGTAGAAATTTGTTTAGTCTTTGGGAAATTGTTGGGTTGCTGAGGGCTTTTAGAAATTTCTCGCTAGAATCAGGGCCCCAGATAAACCGACCTGGTAAAGGGTGTAACCTTTCTTCAGTTTTGGCGTTTTCCTGGGAGTGCGCTAAGGCGTTTATGTTTAAAGATACCATACAATGGTCCGAAAACTCAGTCAATTCGTGGACTTTAAAGAAATTAATGTTGTGAAACAGTGAGCTACTAGAGATGGCGTAGTCAACCGTGCTACAGCCGTTAGGTTGGTAGCACGTGAATCTACCATTCAAGTCACCTAGTATTCTCCCGTTTAGTATGTGTAGATCGGTCTGTACACATAAGTCTATGAGACATTTGCCAAAAGAATTAGCTGGGTTTCTGTCGGTAAAATTTTTTGGGATGTCTACGTTGTGGGCGGGAGAGAGTGGGTCCAGGTCAAAATCTAGAGTTTCTTCGACACTGAAGTCTTGTAAGGACCCAATTCTACTATTAAAGTCTCCCCCCGTACGCGGTTGTGTACGAGCAATTCTTCAACATCATAATTTGTATTTTTGTTGAAGTTGACTTTAGTTGCTTACCGAACAACAAAAACAAGAACAGCAATACTGCCAGTATAAAATTTCTTCAAATGTGTTACGTTTTGTTTG
Organism: Branchiostoma floridae x Branchiostoma japonicum; assembly: GCA_013266295.2. Taxonomy (NCBI): domain Eukaryota; kingdom Metazoa; phylum Chordata; class Leptocardii; order Amphioxiformes; family Branchiostomatidae; genus Branchiostoma; species Branchiostoma floridae x Branchiostoma japonicum. The sequence goes on along the minus strand of CM023827.1, from coordinate 10,073,139 downwards.
AACAACTATATATACTTTAGATATTATAATACAGCCAATATCAAATTTCTTCAAATGTGTTACGTTTTGTTTGAACTACGTATATATTCTCTCTCTCTCTCTCTCTCTCTGTATATGTATATATATATATATATATATATATATATATATATATATATATATATATATCAGTAATACATTCAATATAAAATTGATTCAAATGTGTTACGTTTTGTTTGAACTACATATATACTATATAATACATATCAAGAATACAGCCAGTATGAAATTTCTTCAAATGTGTTACGTTTTGTTTGAACTACATATACACTGTATAATACATATGCATCAACTAAGACGAAATCTGAATCGATGTCTCTTAGTATGTCACTAAATCTGAACCAATAGACAGAATTAGACCAAGCAAAATGGGGCGAATTTTTCGTCAGGTCAAAACTGATCCGTCAAGGGCGAGACGCCTTTCAAACGTTCCATATCGGATTACTTATGTCATCAGAACACCATGGTATGCCCCCATCACTCCGGTCAGAGATGTACAGTGACAGGTGCATCGACAGTGAACTGACATATTGGCAGCTTTTTGTTATCTCAGGTTATATAGGTGAGACCGTACGTGAGAGATTGTGCCACTACTGCCACGTGAACAGCAGATAAACGTTGATCTATATATCAATGCTCTGTAATGTAATAAGTCTTGTGACTCTATAACTGTAATATGCTGTGTAATTGGAAACTATTTTATCGTCTTCAATGTGTTTTTCATGTATGATGTGTTTGTGTTCTCTAAGGGTACTGTGTAGATTTTAATTGTTGTACATTTGTGATTGGATATAAGTTATTTTTCATAGCTTCTACTTGATCGTTATTACAATTGTTCTATGCAATGATGGATTTTTGTACAAATTGTTTGCCACTTACCTTTTAAACATTAAGTTAAAAACTATATTATATACACATACAGAGATATATATCAACATTATTTGGATGGGTATTGTCTACGTTTGAATTGTGTGGTTTTCAACATTTGAAGAAAAATTAAATACGTTTGCACAACACATAACACGCGTGACTCTTTGTTTTCGAATACGAATCAACGTATCGTGCATAATTATTACAAATATGAGCAATATGCATAGAGCGTAACTGGCGTGCATATTTTTTCATCTTTTGCTTCCATTTCGTTGGTTTGGAAGACATAGACGACTTTACAGATGTATCCGTAGCTAGTCAATGTAACTGATAACAGATCGTGTTGATAGCTTGTCATGACATTGTTTTGACACATGTCATCTATTTTAAGGACCACGCGGCCAGTGGAAAATCACATCGTAAATTTATATTATTGCATATCGACAGATTGCATTTCGGGAGTTTTCAATTTGACACATTTTTATTCTTCTTCGTTGCAAGATGAAACAATGAGCGACCGTAAAATTAAATATTCGCCACCACAGCAGTGCCAATAGCGTTTAACGCCCGTCTGTGGGCGTTTTATTGTTAAGCCAGCAGTACTACAGTGAACAGAGTCGGAACGCATTGATCAGGCTCCCTCAGGCGTATTGATTAGACTGGCGTCGAGGCAGCTAGTGACAGGCCACTGCTTCCCCCACCCTATCATTGAGCTCCTTTCGTGACGGAAAACCATCGCCTCGCTGTGTGGGGAATACAAGCGGTAGAACAGGCCGAATCGTGAGGAAAATGACCGTGACCGTGAGAAACAACCACAGCGGTAAGGGCCAGGACAATGACGTCAGCAAGACCGCGTTTCTACAGAATGGAATCGTCGCAGGTATGGAAGATGGCAATACGGGGAGGGGGGTGTATGTGATGGGTCCATTCAATACTGCCGGCTATATAACCGCATAGTCAGTACATGTCAACGACCTATACAGAGGGCAGACCTTTTGCAAATTTGCACAGATGCTAGCTGTGTCATATTTCTCTCGTTCAATGTTGAATATTTGGCGTTCTTTCTTTCCATTCAATGTAAATGATTACAGCTAGAATACATAGAACGATATGCAGCATCATTTACTGATCATCGCACGGTAACGTTATATAACGGCGGTCCCCCAGCCCGTTCATATTGCATAATCAGGTCACAAAAGGGTCAGGTCTATAGCGAAATGGCTTAGCGGATCATTACTAAATGGTTTCTCCGCATATTGGTTATACCGGCACGTATATTGAATTGGAACGTTTCACGTGCGGCTGAAAAAAGAAACCGGTACCATATTTGGAAGACGGGGTTTCATTCTGCATATTGATCGTTATGTCAGCATATCGGTCTGGGTACCATGACGACAAAGCCTCCATGAATAATACATCTCTGCACCTGCCAGCCTGTATAGAGGACAAGCCGTGCTGAACGGCCGTTAGTACATATCGACCCACTTGGACCAAAATGGGGTTTCCGTGTCCACTCCGCATTATGGTCGTGTGAGAAGTACTGGCAGACATTTACAGTCTGTGATTTATATTATAAGTCATTAATGCATTGAAATCAAGCCGGTTCTCTAGATACAGTATTGTGAAATAAGCACCATATTCAATATACATTACGAAGGCATGTCATTCATACTAATGTCAATTATAGTGTCCATGACCGCATCAACACGTGTGTATGATAGAACATTCTGAACGGAAGCGAACAGAAAAACTTCCTGTCCCTATCCTAATGACAATAAACGATTTTGATGGCATGATAGCTTCCAGGCTAATTCTAATGGGACGTTAATTGACCCAGATACGTACATTCAACCGATATAACCGCCTCTCGGCGTTACTAGTACGGTTAACAAACCGACCGTGCAGTTCTATAACCTAGATCGTTACACGGATTAAGCCTATAGGGACCGCATAAACTGCATGTTTTACACACGTCACCAGTACTCACATTCAGAAAGATATGATCTATTTATTTTTATTTTATATATCTATCTATTCATTTTCTAATGAAACGTAACTTAATTCCTACAAACTTAGGGACTGTACGATATTTAGCGGGGGGGGAGGGCCGGTCGTCAGAGGGGGGAGGGCCTAGGTAAAAAAATTTGAGCTGGGGGGAGGGCCTAGGAAAAAATATTTTACCTGGGGGGAGGGCCTAGGAAAAAAATAAATTCCAAGATCCACGAATCTTTCCGACGTTTTGATAATTTCAAAAACGTAATCTCACATGTACTGTAGTGATTTGCCGGCCTTTGGAATCGGCAGAATGTTACGTTAAAATAGTACGCATCCCTATAATTCTAGTGGATTCGCCCAAATCTCCCACAACCCTCTGGGAAAGCTGGTAGTAGAGCCGGGCGCGAAGCCGAAATTCGACGATACAACTAAACTAACTCGCGTTTCGTAGCGGTTTTCGTAACGATATCGATAAAAATGCAGCCAAGCCTCTTCTGAAGAGAACATTTAATTAATTTTCGCGGCATAACGCACCCTTCCCAGCCGCACAACGGTAGTTTTTTCTTGTTTAAAATCGTATATGCGTCGTCGATAAAGATCCCGCCCCACTTTCCGCTCGAACTTCTCGGCGTGGATGTGGACGCGTGACAAGGTATTTTGATTGAACTAAGGACTGTCACAACATTTATTTGCCTCTCTGAATGTCCTTCCAAAGTAAATTGAAAACAACCTGACAATATTGTTTTCCCGGTTGTGTAAATAGCACGTGGAAGAAGATCGTGGACGAAATATAGCCCGAAAAAGAGGAATAAACTTAGCTCGGTGTACCAGCAAAATTTACCCATTAAAATGCAGGAAATAGCGTTTTAGAGGGTTAAGATTTCAAAATTTTCCGGGGGGAGCATGCCCCCCAACCCCCCTAGCTTCGTGCCTGGTTCGTGCGGCGCGACGGCTCGCGCCTTCGGCGCTCCTGCCTGGTCCGTGCGGCGCGAGCGCTCGCGCCTTCGGCGCTCGAAAATCTGCCCCCTCCCCGTACGAAATTTCCTTTAGATAATTCACGCCGGGGGGAGGGCCTAGGAAAAAAATTTGAGCCGGGGGGGAGGGCCTAGGAAAAATTTTTTGACCTGGGGGGGAGGGCCTAGGAAAAATTTTTAAACCCTACCCCTGGACGACCGGCCCTCCCCCCCCCGCTAAATATCGTACAGTCCCTTATTAGCGTCTCTATTCCTAGTAACTCATGCATACAACTATAAGATACTTGTCAATAAACCTATTTCTGATGTTCTTGATGTACTTGTGTTTAACCCACCTGTAGGTCCGAAGAGACTGTACACGTTAGAAGAAGTGTCGGGTACAAAATACTTCGGACATGACCACATCCTGACGGGCTATCGTACCGGACTGACAACCAAAGAATGTCTCAGAAGGTAAGAAGCTTTAAGGCTCCCAAAAGAAAGAAAATGTTTACAGATTTGTCATATTTGGTAAGTATAAATCCTTTCTCAGGTTGGACAGAATACATGATATATACCACTACCTCAACGATACAGTAGTGGACATCAAAGAATATTGTCAGATTTACTGATTGTGTTAGCGGCGTAAGTAGATCAGACTTGAAAAGGGTGCATTTTCAAAAACATGTTTCTTTTGAATATTACGTATATCACAGAACTGCAAGAGTCGAAAAATGGTTCAAGTACCTAAGGTCGTTGCCTGCAGTATGTTTCAGTGGCATAATGAGACAGTCAGCATATGGACCCATGCCGTCGGATTCGTCTACATCATGTCCTTATTCGTCTGGGAAAACTTCGTGACGATACCTCGTTACCATGGCAACTTCTGGGATCACGTGATCGTCAGCGCCCACCTATTATGTAGCGAGGTAACACATGTAACTTAGCTTGAAAAGTTTAATAAAACATCCGTATCGCCTAAATACATACCTGCATGCACCACAATGTGTATGATGTCCCGTTTGAAAATTTTGAATGATAACATAGATAAACATCATGCTATATTCGTAATCAATTTGGATTCTAAAATAAAATGAAAATTGTGTTTTTTATGTAGGTGACGTTACTGACATCTGCTTGCTGCCACATATTCGGCGGGCACCGGTCCCCAGAAGTGAGAGGCTTCAGCCTGAGGCTGGACCTGTTCGGCATCTTCATCGGAGTTCACGGCTTTCAGTTCATCATACTCTACTACGGGATTTGTGACGATGTAGGTTGAAACTAGCCTGGTATCCAGTCTATCGTGGTTTGGGCGAGCTCTCTTCGGAGCTGTAGTAGTTTCCCGCCGCCCGGCTCAACTAGGCACCCGGTGGAAGTTTGATTAGCTCACGGGGATAAGGCTCCCCGCACGTCCGCCTTAGGGACCCCCATTTCAGCACCAAGGACATCGCCTGGCGGCGGACAGGAACTAACTCCCTCCGTGCAAAACTCCTGCCAGGAGCCTTGTTGAGACGGGCTCCGAAGAGAGCCTATTCAAACCGTGACACCAGGCTAGGTTGAAACACGCCTAACTATAAGTTTCATCAATACGTAACGTTATCAATCATGAAACTTTCACACCAAAAACGTTGCCATTGTTCTTTTCTTCTAAAAGATTATCACTGGACGATTACTTCCTTCTAAATTGGTTGCATGATGATATAAAATAGAAAGATGATACGATATGACAACGTGCGTTGTTGCGGTGGCCTAGTCAGAGCTTATTTTTGGTAAAAACTAGTCCTAGACGTTAATTGATGTTGTTTATCGCACGTGATGATGACGTGTCAGTGTTTGTTGTCCATGAGTTGTGACGTCGCACAATCTGTTTTGTCGTCACGCATGCAGTGGTACTTTTACATGCATCATTTTGTGGCTTGGTCGCTGTTCCTGCTGAACGTTGCCGTCGAGTTCAAGGACGATGAGGTCGGCCAGACGCAGGACGCCGCCGTGCTGAAAAGGTTTGTACTGCAGGCTCCTGTGTTTTCGTGATGCGTGCATTCCTAAACAGATTCAGATTCAATATCAAGAGGATTGGAGCATTCATTGACAAATCTTCTTAATTTGTTTTTACACTGCAGACGCATCACGCTAACGGCTTTGCAGTGGGGATACGGTGCTGTGCCAATATTTCACGCCATTTATAGCAACGGAGGCTTCTGGCATCCTACCGGACAGGTACGAATTGTGCTGGCCACTTTCGCCATTCCGGCCGCAAAAAAAGTGCCAAGTGGTTTATACTCTTCAATAAAACATTTACCTCTGGTATGACGTACCGACAATTAACACGCTGCAAATCACATATGTTTAATCGCCATGTAATTGTGTGTTGTTGTTGCTAAAAATATCAATGTAAATAACCATTGAAATATTGTATTGTACCGTACTACTACATATAATTTCATGGGTTAAAGCTGGAACTAGACAAAACAAAACAATAAAGACACACAGAAAACCAGTTATAACATGCATCTAGCTCCCTACTGTATGCTATCACGTTCTTTCTCTAATGCATGTGTCATAAATTTGTTTGAACAGTACTTCTGTCAGCGCTTCCTGGGGGTGGTGTTTTACTCTCTGGCCTGTCTGGTCTCCTACACATCCCAACTTCCAGAAAGACTAGCCCCAGGTAACTCTAACGTCTCTTTTACCGACCGTACCAACAACCAGTCAACAGTACAGTACAGAGGTATGACTTTCTTCCAACACAATGAGTTAGTGCATAGAATTTGTCTAATGTAGCCTTACTCAGAATTTACCCACACTGCACAAAATCCATTCTTTACGCACACCTTAAAACATGTGTAAAGGTTCCGTTTCTTCACTCGCGTGTACCTTTACGCAAGCTGTAAGATGTGCTGAAATATAGGAATTCGTACCCATGACGAAGAAATTGACTACTGAGCGCCTGTTATCTTTCCCTTGTACAGGATGGTTTGACTATGTCGGCCAGAGTCATCACTGGTGGCACATGATGGTGCTGTGCGGGATCATCAACTTCAACAACTCCGCGCTGGACTTCATACAGCTCCGACAGAAGGTCCCGTGTTCTTAACGTCTCCTGTGACGTAGCGGCATTACCAGACCACGTCAGTCCAATTACATGGAAGAAAAAGTCACGATTCAAAATTACGAAAATGCGTATAACGTTACATACAAATTTAAGCCCCGGTCATGTACATCGTGTGATGCACCTGGGGTGGATGGTTTTTCTCAACGATCGTGCCGTACGTGGCAGATTTGAGAAGAAACGGGTGCAATTAGCAGTATGACGCCCATTCTTCGTTAACGTGTGCAATTGCTGTCGCATGATAGTAGCGGGCCACCAAGTTTTAAAAAGAAGCAATAACTGCGTATCTTGTGCTTTCCTGTTATCAGTACATGATAGTAATATACTAAGTTATGTTTTACCGCAACTGTCAGCTGCCTTCGGGTCGTCCAGGCGAAGATTTTGCTAAGAAACACGCTAAAATCACCTGTCGCAACCACTAGTAACGCACAAAACGTCGGGTTCAAACAATGAAAACGTGTGAGTTGACTTAATTTCCAGTCATAATCTACACCTATCCACCAAACTGTATTGCCACAAGTGGATGAACTTGTCCAGCTGGCGTCCATACTAAATCTGATGCCGTTTTAGTTTTGTCGCAAGGTTTTGTCTAACCTACGTTATGGAAAGATAGACGGGTATAATTCGCCCACGAAAAGACATTTCACAATAATTTTCACACTGTCTTATCCGCTAGACTGTGTTTTTGCGAAACAAATCCATGGCAGGGAGAACAAAACACGAGTATCGGAAAAATGACAACAACAAACAGCGTCAGGCCGTTTGTCAATTTTCAATTCTAACCTACGTTATCATGGTTATTCCATTGTCGTGGCATTGAGATTAGAGACAGATACTTACACTTCCATTCATCAGAAAGAGGGTCTTCAGATATACATTTGCATGTAAATTTTATAGTGTAAGGGCTGACGGCTTGGATTGTATTGATCATCATAAGCATAATTCTAACCTACGTTATCGTCTAACCTACGTTATCATTTTTTTCTTCACTGTGTTATCGAATTTACAGGAAAAGGATACGATGCAAAGTTCGATTAACAGCATTTTATCAACTGTAACAATACTGTAGTTGGCCTTGTCTTGCTAGAAAATCATAGTAGAGAAGGTTTACTCTACCTGCTTTAATCTCCAAGCAGATGTAGCACGTGAGCTTGTTTTGGCTATTTGGTGGTGTCTTTGGTGGTTTGTTCCGGAGATTACCATTTCTACGGACAAAAAACTTAATATCTCGAAAAGTACAGGTGGTAGCACCGTACAAAATTGGCAAAAGATAGTCGACAATACTAGTAACAAGTTCAGCACATTTGTTAGGTATTTGGAAGAACTTTATTTTTCACCATTTTCTACCCCCAATTGCACACGTTAACGGAGAATGGGCGATGAAAAATTTAACTATTGCACCCGTTTCTTCTCAAACCTACGCCGTACGGCAATATCGTCGCGGGAAATAAACACTTCAGCATTGTAGCTGCATGTATATGACCGGCGCTTTACCTAGCTCTAGGGATGTGATCATGTTCAAAATCTTTGAAACACATTAATACTATTTACAACGAAGACAGTCGTTGGCTTCAACATTTATTTAACGATTCCTTTGGTATGTATTTCACGTATTTTCAAGAAAATGAGCCATGTGATTAGATTAATGTGGTCTATTAGATGACTTCAGATGAACGAGCATAACCACCACGTCCTAGCTGATTAACTCATTACGGGTCCTTCTTGACTAAAAGAGAGATTTCAACGCAAACGTTTAGGCAGAGTAATACACCGTATGTACTGTACGGAATCTAGTATGCATCGCAAGTAGAAAATAAGTAACTTAACATGATCCCGATAGTGTTGTAAATAATCTAAGGCCATTTAGCCCTCTGGGGCTTCACTGCCATAATCTACCTCTGAATGTATTTAGGATTACAAACTAACGATAGTGACTTATTATCCTATTTCACGAGGGATGAGTAGAGACACATTTACACGTACAATATAATCATCGGACTTTAAATATGGACCTACTTCTATTACCTCACTTTTTATATTTTTCAATGCATCCTAACAACAGGAATAACAGTGTGTTGTGTAGTATAGTCGGTTCTAAAAGCGTTATGATTCGGATTTCAATGCAATAAGCCTATGATATGTAACTCTTTAATCTATAGATTATAGCAACTTAGTGATCACAGCAAGGTAGATTTGATTTTCAACTCAACTAGAAGTAGAACTAGAACTTAACTAAAACTTTGACCCGACACAACAACACAACACAACACAACACAGCATAATAAAAATACGACACAACAAAGCACAACATATTGTGATGCAATAAACTAGTGATAAATAGCAACCCAATTTCTATTACATGTTAATGTACTACCATACAAAAGTTGACGTAGCATGTGATCACTAGATCAAAAGTAGTTCTTTGAAGGACCTGTAATCTCACAATACTATACTGTATAGTAAAGATTTAGGGTATCTTTGTTACCCTGCAGAGTGCTGCATCAGCACTAAGGACAGACCCATTCCATAGAATTATACATTGTACATTCACAAAGTAACGTTAATATTAGATTTACTAACTTTAGACTTACTGTTACTTCACAATACGAACTGTGCAATAAAAAGAAATGTCTGTCATCACTAATGTTAAGAATGTACTTGTATTTAATCTTTAAATCCTACAATACCAAACTAACTTCGTCTTTGACACAAAACAAATTTTCGTGATGTCGCTGAGGTTTCTACCTCCTTGCAGTAAGAAGTGCGCTACCTAGCGGGTGATAGGGGAATTGCTGGATCGACGTATGTCTCCAATTCTGACATTACAACAAAATATTTTGTCTACGATAGTTCTTCACTTGAACAAATTGTCATGTTTAGTAGAAAATGAGCAGAAAGCTTCCAAGAGAATAGGAAATTAATAGAAATCATTATACAGAAATTACATCAAGGAATTTGTCTCTTCTCTTGAAAGACGATAAAGACAATGGTGCTATCATTGGGATGATTCTTCTTTAGAATACGTGTACGCGTGAATGGAGCAGAATGGATGCTTGTCGTGTTTTTTTTACCTATATAGGTTACTCGGATTGCTTGTGATTTATTTTCCCATCTACATTGATAGTACAATGAAACTGCGTCATTCTGATAATAAAAACTATAACAATCCATGATGTGGTCTAGCCTATCATGAATTTCCGATTATTAATGTGTCTTTCAGTCCAGAAGGAATTATTCACTGACTCACTTAGAAGGAATTACATGTAAGCTAAATCTTAAATTGAGATATTAAAACGTGAACATTCTGAAAGTCTGTACACAACAGTGAACAAGACAGAAGAGGATGGTATGGTTTGTGTCTTTATTGCGGTGAAAAATGAGTAAACTGTGGCATCTTACTTGTCTTAGGAAAAAGTGATCTATGACTTGAAATAATAGAGACAATAATGTCTGCCGCTGAATGCATATATTTCAAAACACCAAAACGTACTGGCCAAATTCAGAGCGACATCTAGGCTGGGCTTCCTTCAAGCAACGAACATAGACGTTGTTACAAACGACACAACCATCGTGCAATCACACCTTCTATCGGCCCCAGAGGGAGGCTTTGCCTGTAAAACAGAAAGAAAAGAACGTGTTGTTCCATATTCTATCTAGTCAACTTTATGATAATAGAAAAATCCAAACAAAAGGGTCATAAAACGAAGATGGTGTCGTCTGATTATGACATAATCTAGCGTCCACTATGTCGGTGTGTTCAAGACAGGTGCAGATTCGTTTTGTGATAAAAACTTGATTTCCTTATAACTCTTTGCCTGGGATATCTATAGAGAATCAGACAGACAGTGGTGGTGGCTATTTGTATTTGTGAATTACGACATCATATGCAAACCCCTTGCTAGAAGACAAGTAAGTAGATTAACACTCACAGTTGGTAGTGGTCCCCAGCCAAGTGCATTGGTTGGTGCACCTGTACTTGGAGTCGAACACGCTCCAAGTCGGCTTGTTGCACTTGTACTTGCAGACAGTCCCCGGCACATAGGGAGGAGAGCAGTTGTACATGGTGGTGCCAGAAATACTCGGAGGTGGGGAGCTACAAGTACCGCCTACGAAACAAACAAAAATAATTTCTGTTCATTGTCTTCCCCCTTTACTTTGTCTACGGAAAAGGCAAAGTTAAAGTACGTTGGTCAGCGGAGAATCTCGTATTCTACTCTGACAGGCAAGAGTTGAAGCAAACAAAATATTAACATAAACAAGATGAAATTCGTCGGCACGACAAAACATCTCAAATATTTGAGATCCAGGATAGCAATTTGTTGTGGTAGGCAACACCGCAATTTTCAGACTTTTAAAGAGCTATACAGGAATTAATAACTGAAGTACAACTTGAAGTTTCTTACAGCTAGTTCGGCGGCGGCGGCGACGGCCCCACCACCCGGACGAGTTCACTACCAGCAGGAGGACCAGAAACAGCACAAGGCAGCGGCGCATCCTGAAGGACAACAAGGTGGGAGTGGCGCGTCAAGGTCACACAATAGGCAGCAAGCGTGTATCTTTTGTTGCTAATCTCGCCATCAGATTGAGCACTGAAATTGTTCTAACCGTTTTTGTGTTGGCTACAAAAAAAGGGTTACCGATTTTTGTTTCGGTCATTGGCAGTAAGTGTCCTGAAAAATCCTGATATTTACTTTTACTGGCTCGCTGCAGCTTAATTTTTATCTACCTTTGGGCAGAAATGTTGACAGGTTTTCTATACAGAACGAGTGCAGCATTCACAGTGCACAATCAGATGGCAATAATTCAGCCGGAGGTATTTACCTGTGACGCAGTTCTTTTCTGTGATATCAACAATCTACTTCCTTAAGGAAGCCATGCATTTCAGTTTTTTTCTGAATACATGTGACTGTTACATTTGATCAAATAGTACGAAAGTATAAGACAGACACAGAGTTTACAAATTTTAGATTGAATGAAAGACGAAAGAAAAACGATCTCTGACTGTCTTGGTAGGCAGCGTGTTGACTACAGAACACCAATCAAATCTTCAAACTAAAGGTCAGTGTTTCTCTCGACTTAAAAGTTGATATTTGTAGTCTTGATCCCATCATCACCATCATCGCGGCCGCATTTAATATAGTAATATAGTGTATACCGAGGTGGTCATAATCATTCTCCAGTGCTTTTTGTTATGGTATAAGACGTGGAGGCTTGTTTCGACTTCCAAGAAGCCTTCCAAGCCTCAGAACACACCCTATGGAAAGAAGTGTATGATCAAAACAAAACAAAACAAAGCTCCTTGACTATTGCTAACATCTTCAAAGGGGTACTTTCAAACTTATTTGTTAAATTCGGTAAATTGGCAAAGCCTTCCCACAATGTCTATCTATGTTAAACTGATTTGGTTTACTGGACGTTAAGTTCGACCTTGTCCAGTTGTGAACCGTGACGAGACAATTGTAAAATACTAACGTTAGTATCGACTCACCCCATGGTTAGACTTTAACACGGTCGGACACAGACGGAAGAATCGGACGGCGACTTTTTTCTCAAGTCCGACAAGCTTTTCTCGGAGACGACGGTGGGAAACTGGCAGTACAATGGTACATTTGTGTGTGTGACTGTCCAAGCATGAACTTTTGTTTGTTTCGCATAACCGGTATACCGCCTTTAGGGACAACACACCAGTTTTGTACATACCGCCTTTAGGCGTAACGCACTAGTTTTGAGGACATGCCTAACCGAAGCTTGGTATTCATTTTCACCTGAGTGGAGTGAGGAAATAGGTGTTAAGTGCCTTTTCCAAGGACAGAAGATTCTGGTCTGCTAAGGATTCGAACCCAGAACCGGACTATTCTAAGATCGCCAAATCCGGTCTATGATGTCATGCCCTGCGCTACCTTGAGTTCTTCTCTTTCCAGCATGCCAATCTGTAACATGGCATTTGCACTGGGTTCAAATAATGTCATTGTTGCCACGCCCTTGACCAGTTATAGTCTATGCTAACTGTTGTCAGAAAAACGGAGCAGTCATAAAACATCTCGATTTTCCATCTCAACATCTGCTTGGAGATTAGCCGAGAGTAACCTGCGCTTTACAACAAAGTTGCAAGGTGGCGCTTTTTCCTGCGCAGAGGACTTGCGCAATACATCAAAACATCTCATCAGGGAAAGTGGTTCCCGGTGCGATCGATTCCCACAACCGTGAGCTCTGTTTCCTTCCAGCTTTCTTCTGACCTCGGCTCGTAATTGGTAAGTTACTTACACTTATCCTTCACTTAATGTCCGTCATACCTGAAATACTTGAGTATACACTAGAGCATCTAAATGTGCCAATGAGTAAGAGACGTCAGAATATATGCCAGAGTGAGCTTGGAAGGGAGGGGGGGGGGTAGATTGGCTAGGTTGCAAGTTTGTTACAAATCCTCGAGGATCATGTACAAAGATCAAGATCATGTTAAAGATTTTAGGGAACTCACGAAGAAAATCTGGCTTCCCAGCAATTCTATGTTCGTTACATTATGCTTGTACTACGTAGTTCATTTTGCTTGTTGTATGTGCACCGTTACAGATACTAGACAATGAAGAGGGCACGGCCTCTTGTACTTTGTCGTTTGTTTATGTCGCTTTGGTTTTGGTGTATAAAGAAAGCACGATACATCTGGAGTGTTTTGTTTGTTCTCTGTGATTGACTTTGATAATTCCCTTTCCACTTCATTGAACTGTGATTTATATTTTGGTGCAGTACTTAATTTAGTTGCAAAATGCAAGTATAACGTCGTGTTATGTAGCAAATGTTTTTTAAATTGATTGAATGTCGTGGAACCAAATATCAAATCTTTAACGTTAACGTTACTAATACTATTATAAATGCTGAGTTTATTTTGCATTAAATAGGTTCACATTGTGGACCAATCTGATTTCTTGACCAAGCTTGAATTGAGATGCTGAATCATCACGAATGCATGTGTACTATGGGCAGGGATCACATTTCCTGGACACATATTCTTGTTTATGCTTGTTGTATGCTACTTCCTGCTTGTACCGAAGACCAGAACTGATGTTATATGTGTACACCATGTTTATGAGTTCTGTTCTGTTTGTGTATCACTTTTAACATTGAGGGAAGCTGGGTTTATTTAGATACATACTTGATATTGGTGTATAATAAGAACAGATTGCATTCAATGTGTTGAACATGTATTCCTGAAATTTTGAAATATTTTTTCCTGAACCTCCAATCATTTCTAAAAACTCTGCTAAAAGGCAATGCATTGCCCTGATTATCTTATCTTCCCAGAGTCATGTTTTTAGCCCTTTATGGCCCTTCGAAACACACGTTACATGCAGAACACACACACGGCCATGGCAAATTGTTTCCCACCCACTGGGTAGCAGTCCTGTAGTTTAACCTCTAATTGTTCTGTGTCAATAGCAGGCACCAAACCCAGTCAGCTGGCTCACAGCTCCAAATGTCAGGTGAAAAAAATTAAAGGTTTGACCTTATTGCTTGGTCATGAGTGAACCATGGATTGATTGACATATACAACCCACGAAAAGGGTAATGTGGAGTTATATTAGATGTCTTTATTTTGCATTTACAGATTACAGGATTACTTGGAAAAAGTATTACATGCACAATATATGCATTGGCTGCCAGGGTGTTTTATAAAAACTAGTGATAGCAACCATTCCCCCTGCTATTCACCCCCAATGTTACATTCTCCCTATTCTGCCAAAAGCAAATTTGGCTCCAAAAGACAACCTCTGCAGAAAGAATTAATATATGGTTCCCTCTATGGTGATATATATTTTTTATTTGTATCCACTGTAATACCCTGAACACTGTTGTCAGATGGTGTTGACATTGTGGAACCTAGGGTTTAGTTTATTGATTCAGTTTTAAATAGGCAAACTGTTGGTTTACGTTTGTGTTTATCAACTAACAGATGCTCGAGCTTTACCACTTGAAAGGATCTGTTACTTAGGGAATTAAACCGTTTGTTATCATGGTCAAGTATCATGGTCAAGTTATGATGAAGACTGCTGTTTAACTTGATTTCTCATTTTGGTGTGCTGATATTTTTCCATACTTTTTATAGTGAAGTTTTGCTTTTCCCTTTTTGAATATCAAAAGAGTTAAGCTTGTATACAGCTTAAAGTTTACAGCATCAGTGTACTGAATTGAGCTGTTTTCAGGTTATAGGGACCCGTCTGCCCTATCATTGATTCTTTATGACCCAGACACCACTAGGAACAGTTTAATCAGTGAACAAGGTTGAACTTTGATTTGTCACCATCCATGGGAAAATCTTATTGAATTCTTCCTTGGCCCGAGCCTCGTCGATAATGCAGAATTGATTTTTGATCACGCTGTGTGCTTGCAGATTATGTATTTGTTAACTCTGGAAATTTTGAGAAAACAGCAGGACAATTGCATCCCATATGTTACATTTTCTTCCACAAAATTTTTAACTCTCTTGGGTAAAATTTCATTTTTTTCATGATATAATATTCCGTCTAACATTACAAGTATTTTTCAAGAACAAAACTTGTTTTGTTTACATGATGGCATAGTCTGGTCCTTCCCATTTTTTTCTTCAAAGTTGTTATTTTGTTATCTTTACAGAATGTACAGGACCTATTTTGCTACTGAAATCAGTTACTGTTGTTAATGACTTTATGCAAAGTAAGTTCAAAGCCACATTCAAGTATCAGAATTTATTCGCTAGTACCCCTATATTTCAAACAAGTCAAATACCATAAATTTAGAACCAACTTATCTATTTGGCATTTCCTACTTCCAGTGATTTTCAAGACGTGAAAAGACTGTCACATTTTGGTCTAATTTATCTTGACAGCAGTACTCTTGGTATTCCCCTCCCTCTGGCCCCCACACTGTGTAGGGCAGAGACCACAATTATGTAGAACATTTTACTCCAAGACTTCATGCTGCTGCGAACTTGTCACGCAAACCACAATGAAGTTGCCTGAAGCTACATGTGTGAGAAAGAAAAACGTTGGGGAGTTTGAACATGTCGCATGAGGCTCAGCCAGGAGACAAGTGGAACAACAACAAGCTGCTGTCTGGAGAGAAACAGACCACCCTTTTCTGGTACTTGTAGTTTTGTCAAGTACATGATGACTCAGATGTTTTTTTAAGTTTTACTGGTACATCTATCTACATGTATTGTAACACTTGTAACTCGCATCCTTGTACTCACAACCTTGGTATAGGAATGATTGAAGGTCGGACTGTGTAAAATAAAATGATTGGAGGTCAGACTGTGTAAAATTGCTTGAATGACGATCTACGTACTGAGTGATTGCTTCATGTCTACAAATGGGGTTAACCACCATAACAGTCAGACTCTCTCTCATTGTCAGTTTTACTGTACTGTATTTACCATTACTTGCATGTATCATACAGTAGCACATCATCTGACATACACTCATCTTACAGTAGCACATCATATATGCAGTATGATGCATCAAAATATGATCTTCCAGCAATCATTTGACAAGAGTGCCATAAAAACCAAGACTGCAATAGTTACGGGCACGCACTTGCATTGTAGAGAGGAGACAAAGAAGGGGGTAATCTTGGGGAAAATCGATAGGGAAAGATGGACACAAGGAGCGCTGAGAATTTAAAGGGGACATCTGTCTTATTGGAGTTTAATCTGGATGCTGATGGGTTTTCAATCCCTACTTGTTGGTTGGATGGTTTCCCGACAAGAGCGGTGAACATTATAGATGTGTAGTGTGATGGGAAAGGGTGTCTTGGGAAATGAGACTTTGGAGAAGATCTATACATACGATATAAGGTCCTCGCAGAAAATTGGTCAGGAGAAAAGAAGCACAGATATTGAATCATCTGCGAAAGGTTTGGTTGGCCTCTTTCTTTAACCTTCTTCCTGCTGCCCTCCCCTACGTAGTACAAGTAATGCAAATGTGATGCTAAAAGGCTGCCTTAGCAGAGTGAAGGTGACAACGTTTTGGGTTATAGGGAAGATCTGGTATACAACTAGGATACAGGTATGTTTGTAAGTTTACTTTGTTAATGTTGTTGTGATGATCTCAATGTCAATACTATAGTGACTTTTGAGAATTTGGAAATCTCATGGTAATAGTAGAAAACCTAACTGGTATTTTTCATGTTTTAAACTGTTTGAATTATTTCTGAAACAATGACTGAGTGTGTTTTTTTAGCAAGTTTTATTCAAATGTGTTGTGCTGCACTATTAATACCATCAGGTTTTGTCTTGCAACATTATATGACTAAAAAAAAATCAATGACAAAACATTTGGCTGAAGAAACTACATGTAGCAGTTTATGAGAGTAATATAACAAACACTACTGGGCCAAGGTAAAACTCAATAATGTTGCAGCTAATTGAATTAAAAATCCATCCGGTCTAGTGCCTGGACAGATTATTACATTAGTCATCATCCCACAAGGGTTCCTAAAGCGGCAGTTGATGTGCCATCATGATAACTGCTCTAGGGGTGGTCCAAAAAGACTACAAACTGTTACTGCTACACCAGGTAACTTCTAGGAAAGATATCTACCATTTTGTTGGCAAAGACAGGCCACGCCATCTTATTTCCTTGGTTCTTTGAAATCTTTAAGTAAAAATGTAACAAGAGCCTAAAGAGCACCGGGAGGAAATATAACTCTGACTATATTCACTCCCTGCAACTGTGTGTACTAAGGCCCAGACTTTCCCCACCTGTTTTCATATACATGTACCTCTTCCAGTTCAGCATATCATTTAACTGATATGGAAGCTAAGAAATACCTCCATTTTTCTCATCACTTTGCTGTACATGTCAGGCAGTTGATACCGGTAACAAAAGGTTTCTAAACAAAATGCATGTACTAGTATGTGTAGTTTCACTTGGGGACAGTGTGTGAACATTTGAGACCAGCCCCTTACGTGATGCATGTAGTAAGACTGCTAAAAGGTCGACCATCAGTGCTGGAAATGTGTAGTTAATGACATTAAGTATGAAGTTATTTGCTGGGAAATGTCAGAGAACGTGGCTGTATGCCATGAAATGATATAATTATTAAATCCACACTCGGCTAATGTTTGTAATATCATAGCAAACTTTTCAGCAAGCTATTCAGATATCATATGTGATATTTTTTAGTTGTAAAACTGTATCTAAACATGCTGACAAGTATCTTACAGGGTGCCGAGATTGTATCCATCCATAATTTTGTTTTGCAAAGTCATTGAATTTTTATTTGGTTATTGCTACATAATATCAGTGGAAATTTTACTGCCAATAACCTTACTTCCAACACCCTTAATGTGGTTGATTTTTCCCCATTATTGTATCATAAACATTTATGTAGTCTTTATGGATATATACATGTAATATTGTTATAGAATGTCTGCATGATAAATATGCAATCTTGTAGTGAATACATCTTTTCAGTCTATTATACTGTATTGTTACAAAAGAAGTTATATATATATTTTCAACTTGGCAACTGCAACTGACATGGAATCCTTATATGTACATGATTCCTTTGTTGACAAAAGCAAGTTGTTGTTGTCTGTGATATATTTGAAACCTGCTGGCCAGCTGGCTTGCTGACACCGTGTGTTTATATTGTGTTGAATGTCTTCAGTACAAATACAGTGTGCGAGTGAGAAGATTTGCCTACAGCAATGGGATGTTTACAAATGATTTACTCTGGCTCCGATCTGTTGAAAAACTGTTGACTGCAGGATCCATATTGTTCCTGTTTTTTTTACAGCTAATCTTTTGGAAAAGGGAGCAGAAACTTTCTAAGGAGGCCAAAACTGATATTTAGTACCAATGCTGTTATGTCTAGAGTTTAGAATTTTATCATTATTATTGTCATCCAAAACAAGATGGTAGAATGTCATGTCTTGAAGTTTCCAAGAAGTTGTTTTCAAGAAGCCATAATTTGTTATAGCATAGCAATATGCATTACTCTGCAACAGCAGCAATATCTCTCGTACATCCCCGTTATGGAGAAATGGGATTGAATAACATGTAGCCAGAAAAATATGCTGTAGCTGACATTAAATCTGCATCTTTTTCTCTGAAAAGTTTCAATAGTTTGCTATGGCTGTCTTGATTCTAAAGCCCTTACATGTATTTTCACCCCAAGTCAAGTCAAGTCAAGTCGAGATCTAGATCAACTCGTCAAATTTCCCTATCTTAATAGGGGCTGACTTAGTGACTGCCCTATTCCAGCTCTAATGTAGGCACAGTCTTATCTTCTCAACCAGACTACTTTCCCTTTCCTGTATTATTTATCTGGGTGTCTATTTCCAGTACAGTGTTGTCAGTGCTTCTAACAGTGTATTTACCAAGCCCTGCTGTACATGTTTGTCCCAGGTCTAATTTCTGTGGAAGTAGGAAGGCATTTTGTGTATGTATGGTTAGTAAATATGTGGAACTTCTGAGGATGAGAGACGCTGATAATTTTAGTACTGAACTGGTCGTATGTAGCCCTGTTACCACCCTGGTTAGTCTGCGTCCACTCTGATCGTTGCTACCCACCAGTGACTATCAGAGAAGACTTGACCAGTCCTAGATAGAATGGTACCCAAGCTACAGATTAGGTAACAGTTACTGGAAGCAGCAAACACAGAATTAGACATGCAGTCTAGAATTTTGCTTAGTTTTTTTTTTTTTTCAAGATTCATCTATAATTTCCAGGCTTTTACAGTACGGGCTATATTCACTATTTTGGAAAAAAATGTTGTATTACTACACATGTAGTGTATATCTAATAAAAGATAAGATGTGAAGCATCTAATAGAATATGTTATGTTTTTGCTACATAGACAACATAATTAGAAACATCACAGTTCTAAGCAATGACTCTAACATGTCTAAATGCCTCAGAAAGTTGTCAGGATACCGGTATGTTTTTATTTTCTTCTTTGAAAGTCATTGTTTAAAACTGTTGAGAAATATTGGATATGAAGACTAGGACATAGCTAAAGTGCTGAGTCAACATTCATGCCATGCTCATGAGTTGAGCTTTATCTTTAGTGATAGCAGAGAAATGGTTAGAATAACCTAATGACTGATTGCCAGATGGGGATATACAGTACCGCAGGGTGTCGAGTGTACAGTTTACATTCTGTAATTATTAAATCAGCCTGTCTGTAATTGGTCAAAACTGCATTCTTATACCATTTAAGTTTTGCTCTTTACATATGAAACCATGATGATACAGTGTTTGTACAGCACGTCACCATGTCACTAACGCCTCCTAGCACGTTGGGTAAAAAGTACACCTCTGTTTTGGCTATATGAAGATGATTTATGGACAGCTACCACCACAGAATGGAAACATCGCCAAGTAGATAGAACTCTTGCTGAACACCTCACAAGGAACTTACAGGAAAACTTCTCATCTGGAATCCTGAAGCTAAGAGAAGAGTTGGATTTTAGTTGGAGAGGACCTGACTGAAAGTATGAGTTTTATGGAAACTAACTGGAGTTTGAACGTATGTAATTCAAAATGCTCTTAGACTACCTTTGTAAAGGATAATGATACATTCTCTCAGTATTTTCATGAAATACATTTGTATTTTCAGTTATGCTTCATGATGGAACAAGTCATATATATCTATTTCATGTGTTTTAGTCCTTCTGTCATGTCTGTTACATAAAGTTTGACATGATGTCACATACATGCAAGTTGTCTCAAACTTTAACTTGTTGTGATTACCACTGCTTATTTTGGTCTTAGATCTTTTAACAGTCCTATTCAGCTGCCAGTTTTACATTTTCTGGAAACAGTACCCCATCTTTTATTGCTGATACATTGTACAATTAAAAAGCTCTGCAGTATTCTTTATGGTTAACAGAGGGCTCTTGTGAGCTATACGTTCCTTAGAAGTGTTGACAAAGTGCAGCATTTCTCCCTAACTCTATCAATGTTTATGCTATATGAAAAGTATGATAGAGCCCCTGCTTGATCACTACTGGACCATATTTGCAAATTTTCATTTTCATGAGAAGTACATTGTACACTTTGATACAGGCTTCTGACTTATGCTGTTTTAACAAATACAGAAGTATGAACAGAAGACTGATATTTGTCAAAGTGTACTATGCGATTGCAGTTTTTCATTTGCAAAAATGATTTAGACGGCCCAACATTCAAAAGTGTATGTGAGATGGTCTCTACACACATTTCCAAACATCTTCCTTTCTTCTTAGTTCAGACTTTAAACTTCCCAGTTATCATGTTTCAGTTGCCTTTCTGAAATTGCAAAGTCTGCTGAAGTATTTTAGCACCTTTGATAGCTCTTTACGCAGTTAGGAAAGTCGACAGTAAGATGGAAATAAAGAATAGTGCATGAATCGAATCTCTACTAGGTTTAAGTCAGTTACTACATGTAGTAAAGGATTAAATTTTTTTTCAATATGTAAAGAAAAAAAGGAAGGCAGATGACCGTATCTACAGTTTGTATATCCCCTCCCCCCCACTTGTCGAATGCATTGGCCTTACCAAAATGATAAAGTTAGCTTTTTAGCACATACCCTTTGGTGGGTATACGTTACAAGGATCCACCAGTAACCCATAACAGAACAATAAGGAGGAATTATGGTCCACTTCCTCAAGCATCTACAGGTCATATCACAAGAGCGTACATTTTGCCACGCAGGTCAGATTTTTTGTTTCAACTGAGTTGTCGGTGAGACAGACTGTCTACAGGAACGGACCTCTTGGCCTGAGACATATGAACAGGTGCATTATATGATGGCATGTGGGTAGACAGTGAAAAGGCCACGAAGTTTGGAGTCAAGATCTCTGGCAGTGGTTCTTTGTAATGTCTGTAAAGTGCAGGAGTTCACAGAAAGTTTGGTTTATTTCACCAAAGAAAGATAGGAAAGTCCGGTCACTGTGGTTAAGAGAGGTAGAGAAATCCATCATCCATGTAGCTAAAAAGGAAGCAAGGCTGTCTAGTACTACAACCTCCCTCTACCCCACCAATGCTTGAAGGCAACACGATCAGTCTGACAGCACAAGTCATGAGATGGTTTTGCAAGATCGCATCAGAAATGGCCATGAAATTGTAATTTTTGCAGAACTTTTTGTAGACACCTGCTTATAAAATTTTATGTGTTCCAAATATGCCTTCTTTCCTTGTATAAAGCATCCAAAGTTTTATGGACCAGATCAGAAGTACAGCAAGGTATGAGTCAGAATGCCAGGGGATCAGTAGCTTCAAGACTGGAGCAGATCCAGCCCTCTGGCCAGGACTCTGTAAAGATATGTGTTCCCATCAGTTGTAGATACTGCCAGAAGCAAACTAAGACTAGTAAGAGCTGGTCAGAAAAACTTGCCAACTGATACTTGTTCAAAATGCGTTTTCATACTGCGTACCAAATATAAAGATTATATTTTCACCAGTTACACTTTACATTTACAGCCCATTTAACGTTATATGTATATTCAGTGTTTCATTTCTGAGAAGGTATTGAAATGTCATCCAATGAATATTCTACATGTACATATGACTTGCAGATGCTAAGTTCGTATTTGGTAATGACCACATTAGAAGTAACTTTTTCTCCGTGATAAACAAGAGTTATTTCCCTCTTTGAATCCCTACCAGGGGGTGAATGTATGGGCAGATTACTGTGATACGGCGTGTTGCTGCGTTGTTTCACCCATGAGATATTTATTGCAGGAATAAAAGAAACATGAGGGCAGCAAAAGGCAAGTCCCTGCTGTGCTGATTACGCCATAAATCTCCAGCCTGGATTGATAGCTCGGCTGCTGCTTTAATTTCTTGTTTTTCATTCTTCCTGGTTTACGAGGTCCCAGAGCTCCCAGACCTAATATTCTAGGCACATGGCAGTGTTTTATGACATTTGATTGCACATACACTTGAGACCGGTTTATTTTGTAGCTATTGTGGATGAAAGGTACCTTTTGTTGTTGCATATGGTGCTAAAATAATGTAAAGTAAAGTACTCTTTGTCAAGGGATAACAGCTGGAAAGAATGGGGACAAGGCCATATACATTTACATGTAGACACATTTAATAATGTCTAAATGACTCATTCATTAATTAAATCTTGGTGAAAAAGACCTATATTTTTCCCAATGTGTCACAGGCTTAGAATGATTTATGTACAGATCTTTATGTTAATTACTGCATATGGTGTTTAATCTATAATTAATTTGTTGGCTTGGATTATGTTAGAATTTATCTTTGTCTAGATTTACTTGATGTCCTAAATTTGAGGCTACATGTACTACCAAAATGGCTGATAAAGCAAACAAATTTTCTTACTTCTGCCTCTCCTTTTGTTGTAACTTTTAATCCCTTTCGTCATAAATAATGCTTTCAGATAAAGTCTGATTTTCTTCTTTTCACTAAACTTCAGAATCTCCCCTCAATTTAGCACATAAATTTACTGTAAGTGTAAATCGTGAAATATTCTTTAAGTTAGTGTTATGTTCCCAGTTTTTGCAGTGACCTCTCCACTGCAATATCACCACACCATGCACCACAACATGCATTTGGTCTTCTGCTTGCTCCCCCCCCCTTGCTTCACCTCAAAGTAAACTTAATACTAGTATATGGCAAATGCCTACCCCCCACCCCCCAAAAAATGAAGTCCTCTGCAAACTTAAATGAATTTGCTGTACGAGATACTCCCATTGCCACAATTTTCTGTACTGTCATCCTTATGTTTGGTTTTATGATGCTACAATTACAAATGTACATGTTAAGAATATACTTACGAAAAATTTTGCCACGTACATGTAAGTTGGCTGAAAAAATGGTTTCCGGGGATTCAGTCATTGCAGGTTTTATTACCTTGTGTTTTCCCTATAACCCAGTCTGTATCAAACACTAATCCTGACTTCACCTGGAGACATGAAGAGCTTGTAGAGATTGTATACACGTATTAGAAAACCTGGCACAAAGAACTTAGCTGTCCCAATGGGAGGAGGGGGCAATCCGAGACATGTCCCTCAAGGCACACCTTGGTCCTGCTGCTTGAACAAGTCCCTATACATGTATGTATATCATCATCTGGGAGACAAGGGGCAAGAGTTGTGTATGTACATGTATGCCCTGACTAGCTGTGTCTGGAATTTTAGATTTATGGGTGTGGAACGAATATGGAGTGAGTTTAAGTTCCTTCACATTTTCTTTTGTGTGTGTGCTTAAATAAGTACATTAAAGAAATTCTATACCAGGGAAGTGTATATACTGCTAGGTACAGGCATAGTAATTCTAGTATTAAAATTTAGTATGGAATCCTTTAATTGTAACAACACATCCAACAACATGCCCAACACCATTGATTTATTTTGCATGAAAAACAAGGCTTCAGTTTTTTTCAAACAATGAAGAGCAGACAGATTGATTGTTGTCTTGTACCATTGGATAATTGCTACCTTTTGATGGGTGACCATTTTGTGGTAAATCTTATCAAATTCATTATAAGTGTAACTGTTATAGTTACTGTACAGTAGATTGTTAAAATCAGTTGTTGAAGAATGCACTCATCCAAGATGATGCCAGAGGTTTAATTGTTTCTGTATTAAAGGATACACATACATGTACATCCGATAGATAATTCTGTTGAATTCTGCAGATAATTACTTCACCTCTAACTTAATGCTATTACTACAATGTACCTTTGATGCATGATTCTGACAATGCCATGTACGTGTAAGACTGCAAAATGTGGAATGATGTTAACATGCAAGGTTCGTTCCCAACTGATGACGAAAAATAATATCAATGTTAATGTTGCTGTTCAAAATCCTCAACCCTTCTTTTCTGAAGATACTCAAATCAGTTCCAGGAAAGTTTTCTGCCACCCCAATTACACCTGATAGTTAGTGTCACACCTTTTTGATAGGGAGATTTTGCCTGTCTGAAGGCAGGGTGTGTCTGCACTACTACTAAGTAATACTGGTATGTCTGGCAGGGTGTGTCTGTACAACTAGCACTGGTATTGCTGGCAGGGTGTGTCTGAATGGTACTTGAATGGTACAACAGGTTTGCAGGTTGTGTGTGCCTGGTTCCCCATCTGCTTGAAGAGCGGCAGCCCCGCCATGAAGGTGTTATCAATCACGTCTGGACTTGGCATCTTTGCCGCAAGGAGCACCTATAAGGCAACACAAACATCAACTTTTTCTTCTGTTACATGTACGTGATCTTACATATTTTTTCTTCAAAACAATTAACTTTTTTCATTCAAAAAGCTATTGTCTTATAATTTTCTTCTTTTCTTTTATATATTTATATATATTTATTTATATGGGAAGTCAACAAGATGTTGGCACCTACCATGACCAAATCCCATTGTCAAATCAAGACAGCAGGAGGCTGATGTCATTGAATGATTATGGAGCATATAAAAAAGTTGTCCTTTACATGACTGTGCAAAATGACCTTTTTTTTCATTTTGCTATTTTTGGTGCTGGTGTTTTACATTAACTTACATGATCTGATAATCTTGTAGTCTGACTACTCATTTCAAAAGGGCTGTCAGTTACACATAGCCTTTTTGAAATTCCAGATCAATACATGAACAGATACAACCCTAAGTTACAATGACACTCGCAGTATCTTTTGTGATGATCAGTTGAGCACATATATACATGTACCTTCCTCTCTGTCGCAACCTTCCAGATCTTGGCGCCTCCTTGTTCCATGACACCAAGTGCTGCTATGGCCTCTTGTTTCCATATCCCAAAAAGTTCTTCCTGTGTCATTCCTTAGAGAGAATGACATAAAGAAACCTTACTACAATATTTTGTATGGTAAAACTTTTTAAAAATGCATCCTCGTATGAGAGCCGGGAAATTCCATGACCAATATCCATGACCCCACACCTCAGCGAACACTTATTTTCTACTTATCTATGCAAATAATATCTAATATGTGTAAGTTATGTTTAGTGGTGTTTACTTGACATACATGTCACAAACGTAAAATTCCTATCATTTACTGCTAAGGTGTTTTGGCATTTCCTTCTTAGTTATGAAAATAACCTCCATGATTTACATAATTGATGTCTGTTAATATTTCCCTCTTTCCAAATTACATATGTGTCACACGACAATTTCCTATCTTACAAGAGTTATGAAACTTTTTCATTAATCATACAAATCATGTTCCCACATGGGGGTTGCATAATACATGTAGTAATAAAATAATGTGATGAAGAGGACTTCTTACCAATGTACTCGACATCAACAGATACCCAATAGAACTGGCCAGGAGACGTGGCCCATTCCTCAGTTTGTTGAAACGATGTCTCAACTCCAAGAACCTCCTTTGCAAATGCAGCGTAGGAACGGAGTGGAAGGCACTTAACCTGCACCAGCTGGCCGATACACGGGGCGGGGTTGTCTGTCAGGGCAGACTCCAGCTCAGCCGCATTACTGGCTTGGACAACTGGAAATGCATGATTATTAGAAATGTTTCACAGATATACACAATGCAGATGCATAATAATTAGACAAAAAGTGGAATTCTCCAACACTAGCAGTTTTCTCAAGTTTGGAAAAATGCAGAGAGATACAATATGGGTTAGAAGGCCAGTGCATCACACTATTTTATTCCATTAACTTAAAAATGAATATAACTGAAAATGCTGTGATATTAAAAAAAACTTGAGCCTCACCTGCAATAAGTTTAGGTTCTGCCAAGACCTGAAGGGATACGAACATGCCAGTTTTTATTTCACAACTCTTACAGATAGATTAGAAGAAGTACAAAGTAGCCAACTAACACATCTACCATATCCATCTACCAGCCTAGGGTACATTAAGTTTTGTTTGTTTGTTTGTTATATCACTATCAGATTCCCTGGCCAGTAATCACCTTGTGGTATAATACACTAGTAACTGCTGTTCTGCACTCGGTAATTACAGGCTGCTCAATCCAGACTGATTTGTTCCGAAACATAATTAATGCACATCGGGTACCCTGTGTTGAGAAATGTTATATTTTCAAATGTTCTTGAGGTGTGGAAGGATGTCAATCCCTACCAGTAGCATGCAAATTCCTAATACATGTAGATACAAACACAAAAGCAAAATTGCTAACCAAAAATTGCACCATGGCATAGTAAAGAAAGAACATACTAATATGGGGCAGAATCGAAATACTATGTCAAACAGAGTTGGGGTCTTACTTTGAAGAGGAACAGAACTTTTCCGTTCTCCACTTTTGCCATGGCCTGGGTTAGTGCATCGGCTGTGCCTCTGACCAGCCCGGCAAGCGGACGCTGCTCTGATGCAGTGAAGGTGTACTCCAGACAGTACTCCAGAGTTGTGACGCTCATATTGATGAAGATTTTGCTAGCAAGTCTGCAAAACAAACCACAGTTAAGGCAACAACTGCTGGAGTGTCTATGATCTGGCAGCTGAAGTCTAAACCTAGAGATCCCCCCCCCCCCCCCCCACAGACAATTTTTTGTGTGATCAGTACTGATAAATGATCAGGAAGGAATGCAGGCATATCAGTTCAGTTCTAGCCCACCCTTGTTTTATTTATCAAATTTCATCTCTGTTGGTAGAAGTTATTATGAAGCAAGTGTAAACTGTAATTTCCAACACAAAAATTAGAATTACCCATATTTTTGACTGTACAACTCCAGTCTTTGTCAACTGTACAACTCCAGTCTTTGTCAAGGAATGAGAGATCTCATGTAGTTTACTTCTAGAGTGCAGTTTGCTAAGAAAAATCTTCTTCTCTTCTAGTACCAAAACATCAACACAGGTAGTAAATGCCAGTAAAATCCCAACATGTACCAGTAAATATTGACCTTATTAGCTAAGACTCCAAGACAAGTATTAAAGTGTACCAGATGGAAATCCTTCCAGCAAAGTTCTCCAAGGTTTGCCTTGGTGCTTTCTGTGGCAGGACAGGTTTTGCTAATTTGCATATGTGTGGTCACATACCATGGGGTCAGGGGTCACTTGTGCACCTTTGACCACCTGGCAATTTTGACTTTTGACCTACTTTTGAACAGAACCATCCAAACTTTTTCTAAAACCACAATCTCTTCCCCATTTTGTCTTTTTTTTCTCTTGGGCTGGTAACTTTTGTAGTTTTTTTTTCCTCAAGGAACATAATATGTACCTTATGATGGCATGAAATGCAAGTAGCTTGTGTTCTGTCATGCATTCTACATAAGCCTGTACATGTAATTCCAAACGGTGATGAGTTTTAAGACCTTAGTCATCCTTTATGTACTGAGAATCAGGGAACCAGGCAGACCTGGAGCAGCGCTCATTTTGACCGTCCCTGAAAGAAAGGTGAATTAATCATCCAGAAATGGGGCAGCTACCTGGACGTGGAGACAGGCTATGAAAGCAAGCAGAAAGCGCTAATGTCCTTGACTGTAATGAGCTCCAATTCTGTCAGCTACCATGGACTTTCGCCCCTTCACTCGCTCAATATGATGTCAGATGGCCTCTTGTCAGCAGACTGTGGAAATAGGAAATAGCTGATGTAGGCATAAATTCCTGATAATGGTGACACCTGGGCAGTAGTATAGTGCGGGCAAGTTAAGACTTAAGTTTGGGGAGAGTACTTGGACAAGATATGAATTTTTTATTATTCAGATGGCTTGATGGAAAAATACTATTCAGGGTTGATGGCAATGTACATGTACATGGCAATGAGTTTTATGTTACAGTCCCAAATGTTTTAACTTGTTAGCTTTCAAGACATTGAACCTCAAAGATAAATGTGTACTATACATGTACATGCATGCCCAGGCTAAGCTTTGCCATGCATACAAGTATACATATCCCCTTGTTGGTTAGAAACAGGCCAAGCACAAATTGCTAACTTATAATTTTTGTATTCTGTATTCTGTAAATTAATTGGTAGTCCTGTTTTTATTGGCTTTGAGATGGCTCAGAAAAAATATATATTTGTTTATGAACATTACATTTTGTACTCCATATAAAAATAATGATCCTGTCATTGGTACTGAATGACACACACTTACTCTGCCATCCCTGTCCTTAGTGCTGAATGATGCGCACTTACTCTTCCACCCCTGTCCCTGGTACTGAATGACACACACTTACTCTGCTATCCCTGTCCCTGGTACTGAATGATGCACACTTACTCTTCCACCCCTGTCCCTGGTACTGAATGACACACACTTACTCTGCTATCCCTGTCCCTGGTACTGAATGATGCACACTTACTCTTCCACCCCTGTCCCTGGTACTGAATGACACACACTTACTCTGCCATCCCTGTCCTTAGTGCTGAATGATGCACACTTACTCTGCCATCCCTAGCTGGTACTGAATGATATATACTTACTGTATCATCCCTGTCCTTAGTGCTGAATGATGCACACTTAGTCTACCATCCCTGTCCCTGGTGCTGAATGACACATACGAACTCTACCATTCCTATCCTTATTGCTGAATGATGCACACCTACTAGTAAAAGTGCATCAAAAATACATAAAAAATAAAGAAAGGAAAGAAATATATTTATATATCGTGTATTTGTACATTACTGACTTGACTGACATTTGTGAATCTGTTCATATGTTTTTCAGGCCAGCTCTTGGAGAGGGGGTGTCAGAGACTACAATCCATAGTCATCACATTGGGGGTGTCAGAGACTGCAATCTATAGTCATCACATTGAAGAAAAAAATTGTGACAACATAGCAGGTACATCCGTTTCATAAGTAACAGTCTTTGTTGCAGCTGTCCAAGTCATGGACAACATATACATGTACATTGTAAAATGTATACAAACCATACTGGTAGTAAACCCTTCCGCCAGTATACTTGATGACAGTGACAATGTATATTGAATTTCATAAACTACATGAATGTTTTGTAGCTTTTGGTGAATATTTTTCTATCTCAGCAAGTGCCAAATAGTCACAGTTGTTAAGTATGTATTACAATAATGAACTTTGCTAATACATGTACCTAAAATGATATTAGATGTACTTTCATTCATTACTAATATATATCATTTTCCATTACAACGGATTTCCTTTACTCAAAATTTCACCTCACTCTCTGTCAATAGAGTGTAATGTTTGCATTGTGTAGACAAAATAACACTTTGTTCTCCAAGAGGACTAATTAAACAGTTAACCTAGTACCTATACACACACACAAATGTAATTCCTGCATACATAATGTTACATGTAATGTAGTGTAATGTACCAAAGTGGCACAAGGCAAAAAACTGTGCCATGTCCAAAATAGTCAATCGGAATGACAAATTATTAAACGATCCTTGTTATGGCTAAAAGGTCAACCCCAGGTCATGCCCTGTTGCATTTACTGCTTACTAAATAGGAAATTAAGGCAGTAACTATTTTCGTGATTATAGTCATTTTCTGGACCGTTGTCTTTATGTACATGTAGGTAATCTGAAAGAAATTGCTACATTGTACTACTAACTAGAAGCATCTATACACAAAGCACATTTTACCACCATGTTTCTTCTAAGTATGAATGAAATCTCTAAGTTTACACATGTATCCATTCAGTGAAAGACTACTATAAGTTATGCATAGGACTAGCCACATAATAGGTCATAAAAAAGGAGACTATTAATCTTTATTTCAACAAGAATGATTGCTTGCTTTTTGCCTAAACAAGATATATCAACATTATTACTGTTTTGTTATGGCTGACCACAGGCCATCTTCGGTTATCATTAGTCCAAACAAGCCTGAATATTTCTTCATTTATCACTTTTTTTGACAAGTCAAGAACAAAGAAAAAGCCAACATGTGAAACATGCTTCTGATGTGATATGCTTATTGTTTCAGGTACATACATTGTATTTGTCAGTGAAGAAAAATACTTACTAATAGGTCCTGATTTTCCAATTTAACTGTATTGAGGTTCTCTGACCATAATGTTTTTCATAAAACATTAACAAAATGCTAACCATTATTGAAACTCCCATTATACATTGAGAAGGACAGTATTAAACATAAATAGCACTGGAGTGGAGTTAACTGCAGTGTAAATCTGTTCAACTCTAGTCTTGATTTAAACATAGAGGGCCATGTCAGAGGGCTCACATCAGCACCCTGTAATGATCTCATTTTCTGGCATGGCTGAACAAGCAGGTCAGAAGGGGAATCAATTTTTATTGCCCAAGTCGACTGCATAATGTACAAGGAGGTTTTATTACTTTTCCTGGTTTTCTTTTGTTTTATACTAAATGATGTGCTTGTGCATTTTGTAATTGAACAGTACCTTATACGTTTCAGTGTCTATCAAACAATGAAATAAACTGATGTTGCCTTCAGTTCATAAATTCAATTGATAGATCACAGACAAAGTGAAGTTGAAGTGACTTTGAAACGATCAGTTTGAAAGTGACCAGAGGGAAAGAGAGATACCAGTAATGCATTTGAAGATATCTAACATCAAACAGATTATACTCAGAGAGTAAAGGTTCCCCAAGATGTACTTTACAGCTGTACATGTATGCTTTTAAAAGTTCAGCAATGTCTACACAAGCTGCCACAGGTGACATGTATGTCTCTGATGCCAACCAACATTAAGTGATAACCCCAAGATTGATTCCGCCAAAGTCATGAGTTATGTTCTCTGCTTCAGATTAGCTCTGCATATTCAGTAGGCAGCAGAATCTTTCTCTACTTATTACAAAGTTGCTAGCTAGTGACTGTTGTAGTGTTCTCTTCTACCTATTTCGATTGTTGGTACATTTTTTATAAGTGACTCACTGGGTATGCTTAATACTTTTGGAGGGCTTGTGGACATCTGACTACTCTATTGTGTTTATTGGGAATCATCAAAACACAGACAGAGAGACAGACATGTACAAATGTAGACAGATACACAGAAGCACAGAAAAAAAGCTAACAGGTATTTCTGCGATAATGGTATAACTGAGCTTAAGAGATAGAAATAATACCTTGCAGTGTTAGGTTGTTACCATGGGTGTATCGGGACAGGCTAAAATGAGCATTGCCAATGGCAAGAGGTGGGACCTTCTGTTCCCACTGAATAGTAGTGTGTGTGCCCTGTGACTGACCCTCATGCATACTTAACAAAGTAACTTGAGCATCCAGGCTTGAGAAATAGGTTATTGGGGAGCAGGAATTGAGTCACTGATATTACAATTCTTTATGACTTTTTGAAATATTAATCGAAAGAAAATGGTGTGCGCAGTAGTTTCAATTTCGAGCGCTCCATTTCCTTGGAAGTAATATTACCTGGGATGATAGGCTGCTTTGAGGCGCCAATTTCCGAGGAATTGACAGCCATCTATTTCTGTCACACCGCGGGATGGACAGGCAATTTTCGCTGACAAAAGCAAGCTCAATCCTGCATAGCAAAATGATAGCACGTCACCGAGGAAGGGAATCCGAGGCAATGATTGATGTGGCTTCTGTGCTTAAGCCAGTGTGTAACCCCTTATTTCAAAGCGATGAACACGAACGCTCCCCTTACATCCCCAACAAAACGTGTTTGGCACTTTTCCGGTTTGACAGAGTCTTAAGACTTGAGAACTCCTTAAATATTAAATTCTCCTGGAATGTTAGCTGAAAGCAGGAATGAAGAGAAAGGTGATGTGATGAATACCTGTTTGGAATTGGAGTCAGACTGCCAGCAATGTAAGAACTGTCAGTGCAAATTGAAGGGTTTCATATGATAGGAATTGTAAATGGATGAAAGGCAGGTACTAGATGCAGTGGTCAGACAAACTTTGAAGGAAGTAATGAAAACTAAGATATGAGCTTACATGTAGGCAGTGAAAAATTGTCAATTGTATATACTGTACTATAACTGTCTACAATAGTGGAATAAATCATACATTAAGTTACCGCCTCCTACCCTACTGCACAATGTACCAAGTTTATAGTTCAGATTCAAATTTCACATCTATTATCATGTACATTATAACTTTATGATTACTTAAAAGTTACTTAACAAATTACAGTAAAAATATCAGTGTTCTTGTAATTCTTTCTTCTACAAAACATCTGTTATGTTACAGGTGACAGAAAAAGGGTCAAAATATTCTTTCCTGATCAGACCTGTGCAAAAAACCCACAGAGGGTCCGACAAGAATTCTAAGTCAACATTTCTGCATCCTTTCCTCATTAGTAAATCTTAGTCATCTCAGTGTCACAAGTCGTTCAATGGAGGTCTAGAGGTTTGAAATTAGTGCAGAATTGAAATTCAGGATGTTCCTCCAGTTAATGTATTGTGCTAACTGGTGTCTGGCAAATGTTATTCGCTTGACAGCTTTCATAACCTCCCTTAGGGAAGCCCTGCAAAACTGGCAACATCGCTGCTGATTGGAATTCAGCTGGTATTATAGCTTCTGGAAAATTTGTTACCACTTCCAGTAAAAGCCTTTCAAAATGTACATTCCCTATGGGCTGTTCTAAATGCCATGAATCTTAAAATGTAATACATAAAAATGTAGCATAAATTTGATACCTTTCACAGGCACATAATATATGTATGTACAATGATATTTAGTAATCTCCATGATGTGTTCTTCCTTTGACATTGTTGGTGATGATCATTTCTGTATTATAGCAAATCATGCAGGACCAGCTAAACATGTGTATAAAGAATTGTATAGAATGAAATTCAATGTGTCTGCATAGTGACATGTCCTTTGTATAGGACACAAATACATGCACATTATACATGCCTTCCCATACCTTCCATTCATACAAAGTAGTCTGAACTGACTGTGGTTGCAGTTTTGACATTCTATTGATATCTCAGAATCAGGTGACGCCAAAACTTGTTCAAGAACCAGCCTGCAGAGACTGATGATATAAAGATATAAGATCTGTCATTACATCTTCTATGCCTACCAAGTAGCTTAGGTGAAACCTTG
This sequence comes from Branchiostoma floridae x Branchiostoma japonicum, assembly GCA_013266295.2. Lineage (NCBI taxonomy): Eukaryota > Metazoa > Chordata > Leptocardii > Amphioxiformes > Branchiostomatidae > Branchiostoma > Branchiostoma floridae x Branchiostoma japonicum. Next base: position 10,039,281 of record CM023827.1, on the reverse strand, counting down.
AGGGAGGGTGACCTAAAGAAGTATGCTGATACAGTTTGCATGTAAAGTACAAGTGACTGATAACACAGTGTGCATGCTACGGCACAGTCCACTCAGTTTGACTCACTACTTCTCATGGCCATGGTCGAACTTTTTACATGCAACAAGTTCTGTTACTGCAACGACCATTTCATATTGTCATCAATTGTCATGCATGGCATAACAAAAAATCAGCTGTCTGTGTTATAATATATGGTTCTTGTTCAAACGTGTCTTGTAAGTCCCATTCGTGCTTACTCCTTGAATAGCCCTGCACCTTAGGACCCCAGAGTGCTCTAACCTACAAATGAACGTGCTTTGGGGGGCCAATCTTGCCAGTGTTTAGGATATAAATTAACCTGCAGAGGTCAACTTTCAAAGCAAATTTTCACCCAGAGAATACATGTACATTACCTATAAGTACCATTGGCACTTCCTGCTGTGGTATACGATGTTCTTTCTGCGTTGGAAAGTCCATTTCCATGGGAGCAGCACACTTTGAAGTTGGAAAGCTTCAGTCAAAACTGTTTGAAAACGGGGCCATGCCATCAACTCTTCTGATATCCTACAAAGCTGCTGGAGTCGTTATGATTTATCAAGGTGGAATGTTATCGAGCCACCTGCTTTGGAAACTCTGGGAAAACATCAGTAAGGAGCCATTTTTCACGGACTTGTATCTGCCAGAAAGGCTCTCAAGATGGTGTGTGGTAGGGGAGCCAATTTCCTGCGCTGTGTCGGAGAGTGAAGAAAACGTGACCCAAGAAACAGGTTGCCTTCCATCATTGCCACCCCTGCAGGCATCAAGATCCTTACTTAAGCGAGCCTATTTTTCTAATACCTCCCTACTGTCAACTTGGAAAGCTATCCTAAGAAGAGATGTTTCCGCACATGTAATTCGAACATGTTGTAGTTGTTGTTATCAATACATGACTTGGCTTAGCTTGGGGCAGAGTTATAAATAATGTGTCAGGATTATCATATAGAGAGAGTTGCTTTGTGTATGCACCTGAATGCTGTAACTAATGCATAATAAAGTACAGGCAAAATCTCATACTCACATAAAACTTATCATTGTATGCCAAGACGTGCTGGAAGGCAACAGAGTTAGTTTGAATTGACAGGTTTTAACTCACTCCAGATGACTGTGTGGCAACTAAGTTGTCTCTATACAGTCATTGTTAATGATGCAAACTCACAAACATTTATACAGTATTACTTGATGTGGTGTTAAGATGTATGCAGGTACATATACATGTATATCCCAGCTAGGTATTGCAATCTTACTCAGTAATTTGACATTATGAGATTAACCGATACGTTATGGCTTTAAGATTTTAAGAAGATAGCAGACGTAACCATGGGATGAACCAACTTAGATGTGTACATTTTTGTTAGTAATCAGGTAGCAGAAACTTCAACAAGACAGCAGTTTGATTGTTTGATTGTTTCAAAGTTTTGCATAGGATGGACATTAATCCAAAGTAATACTATTATTAGAATCTAGAGAAGCTTAGCACCTTTACCAAGTTTTTTGTTACAGGCATAGAAGAACTATCAATCATACTAGACTTAGTTTGCAGACATTAATGAGTCTGTGAGTGCCAATCGGCCTTATGGTGGTGTTGGCTTCAGTCCAGAAAAACTGTCAGCTTCCTTTTAGAGCATTTCAATTCCTGCTGTGATCACTGAGTCATGTTTAATTGATACCTTTCATAGCCAATATGTATCCCCAAAAGTATTACTTCTGCCATTCTGTGGATATCCGTTTCAATCCTAGAGAAAAGTAGGGGAAGAGGAAAATTTTCATAGTGGCTAAACCTGGAATTGGAATTAAGATCAACTAAATCCTGAAAAGCTGCTTTATGATGCATTGTACTTCAATGGTTTGTCACAGCTTGTGCCATGTTTATTACAAACAAGCTTTCCAACGATATGGAAATATGATCAAGTTCACCGAAATCAAGTTTTCAAACTTTTTGTGCTCAGATTATCTAATAGCCCCTCATTGAAAGTCACAACATCTTCTCATGATGTCAATGTGTAACGTTCTAACCACCCTGTGAGACTGAAAAGTGCATCTCACTCCACGGCGAACACAAATGCACTCAGACATTCAAATGTCAAAATTTGTCCACCGTACTGTGTCATTATACTCCCAGGTCCAATTTTCAATGGCATTCTAGTGCTTTATTGCTCTGTCATTGAAAGGCGCCACAAAGTAATTTACAAGAATGTGATTATTTTCCAAACCTCTGTGGTGTAAGTATGTAGTTATGGATTTGACTAGGGGATGTGCAGGGGCCGAGTGCAATTTTCCCAATCGGTAATCAAGGAAAATAGAGGAAAATTATGTTTGACTTTAGAGACCCTTTTAGCAAAAGGAAGGCAGCAAAAATGAAATCATTTTGACTTTCATCTAGCCATGGAATTGGCTGATTTTGTGGTGAAAGCAAAAGTCATTTTTCTGATGTTGGTTGTTGAATTGGGCCAAAATTTACTGACAGCTCTGGATATGCCATAGTGCTTAGGGCTATTCCAGAAAAAATGAAATGGTGGGGCTAAGATAGCAGCAAGGAAAGGAGCAATGTGAGTTGGAAATGAGGTTTCTGGCTATTGCTAAGGTTTTATAGAATAGAAAGATTACTTGGGTGCTACTGTTGAATTGTTGTTTCCCCCCCCTGCCCTTTGTTACCTCAGTGTACTGTATGCAGGATTTTTTTTTTCATAGAACAACCCATCACTTGCAGCATAGCATAATCCCACATGATGATGAGTCATTCTTAATCAGAAAAGATGCAGAACAGCACAAGTTCTGAGCAACTGTCATTTTGTTGCTTTGTTCACTCAAAGCAAAAATATTATAATAGTAATTGTCCTTACGATTCTACTGCCATATACATGACATTGTACATTTACACTGACAAATTCACAAATCAAATTGACTAAATACACAATATGCAAATTAGAGATTCCAGACATATCAGTCATTTTGTTGCCGACAAAGAAAATTAAAGCTGTAAATGATATTTTGCAAGGGCACTAATAAATCATTTTTTCAATGCCTTGTTGTTCCTCTATCCTCTTGGTAAGCTGGTATGTTTTGCAGTTAAGTCACAAATTCGGGGTAAGATATTTTTTCTGCCTATTAATTCTCTTGGCACTTATGGGAATGCTGTGCAGACTAGCATAACAAAAGGGTGCTTTTAGATCTAATGCATGGCCAAAAGACTTAATCTGCTATCGATTTTTACATCTTAGAGGAGTGCACTGGAACTTTTAATTGCTGTTGTTTGAATTGTGCGGAAACTGTGTTTGCTTTTAGGGGAGGAGTGTTTCCCTTGGTCATTAGTAATTGTCAGGAAGACTTTGGCAACAAGGCTTGTTCAACATGCAGAGTGTTAGACAGAGTTTCAATGTCTTCTTTTTTTTGCAATTTGTGTGTTTGTGTGTTCAGGAGAGAAAGAGGAATGAGGAAAGGAAACAAGGATACAAGGATAGAAATGAAAGAAAGACAGGGAAATGACAGAAGGTAAGAAACCAGAAAGAACGTAGCATCATTATTAAAAGATACATGTTTGGTACTAATGTATATAATTCTGAAAATGTAGAGATGATGGAGAATAGATGTGTTTTGAAGTAGTGAAAAGAATGAGAAGTACATAAATTTTTTGTAGACTACACGGACATCTAATTCTAACATATATAACTGAGCTGAACTGTCAAAAGGAGAGGAAGTTCAGCTTCGTCATACTGGACTCCATCCTGCCATGATTCTGTCCATTGCGCTCGACTGAGGCTGCTGCAAAGAGGCACTATCTGTCCCACTTAGCCAGTGAAGGCAGACAGAAGTGCCTTCTCCATTCACTGTGACTTGAGCTGTCTCCTGTAGATAAGTCAAAGGTTGTCAAGGGAACTAAAAGTCTGTTGAGAGACAGGGCTTTTATAAGACACACTCTACTGGCTCCCTGGTTAGCATCAGAGGAATAAGAACAATTACAAATGTATCTACGACTCACTAAATGTTCTCAACTTCCACTTGAAATGTGGAAGTGGCATTAAACGTTTGTCAATGGGCTAGTTCATCCTCCAAACATCAGCAGAAAGGATGTCAGGCTTTGCTAGACCATTGTGTCCACTCTTTAATGAAGATTAGGAGAACCTGAGCCTTAAGCTTGTTAGGTCGTAGTTTTTTGTTCACCGAGCCCCTACTTGTCATTAACAATTCTCAATATGCAGACTTCACCCTGGCTATAAGCGGCAGACTCAATACCCTTTCATGAGATAGTGTCCTGGGGGATATCGTCCCAATCTTCCCGCATGGCTACCCACTGTCAGGACCATCTCCACAGCTCCGTATTGATTGGGGAGGGCGGGCGCTCTCGGCAGACTGACGCCAGCGTTATTATGCCATAATGATACCGCGCAAGGTGTGATTGCTCCCGCTGATGGACAGTTGCTTGATCCGGAATGATCCGAACTTGGAAATGTCGCCTGCTTTTATGTGGGAAGGGTTTTGACGCTTCACGGAGTTGTAGCTTTAAAAGCGTATTTTGGTCATTTCCGAAAACACTGTCTAGACCTACTTTTACCTTCCATTCCAGCCAAAAGTGAAAATGTGTAGCCATTACGACTACTTTACAACAGAATCGTCCATAAAATTTTGTGGACTCTGTTCCCCCAGTCAAATTGTTCTACTTTGACCCTTTATTTCCAATTCTCACGTCTCTTACCCCTTTTATGGAGACTTTCCCACCATTATTGTCTGGTCAATGATGAAAAAGCAGCCCCCTTCACTTGGATTTTTACATGTTTTTATCTCTCTAATATTGCAGTTTTTTGTCCTTGTATATGGTTTTATTAACAAAGGATAATTTTGGTCACCTACATGTATGTGTCCTCCAGGAAAAGCCTGTAAAAGAGAAATATGGGCTTTCCTGCATGGAGGTAAAAGGAAGCTTCCTTTTACCTCCATGTTTCCTGTGAGCCCTGCCCAGTTTTGCCTTGACCCAAGATATGATAATCAAAAGGTGTACACATGTTTTCTATGCAATTGGATGCAGTGATGTTAAAAAATTACTACACTCAGTTTATAGCCATATCTGTTTCTAAGCTACTACCTAAGTTGCCAGTTACGTATGTGGTTATCAAGACTTAGTATTCTAATTCTAAAACCAAGGGCAATGCTCTTTTGTCTAATGCTGATCTTCTCCTGCCTGCTCCCCAAACCCCTCTGATATCAGACACATCCAGTGGGGGATCAACCTGGGAAGCACCTGCAATTATCCAACATTACCTCCCTGTCTATTGTACTCATCACTTCATTTGAGCGGAAGGATATTGGACGTGATCTTGGTCGGCTACGGCAAATGGCAGCCCTCGGGAGTCGATGTCGGAGGATAGCAGGGCGGAGTCACGCCCGCTTTTCCTCTGAAGTTGCTCTTGGGAAGTTCAAAAGGTTGTGGACAGGTTTTATGGGGAGTTTGTTTGATCTGAGGCGTCTCTCTATTATTCAGGAATGGAGTTACATGTGGACTAATGAGGTTGTGTCTACATGTGCTGCAGACATGTCCGTTATGTCATGTTTCCCTGTATGTAATGTATGGAAGTTAATGTCACAGTGATAGAGATTGTTCTTGAATGTCGAAAGATTCATAGTTGTTTTCAGAACCAGATACACTGTCTTGTATTTGTCGTCAACAATATGCCATCCTTGAAAGTCTATCAGAACATAATATTTCCTTTCAATTTCACTAGAAAGAAGAGGGAAGAGAAAAGTTTATAGCACAAGCGTTGAAATATTTATTTATGTAACATTATAGATCCTACACACAATTCACAATGCATTGACTCTGAGCTACACGTATGTCACCTTTGCTTGAAGGTTCCCTGGTTTGTGAGTCCAAATAAAACCCTTTTATTAATCCTTCTAGGCAACTGATCTTTCTTGGACCAAATCCAATATAGGCCCCTGTTTTCCCTTTTGTTATACGGCCTGAGTCCAGTGTACCATGTTGTGGAATAAATGCTTTTGTATTATGCATATCACTTTTACTACCGCATTGGCTATAAGCAGTTCATCAATTAAGTATAGGCACTTGAGTTACATTCATGTTAGACTGAATGTTCAATTCTATTTGAACAGAACTTATGGAGCAGTCATGACTGCTTTATGTTGTGATGGAGTGAAAGCATGAATATTTCATCTGCGCCGTCAAGTGACACCAATATCCAGCGTAACCTAATCATGACGTATCAGCGATATTAATGTCAGTCTCTAGACAGATATGTGGCCTCAGTGCCAAGTTTAAAGGTGACAAGGGCATCAAATTAACAATTAGTTTTCCTTCTGTTATCAAGCCTGTGCTAAAGCAATTTGTAAGTGATGTATGGTGGGGAACAGTGTGTGCATTGATTATGCACGGCCTGGTCCGTGCCTGTAAATTGAGTTTTGATAGAGAAATGGGGTGTTACCGCATGTTGTGGCAAGTTTCTGCGTGATCCTAGGCACTGCGTTGATTTGTCACGTTTGCGCGTGTTGTGCCAGGGGAGACTGGGTGCCATTATGAGCACATTTATACAACCCCGCCATTCCTTACTTCCCGTGTAATGCATTTGAGAGGAAACTTTGACCCAGTGTGGTCTCAAACATGATCCTGACTCAGTGATTTTGTGCCCAAACTCTGGCATTTGGGGGAAATGCACTTAGCAAGTGTAAAGGCCCTTTGTAATTCACTGTAAACATTTCTAAGGTGTCTATCTTTTGCAATTCTACGATCATCGTTGCACCAGCTATGTATTTGTAAATAACAGCAAGACAGGTAAAGGATGGACATTCCTCAAGCATTCAGTATTTAAGTATGCTTAGACAATGTCAAGCACAGAAAGTAAGATCAAACTCTGCATTCACGACGTGTAGGAAAGACTTGGACTGGATATCACCTGAAACTGTATTGGCTTACCAATCACTGTCATCATCTCCAATCCACAAGACCTAATAGAACATCTCAATGGGTATGACTAAATACCTCAACCGCCCTCAACCCCCCTCAACCGCCCTCAACCTCCCACTTCCTGGGCTAATATGCAGTGTACATGTGCTAAGAACCCTTGTTTACACTCTGTATACATTGTCTATCGCCCATTCTTCGTTAACGTGTGCAATTGCTGTCGCATGATAGTAGCGGGCTACCAAGTTTTTAAAAGAAGCAATAACTGCGTATCTTGTGCTTTCCTGTTATCAGTACATGATAGTAATATACTAAGTTATGTTTTACCGCAACTGTCAGCTGCCTTCGGGTCGTCCAGGCGAAGATTTTGCTAAGAAACACGCTAAAATCACCTGTCGCAACCACTAGTGACGCACAAAACGTCGGGTTCAAACAATGAAAACGTGTGAGTTGACTTAATTTTCAGTCATAATCTACACCTATCCACCAAACTGTCTTGCCACAGGTGGATGAACTTGTCCAGCTGGCGTCCATACTAAATCTGATGCCGTTTTAGTTTTGTCGCAAGATTTTGTCTAACCTACGTTATGGAAAGATAGACGGGTATAATTGGCCCACGAAAAGACATTTCACAATAATTTTCACACTGTCTTATCCGCTAGACTGTGTTTTTTGCGAAACAAATCCATGGCAGGGAGAACAAAACACGAGAATCGGAAAAATGACAACAACAAACAGCGTCAGGCCGTTTGTCAATTTTCAATTCTAACCTACGTTATCATGGTTATTCGGAACTTATTCCATTGGGATTAGAGACAGATACTTACACTTCCATTCATCAGAAAGACGGTCATCAGATATACATTTGCATGTAAATTTTATAGTGTAAGGGCTGACGGCTTGGATTGTATTGATCATCGTAAGCATAATTCTAACCTACGTTATCGTCTAACCTACGTTATCGTCTAACCTACGTTAATTTTTTTTCTTCACTGTTATCGAATTTACAGGAAAAGGATTCGATTAACAGCATTTTATCAACTGTAACAATACTGTAGTTGGCCTTGTCTTGTACAGAAGGTTTACTCTCCCTGCTTTAATCTCCAAGCAGATGTATCACGTGAGCTTGTTTTGGCTATTTGGTGATGTCTTTGGTGGTTTGTTACGGAGATTACCATATCTACAGACAAAAAACTTAATATCTCGAAAAGTATAGGTGGTAGCACCGTACAAAATTAGCAAAAGATAGTCGACAATACTGGTAACAAGTTCAGCACATTTGTTAGGTATTTGGAAGAACTTTATTTTTCACCATTTTCTACCCCCAATTGCACACGTTAACGGAGAATGGGCGCTATACGATATTATAAATAAAAATCACATAGTAACGTCTAAGTATTTGCGATTTTTTCAAGTTATAACTTCTAATATCGTAAGTGGAGTTACCGTCTTTAGGGAGTGATACACCCCGCAAAATATCCGCCCTAAAGTATTGAGCGCTAAAATCCACCACCAGAAACATGATGTTTTAAGAGGTTTCCCTCTATATCTGCTGAGTTTCCGTGCTGCACAAGCTTTATCACTTTCCTTATTTTGACTTGAAACTTACGGCACGATGCGTTCTGGCGGCGCGACGTAAACAAACAAGATGGCGGACCCTGTTCCTCGGGCGCACGGCGCGCCGTAAAAAAACTGGTAAAACGCCAGAGTTACAGTGATTTTCCTATTTATAATTGCATAGGCAATGTATCCAGAGCGTTAAAAAGCGTTCTTAGCACATGTTCACTGCATATTAGCCCAGGAAGTGGGGGGTTGAGGGCGGTTGAGGGGGGTTGAGGGAGGTTGAGGTATTTAGGCATACCGCATCTCAATGATGTACAGCCTCTCTGCCACATGTGATTTTCACCTGGTCCCATGACGTACTTAACCTATTCTAGCCTAATAAGTTAACACCGTACTCTTTCAAGGAAGAATTAGTTTTTAGGCATGATCTGCATACTAAAAGAATTGAGGAGGGCCTACACAATGTATCAAGGGAACTAAGATTGTGAAGGTGAAACAGTCATCCTTTCAACTATACTCACACCCTATCGTTTTGATGTTAAAGGTGTTTAGATATACATCATGTAAATGTATACTAATAGTCATTATTGTTATTAAGAACACAAGTCACGTTAAGCATTTGTTCCTTAGTTAGACTTTTTTAAGGACTCTGTAACCTTTTGCACCAGTTGTTTCCTTTCTGAAGTGACCTTTGATTAAGTTAGTAACTCGATTCTGCTTTACTGATGATGGAAATGTATTATGCTCAAGAAACATATTCAGTGTATTGACCAATGTTCTCTGATTGTAGCATTTTTCACAAATCATTGCTGCTTGGACGGATGCCAAGAGACAACATCATGCTTTTCTCCTGCCTAAGATTGTTTCGTATTGATCGTATAGATGGTTAAGTGTTGTGAAAGTCAGTGAAGCATATGCTTCCCGCAGAGACAATCTATCCCATGAACTTCGCATCAATACCACAAGCAGAGCTCACCCTGCCATTGGATTAATCCCAACCCCCAACCTTGCCCACCCCATCCTATTCCTCCCTATTAAGAAAACGGTTTTAACGGCCCATGTTTAGTACCCAGTATTGAATCACGACCATCGGCTGAATATGCAGCCACTGAACCGTGCTGGTGTCCAATATTTAGAATGGACAGTCCCCTTTGTCTGCTGCGTTGTCGAGGCAAATAGCAGGATAATAGAATTAGGTGGAAGAACACAAAACGCAATCAGACCACCTCATTTTTATAAATCGTACATCCCTAAACTAATTCTGGCATGCACATCAAGGGAATATTGCGCACACATTGCCATATGGTGTAGCTTGGACAGAAAACTAACTTAAACAATCTATTCATCCATAAAATGTCTTGCACGGACTGGCAGCAAACCCCAAAAAAGAGTGTCAAATTGTGACAAAGTGCCTCATTAAAGAATCAGAATGTATATTGGGAAGCAGATTTTGTTAGGAGCCAGAGAGATAATTAATCTGGTATCAGGGTGCCTTGGGAGTTAATTACATCAGCGGCAATGTGGACTTTGAGGTTTGGACTTTCCCAGGAAGCTTTTAAAACGCAAGGCCAGGATTGATCTAGATAGAGAATCATGATGGTGCTCTGGGAGCATGCACCTGAGACAAGGGACTAGCACGATATCACGGTTTGGGACGTTATTAGGAAACTGGCCCGATACAGCGAGGTATGAGCTCATAATAGAGCTCATTTATTACCGAATCTGGGCCTGTCAGTTTTCTGTCCTGTTAGAGGGTCCGCCTCTTTACAGACCCATGGGTGACCCTGATCACCATGGCGATGGCCATTGTTCAACCAAGTGAGAAATCCACTCAGAAATGCCCACGCTGTGGGTTGGGGAAGTAGGGGGAGAGTTATAGCTCGGAGGGCAGCGAGGTTTACCCCCAGAGTGCACGGGGTGTCACGGACGGCTTTTGACGGGCAGAGGGTGATGGTCGGAAAACGCTCGCCTAATTGCCTGTTGTAGCAATCATGGGGGCAATTTTTCCCCGTCCAGATGAATAATGCATGTGGGCCAGCCCACTCTGACCTGACGTCACGCGCTCTCCCCATTTAGATCAAGATTAGGGAATTTCCGATGGTCAGGAGATCACAGAACTATTGTTACCCCTGCGAGGAGGCTGTCCCTACCCTCCTTTGTAGGTTTGCGTCAAGCATGCGTATGAGCGCCCAAACAGATGTCTAGGTAGTACTCCCTCACGTAGTTCATTCTGACGGGGCTTTCCGGAGCACGAGGAAGCGTACAATATTCTGTGTGTACGCAAAGCAAGACGAACGTTCAGGATGGAGAGTGGCTGCAGTTTTAGCCTGAGTCCAACTCGACTCCTGCGCTTGCATAGCAAGAGAAATATGGCCAAGGCACGGTATCTCTTCAGCTCCAATAGCCGGTAAGTCCTGTTAATGTGTAGGTCTGAGCACTTGTCAGAAATTTAATGGGTCTGATGTTATATACTGTAAGCATTTTTGGCACAGCCAGGTATGTACATGCCCAAGGCCCTTTGCATACAGGCGAAAAGTTGACAGTATAATTGCAGGTTGACATAATGTCTGTCGGGTCAAGTGTCCTAGGAAGAAGCAATATTTTACTGCAGGGATCTTACATAACAATCTGACTAAGTTAATGTTGTGCTGAGCTAAATGCAAAATTCTGAAGCAAAAATAATATAATCTTGTTAGAGTACTAGTTAAGAAACTAACTGAAAGCAATGCATCAATGAACAAAATAATAGGTTCCATTTTGATGTTTGTATGTTGTGAATTGATGGATGTGATTGTTAGGTTTGTAGTAATCTCTGCTGTAATCATGGTTACATTTGATTTCTCAGTGTTATTTGGGGGGGGGGGTCATTTCAACACTCCTTTTTAGAAGGCAGATGATATTGTTTTGCTGTGCCCCCATGGTTCAGAGATTTGTAGACATAACTACATAGGCCGGATTTACACGGGGCAAAATATCTATGTCGTACGACATTCGACGCGCGGCGTTTGTCACTCGCCTAGGACACTTTTGCTTTTACACGTATCGACTGTAACTCCCGCTGCGCGCCGCAGCTGCGGCGCACTGCAAAATGGTTGCGGCGGGCTGCGGCGCGCTGCGTCACATGTGGTGAACCCTGACCGCCGCGAGGAGTACCTATTATAAACTATCTTCTTCTGTACTTGTTTTGCGTTCCTGTTGTATCCTTCTTGCAGCATGGCTTCGGCAATCTGCCCGAATGCCTCCTTCTTTTTGTGAGTCTCCATTTTGCTGCGAATTCTGTCATAGTTCCACACGCCGATCAAGCATCGGGTTTCCGCGCTGCTCCAGTTACTGCTGTTTACTTCCGCCATGCTTACGAAACAATCAGCAACAAAAATCCGACGAAACAACAAGGAGAACGTGATGTGATACTCAGAATTCTAGAAGTAAGAACAGAAACAAACAGACGAGCGTGGCGTGGGTTCGGGCTAGCGCGGGAAAAAGAGAAAATTGCAAAGCAGAAACGGGCTGCGCGCGACGCAGGAGTGTTTACACGCTGCTGGGCCGCGACGCAGACTCCCTGCTGAGTGTCGCGACGCACTTGTGGCACCTCCTCGATGCGCCACAGAAAAAACGACGCGCGGCGCCGCGCGTCGGTGGCGCGCGGTTTTACACGCATGAAAATCAATGTCGTACGACATTCTGCGTCGCGCCGCGCGTCGCGCCGCGCGTCGAATGTCGTACGACATTGATTTTTTGCCCCGTGTAAATCCGGCCATAGTGTTGTCAAGGCAGAAACAATAGCAAAATTTACAATGGTTTCTATTGAAATGTATTTACGGGCCCCGCTACTCTAGAAAATTGATTTTCTCAAAAGACGCAGGAAAGTCTAAAGCTGTGAGGTGGCTCCCTTGCCGCTGCTGTAATCAATGCTAATTCGCCCATTCTACAGAATAGCAGGTGGTATGAGCGATTGATCGAGCTATTGCCAGTACCCTGCTCAGATGGGGTGATAAGCTATCTCGCCCAATGTCTTCCTGATGACCATAGCCATTGATGAAAAATCCTTGAAACTTTTCACTCCGTAATTGATATCTCCCTTATCCTATGATAGAAAAGACTGAAGCAACCATCAAAAAAGAATCAAGACAATCCTCTTGTACTGTTACTGTGAATAGAAATTGCGTCATTATTGTGGAGCACTGGTGATACGCCAGTTGTACAAATTGTGGTAGAAGAATGGAGCGTGAGGCTCGGAATGCTAAACAATAAGTCATGCTTTCATTTTGATATTCTGAATTAAATATTCTTATCTTAAGAAAATGTTATCATTTTATGGTACATGTATTCCCACAAAACCTTACATTTTAGCAGCAATAATTTCAATGCAGTATAGAAATAATCATTGACTATAATGGTAGAATTTTCTGTCTCCTATTTATTAGCAATGCCACTATCCTTCTCCCTACATGTTCTCTGTAAAAATCTTTACGGAATCAGGAATCTAAGATTGTGCCTCAAAGTCAGTAAATCCCATACCAAGGGAAATACATGTCTGAGCCCAGGTGTTGTATTATTAAACCATCTATATTGAGTTAAGCACCAACATGACAATACATTACCAGAAGTCAAGGTTCCAGCCATCTGTCAGGATCTGTAGCAAAAGGTGTGGCTTAGTGATAACACTGTATCTACAAATACCTGCTGTACAACGAAGGTAAACAGATTACAGGGAATAAAGAAGTGTATGTGTATGATTTGAGAAATTGCCTTTCATAGACATTGCTTGAAGAATTGTGGTATTCCCGGTAACAAACAAAAGTCATGTCTTCATCCAATAAGTATAGTTTGAATAACGTATCGCTTTTGTTCTAGGGTGTGTATCTATACTTGATGAAGAATCTTGAAGTGAGAGTACTTGAGTTTAGATTTTTTTAAACAGAATTTTAGAGATCAGAACTGTTTCAAACATATTCATTTTTACTTCCACTCCTAGACAGTGATTTTCATGGTTCAGTATAAGACAGAAAAATGTCCTATTAAAAAAATAGGAATATATCGGATTCCATTTCTGTCTAAGGTCTGATTGTTGGCCAGTATGTTGAACAGGATAGAGTTTGCTAACCTTTAGAAAATCCTTGAGTTACACTAAGTCTGTATCCTAGAGTTTTAAATTTCTCTGTGATAGTCTCAAGAAGACAAATGTCCCCCAGCCCTAACCCTGGCCTTGGGCTGCCTAGCTCTAACCTCCCGTGTCCTCGGGATCTATTCTATTATTTGCTCTCTTTATCTAAATGGAACTAATGGCTGTGTCGAGCGTGTGTGGTCATGTTTTGTCGGGTTCCCAGCGGGAGGCAATGCGCTGTGTGCATTACCGGTAGCTTCAGAGCATCCACAGGAGCATCCAATGAAATTGGCATAATGGGAGGATGAGAGGCTTGTGTTAAAAAATATAGATTTTACCGGGGAGAATCGTGGACATATAAGCACTTGCAAATGCAAACCCACAAAAAGTGTAGAGGCCAAATGTAGATCATTAGGTACTGGTATGTGCACGTTTGGTCTTTGACAAGAATATCTCTTTTCCATTTCAATTTTGGAAAAGGCAATGCCAATCTGTTGTTATGAGCACTGAGAGAGTAATAGAAGCTGTTTAACATGCAGATTGGAAGAGTGCAATTTCCTAGATTTTAAAGTCGTCCAGATAGTAGCATCCATTTCCAATGATGACATCAGGCACCGTTCCAAATAATGGCATTATTCTAAACTTGTACATTGATTCAATTTTCTACATTTTCGACCAGCCACCTTTTGTGACTTGGCAGTAGTAAACTTGGAGATTACTTTTTACAGAAATCGTTTGTATCATAACTTTAGAATAGACCTTTTCTATGCACTTCACAATAGCACTGTAAAATTGATAGGATAGTCCGATACCAGTATCTTTCATTTGGCTGAAAAATTTTAATTCTCCCAAGCAAAAAACGCTTCTTTGTTAGTTTGAATCAAAATGATATATTGGACTGAGGGAAATCGAGTTTCAGTACTGCAGGGAGTTTTATGGCCAATCTGTTGCCAAGATTTGCTGCAGTAAAGATTATATCTGCTTTAAGATAAGAGACCATCTGCACAACTGTACAAGTTCAGTGGCTCATGCACTTTAGGCAAGTACATGTACATGATGATGTAGTGATAAAACAGGACAAGGACAGACATGTATTACGTAGTCCAGTTTGGAACAGATGCTGTTATGTACATGTAAAGGACGTCGTTATGGTCATGCTTCTGGAAAAAGGTTAATCATGAGCACATGCAGGTTTTGCAAATGAAATTATCATAAAATGTCCATTATGAACGGAGCATTTGCTCAGTAATTACATGGTCTGGACTTTTGCAGCTGAAGTTCACATGTGGTCAGTTGTACACCACTGCAGAGCATCTGTTTGCCTGTTCTGCCCATTTTGCCAATTTATTTTTAGTCTACTTAAAAGTGCAGAGGTATCATTGATGGACAATCTTAGGAAATGTACATTTGTATGACGAGTATTAACAAGCAAAGCTAGCCAGTACATGTACCTTGTCGATTTTTCAGCATAATTTTTCTCTTTTTGGTCATGGTTCATTGCCCCTTGTGTAGCAACATGTTAAACTGTTGCATGTTAACACAACTGCATCATTTACATTTTGTACTGTAAACTCTCCAGCACAATTTATTGTTGCTGAACTAAAAAAATTAGTTCTTGAAATACTTGCCTGCAGTGATCAAATATTTCATTTGGTGTATACTGTGGTCTGACACTGACATACCGAAAGAGGACATCCCAGTGAATCTTTGTGTCAGCTAAGGTATCACTTTGACTGCAGGCTGTCATGCAGTCTGACCCAGCGGTCAGCCTCGCACCTCAGGTGATACGAGATACGCCGTTATATATTCTGTTTATATAACACCTGACCTTCAAAGTCATCATCATTCTCTCACAGTGGGAACACTGTCCCGAATAAAGCAAAATGGTTCTGAACACACTTTTCAGATATCCAGTAATGCATCTGTGAACCAACTTTTAATTGTTATATCAAAGCCAGAGTAATGAATTAATGTAGGTATCCTACTCATGGTCTTCGCTACAATGTGAAGGACATACATTGTGTGCATACATATTTCTGCACTGAAGATGAATACTGATGCTTTGTAAAGACGCAACTTGTATACTAGACAGTTTTCAAAGAAAAATGTTGTATTCCTGGAGTAACAGACTAATAATATCCAGAAATATCTGAAGAATGGTTAGATTAGTCTACAGCAAAAGTCAAAGGACAACTCCTTATTCCAAACATCACTCATTTAAATGTATGGCATACAAATAAAAATATACAAATTAATAAAAGTGATTTATAACCACTCAAACAATTCTTTTCAGTCTTACAGAAGCTTTTATTAAGATTGTAAAACAATTGCTATCCCGAAACTCAATATTTACATGTTGTCATCGGTGCGTGCACATGTATATTACCGTCACCTTTTGTGCATGGATAATTCTCCCAACCTGGAAAACGTGATGAATGATCAGCGGCAGAATTGCATTCCTACCCAACGGTAACCCCCTTTAGGGGACAGGCGTTATTGGATTTTAATTACTCAAGTACGCAGGACCCAACAGTATTGACTCGGTGGGGATAAGACTTGAAACGTGACAGAGCATGGCCAGGTGGTGATGATGTCATAAATCATAAATATTTACAGGTAATATAGAGTACAGAGATTGCCCACCTATATCATAGTGACCCCTTTGACATCCTGGTTCTGTATAGAAATTGGAGTACTACTATTGCAGGAAAATGAGTGTTGCATAGATGAGATATGGTGTGATCCACACCCTTTATTCAGTCGTGTAGGCTTAATGGTTGAAAGAGCAAATTGAGTTATAAGATGGGATTGAGCGGAGCCACAGTAGTTTCTGATTAAGTATTTATACAGCTTTCATGTTCTCCATGCATGTCAAGAGTACATGTACCTCAATAGCCAAGTAAAATGAATGTAACGTTATCCCATTTTTCTCTTCCCCATACCATTTTGCCAATATGCGTCAGAGTTCTTCTACCAGTTTAAATGATATGAATTACACAAGGGAAACCTACACTTAGCTAGCAGTGCAAGAAATTCTTTACCCATGATGCCATCAGTTGCCAGGAAATGAAACGTCTCTTCAAAACATTATTATGCAAGGCGGATCGAAGACCTTTGGACAAGGTCACTGCCCCAATGACACAAATGCTGCGCATCTATTCACAACACTTATCCTGTATCATCACATATAATGTTAAGAAATCACTTCAGCATTTAAGCAGTAGTATATCAGGTATCAGGTATGAACAAGGACCTGCTTCAACTCACATTTCAGTACCTTGGAGAGCGTCCTTGGCAAAAGTTGACTGCTTATTACAACATATCGACTCCAGCTGACACCCTAAAACCCATTCCCAGTGCTCACTAACTAACCATAGCATTTCCAGATTTTTGCTGTTGAAATTACTGTCCCTGTAACATTCATTGCTGCCATCCAGATCGAATACTTCAGAGCCATTATGCGAAACAAGCAACGTAAAAAGCAAAGAATGACATGGAAACTGAGCATAAAGAGTCTGTAGTAATGCCTTTGGAGCAGGAAAATTATGGGCTGTACAGAAACATGTAACTCTACTGACTTCATAATGGTCTTTGTTCCACTGCTATGTGCAATGGCTACCAATTATTCTTACAATAAAATATAATGTTACATGCAATAAAAAGTTTACCAGCAATGATTGGAGGGCTTGTTTCTAGGCAAGCTACATCATGAATGATGCATTTTCTCTAGCTGATCTCGGTAAAATTACCAACGCGAACCTAAAGCTTACGACATGTAGCCTACAGAAAGAGCTTCAATTTGCCAGGGTATAAACTACAGACTTACGTAGAGAGAGATTGGCTCTAAATCCGCGCCTGCAATATCACCAGCCATGCTAGATGAAGTATGCTGACAGTTGTGGCACTTTTAAAGTTTGAAATAAACCCCGTGACAGATTTAGAGTTGCTCAAACATCCCCAATGCTATTAAACGTCTCTACGCAGTCAAGCATCCTACATTTCATTACTCTCGTGTGCTTTACATTCCTCCCTGCAAATTAATGAAGATTACTTGTGCTGAAGGAGGGAAATCAGTGTTTATCCCTGTGGCAATGCAGTGTTAGAGAGATATGGAGGTTTACATGAAACAGACAGGTTTGCCACAACGCATGAAGCTTATCTTATTTTCTCATACGTGAGCCTAATGCCCGCAAACTACGCAAATTGGGCCGCATTTGGGAAGCATAACATTGTATAAGCAAATCCATTATTCATTTTGTTACCGGAATGTGAGGGAACCTACCACACCGAGTTATATTTCACCGAAACAAATCTTTGAGGTTAGACTGTTTGACAGTGATTGCTTTGTTGTGTACTCTCTACCATATATTGTATCCCTGTGGAATTATTCAAACCTTGAACTTTCTATATGTGTTTACTTTCATTAAAACATGTTAGGAAGTCTTTTGCTAATGGAGAAGAAATGCAACAAATAACCAGGAAGGTAATCCATAAATTTATGACTATATGATATGAGAATATCATTTTGCAATTGTGTACATTTGCACAGGCTTCACTCATTACATTTTGAACTTCAAATCATAATCGAAAGTGGTTTATATAGAACTCATTCCATAATTGATAGCACCTTTATGAGTAAGCTATGAAATAAATGAAAAGGAACGAGTCTCACATGGAAACAGATAAATCATCACTTTAGCTCCAGGAAGTCAAGTGTTACATTGTAGTCAATTGTGTAGGAAGTAAAATTATGTAGAGACAGACTAAATCTATCTCTTATAATGCTTTGAAGGCAGACAATTAAGGAATTGAGGATTTGTAATTCATAGGAAAATAAAGAACTAAAATAACAATGTTCAGATTTGAAAAACATTTTTTGCAATGAAATGAGATGTAGTGAAGGAAACTGAAAGGAAGGTAAAGAATCTAGAAAATGCCCAAGGCACAACACGATTCTTATAAAAAATTAATAGAAGAAATAATCCTCTTGCCAACTTTACATACTTACTGCACTAGATCACAGTACATGCATAGGGCAATAATGTATTCCATTAAAAGATTCAGACAACAAGATAGGGCATTCGGGTTTTTGTGAAGCATGTCTGCGGTAAAAGGATATGGCTGGCTGGAAATGGTTTCCTGTATGCAGCTCCATGGAAAAAACCCACAAGCTTTTAAAATTATGATTGTCGGGTGGCATGTTGCATACCTGAGTATGTATGTATGTATTTATGTATGTATATGATTTTTGTTGGCAAATACAAAATGTATGTACGACTGTATGTACATCAAGGCTTCTCTCTTATTACATTGCTGCTAATCACAAGTATCAAATATGCTTGTTGCTTCTTGACCTTTTAAAGTATAAACCAAGTGCTAAACTAAAAGTGGTTTGAGTTTAATATTTGCAATTTTTTGTGAAAATCACATAAGCAAATTAAGTGATGCTTGCCTTTTTAAAATTTTGTCAGAAGTACGTACAATCGAAACAGACTTACATGTATTACCATATCATGGCAAATGCACATTTAGGAAAAACAGACTTTGACTGATGACCAGTGCTGTGAGATTGAACAATAGCATTGCCCAAAGCTAAGAGGACAGCCAGGACGATGGATAAAATCTTTCCTGTGTCAAGAGTGTGAGGCCATTTTCATACTTCATCCGTGTATCATTAGTATTAGATTGTAGAGAAGTTGTGACATTTTGGTACTTGACGTATGATAATAGTGTGATATCAGTGACAACTCTGTTGTTTTTCAAAGTGTTGAATTCCATATGGACTTGTGTGTCTCGGCCTCTGTCACAGAAAACCCAATATTTTACATGGATAGAAGATAGAAACTCAAGGGATGCTCACATGTTTTATGGGCAATGTGGTAATGACCTGTTGTAGTTGGGAACCAGACCTAGAAATGGCCTTGCCCTTGGTACATGTTTCCGTTTTTACAGTGGTGTTCTAAGGGCTGGCATTAGCTTGATTGATGCCATGTGTATAAGAAAATGTCAACTTTATCAGAGAAAACATGCCACAGCAGTTCCCTGAGAAAGCATTAAGTTGAGCCTATTCATATCATTTTCAAAGAGGATCCAGAGCTCTTTCATCTAGAGTGCCGGGTACAAGAGGTTTTGATCCTAGGGGTTGTGGAGTGGATCAATGTTGCATTTGGCATTCACTACTTGTCTCTTTGCCAAGCTTCTACAACTGAACTGGAAAAAAATTTGCAGGGAAATCGCTGTTCAAGCTTAGCTCTGTTCCAAGCATGCACAGTGGGATTAAGGAGGTACAGAACAATTTGTGAAGGAAGATTTGTGGAAAGATGTCATCATCTTCTAACTTATGAGGAGATTTCCCCAGACATGGTGGACATGATATCTCTGACTTCCAAGGACAATTCCTTCTCTAGTGTGGATCAGCAGGACTTTAGGCTTCGTACATGTATTTCTATGCTAAGTTTAGAATTTGTCTTATTCTGTGATGATTAGGGAAAAAAGAGTCTGAAGAATAGATGCAAATGACAGTAGTTATTATCTACTATAATTATATATAACACTAAAACAAGGACAGAAATGTTGTAGAGTTAAAGACAGAAATGTGTATGCCAGTACAGGGTGAATATATATTGCTTTCACAAAAGGACATAAGACATTATGCTCTTGCTTGTAGCTATATAGCGAATACATAACACACAAACACACAGGAAGCCATTCTTTTTGGAATGCACTTACATGTGTCGTGTAGCAAGCCATTCTGTTTTCCTGTCTTCAATGTTCCAGCTAAAGCTCTTTGCTTCCTTTCACCTATAAGTATTCATTACTGATTTTACTTATAGATCTGATGGCAATCCCCTTTAGTTAAACCTACAGCATTACACAAAAGTATTGGATTGAGAGGCTGAAGAAAAGCCTGGAGGTGGTGATGATCACAGGTAACCTTGTCAGCAGTGGAGCTTTATAAATGGGATCCTACCCTGTAATTGAACTTCAAGCCAAGCATTGGAAATCTGACCCAATCATTTCCTGTGTGCAGATGAGACGGGCCTGTAGCAGTCACTAGGGACTTCCTCACATGGCACTGAGCTGAATTCTATGTATTCATGACCTATATTAATATGTGGATTTAATGTGTGTTGATATGTTGGTTTAATGAGATTTGCACATTTTCTGCCATCTAATTTGTGCCTGGAGTAAGATGGGTACTAGTATAACAATAGTCTTTCCAGAAATGTTCCCATGAACGGATTTTAGTGGAATAAAGTGAGTATACCAAGTTACACATTCCACAAGCAGCACCAATAGTACCAAAATCATCTATTTACATCTGTCTAGTTTCAAGGTGAATTATAAGAACTGTAAATTTGATATTAATTGGTCTTCTTTGTATTATGTCATTGAGAAATGATATGGCGGGAACTTCCTTTTTTTGGATTTAGTTAACCATCTCATGTACACATTCATGTACCAGCCTGAGTACTAAATCTACGATGTACAATTTCTGTGTCAGTCCCTTCCCAAGTTTCACTCTTGTTTTGCTTTCCAGACCACACCTATGTAGATACGCCCTTCTTGTGGTAAAGGTCTCTCATGATTGCCCATGATAAGGTGATTTAAAACTTGTCACTGCGTTGTGTGGGTGCCAATCTGAGCCAGCCATCTGTCTCTGTCAAATTGCTACAGCTGTATCTAGCCTTCCTAAGGTATGACTAGGTGTTTGCCTGGTTGACTTCTTGAATCATGACTTCTTTCTGCTTGTGTGGGTGCTATACATTACTGTTATTAAAGATACTTGATGACATAAATCTCGTGCAAATGGAAATCCTTGAACTTATTGGACAATTTATCTTTGAAACATTCTGCTTTTGTTGGGCGTGTGTATGTACATGTACATGTATGTATCTATGAACCTGTGAATGGGAGAGAGAAAAGAGAAAGTCAGAGGTATGACACTGTCTTCACTAATAGTATAATTAGCTATAAATGCTAGTTTAGTGCTACATACAGTGCTACTGAGTACAGTACTATGTTATAACTCTCCCAGTCGCTTGGCAAGTTCTCTGGTCATGCAGCTGTACAGATGAACAACTTCTGCTAAACTTTTTTGAAAAGTTATCATTAATTGTAAGACATAATGCATGTGTAGTGATCTGTTCTACAGTATTTCTGTCTCATCTTGACATGTTATCAGATGACCTCGTCCAACCCTCACAAGGTGTGAAACCCAGATAGAATTTCTCAACAAATCAAGTCTTGGACCTGTCTGGGAGGCCATGCATGTGAATGCATGCCGTATCCTCAATAAAGTAGTTCTGTAACCATTCCGATGCCTCTTTAGAATGGCTATCGATTTCACAAAAAGCTGAGGGGATGATTCTTCAAACGCAGCAATTACCAAGGGCTGTAATGGTGTACTGATAGTGGCATGAGTTAAGCGAACTGATACTCATCTAGAAGCAGTGGCAAGGCCCCAGTGGTAGCATTCCAGAAAAAACTCCCCCAGGAAATTCTAAGCTTTCCTAATCTGTTGTATAATTGGTGTCTAATCCCTAAGACATTGGCAATTTTTGCCTGAGGTGTAAAGAAAGATCCTGCTGATAATGTTCGTGAAATGACCTTTGTGCAGTCAGTTTGAACTTCAAGTTTCCTGCTCATCCATTTTGTATGTAAAGGAATCAGAACTTTTCACTTAACTCGGAGTTCAATATGAAGGGCATAAAATTGGATGGTTGATTGCCGCAGACAGCCGGATACAGTATATTTATTGTATCAAACTCTTTTCTTAAGTGGGTTGTCTGAAGAGCAATTTCAAGTTATTGATCTTTCTCCAAGTAAAGTGATTGAGTTTAATGTCTGTCTAGACGTGGCATTTGGTTACAAATTATCGAAGTTGCTTTTAAGTTTTTTTACACATAAATGTGCAAATGTAGTTTTCGCCAGAGTGCTCTCTTCCTAAACTTTCCCTACTGACGTGTGTATTGTAAATTTGAGTGCATAGATGGGTCCACAGCAAGGAAAATCACGGCTAAAAGCACATCTGTGAATAGGTAAGCTCCTTGATGACAAGCTTAAGTACCACTTTTCCTGGGTAATAGCTGTAGGCATGTCCCAAAGCTTTTACCAAGTGTTTAGACACTATTTGATTGTGGCCCCAAAGGTTACATTTCTAACTTTTTTTCAAGCAGCTACAAAAGATAACAGTCATTACATCAGACATACATGTAGAAATCACAGCAACAGACTGACTACATAAACCAAATATGCCCAACAAGTTGAAACATGGACTCACTCTATTGCCTATGTTCCTTAAAACCCTGTAATGTTGTCCACACTTTCTCAGGGCTATAGGCAAATGATTACACAGTACAAAGCTAACCAGGTAGAAAAGACAAATGTGTGGAGGAAAAGTTAAATGAGTGTTGCACGAATCAGTCCGAACATTACATTTCAGACTAATCTTCTAACAGGTCATTTCTTTCGGTAACAGCCATTTAGGTCAGGAAAAGGAGGCTTCTGTTTCCCAATAATCAAATTAGGGAACAAAAAAATGGATGGGCAAATAGCAGAGACGTGATATAAATGTACCACAGTGTAATCAGTATTAATTTCCAGGCTTAGGGGCCGAGGATAAATGTGTACAACCTAGTGAACCCCTGAACTCTGGAACATAACTCAGCATGTAATTATATTTGTCCGTTACGGTTAATTTTGTCTCTTATCTTTTGGAACCTTTTTTGTGCTACCCACGTAATTGTCTTTAAGTTTGGGCAAGGAGGGGATTTGAATAATTGTTTTGAAAGTAGTTTGGAAGAAGGTATGAGACACTGAAGCTACCTACCTTGTAGGAATCAAAGTAAGCTTGTGTCTGTATGTATGAAAGTGTACCACTTCACCAGTAACGTTACCTTGGCTAGGTGTGGGTGTGGGACCAGGTGCAGTTTGGCACAGTACAAAAGCATGTATCCCTGAATAATGTAGCTTTTAGATGTACATGTATGCCGCTTTGAATTTGCTTTTGTCATATCATTTCCAGATGAGCAATTCAAATTTGGTATCATGTGGACTATGAATGAAAACTTCAAAACAATCTTTGAGAACCTTGTATATACATGTACATGTATTCTACATATGTATTGGCCAAGCACTACAACCATCCATACACATTGTGTATAATGTACTTCTACTGTCATTGTTATGTTGTCTATTATAATCTGTTTTTTTTTCAAAAGGTGGAACTACTAGTATGTAAAATTTCCTAATAGCTGTATTCAATTTCATCATGTATTCAACCCTTTCCTTAGCCTGTTGATGCCTACTGGAACTACATGTAATACGGAATCGGATGTTAAGATGGGTCATAAAAGTTATTCACAAAAGTACTGCTTTGGGGGTTAGAGGTACAACGTACAGTTTTTAATGTAAATTGCAAGCAGTGATATGTTGTTGATGGTCCTGAACACTGTACAGGGCAGGCTGAGCTCTGGGCTACAGACGACATTCAGAAACTAGACCTCAACTTTATAGCAGTTTGTCATGTTGTATTGTCAGAGGCAAAGCGTGAGGTGAAACTAAATGTAAAGTCATTACTAATACTGGTCATGCACTTCAGATTATGACTGCGCAGTTGCTGTTACCTCGCATGTTATGCCATTCTCTATTTTAAATGTTCCGTACCAGGTCGTGTGAAGGATCACCATTATACAGCCCCGACATTTAGGTAAAGTTTGAAAGGCCAGGAAAAGGTATAAGTGATAAGTTGACAACTGACTCATATGTAAACTGACAGGCAAAGGTCTTGTGATTTGAAGTGATCCTCACAGGTACGCGTACTGTGAAACTATCTCAGGATTAATAGCATTTTTAGTTTGTTGTAAACCAGCACTTACGTCAAGGTGAAGGTTGATGTTCGACATGCTATCAAGCGTACACTTAGGTGCACAGCAGGGCTTGATTACAAATAGTTATAAGAGTGGGAAATTAATGACCTGTTATAACACAAAATGAGAGTCATTACAACAGCTGACAAGCACACCTACAGCTTCGGATGCATTACCATATTTATTGGCCAGTTAAATCCTAAGATGTATTAGGCTTTCAATTCTGTATTCTGCATTGCAGAATGATTGGGTTCAATCACTGGCATGTAACATGACAAGTTCCAATTACTGTGTTAAAGGATTTAAACCTGCGGAGATGATTTTCGATTTGCAGTCATTTGTGGTTTTTAATTACCTGTCATTTTGCTATAACTATGGGATAGTACATATTGGGTTTATATGACTGGGTTGGTTTCAAACTTACAGATTACTAAGAACTTTTATTCTCACTGGTTTGAGAGGAAGATTATTTATTTTTCTAAAACTTTAATGCAAAGGCTGAAGCAATCCTTCAAATCTCATACAGAACTGAAAAAAATTAGTCTCGGGAAAAGATGCTTGTATTTTTTGTTAATTTCATTGCTGTACAGGGGAATATCACTATGATGTCAGATTTACAAATCATCATTTCTAGTACTATTATGCCCAAAACTGCCCAAGAAAACCATGTAGGTTGCAATACAAGAAGTCCAATATGTCCCTTCTATTGTAAATGATACTGATAAAGGGAGACAGTGATATTGTCATTCTTCCATTTTGTTGCTGTACTCAACTTCTTACTGCCACCTGGCAGTTCAAGTCATACTGCAGAATGAAAGGCACACATGAATAGGGTACACTCTGTTTTAAGGTGTGCCTTAAAGGTATCCAGTCCAGAAAATTGACCTAGCTTCAGAATCTGTAGCTTGAGAATAGCCTCTCATTGTTAGTTGCTATGAATAATATATGACACTGCTCCTTCCCTGGCGCACAACATTTTGTGCTAATTGTTTCTGGGGAACGTATTGGATTTTTCTGGCTCGGTAATGGTTACCATGTCAGAGAATAATCACAGCTATTGATTTTTCTTACGGTGACTACTAACTTTCAATAAAAGGCACTGCTGTGTATTTGTATCTTACAATGTTTTGTACAAATGCCAAACTTCTTTCCCATCCCCCTGACCTAAACTCAAGCTATGAAGGCACAGTATAAGTGGAATATCTGAAACGTTTGTTACGTATATTGATAATTGGATGACTGGAGAAACTTCCAAACCAGGTTGGACACTAAGGTCGTGATCTTTCTGACCTTTTAGGACCTTTCCATACTTGGTATTCAGGAGGCGGCCTCCAGTCTAATGCTGTGTGTTAGACGGGGATTTACGGAAAAATTGACCTAAAAACTTCTCGTTTGAGGCACATAGGGCACATAAAAGGTCTGCTATACTGCTGAATATCAAAATTTACATGATCAATGCCATTATGTGCAAAATTTACGATAGTGACTTACATGGGGCAGCAACAGTTCTTAGCTGCAAGCGTCTGAGAATGTATATTGTTAGATGTGTTTGATGATATTCAAACAGCCGTTTTAATCAGAAGGCCTGTAAGGCCACACCAATTTAATTTGTTGGTTCTCGGATTCGCCTCTTCATTTTTTTCTGATTTGCAAAAAAAAAAAAAAAAAAATTCTGGTTCTGAATCAACTCAAAAATGCTTATATTTTGCCTCCAACAGTTCAAGAAAGACCTGTTACTCCTAGTTGTTACAGTTATTACATCTACCAACGCACTGGTTTGATTAAAAGTTCAAAATTCATTATTCAAATTTTAACCCAGTCTTTTGTGTTGACTTCATGGCACCAATTCTAGCATTTGGGGCTATAATAGGATGCCCAGGCCTGTTTTTATTTTTATTTTTTTTCGCCCTGTCGCTTCATATTTTTTCTGAAAAAATCCGAGAACCAACAAATTAAATTGGTGTGGCCTAAAAAATTGGAAAAATCTATTTGCTAAGGTCTGCAAAACAGGAAACAAATTTCAGTACAAGGAATTAATGTGAGGGTACAATAATCTAGTCTATCTATGCAACTTAAAGTCAACTGAGTGAAAGCTATTATAAAAGAAGTGATGATGATTTTTTTTCTTTTTTCTTTTCTTTTAAACCAGTTTTGTAAAAAGAAAGAAGAAACACTTTTCTGTGCCTGTTACATTAGCCTGACTAGAACCTCATTTGAACTTATTACAAATTGAGTAGTGTGAACTTTAGCTGTTCAGAGTTTTAATGGCAATCTTTGAAATCTAAGAGTAGCTTTGTTGACCCCTCTTCTACTAAGGATAGGACCACTTCGAGTTCAAACTGATCAATATAGAATGGAGCGGGCTCTAATAAGCAGTGGCAGTCCTTGAGCAAGTTTAATGGTCCAGTCTTCATGTTCGATACCCATTACCCTCTCCCTGACCCTTGGTGACCTACAGTTGATTCCATATTCAGGAAGCATATGGTGCCTCCGTTCTCTGTATAATAGATGAGAGCCCTACGTATGGAGTGTAACTGTGCATCTTAACAGCAACTTTTTTTTTCTCTTTTTTTTCTTCCTTTTTTTCCTTTTTCCTTTTTTTCCTTAACAGCAACTTATGATCATACCAGAAGTATTCGTAGTTGACGAACCAACTACTTGCAACATTTGTCGTCAGTGTTCACTTTGAAACTGAAGGGGGAAAATGTCAACAATTTAGATGCATGTATGTGAAGATGGGTAAAATGTACACAAACATGATGTCGTTATAGAGTAGATGGAGCAATATTCCAATTTTGTAGGTTATTGTCTGTTTTCCTGAACTGTTTTGTCCAGCATGTTAGCATGTTTCCAGGTGTTCTTAGACTATCAGTGATAAAATATATTCAGGATTTGTCCACTGACCCCCTATAGCAGTTAATTCTGTTTAACTCTTCCACATTTCAAGTGCTAGTCCAGACTGACCCAAAAGTATGACCAGGTTACATCATTGTTGACAGTAAAATGTGCAATAAATAGTCAATGAAGCTGCCATGTCCCCAACCTACTTATACCCACAGTGAGTATATGATAAATTAGGTGTCTATAATAGCCAGTGATGAACAGATAGGCATGTCATTAGTTCTGTTAGGACATTGATAGATGGTATATGTGGAGAGATAAAGGTCAGAAAACTAACACTATCAATATCATATTATTGCCATGACTCAGATACAATTACAAAAGTTGAACTCTGTATTCTGAACTAAACACTGTGTAAATCTTTCATGATAGCAGGGACAAATGCAACGTACTGGTAACTTGCATTAGACTGTGCATGGTGAGAAAGGTACAATGTAACTATAATGTTATGCCATTGGGCCTTTCCTTGGTGCTGAAATACTGGTATTTGTTGTTGTGGTCAGCTTTCAGCGGAAAAAAGGCCAGAAATACAGGGCAGCTTGTCTTTTAGATTGTACAAGTGTATCAACCTGTTTTATGAATAGTTCAAGCACCCTTACAAAAGTAGACTTGTCTCAGGACTGTACCACAACTTTTTACACAGTGCCTTACTATCTCTTAAATCCAAGCAATAAGTTTTCTGAGAACTACAGTAAAGTGCTTTGTAAGGAAATTAGTCTCTGATAAATGTTGGTGACATTGTCTTTTCCTCTTTTCAGCTCGAAGACATAAATTGTCCCCGTCCATCGATTTTTTACCCTTGTTATTGTCTAAAAGTGCTGCAGATAAGCATCATTTCTGGTGCACTAACTTGTTTGACTTATACCAGGCCTGCGGCCCTTTGTTTGAAGTAGAGAAGTTAATAAATACCTGTGCTTTATGTCACCGCACATTATCTAGGTCATCTTTTTCCCATGTGGCTGTAAGCACCTGAAGCAGAAAATAGATTTTGTTTCTTGCCTCGTCTTGGCTAAGTACCTCGGTACTTTATCGATGAAGTGTCAGAACTTTATTGACAATGAAAGGTACCATTTGGCCACACTAATTCATTGACCTTCTCATTTTCTATGTCAGAACTGTAGAAAAGAAACAAGTAACCAGTCTGTTTGAAAAGATTGTGATGAATTGGAAATTGTGCATAATGTCAGTTTCAGTTTACTTTTGATTATATCATCATGGGAAAGTTCTTGTAATCTCCATACATGTGGAGAACACGGTGTATTCTTGTATTTTCTGCAGCAGTATTTTTTCTTCTTTTTCCTTGTTTTCTCTGAGCCAGTGTAATAGCCTATGCTTCCTCTATGCATTGCCCGTTTAATCAAACTTGCCTGCTTTAAAAAGTGGTCAGTGGGAGGGGCACAGACAACTGTTGTGTTTCAATGATCCTAACTGTTTTGTGCTCCACTAAGTTTTTTTATCTTCAAGATAAATCTCATGAGGTAGAAACTAGTAATTTACTTCCCGTCACCAGCATCAATATTCTCAAAGCCATAAGAAAATCTAATTGCTGCTTTATAGAGTGGATGGATACCAATCAAAACTTCCACAAATCCCTTGACACCAATAACGGCTTAAAGATATAATGGAAGCCTTAATTATCGGCAAGGGAAGGGATTTTCATTTCCATTAGGTTATCAATATCGCAGTTGGTAACTGCAACAATTCATCATGTTTTATTATTGTGGCATGTGATATGTTGAGGCAATAGCTCAGGATTTGGTTATTGTAGATAATTTTTGACTATCCTATATGTGCTGAGTTGCAAAGAAAATGACTTTAACTAGATTGTGAAAAACACAACTAACTTCAATTGCCTAGGCATATAGGATTGCATGTAAGATGTATAGAGGAAAGGGAGGATATTATCAGCAGTGTGTCACAATTACTGTGTCTAATTCATGTACCTACTGTAGGTACATGTATGGAAGGATGGATGAACATTTTTAGAAACAGGACATAAATTATGCGGTGTGGATCTTATCTCGGTTATCTCACTTCCTGCCAGGGTCAGGAGTCAAACCATGATCGTGAATTTTCTAGCGAGATTATGAAGATTAAGACCATAAAGCAAACGACCCAGAAAACGTGCCTGCCTGATTGCATGTGATAAAATCATCCAGGGGAATGAGTACTCCTGGAGACAGTTGTGTTGATGGGCTAACATGCTTGTGCCTCACTAAAAAAGACAAACAGTTGATGAACAGTGGAGAATTTTGCTTACTTTTTAAAACACACTGGGTGTTTTAGCTTAAGATATCAATGTTCTTCGTCTTCCTTGTTTCTTGCAGAACAGAATGAGATTTTTTATAACTATTCAGGAAACAAGCATTACCCCGGTATTAAACCCACCATAAAGTATATGTACATGTACATCATTGATTCTCACCTAGTTTTGGAGACAAACCAAAAACACTTTTAAAGTGGAAAAATAGAAAAAATATCTTTAACATAGAAATAAGTAGAAGTATGCAGTATCATTGTGTGTGTATAATCATTGTATGTACATTAACATATCTGTGTCTTTTTCCTCTCGATGACTGGTTGCCTCTTGCGGACTTGCCTCTGACCACATCAACTTTCCTGTGGTGTCTTAATCTTCACATGGATGCCCCTCAGGTAAGATGTCTTGTCTTTCCTTCTTTTACATGTGTAGTTCACATTGTAAGTCAACTTTCATCAACAGTTCATTTTTAGATCTTAGAAAATATGTATCGTATAAAATCATGGGTTGTTTGTCATGGTAAGACTTAAACAACCCCTACAGCTCTTTGATTAATTACATGTAATTGATTTAACCAGCTGCTAACCTTCAACATCTGTTTTTCCACACCACAGAGGAAGAAGAAAACAGTACGTAAGCTGTCCATTAACAATACACTTGATACATCATCACTTTTCTTTTAGTGTTTCAAGAGAGATTGTACATCATTTCTACATTATATAGTTATTACATATACATGTTCTGCCTTATGCAAGCAAAGTCAGGCTTACTGAAATCATTACTCAAAGCTGCATGTAACATTAGATATTTTAAGGATCTGAAGTTTTCTGTTGGCCAACTTTTTAGTGTTCCCTCAGAAGAGTATTTAATTTGTTGATCTTCAATTCTACATGTACATTATCCTTAAGCCATGGTCAGTAGATAGTACAAATCCTGTATTGTGCAGTGGATAGACACGGCACCACGCTTACAATGAGGTGATAACTTTTGCAAAACATCAAAGACTGCTTAAGGCCCCCATTCACATTCATAACATTCGAATTGGATTTTCTAGGGAATCGATTGAAATTGATTATCTAGACAGATGTGTTCACACCTGTTTTTCAACAATCTAGTTAGTCCCAACTACGCACTTTTTTTCCTTTGTTTCTAGGTAGGTTCACAGGTGCTTTTCAGGTCCTGTTTTGAATGTGAGTGGGGCCAAAGTACCTACTCTGTGGATAATCTATTACCTCCTCCTTTTGTGTACGCAAAGCACATATATTTTTGCCAAGAGGGACTTGGTGTGTGTATCCCCCAAACCCAATGGTAAGATAACGCCTTCCTCATACATTGTATCTGATGGAGCAAAAGTCATTTTGCTGAGGGTTGGCACGTATTGATTTGCAGACATTGTCGTCAGTGTTACCCTGGGATTATCACAGCAGACAGTCATCATTCAGCTCGACGTGGTGTCATAAATCTCCAGTTACGACTTTTCAGTAAAATAATGGCTTTAAAGTACATGTTTGTAAGATATGTCGTGAACTTTCAAACTATGAGCCCCGCTATACATCATCAAACAACTCTAAGAACTACATGACATTGCATAATTACAGTAGATTCTTTTTCAGTTTTATTGTGCTTCCAATTACAGTTGGTGATTTATCACTTTTTTACAAGAAGCTTTGTTTGCACTTTCAATAGATGTTGACCAGATACTGGGACTGCTGTATTGGTGTGTAAGCAAAACATTGCTGACCCAGCAAAGGTGTAGGGTTATTCTACTTTTTTTCAAAAATACTGTACAGAGCAATCCAGAAGGCTTTGACTGTCCTGATGGACATGAACACTGAATTTCATAGAGCAATATTACAGTTAGCCATTGTTGCATGGCTTTTTTCTTTGTAAATTGTAGCATAAGCAGTAACTACTAACAGTAATCCTCCTCCATTGCACAATGTATCTTTCCAGGTACCATAGCAAGTCTCAAGCTAATGTTCTAAGGAACTTATATTCCAGTAACCTTGAGTAGCCTTTAGGCCTTGACTATATAAAAAGCCATAACATTCTGGAAACTGCTGGAATTGGTCTGAAACATTTTCAAATTGACTAGTTAGTCAGAATGGGCCTGTGCTACTGGCAAGGTCCACCACAATCCATAAAATACTGGCTACCGGTATTCGGGTAATGGCTGGCTGTTATTATAGGATGAGGAGTTAGTTATATCCAGCAGCACTCCCATTTATGTATTGTAGCTTAGAGAAGAAGAATTTGCCTCTACTCACCCATTGGATAGAAAAAAAAAAACGTTTATAAGACTTAAGCAAATTGTTAGACTCGTACATATTGATTGTAATTTGCAAGGAGGTACTAACCAGGCAAATCTGATGAACAGAAAACCGTTTACTGAGTTTCTCATATACATCATTTTTATTCTGGTATAGGATGTCATTGTGCGATGGAAACATTTGTATGACCTTAATGAATTGCTCTCTAGTGTATGTATACTAGACCTGTCATCTGCTATGGAAAGATATTGAAAGATTCCTTGGGGGATTTGACCTGGTGTACTGTGGATAATCGACCAATGTGCAGCTCCACCTATCAGTCTCTGGTTGTTACTGCAGGTACACCTGTCCAGCTTTGCTTGCATTCCTGCAGTATTCTGCTTTTTCAATTGGCTAGTGGTCGTGCAATACAGCTTTGTTACAACTTTTGTCTGATAAATTTATCAAATGCATTTTCCACAATACATGCATTCTCAGCAGTCAGCCTTAATAAACTCATGTTTTCAAATCCTATCTGCAGCGTAGACTAAAGTGCACACTCAAGGAGATGTAAGGACAATCAAACAGATTTGTGACCAGCTTTTTTATTTTGTCAAGTCAATCTAGACCCTTTCTACCAGCCATTTACAACTAGAAATCCCTTCAGCAACATAGCAGAACATGGTACAATCAAATAAATCAACTCTCTTGGGTTATCATCTCTTTACAAAAGTGTATGCCACCCACACTAAACGAGATCCTAAACCAGGTCAAAAGCACTCTCTATGCAAAGAGAGGCTATAAGGCTGTAGAAAGTGTAATCTTTATAGATCAAGTGGATACATTATGTATTACCTTGCAAAGAGTTTACTTTGCAAGGTAATCAAAATGGCTGTCCTAGTTTTTAGCACTATGGCTTTAGTAATGCTGTCTGATCTTTCTTTGCATAGCTTAATTGCAAATCAATAAAGTTGTAGCTTTCTGTGGATTTTAGGGTATTCAAACTGGAGATAATTGAGAACAAGCCTTTTGAAAATTCAGGGTTGATAAGGTAGAACATTGGCAAGCAAATATAACACGTATCTTGGTATAGGTTCTTTGTGTAGATGGAAAAGAATTTAAATAGTATCGATATAGTGGTTTATGGAGAAGTGTTCAGGAAAAGAATACAAAATAGTATGGGAGAAGACATTATAGAGCCAGTGATATACATCAGTATCTACAGTATGTGAATGTAATTGGGACACAGTCGTTGTGCTGACAGTTTCCAATTTGGTGGGAGGGATTAGAGGCAGTAGCCCTGGCATAGCCTTTGATTTAATGCAAGGATTACTGGGGTAATGGGGCTATAGTGTATTGGGTGTGGCAAATAGTGGTAGGTAGGAAAAGAGCTCTACTTTTTGACCATCTTTCTGTTACCCCTCCTTCATAAGATGCTACAACTGACATCATTTTCATTGCATTCCATTTTTTTTTGTGGTTGTAGGCCTGTCTGTCTTGATGTACCTGTAGGTATACGAGAAAATTGGAAGATTTAAACTTGAGCAATAGCAATAAAATTTTGTAGTGCAGCTGTGTTCAGCCAGTTCTGTAATGATTTTATGTCCACATACGTCTACAACGCTACTGCACTGAAAAGCACCACTAATGAAATACGTCTGCAGCGACATAAAGCTGTCTCTTACATCCCTACAAAAGTGATTACGGAATCATTATTTCCAGGAATCTAATAAGAGCAATAGCCGTGATTTAGATGCATAATTCAGTTTTAATTGAGGCTGTGGTGGCATGTATCGACCACTGCTGTGGGGTTCTATCAGCTAGGTTATTATTTAGAGCTGTTCAGATACATACACATGCAATGGTTGCTGTGGGTGTAGGATGCAAAGATTAAGGAGGTACATGCATGTAGCAGGTGGTACATGTAAGGGGCACTGCTCAGGAATATGTTGTATTCAAAAGGCTACAACAAAAGAGGGATACAGGAAGAATCTTCTGTTTTTCTAAGACTTGTATCTTAAAACATTGTTCTCAGGCACACCAAACTTTTGATGATGTTATTTTTGAAATTTGAAGTGTCTGTCTGGGATAATGATCTCGACTTTCTGGTCACAGTTTTATTCTGTTTTACTCTGCATGCACTCCATCAGTGATTCACAATGTGGGTAAAGACTTGTCAAGTACACACCACACTCACAGGCTCAATGCCAAAGTCCTGTAGTCTTTTAGGAGACAGTTGTGATCAACTGGGATTTCAGCTCTCTTCTACCATAAAAACTCTTACGTTTAATGTACATCTTTTAAATATACCATTATCTATGTTTTCAGCATGCCTTTGGCACCATAACATAAGAAACATTCTTTCGATGAAAAAGTATCATAAAAATGTACATGTCCTGATTTGAATGCCAGTGTAGAATATGGAAACTTTTTATGTACAGTCAGG
This sequence comes from Branchiostoma floridae x Branchiostoma japonicum, assembly GCA_013266295.2. Classification (NCBI taxonomy): domain Eukaryota; kingdom Metazoa; phylum Chordata; class Leptocardii; order Amphioxiformes; family Branchiostomatidae; genus Branchiostoma; species Branchiostoma floridae x Branchiostoma japonicum. The sequence continues at coordinate 10,004,922 of CM023827.1, read as the reverse complement.
ATATAATTAGGAAATTTCAGGTATGTCTACTGCTTGTTATGTATGTCTGAAGCTTAACCTGCTGGCTATGCCGAATGCTTTATTAAGCTGTTTGATGTCAGGATGTTCAGCTGATGGCTCATCAATATCCTCAGGAGAGTTGATCAGTCAATGTTATGGTGTTATTATAAAGGTCATGATGTACATGTATCTACCCAGGGTTAGCATAGGAGGGCCAAGTCAAGTTCACATTTTTTTAAATCTCAGAATGATGTGGAACCTTATGACTTTGGGTATGCATTGGACAATGGAATGTGTTGAATGTATGTTGATTTCTGATACTTACACCACTATGAAGTTGAATATTGTCTGCCATTCATAACATTTCATTTGTATTTTTTTGGAAACCCCAGTCAAATGATAATATAATGAGAAAAACTATTTCTTAAAGTTAAATGCTGTCTCTGTAGGATGTTCATCCTTCTACTGAATCTTTACTTGGCTACAGCTTTATTAAAGACAGGCTAAAAGCCAAAACTATGAAATTGCCAACCAGTCTAGATTAGAAGCAGCATAATGGCCTGGAAATGTACCGTAAAAAATGGTTCCTTTCTTTAGCCCAAAGCTGATAAAATGGCTACCTCTCGCTGTTGGTTACCTGGGGGGAGATTTGTGGAACTTGGCTCCATGCCTGTAATCTTACTGATAGGGGTTTTCTATACCACCTCTTCGTTTATTACTGCCCCAAGCGATGGAGAGCTCCAGGCTTTATAGTGCTGCTGTAGAATGGCAAACAACGGCTATAAAACACAGAGACAGTTTGTTGTTCTTCCTAAAAATTGCATCATCAGGCAATTGCAGTGTGACAAGGATGTTCCTACAAGGTTAGGCCATGACCTAGAAGGCAGTTAAATGGAAACTGTGCTTTGTTCATGTGGATTTTACTGAGCAATTACATATGTAATGTACGAGCACATCCTCAACAATAAGTAATAGGAACTTGGTATTCTGGTCTTGTATTATAGTACAAATGGATGTGACTATTACTGCATACTATCTATGTTAATTAGGTGCTTATAGGCATTTGCATTTATTGAGCAGGTACATATGTACAAGGAAGTTACATTCATTTTGCATATAACATTACATGTACATGAATGCACAGGAATTATGTTTTGATCAGGTTGTTATATTTTTCTAATTGTATATTATACAAATATCATGAAATGTAATAAGATCAAATTATATGACAAATAAATTTATGCAAGATTGGACTTAATGGATAATAATTCCAAGAAAAGACAAAATGGCATAATGTAAATTTGGCAAAGTCCCATTGTTGTCAGAACTACCGGAGAAATCTTGATCATACTGGTGATCTTAGGCATTTGTGGTAGTGCACTGAACACACAATAAGAACCCTTTGTATTCTTCACCACTCAGCTACATTTTCCGATACTTTGCACACCTTGATGCCTGACCAATCCCTCTGAGATCAGAATGAATCTTTCAGCGTTATTCAATATACATAGCCCGTGGCTGGTTCCTCTGCTCATTCCACATGCAGGGTTATTGTTACTTACCTGCGGGACCCACAATAATGTATGGTGTGGGGAAAGTGAAGTGACACTCCAGTCAACACAGCATTCCTATGCTGCTGCTCATTTGTTGGATCTAGCACTGCGTGTTCTGCAGGTGTTAATACATATAGACAAGCACATTGTGGCTTGTGACAAATCATTCTGGGTTTTAGATGCATTGCTGTAAATTTTATTGCGGTGTTATACCATACATTTCATGCATAATGCGTCTTGTGGGTGCTTTTCTTCCAATCCATATCGGCATGATATACAGATTCGCTTGCAGTAAAGCATTATTTGAAACAGCCTGAATTGTGTATGGATCGGAGTTCAGCCTACGGCAGGGCCCGTCACATGATGTTTTCGGTAAGACAGATACAATCTGAGAGATTAGAAGTGATGGGTCGAAGCCCTGCTAACACTCGGTCTCTTGATTGCCTCACATCTGGTTTGTTCGTAAGGAGATTGAGCGTCATCCAATCCGATGAAGTCAGGCGGTAGAGCAACTCATTTGTAGTGGTCAGATACACGTTCTATAGGAAAAGACTCTAATAGCCCCACGGTCGCTTATTATTCATAAAATGGAAACGTACATCATAAGCCTAAATGTACATGCACATGTTGGTACAAATGATGTATTGGGAGCTGGTGTAGCTGTATATATACAGGGAGGGAACGGCCCCTTTGAGGGTGTTTGATGTGGGGGGAATAACAAAGGGTTTCGCAGTTACTACTGTTAAAGCGTGCTGTGTAATTATTCATGAGGGAATTGAGTTGAAGCTCAATGTAAAAAGGGAGACAGCGCATGTATGCCGTGAGTAAAGCGGGCTGCCAGGTAACGTGATGTCTCAAGCAATACAGCACTTCAGGGAGTCCCCGCCACGCGCTCTAATTGGCTCCCTCAGTTTTTATTCATGAGGGCAATTGAAGATGCAGCCAAGGGATGTAAGACATGGAAGTGGAGGCTATTTGAATGGGTCGTGTACGGGGCAGATTTCCACAGTGGGAGAGTTCTGGGACACCTTGCAGCATGTGCTCATCACGCGGTATTTACGAGCGGTTTAGGTTAGCCTCTATCAGCGGACGGGCTGGTGTTGACGTTACAGCGAGTGTGTGAAATCTGCGTCACATACGAGAGGGGATATGCCGACACGTGTGGCAGCTCAAAACACGCCGACTACTGAGGGACGGAAGTGAGAAGCGGCCCGTTTTATCTTTCAAGGGTGTTGCGATTTCTTCCAAGGAGCTTTTCATGATGATTGCAACCATTATTGAGATTTCGCTTCAAGGGGATGGGGAATCAAGGCCCTAATGAGAGATCACCCAAGCTTGCAGGTCCAGTAAGAAACTCATCATCACCTCCTAGCCACAATATAGCAGCTGTCATCCTTTCTACCACCTCAATCTGTCTGTGTTTTTCGTTTTTCTAAAAGAGATATTATATGTAATGGAGCTTTAATTGCTTTTCGGTGTCCTTGTATTGGTCTATGTCAGAGAGTTGAGAATTTTCTAAACATCATGTAATAATAGATATGCTTTGTTTGGTACTATGTAGAATTGCTGGGCATTTCTTGTTGTTGCTGAGTGTTTTAAGTCTTTGTCAGCAGTGGCTCTTTAATGTAGACACAAGAGGTTTTTGTGTCAGTTTTAATCGATAGATTGACATTTCAACTACACCTTGCAAGTGATAATGAATAGGTCTTCTCTATCCATCACTGACATTTATCTATTGTATGTTGTTGGATGCTATTATGTAATCTATGAATATGTTAGAGGTTTGTGCCATTCTAATTATTTCTACAGAATGTTTTCATTCTTTGTAAAGGGATTATTTCCCAGGTTTCAATGACAGGTGGTACATCAATTTCTGTGGTCTATGTTGTATATTCATTGTATTCATACAATGATCATAGAATGTCCTAAAAGCATTGATGTCTTATCCCAAAGGTCAAACCTTTCATCCCTAACACACCTGCTGAGGTCAGGGGTCACTCCCCTGGTTGATTTTGATGACTTTGTGATTTGCAAAATTGCTCAACTACATGAAACTGAGAGACGTAATTTCATCTTTATATTGTAATGACAATTCAATTTCATACTGCAGTACAAGGGCATATGTACAATTCCATTTGGCTATGTAACTGTTATGCCTTGATGAAAAATTCATTATTGGCATTGCAATGTATCTGATGTTACTACGTAATACAACTAGATGATATTATGATACTGTTTATAGTCTTTTTGAAAGAGGATATGATTTCACTTCCTCAACTCTCAGGAGGACCAGATTGGCTCTAAGGCTTTTGATTCAGCAACCATTTGTTACCGTTATCTTCTGAACAACAACCTTTGTCTGCAATTTTCCAGAGGGATATTGTTTGGCTCACCAATAAATGGCGGGCTTTTGGATGCCATCCCACAGACAAAATACGCACGCTCAGACTCAACTGAACCAGAAAATTCACTGCTGATGTGAGGTGCTTACTTGCTCCATCCACCATTTACCCTGGATGCTGCTGTCCTCTTTATCGTAGTCCAATAGTGAGGATGTCTCTCCTGATGAAATTATCTGCATCTGAGAATTGTCGGAGGTGTGTGTGTAGGAGATGCATCCTTGCTCTGATGTCCTTCCACAGCTGACCCCTCTGCCATAAAAACAGAGTTATTTGTAGATGGGGAGTTGGTGACGTTCTCTGGTGATTCCTGTTCTCTGAAATCTTTCAAGTCTGGTTGGAAAACACATCCACATCTATGGCTATCTGCCGCTAATGTATCAGGCTTATTGCCTTTTCCACTCTGAACATTCAGGAATGACATTGGTGCTATTCTTATCTCTTCTTCTTGAGTTAATGATGGCTTTTGTCTCACGCATTAGCCACCCCCAGGGCAGGTTGTGTGAGAATTTACTGCTAATGGGAGAAGAACACAGCAGCCACGGCTTCGGTAGCACCATCGCTAGATCTTCCGTTCTTTTCCCATGCATTCCGCCACTCTTATCTTTTGTTCTTGGATGTATTATTGGCGGTTCTGGCTGCCAAAGTGTTAATTTATGAGAGCCGGCGGGGATGGTGGGGAAATGCGATGTTGATGGTTGGATACCTGTTCAGTGGAGTGAAGCAGGAAAGTCACCTCCTGGCCTTTGGAGAGGCATAATTCATCAGGGAGGGGATTCACGCGTCAGCTTGGATCTGTTGGCACGATACCGCAGCTTTCTTCTCCACGGGCAGTCCTTTCAAATTGCGGGGTCGATGTGTGTGTACGGAACTGAAGTTCTGACTACCATCGCAGTACTGTGTCAGATCTTTTTCGTGGAACCCTTTGAAATGTCCAGTGGTTGGTTTTGAATTCTGTGTATCGTATTGACTGGAAATTTATTATCTGGGGTCTACAGGACGGGTTTGTAAGTCTGATACTCAACTCTCTGACATAGCCAGTGGTAAGTTTGTGTGCTGTGTTGTTTTTAGTAGTACGTGAAGGTGTTTTAAACTATTTTGTATTTCAATGCTTTAAACATTCATCCCATCTATTTTTTCGCTGCAGGAAGGTCACCCTTCCTGCAGGAAGTTTTGTCCACATTGAAAGTCAGTGCACTGCTCCTAAGGTCACAAAGAGGGCGACAGTAGATAAGGTTGTGACATTGCGAGCTTGTGACAAAAGAGTGACTAAATTGGTTAAAGTACCTGCTGCCTGTGACCTTGCTGCCTTGATTGCAGCAATGTCAGTATGAGAAGGCATCTATTTACATGTATATCAAGAACACTGTGTGGCATGATTGCCGTGCACTGACTTAGTCTCCTCGGATATTTTTCATCATATTTTTCTTCCGAACCCCCCGAACCTCCCCTGGCTAGGGGCATGGCTCACTGTCTTTGCTTTACCAGTGAAGTTCCCACAATGTTTGCTGGAGATTTGTTTGTAGTAGGGATGTAGTGGTGCAAAAATGCTGTTCGTACAATGTGGTCACGTTGTTGTTCCAGTTGTTTAAAGGGCACATCTTTGTCTCACTTCCTGTACATCTCTTTGCGCAGCAGAAAGCGTCAACCAGTAAATGAGACAATCGCTGAAAGGAAATTTAAAACCGGAGACCCGCAGTTACTTCCCCTTCACCTCGTCCTTCAAATGGTGTAGGGTTCGTGCGTTGGAATCGTTTACGCCATAACTTGTCGTGAAGCTGTCATGTTCGGACCATACAGGAGGCATAAATGTCAAATAATGGACAAGTAGACACCGTAGTTTTCCTGGACGGGAGGAGGAAGAAGATGGGACAGGTTTGCGTAGGATCGGTGCAGTTTGCCAAGGGTGCCGGGTGCCAGGAAATTACCTACGATATCTGCCGGTAAGTACCATGTTTGCCAGAAGAAGAAAGTCATTTTTCTTCCATACTTAGCTGTAAGATTCTGAAATAGATAAGTGGCTATGGTTGCGTTTTAGGAGGATTAGATGAATGAGTTCTTAACTCTTAGATTTATGGGTTTCCTCTTTTTCATGTTGAAGTCCTTAGGCCAAACCCATTATACCATTATCCCCTCCCTGGGCAGATGTGTTGAAGATCTACTAAACTTTACTCATGGTATCTAGCATATTATGCAATGTAAGACAGGTTCCTGGACATTTACAATCTAATAGTAAGATTAAAATGCACTAAAAGATGTAATCGTTTCTTACTTCACACTGTAGGAAAATACAGTAGCAAGCAAAATAATAAGTGGTCAACATTTACATACAATTACAATGTGCATGGTCAATTTGTACATTGTACTATTATTTCCGTTTGCAGAGAGCTAGCACTTGCCACTGGTTCAACAATTTTCAGGCACATTTTCGACTACTTATTCTCTACTTATGCAAGGGAATGTTCTCGTCACATTGGATTATTCTGATACCATAACCAAATTGACGGATCTGGGGAAATTTGTTCATGTCTCATACAATGGGTGTCACAGCGGGTCATGATTATATTATCATTGATTGCTTGATGAAGCATGGAGTTTTGTATGCCACAAAATTGTCTCTAGCAAGAGGAGAGGCATAGGCCTTCATCCAGATCAATAATCGCTGTAAATGTACCATAGCTGCATTCGTTACGGAGCCTAAATGTTCTCTGCAAAGGTTTGATAATTCCTGCACATAATTTTCCAATTTCTCATGCATTATGCACAATTTCTAGCATAGCAACTGCATATCATCCATGTTTTTATCACTAGAAGTGTTTTTTTCCCCACATTTTTGACCAGTTGTTATTATTGTTCTATTGATTCGTGCGAGTTCCCTTGATATTTTGGATCTTCCCTCGAGACCTCTAGTGACATTTTTATATAGCGACAGGTTGTCTGAAAGCTTTGCTAATTTCCTTTGGACTTAATTGGATTTACTTATCATTAATCCCGTGGCAGATAAATGTAAGATAATGCAGCAATGTATTTTGACAAATTGTTAGACTAAAGGTGGTTATTGCATCTAAGTGTACCTATATCAAAAGAAAGAGAATGTTAATTGTTTGGGGGATAATTTGGAAGGCAAGTTTCCAAACAAAATCATGATGTAAGAGACTTTAGGTGGAGCCTGAGGTCTTTTTCTTTGTGAAAAAGGAGTCACAGGATTTAGCTTGACATACTGGAGAGATAAAGGATAGAGTAGAAAGCTGTTTTTAAGATTTAACGCAGGAACTGTTTTGTTGTAGGAAATCCTGTGAAATGTTTAGAATATGCAGGCATCATTGTACTATTGATTTTATTGGGTGATTCTAGATAACCTCAATTTATGCTTTATCTTTCAAGGTACATTTATTCCAGATGATATGCAACCAGTAGAGCTACAAATTAATGCAACTATCACATGATAATCATGTACAATCTAATAAAAGAGTTCCTTGATAAGTATATATGTCTTAACTAGGGAATTTTTTTTTGCATTTTGACATTGTCTTGTGGGACTAACATTTCAAAATGAGCAGAACAAAATCAATACAATTATAAAATTGGAAATAGGTATGCTGCAAGTTTATTGATTAGACAATTTAGATAATTATATTGCATTTCTGTGTAATGTGTATAGAAGGATAAAGGAAGCAGTCTTGTTAATCAACGCTGATAATTCTTTGTATATCTGAATGGATTAACTTCATTGTACATTAAATATTAGACGCTATAGACAGGATACCTTTTAATGAAGATATGCTTAACTGAATGTGACAAATCAACTATAATTTTCCTGTGAATCAGATTTCAAACTCTTTTCCTTACATGCTGGTGTGACAAGGTGCTTTCAAAGCTTTAAGACATTGAAGAATTTCAAGAGGTGTTGAAGACATTCAGTGCTTCAACTTTCCGTTTTTGTTGTACTGCTTGAACACTGGGGTAGTTTACTCTTTTGTGTCATGTTTCTTCAGTGTCCTTCGATTGAACCAGTTTGGTTCACACTAAAGAGCACTTCTTATCCCTCTTGTCTTGACAGCAATTGTCGTCCACTTCAAGTTGTAGACAAAACATCTTGACTGGGGCTGTATTGTTGATTGTACTAACAAGTTGTAAACACTCAACTTGTTCTCTTTTAGTGCTGTTTGCCTTTTCATGGGAAAATCCTGACCAGACATGAGGGAGAGAACTTGGAAAAGGACGAGAAACAACTTTGGAGACAGTTGTTTATTCAATGCTAAGCACCATCTTTACTTCAAAGTCTTGAACAAAGGCTAGACTCTGTCAGTCCAAACCAAGTGCCAAGTCTAGACCTGTTCAACCAAGCTTACTGATTCAACTTTATACTAACTATAGCTTCAGGTAACATGACCAGTTACATAGTTCACTCACTTACTCACACAGTCACAGCACAATGTGAGGATGTTGCAAGGATCTTTCGAGTTGCAAAGATATCTTGTAATATATAGTGCCTTTCTTTTTACTAGACAAAGCTATGCTGTAGGTCCTCTTGTGCTTTTTCCCTCTTCAAGGTATAAAAGAAGTGAAGAAATATTTCCTACCTGGTATTTTTTTTCTATAGTTGAAGCATTTAGGCCTACTAGGTTCTCAATGATCTATTGTTACTTTGTGAAGAACCAGCATGAATGCCAGACAACCCTTGACAGGCCTATTCATTGGCTCCTCAGTGGTGAACAAAAGATGGCTCCTAATTGAAAGTTCTTTTGAACCAATCAGTATCATGGTCTAAAAGATGTTCCGGTCATCAATCTGACTGGTTAAGGCTGAGTCGTTAAAATCTGAACTTCCAAGGCTACTGCCTTTTTTTAAATAAAAATTTGCATTTGTCCCAAAACAGTTCTGCACTTAGAAAGATTACACCAATGATTTCTGTGAACATTTTCATTAAAAGTATTCCTGTCTTTCATTTGCCAATTCTCAGGAAAATATTGCCTTTTCAGTGATTTCACGGACATTTCAACCAATGAAAATTCAGTGACCTGCCATGCCATTAATCTCAAATCAGTTACCAACCAAAACTAACCGATCTTGGATCCCCATTGTTGTGTGTTTCCATCTATTGCCCAGAAAAAATATTTAATTTGATAAATCACCTGAGAACAAGTGGTCACACTACAATAGTACAAAGCAGACGACTATACATTGCATATGCATGCCCCCTACAAAAGGAACACATACCCTTTTATTTATCAAATATTCAGTGTGATTTCTGAGGAAAGGTGTATTTGGTAGCTTTATTCCAGATTGGAAGCTTAGGACACAGTTTGGAGAAGCTAATCTGGATGAGTTGGACAGACTTTTGGCAAGGAAAAAAATCCAACTCCATATCATGATTCATGTGGATGGATCTTGTGGATATCCCTATGGTGTGTGTTGAATATAACATTAATTTTATTTTCTGAACCATTCTTCTTCTTGTCCCAATGGCAGGGGATGAAGGAAGGTACATGTATGACACATTATTACTGGAGAACAAGATGGCTTCTATCTGCTAAAAACAAGAAAACTCATGTTGCATAGTGTTATAACATACCTGTATCACTGTTAGCACCATACCCCCCAAAACTGTAGCACACTAAATATTTCTCATAGTTTCCAGTTGTCTGAATTGGCAATCACATACTGCTCTTCAAAAAAATATTTTTTGGTGGTTTTATATATGATGCAAACCCTTTACCCTTTCCTGTATCACCCTCAACAGGCCTCACCCTTCCGAATGTCAACCTCCAGTAGTGATAAACTGGCACACATTCCAGAGATGCTGTTAAGATGCACAGACAAACTATCCAGTGCTACAAGGGTCAGGAACGGTTCAGCACAAGATTTATTGTCTGTTTGTGGTACATATGTAGGTTGGGAGTCACTTCTCCCAGCCTGTGGTGTAAACATTGCCAGGATAAATTAGTATTGATTGCAGGCTGGAGGTTTTTATGACCAATGTGCCAGAGTGTGGATCTGTTCTGCTATAACGCTTCTGGGAAATGCTAAAGTTTCTGAGGACAAAGCGAGCCTTTGCAGGGGTAGCAACCGTGAGGGGAAAATACAGTCTCTAAACAAAAATGTGCAAATCTAAAGTCTTTACACTACTCTGTATTTGTCTGATATTGGTAACAGTTCAATTGTTACATCAGTAGATGTTCCTGCAAAGTAGTAATACCGGTAGAAGATACAGCTGTCAACCTCAGTCATAGGGGCTTTCTTACAACATTTATCTTTTAGGCAAGAAACAATTTCTCACAAAAATGCTTCAAAATCTACAAAATCATCCTATAGTACTTCTGATATCTTCTTGATACGATATTAGTTATCAGAATGTTGTTAAAATTTTGTCAAAATTTATGATTTTGATATGTATCAATGATGATAATAGAAATAGATTAGCACATTCCTAACAAATGATGTTTATGCCATGACTTCACGTTGGATCCTCTGGCATGTAAAAATGGCCTGCTGTTCAAATATCCAAGTGACAGAAGACCTGATTAGACAATTAAGCTATGTTGAATTCCTCTGAATAAACTCCCAGCAATTTGACAAGACCATTCCACAGGAATAGCAGCAATTGTCAACCTCATTAACAAGTAATTAGCTTGTCTGTCCACTCAATTAGGACAAAAGATATTATAATCCTTCTCTATGGGTGGTAAGCTTATCCATTCAGTTAGATGACTGATGGTTGTTTAGGGGGAGGGGATATTTTTGATAAACTGGCATTGTAACTGATCTACTTCTTGATTGACAGGAAATGATATGTTGCACAGATAACCACATCTGTTCCTTTTTCTCCAGATCTGCTCCCTCCCCCTGCCCCTCCTCCTATGTTGTTCATAATCTTTCAATCCCTAGATCAGTGTATTGTGTATTACTATTAGGCATTCACCACCATTTGTTTTAACAGTATGAGGTGTGTATTGTAGATCTTTTTCAATGAAGATTAGGAAAACACAGCCTCAGTTCTGCATTTTGTTGTGATGTTGCCTGACCTCCCCCTGATGTGTAGGGTCAGCTGTGATGAGGCCTGTGGGAAAGGGTGTATTTAGTTCTGGGTCATGAGTGTCTCCTTGGGACCCTATTCCTCACCATTAACTTCCTCTGCATAAACAGAGTTTTCCAACCACTTTGCCACCCCCTCCCCCCAAAACATGCATAGGTTTCAAGGTTCAGCTTGCCTTGTTATTGTCTTCGTATAAAATGTTAGTTTAGTTATAACTCTTGCACAAGTGGGAAAAGATAGATATACAGTATTTTTGAAATTACAATGTATGATATTTTTGGTTTGGATGTATGGAAAACAATTATATGGAAGTTTTTTATTCTATTTTTGTATACTTTTGTGATAAATGTTTGAAAAGGAGATGTTCTGGATTGGTACCAAGATTCCTCTGAAAAAAAAGTTTGAGGCCAACAAGAGTCTATAAATTATGTTATATCAAATATGAAGTTGACTGGAAAAAAGTTGTTTATTTTTCTTGTTGTAACTCAACAACTTTGAGTCTTTCACACCCCCATTTCACAATATAATTGCCTAAATTGAGATTGATAGCAAAGGTAGCATTAAAGCTTGTGAGACCTGTTGGGCAGATTTTATCTGCATTGGTTAAATTTCAGAAATTAGCAGCGTGTAATCTGATTGGTCAGGATCTGTAAAGTGGTTAGCCAGTGGGATGCAGATGTTGGCCTCAGGCAACAGACCGCCTGCCCTGGATCGGCACTGTTAGTCTCATTCCCATGACAATGAGCGAAGTTGTTCCTCTTGGAGCTATTGTTTGGTGACACAAAAGAGGCCTGGTGCTGTGGGATGCAAGCAGAGCATGACAGACAGATCTAGCAGTGACCCCCACCCTACAGGCTGTGACTGTCAGGAAGTAGTAGAGTAAGCTGAGGGGATATGTTTTGTTGTCCCCACATTGCACTGCGTCAACAAGCAGCTGTATGAATGACACTCGCCAGACAAGGCACTCCCTCAGACTGAAACAGACACTGTAACAGACACAGGCAGGACAACAGCAACATGGGGACGGACGTTCAGAGGCATATCTGCTCTCGTGCTCCTCTAAATGGGTATAGGTAAGCATGTATGTTTCCTAGTTTCCCCAGAGTGTCCGTGGGTGAATGTGTGCAGTGTACACATATGGGAACAAGAAGTTGACTGTTTCAGTGCCCTCGAGTAACCTTTAGCAAATCAGCATTACTCAGGGATATCTGGATCAAGCTAGTGAGTTCTGCCCGTGTGATAACATGTGTTAGTTTTTCAATTTGTTCAAGATCATTCATAGGAATCCTGTCTGTGATAAACCAAAAATTGTCAGAAGTCCTGAGACAACTACAGTTGTTCAGAAGGTATTTTATCTCAGAACAGACGTTCTTGATAATCCTGTCACATGAGAAATATCTTTCTGTGTTTCCCAAGGCCTTATCTCAAAGGAATTCTTTAACACTGACCAAGCATGTAAGATTTGGCTGTGCAGGGGAAATTTGCAGATTTGCCAGGCGGTCTATCAAAGCAACAACTGGGATTAGAAAAATTACAATAACATAAGGTTGATCTAACTTCAAATAGAGTGAGTTCAGGCTGTGTAGTTTACTATCCGGGGTTGGGTGAATCCCTTAAGAACCCTTAAGTAGAGAATTGAGGGATTTGATGGTGCTGCCTTTGCAAACATAAAGAAAGTTACGTTGCTCATATGAGAGCTTGCTCCCCGACATCATACCATGTGGCACTCTTCAACATTTGACTCACGTATGGCGGTTCTTTTCAAGTCAGTCACTATGGCTAGGCTGAATGACCGGAATTCTGAGCTTTGCGCATTCCCGATGGTTCGTAAAAGACAGCGTCTACTAAATCACTGCTTTAAAATTCTCTTTGTTCTGTTGCGAGGAAAACGATACGATAGCATCTGGAGTATTTATGGTAAGCCCAATGCTGTCTGCTGCATTTTTCCTGTCCCCAGAGAAAGTACTGGAACCTTAGGTCTCACTCATTAGACTGGACCAAAATACAACCCAGCCTGGGTTATGTCATTTAGCACCTTGTGGTTCCAGCCATTGGGATGAACTTTCAGCTGACCCAGTTCTAGCCACTCTAGTAGGGGGATGTCCCAGGAGTAGGTATGGTAAAGAGATTGTTGGCAAGCCGGCCAAAGTTTCTTTGTTTAGGCAGACTTTGGGAAGTTGTTGTATCTCCCACAGAGAAAGAGTATATTGTTACACAGGATATACGACCGGGCACCATGCCAAAAATAAGCTAAGGGGAACCTTCCTGTTTTCCTTTCCATGCTTGGGAGTTTAGGCCAGCAACATGCCTGAAATTTGCTCAGGAGCATAGATCAAGTGGTTAATGACCCCAACAGACCCTTGTTTTTCAGAGTACCATATTCATTGTGTGTTTATTGTTGTCCCTACTATAGGACACATGCCATTCTGCGATTTGAAAATATCCGGACAAAGTATTTATCCCTCATCAATAGATCTTTCAAAATACTGTATGAGTCAGACTAGGTAATGAAGCAGGTCAATGCTTTCCAAATACTGTGTTACAGTGTGTAGCTTATACTAGCCCCCTAATGTAAAATTTACTTGTGTGACTGACCTGACTACCAATATTCTAAGGCCAGGGCTGGCAGTATTGCTGTTTTTCTGGGCAGACAATTTGCATATCATTTTATGTTGACACTAAATATTGTTGACCCATCTTCACATGTTTATTTGTGATATTGGTACTTGTTTCATCAGTAAGAACAAGAAGTGCTGCTCTCAAAAGATTGTGAAAAAATGAAATGTTAAGATATCCATGAGTACAATGTACATGTACATAACATTCTGGTATATTGTCAGAAATTAACCTGCCTCCTTGATATACCTTTCCCCCAAACCACCTTTCCCAACCATACACTCAACACCTGTCCCTTCTAAGACTCTAAATACTGTACTAAGAAGTTTGTCCTTACTCAGTTACTGTATAATCTCTGCAGTTGCCAGTTTTTGTGTCCTGTGGTTTGTGAAGCAGTTTCTTGCCTCAGGGTCCTAACCAAATGAACATTTTGGAACAATGGCAAGGTCTGGAACTGTTGGTCAAACCAGCTATTAAGATGGCATGCTTGATAAGGTAGCAATCTGTGCTTTAGTTTCACTTCACTGGAGAAGTCTTTCATGTTAAAACTTTAAACAATACAAGATTACTGTATTGTGCAGGTGTAATCAGGGATGTTTAGACTATCCCAGCTATAGGTTATTTCATACTATACATGCATGTCCCAATAAAAATGACAGTTATTAAGCCTTGTGTGGCTTGTAGTTTTTACTTTTAGAAGTGTTTTAAAAACAAACTTATCCCTCATTGAATATTTATGCCTTTAGTAGGTGAAAACCCTGCACAGACATGTGATGCACAAATCAATGCAGCTTTTCCATGTGGTTATTGTACTTTTGTTTCTTACACCTGCCTCAGCACCTTACCACCTTAACACCTTACCCTTCCTCCCCCTTATTTTGCAGCTTGTAATTGTCTAAAGCTGCAGGTGTGGTATGTGAAAGGATGTAATTAACCAGTGTGGGTTGTTCTTACTTTCCGGTTGTGTCTGTTTCTGTACAAAAATGTTTTGTCTATACTAGATGCTGAAAATCTGTTTTCTCATCTTTAACGGTTTCACTTGAATGCATTGATGAAAATTCTTAATACAAACAGATGCCTTTGAAAGAAAGCAGAAACCTGTATGTAATTTAAAACAGTCGCTATACAAAAGCATTACTGAAGGTGTTTCTTAACTACATGGTATTTAGGACAGTCACACCCAGTGGCAATTATGTGACTATTCTTTCAACAGTTGAAATCGCTGTTCCTTCTTTTAGGTCTCATAAACATAAATCTTTCCTTTTAGACCAAATGTACCAAAGTATGTAGAGCCTCTCAGAACTGTGGTTCTTTTGTAACTTTAGTAGTTGTAGACGACCCATTAAAAATGATTTATGCTTAGCTAAGTTAGCAGCTTTAGACAATGGGGTTGACAGACTTCCAATACTTCCACAGCACTCAACCATAACAAGTGATAGATTTCATAGAAGGAAAGATGATAGCCAGATAAATGCTCTACTTTTCTACTCTCTGGAAGAAGATAAAATCCCTACTTTTCAGGCTTATGTTCGTGAGCCACCTTCGCATTTTCTGCATTATCAGAAAGACAATCTTTACCAGCAGCAGATTGTTGCTTGTACCAGAGAGATCTTTTTTGGAGTGACAGTGTGTTGGAATAAGCAGTTGGTGCTAGAGATATTGAGGAAACATTGGCATGATGCCATAAACACAGCTGAAAAGCCAACCTGCACTACCTGTGATCTTATCAACATGTAGTTCTTTTAGCTATTTACCTCAGGACTGAAGTATTGGACACATTTATTTTGGCTCACTACCCACGGGGCTCAAAATACTTTTTTCTGCATATACATGTACCTGCACTTGTGCAGGTAACATTGAAATTTACCTGCACCAGAAAACATTTACCTGCACCACTCAGAATTTTAAAAGTATGGATTACACTAAAAGCTGTTCAGAAACCACTGCCATTATTTTGTTTACACTTCATAGGTGGTGACAGTCAATACAGGTAATGAAAATATACATACACCTACATTTATGTATAAACCCAGTACATATACTGGTGCAGGTTAGTGCAGGTAGACATCAGAAATACCTGCACAGCCCCAACTTTACCTGCACACAGGTGCATATGCACCCAGTATTTCGAGCCCTGATATAATAGACACAACATTATCATGTGCATGTACATTGGTGAGCTGTGTGACAAAATCAAAACATTATTATTTACACTTCATACAGAAGAAAAACATGCTGGTAATTCTAAAATTGCATAACAGACAATAACATACTTCCTGGGATATGCTATCAGGTGAAGTGTATGATGAAGACTGGGTTGTAAATATGGGTACCAGTATTTTTGTTCTTTTCACAAAGTGTGATCCCAAAAATGAATTAGCTGTTGTTGAGCAGGTTGCAAATTTTTTCCGCCACCTGTTCCTATACAGATATGCCAGATCCTTGGCTGTGTATCACAAATTTGGGGCTTGTAAGAGTCCGATGGGACATGTTCTATTGCTGCTATAATGAAATGTTTTGGGCTTTCCTCCAACATTAGTATAAATCTTTCTAATCCCTAGACTATCACCTCCACTTACTCTTGTTCCCAAGAGCTCTATCCCTTCCCTATTTCCTTCCCAGGGGTTCTCTTGTATGGGAAGTATTGTACTCGTTGATAAATTGTTACTATTTCTAGAATTTCTTGCAGTCAATGATATTTATCAATGACAGAGGCATCTGTGGTATTGGATTTCTGATAATCTTGGCTAGTATTATGATGTATATTTTTATATTGTAACAAACCTCATCATGCCTCCCCCTTGTACTGTTCTGTATAACTGACATAGCCAGCTGACCTGCTGTATTTTCTGGATGACTCTTAAATCAAACTGAATGGGAAGATATATTTGTAGCTTTGTTATAGGTTTGTTATAGGTATTGCTCAGGCAACATGCAGTTAGCTGTCAGGAGCATGAGCTTGTCTTTGTACATGTATATGCTTGACTCTGTAGTACCTTTTGTTTATGATTTGAAATTGGCATTCTTTTTTCATGATTTTTCGGACACCTTCTTGAAATTCTACTGTAGATATATCTTAGGATCTTAACAATTTCTTGGCAATATTTTCTCCTCCAGAATAGCATCTGATAAATGCTCGATTGGGAATGGACCTGCGGCAATATTCCTTAATCCAGAGCAGCGTAGAAAGATTACTTGTTTTTTCTGGAACAGTACCAATTTGTTAGCTGGGCATGTTTCTGTACTGCCTGCACGAGTTTACCAATAACCATGTCAGAACGGCCCCATTATGTGCACTAAAAGATGATTTAGCCTTCCGTTACTGTCATCTCACTTAATCATTCTGACTTGTAAATGTCAAAGGAGGCCACAGTAGACATGTTTTTGAGTGTGCTTCTTAACGAAGCCATTAATTATACTGTACAAAGCCAAGTTCCAGCAGCAAATCATCGTGAAATACAGGAGTGCAAGACACATAGCATGTGCTAGTGTGTTACTGCTGAAGTCCGTAACTGTGATAAATGCATTGTCAAGAAGAGTCTTGCTGAAGACTTTATCCTGCAAACAGCGCCTCTTTTATCTTACTTACATCTATCACAAGATCAATTCTTTATGGCAAAATTTGCTAGCATCAAATGATAGGCAACAATTTGTAGTAAAGAAGAATCCTGTGGATGTTATGCAGGATTAACTGATGTCTGGGTGGCCATGTACGCAGATGTCGCATGCAGATTGCAGAGGAATGGGTTCTATACGCGCGAAATGTGGATTTACTGCATATCTGCATTCCTACCTGGTGTCTGACTGTCTGTTGATGGGGATGATACCCCGCACGTCTACTTTGAATAACGAATTCCGTTGGCAACTCGATCGTACAAAAACCTCAAGGCTTTCATAGCTCAACGTTTCAGGTCATTATCTGAAGGAGCTAAATGTTGAAAGAAGAGCTCTGTGAGCTGTAATGGAGAAAAGTGATATAGGGAAGGGCAAGTCCAGAGACAATTTGTCAAAAATCAAAGATAAATGATCTTATACAACAGGCAAAATCTGCTGCCTAGCCCATCCACCCTTCCCAGAATCCATCAGTCCTACCCCAGTCCAATAAATTTCCCCACTACTAATGGTGTTCTATTCCCGCCCTGGGACACCTGCACTCACAGGTGTCACCTGGTGAAATTCCAGGACTCTGAAACTTCCCAGTTGATGAGGTGCCTTCCTGGGTATAAAACCGATCCCGTGAGTTATAAGGGTACAGTAATATTTAATGAGAAATAGTACCCCACAATGTTGAACCTGTCAGTTTGTCTCACTTTTACCATTAGTACCTGTGTGTGAGTGATGACCATGCTGTACCTACAATAAAGCCATCACGTTTTCTGGTCATGTTATATAAGCCTCTTCATTAGTCTTAGCCAATGTTATTAACAGTGCGTAATTGTCCACTGACACCAAATAGGTATGGAAGCTACAAGCCTTGATCCTCAATGGCAAATTCATATTTATATCAGTTTTCAGCACTGGTTAGGGACAGATTATATCAGTATACTACATGTATGACCCTCTGAAGACTGGGACATGTTAAAGATGTCTAGAAGGGATTTCTTTCTGAGAGACTTGAGCATTGGATGCCAATCTAATGTCTCATTTCAAAACCAAGACAAAGTTAGTTCTCTGTTTGACCCACAGACTCCAAAAGGCTTGATATTAGTTGTTCATTGAAATGCTGAGAATCTACTTAATGTAACGTTATAGACACAAAAATCTTCCATAGGGCAGGGGTAGAACCTTCCCTAGAAACCGGTTGCTAAGAGCCTGAATCAAACAAGAAATCAGAGATTTTGAGATGGTCTGACATACTTTCAATAGGCCTAGGACAGAAACCTTGCATGCTGAAAGGGTACATGTATACGTAGTTCGTAGTTCACAAGCACTAAGTGGATCCCCCCCAGTACAAGTACTTAGCAAACCTGACCTTCCTGTCAATCTGCACTTACAAAATCTCCCCCTCCCTTCCTCAGTTCCTGCTACTCTACTGCATTCAAATACCTATGGACACACAAGCAAACAGACACACACATAAACACACCAAAGACAATACCTCAGTACCAGGAGGTAATAATCCCATTCAAACCCAATCTAAACAGTGTACATGTGTCAAGGGTAGCAGTAATGAGATGATTGTATATCAATGCCTGTCTGATTGATGTGATAACCAGGTGTTCCCACTGGTCACACTGATTGCACAAGTTGTGCTGTGTTAGTGTGTACACAATCCGATAATTCAACATGGCATGAATTGTAGGGTTTACATGGCTAGCAACAATTATATGTCATGTAATTTTGTTATTCAGCAGCCAATAAAGAACAGTTACTGTTACCTCAGCACTTCAAGTAAAGCCTTCAGTCTGATAAAACCAGATGCAGTTGAACTATTTCTCTCCTGACTACAGACTTAGAAGGATCAATCTTGCCAGGCTATAAGACATTAATCCTGCCAATAATATCGACTGTATTAGATCTGAATATTGTGGTCTAAACTACCAGGAAATGAAAGATTTTACGACTGTAATAGGGGTATTGGTCAATAGCTTTGCCTTTGATGTAATGCACTTGTAAGTTGCCTAACCAAGCATAAAGCATGCCTTGAATAAGAAACTGGGCAGTGCCTGTACATTAAGACGGAGTTCAGATGAAGACAAAATGGATGGTGCCATATCCCAAGGTTACAGTAAGGGAACCTGACATTTGAAGGGTGCAAAGTTGATGCAGACTGAAGGAGAAATATGGTCAATATTGCCTGCTGCAACGTGAAGGTCGTAGGAAAGCCAGCCTGAGTTTTTTATAGGTACCTTGAAGAACTATAAAGGAGCTGCAGGCATGATTCATCTCAATCCTGTATTACTTCTGGCTGCGAGGATGAGAAAGCTTTCTAGTGGTGATGGCATCAAATCTCATGACTGCACTATCACATCAAATTCAAAAGTATAGGTGGGGAAAAATATTCTATTTTGTTCAATCAATCATAGGTATTGTTAAAATTTAATGTAATACCAAAATTTGTTTAGTATTGACGGAGAATACATGTAGGTCACTTGATAGAAATTTCTTATCAAATCAATATGATTGATAATTTTTATAATTTCATAATAAATACCTGGTCGTATAATGTTATGATCCAGAATTGATGTCACCTGTGTGACATTGAACTTGAAATATGATATACTAGCCTTTTTTCAAGGAGATGTTATGCTGTAGATGCAGTTTTATGTGTATGATTACGTTTATGACACCGTAGCCCTTTGCAGAGGATATTCCATAGCCATTACCCTCGACCTCAACCATAGCTGTGTTTGCCAAGTTCGTGCGAGACAAATTTTGGTACCTTGCTTGGGCTTCCTTTTGCTATTTCTGAGTATGGATATTAACCTTTACCAGCATATCCCTCAGGCCCAACCTTAATAGAAACCTTTTCAAGTTATTTTTTTTACTTCTCCTTCAAGCACCATGTTGCTGCAAAATGAAGTGTGAAGATGAAGACAGGAACCAAGAGTGAATTTTCAAAGGGCCAGTGGCTTTGGCCAGGGCTGGTATTGAGCCAGGATGAATACACGTGAAATCCCCATATCAGAGTAGGGCCCATTAGAGAAGCATGAGTGATGTGGGTGCGGGGATCCAGCAGACAGCCTGTCTCTCCCAGGTGAATAGTTTGGATTCCGCAATGGATGCTGTAGTGGTTCGTTTTCCATCTGTGGAAGATTGAAATATCATGTACGTCAGGCTCGAAATTAACTTTTGCCCCTATAGCCCAAAATAGCACAGGACTCTGATTCTATGTAGTTGCAAAGTCAAAATATTATTACCATTCCTTTCTTGAGAGGAAAATGATGCATAACATTGTCAAGTACAGTGTAAAGTAGTTTTTTTCCAGAATTTGGTTACATAACTGTAGACATATGAATTTTCATGGCAATGAAGCTTATATTACTGCAGACACCTGTATTTCAAAAGTTTGTACTTCTGCCATAATAGGTCCTCAACAGAACTTTTAAATAAGTCTGATTTCAGATGTTAATTCTCCATGTATATACCATGTCTGCCACTTATCCTCTTGCACAAGGAACATGTCAGAGAGAGAGAGAAATCATAGAAATATTGGAATGAAATAGATTGAATTGGGAGTGAAAAATGGAATCTATTACCTGTTGTACAAAAAGGTGTTGGGAGAGCTGAAATGAGAAGATGGCTATCGGGAAACAAAGATTGATACGAGGTATAACAACTTTTGACAGCAGATTGCTCAACTTCAGATTCTAGATCTTATCATATTTCAAGGAAGATTCTGACTACATGATGACACCTTAGCTTTTCCACTCAGACCTTGTGATAGTGTAAAGTACGGTATGGAGATTTTCATCTGAGATGGATGAAGGATCTGAGTGTGGCTGATTCAATTTCCCAACACTCTCTGCTGGTCTGCTGTGATGGACACAAAGAGATGAAAGTGCTGTCAGTTCATGCTCATTGTGTCATACAGGCCAATTCTGCACACCGTTCACAATTCTCATAGACTTCATAGCTGATGTTTTTTCTTTCTATATGATGAAGAGGGACATTTGGTAACATTACTAACAGCAGGTTAAATGGTATTTGGCACACCTGCAGAGTTGAGATAATTACAAATCCTTGAAAGTTTCTTGGACACAAACTTTAAATAGCTTGTGTACATGGGCTGTGACAGCATATGACCCCACGATATACAGGCTACATCTTCAGTACATACGCTTCTCCACACACAGGTATGCACGTTTTTCTACACATGTACGCCATGAAATATCACAGACCTCCCGCTGAGGTGTCCAAGAATACAATTATGTATGTCTGGAGGTGTTTTTTTCATTGAAGGATGCTGAAGATGTTTGAAAAGTGGGCAAAGTCACGTCATACGATCCCTTATTTTTCTTTTTATTTGTAAAGAAGTTTGCAAGCAACCGTGATGTGGAAAATGCATCTCTTGTAACATGCATTTTCGTCACAGTAATGTTATACTATACAGTATACTAGTACCCCGTGCCTGTAGGAAGGAGGGTGGTTCCAGTTGAAGACTGCTGAAGTGGATCACGTCAGCATGAAGTATTAGCTAGTGTCTGCCAGGTGACTCAGGGTGACTCACCCTGTCAGGATGTGATTAATGGGTTATGGATGAATTATTAACAACCTGTCAGTCAGCGGAGTGCAGGAGTGGTGGTGTGAGTGAAAACCACAGCTGACCCTGTACCCATACAGGTGAAAGTAATCAAAGTGGTTTTGGTGCTGAGATATGTCTTCTTCTTTTCCCATTCCACAACAGGGCAGGGAGAGTAGGTCAGAACAATACATCATCGATGTCTTTCTAATAGCTTCAACAAAAGATGGGTTGTGAATTATGGTGATTGCTGTAGTTTTGCACTCATCCTATTGTATATGTACATGCATGAGGGGAGTAGGTATAGATATACATATATTGTATAACTTTATACCCCTGTAAATTTAGGATTACATGTGTAATACAACAAGGTTAACCAGGACCTTGTAGATAATATTCTGTTAGTTTAAAGTTCTGTTTCATAATCACTCCTCTAAAGGCTACTAGGATCTCACCTCCTACTTTAGTTGCATTAAGTTTGATACAAATTAATGCATACACTACTCTTGCCCATGACCTACTGTACCAGTGCTGACATGTGAGTGTGACTCTGGAGCTCCTACTATTTATCATGTCAGAGATACCAGCCTTGAAGGGCACCTCATTTCAATGCATCTGCAGTCCTTTAATCCTTATGATCCTTTGAGGTATCCATATTGCGTTGCATGAAAGACGTTCTATTTCTTTGGATTTTGTGTGTGGATTCCAAGATAATATTCAGGCACTGGTACTAAAATTTCAAGGGAAAAATAGGGGTAACTCAAGAAAACTACATGTACATGTATATGCAAGCTGCTTGTGGATTAATGCCTCATCTGTAAGGTGTTTATGGAAACCATCAAGAAAATTTCTGAATGGCCAATAACTTTCTAAAACCCACAATCGAGAGTGTCCCCACAGCTCCTTGTCTCAGTATATGAAACAGGTGTGCAAAACATAGGTGATAGGAAAAGGTACTCAGACTACCAAAACTAGGCGTGAACTGTTGGGCAGGAATGTGCGTGTTACCATAACATTGATGTTTCCTGAGTTTGCTCTGACCATATCTCCTCTTCTGTAACAACAACCTAAGTGGTAGGACTGTATGGCTCATTAGCATAGTGAAGACAGTTATTTGATATGATCAGGGTGATTGTTATGGTCTGTCTGTGATGATGTAGATTTCAGGAATGCAGGTAGGTAGACACACCTAGGTAGTGTTTTTCGATTCTCTCATCTGCACATGCATATCGTCTACGTTGTAACAAGGTAACTTTCTTGAGTTTATTCAGAATTTCAGATTCTCTTTTCATGTATTTATGAAATTTTAGCCTAGGGAACCAGTATATCATGACAACGTCCCGGCAATATTATTTATCTTCACAATGTATGTGAAAAGTGAAGAATCTTGTAATATGACAGAAAAAGACATTTTTTGTTGTAGTGAATATTGTAAACTATTGATGGAATAGGCATTGTAGTACTTGTATGTTCTCCCAGCCTAATGGTCACTTGTTTATATAGCAATGACCCTTGGTTGATTCTGACGGGACCCCACTTTCCCTCCATCTGAAATTAATCCTCCTGGTCTATAAATAATGCAGAGAAAATTCATCCCGCCACAGGATGTATGTTGTTTACAATTAAAACACCAGTCTTTCAACCCTTGCCAATATCCCTGCCATGCTGAACACTTCCTTATGTGTCTTTCCTTTCATCTGAGTCTCCTCGTGTTGTGGTGATGGACAGCTCTGTCTGTATTATTGTTTGGGGTAATGCGGCGAGGCTTCAGGGGCACGCGCTACTTTTGTACACCTTGAAGTACTCTTAAGCTTACCACGGATGCGATTCACAAACCTTAAACCCCGACATTGTACTAGCCTTTGTCCCCTGATGTATACCAGCCTGTTTTGGCAGCAGACAGGTGTGCCGTTGATGGGTTGAGGTCAGGGGTCATTTTGCTTACCTTACTGCCCTCCCTCCCAGGCCAGGCACTATAAAAACAGTGCTACTTTGTCATCAGCACTACCCACCTGTTCTACAAACAATAAAGAAAGTCCGTTAGACATTCCCCACCCATTTGCGTCCTTTCTCTCGGATGTTTTGGGCATCAACACACCAACATGTGATGACATATTGCCACTAAAAGCCTGTCAATGGCCACATAGTCTTTTCCACTGTTTTGTCCTGCACCTGACATGAAGATAAAGTTTCCCTTTCTCCAGCCATATCTTTGTTAATAGCAGTGCTGAGCTATTAGAGAACGAGGCATTCAGTACTTACTGTGCACAGTGACCATGGCTGGTAGGATGTATTTCACAATGGAACACTGGTGGCTGTTATGATTTTGGCTAAATGTCAAGTGTTGGGACAAGTGAGAACAAAAGAAAGGGAACACCTGGATATATGACACAGTTAATAACTTACCATTGAGAGGAACAGGCATAGAAGTCTGCTCTTGCATGGGAGGTTCTCGAAAAACAACTTGAGCTTTCTCTGGGGTATTTTGCAAATCTCAAGGTGTGATTTGATTCTGTAGACGTTTTACAAGATGTCATCATCACGATTTGAGAGGTAAGCATTGAAACATTACCAGAGACTAGAACTTATGTTTTAGGTTGCTGGTCCAATGGTAGACATCAGCTTAATATATAGTACCTCTTTCACTATTTACTGTAAACTGAGAGTTTTATGTATACTGGTATTTTTCTTCCCTCCATTTCCATTACTTTCGTATGTCCTTGGGTTGGCTGCCTAGCCGTCTACAAGGCAAGTCAGAATGTATGGTGTAATTTCCAAGGTTTATCCTCAGCTGAAATATCGGGCAATCTGTGGCAAATTTGCAGCTGCCAGAAGACATATTATCCACTTCCTGTTTACGCAGTTCTCCTTTGCTTCATAAGCTATGTGATTGTACCTTTCTTTGCCTAACTCCTGCCATTACTTCACAGTTAATGACCCCAGTACTGTGTATCCTTTCAGCATTATAAAAGACATTACGCAGGCATTGCAGGCCTAGGGGCGGATTCCTTCCTTCGAAATAAAAGCCCTTTCTTCTAAAGATATAATGCTGGTTGTTTCGGGGAGAGTTAGAGTATTCACAACAAATTAACCTTTGGAAACACCTGTGGCCTGCTGTGAACTCTCTCTTTCTACTCTATAAAATCTTATCTGCACCTATTGTTTTCAGTAGAACATTGCTGTCTGTCAAAATGTTGAACTTTCTAAAACCAACTGATAAAATAGAATTCAATAGATTTTGAAAGTGTTGTCATATTGGAGCCTTCACAATGTCTAATTTATCCTACATTAATGACAATTCAGGCAAAACAAATGCACCTGCCAGGCATTTATGCTATAGACAGTACACAATGTATACAAGTCATTGTATCTACATGTACATGTATGCTACCTCAAGGTACATTATAATATATTTTATGAAGTATGACTTTATGGTTCAAATGCTGAAGTTGCCTGCTCTAGCTGGACCATAGCTAAATCCCTATGGTGTGATGCTGGCTGTGATAGCGAATGCTGAGCTAACTTTACTGTCAGAATGGGACAAAGCCAGCAAACATAGAGCTTACTTTACTATCAGAATGGGATGAATAATCCACTCTATAAGTTGAGGTCATATATAGTAAAGTGGTGTTATTTACAGTGGGATGATAATGTATTGCTTCCAGAGGTGCAGTGAAGGTAGTCTCACCATAGAGAAGTCTGTAGTGGATGCTCTGTACTACTGTGATAGGAGACCAAGCCATGTTGTAAATGCTCTAAACCATCAAGGAACCAGCTGGCTCTCAATGTATAAAGGAAATAGCCTAATCTGTAAGCACTTGAAACAAGAAGGAACAGCAACAATCTTGACTACATGAATGAAACATAATCCCTCAATTCGGAAACATCATAGATGTGATGTCATTTCAGCACCAAGGACAGTACTATTTTGCAACATAGATATTCTGGTAAACAGACATTTTTTGTACCCCAACACATGCTGATTGTGAATTTTACCCCCGTCACCAATGAAGTTTACATTGTCTTGCCAGATGGCTAGAGTATTGTATACATGTTAAGCTTGGAAGTCAAGCAAATTAGCCATATCCCATTAATGTATCTGACATTAGTGTACCGACAATCAACACAGAAACCCTTTCAACCAACTCATCCATGCTCTACCTCTAATGTGTTCACTAACATGGAATGATTATGCAAATCATGACTTTGCTGCATAGCTTTGTAGCTAGGTAGTTATTTTTTTTCAAGGAATTTCATATTTGCATAATGTATCGTATACTGTAAGAGTTACATGTAGCTGTTTTAGTTTATTTTTATTTTTAAAAAATCATAATTATTAAGGTTATTTGTATGGATAAGCATATACTTAGTATATATCTTGAACTGTGCATGAAATGTTGCCTGACATTTTACGACATGCATCACAGCTGGGACAAATGACTTCGGATAGTAACATTTTGTTGCAAATCACAACCATGACAGTACACACCTAGCACATCCCTTAAGTGAGATAAAAGCAGGATTTAATATGCTGAAGGAAGATGCCGCTCAGATTGCTGGGGGAGGGGGGGGGCGATGGTTACGTGATGGCAACCATGGATGGCTGACGAGCGGCATATGCTATTTCCTCTGCAGCATCCATCATGTCAGACACAGTTCCACTTTAATTTTCTCATAAAACTGATGCAGCAGGCGTGACATACCCGCTAAATCACCCCTAATTAAGTCGGTAAATCAGCCAACAGTAAAAGGCCTTGCCTCTGATGGGGATGTCTTGAAAGATGCATGATTGCAAGGTATGAACCCTAGGCAATTAGAGAGGAGTAAAGGCCTTCATTCTCCATCTCAATTTGTTTCCTTGTTCATTTAGAGCTGTTTTGAAATGTCGCTAAGACTGGGACTATAATTGCCTCTCTGTAGAGTTGCATGATGTATTTGCTCCGTAGGAAAGTGCCATTAAATCACATCGGGCAACCCATGGGATAGCTGCTTTTAATTAAGTTTTATTGCCATAGAATAAGTAGATATATTCAGGATCTATTAGAACTTTTGTCATTTAAGTTAACTACAGTAAAGTTTATACATCTTCTAGTAAAAACAGTCATCAATCTCTGAACCATGTTGTTTGCATGTTATTATTTGCATAACATGCATATCTATTGATTGATTAGGTTATGTAACTACATGTCAATTATATTTGTCTAAAGTGTGAAAGCAAGGGCATTTCTAATGTACATTTCCTGGTAGTTACAGTTAGAATATGACTATATTAAAAAAGTTATATATTGTAACAGGACAATGTTGTCATAGAATACACTGAAAAAGCATGTCTGGTACCATTCTAGTGCGTTGTTTGGAAATTTGACCCATGGGTTATGCAATTTTAATCAGTATGAGACATCAGGTATGAAGTCAGAGAACTATTTGCTAATCAATAGCCATCTTGTCTTGCAGCAGTGACATCACCACTGTGAAGTTCACTGTGCAGAGAGATAATCACATCCCATTTGTGTGGGTGGAGCTTTCTGGTTCACTCAAAGTCATTAGTTTAAAATGCCATCTAATGGGAGACTGCTACAGTTGTAGAGCATGTTTTGCTCTGAATTGTTCTCAATTTACTGTCTTACTTCTAGGTCTGGGGTAGTAGTGTTAAGCATCTGACTTTGTTGTACAGTCATGTTTAAGTTTAAGTTAGTCAAATGGAAATGGTCCGCAAATGTACTAATGTATGGATGGTTTACGTATGTTTCAGGTACTTTATCAACACGGGGTTCGGTTCCACCATGGAGAACAGCCCTGAAAACGAGTGCTTCCGCTCGATAAACCACGCCGAGAAAACCTTCAAGAAGATGGAGACCTTCATGTACCAGAAGAAGCTGTGCGACGTGACGCTGATCGCCGGGTCAAGAAGAATACAGGCGCACAGAATCGTGCTGAGCGTCGTGTCGGACTATTTTGCTGCCATGTTCACGAACGATGTACGGGAGGCGAACATGGAGGAGATCAAAATGAAGGATGTGGACCCTGATGCATTGTGGGCATTGGTGCAGTATGCATACACAGGTGAGGAAACGTCCCATCATGCTTTACCACACCAAGTGTATTCTGGGATATGTTTGATAGCTCAAAGTATTTCTTTCTAAGAGGTGTTAATCTGTTCAATGTACATGTTATCAGCTAAATACATGTATGAGTAAATGCTTAGTTTGAAGAAAAAGCTGGCCCTCATACATTTTCGAGTGGAAAAATACTGAACTGCTCGAATAT
This sequence comes from Branchiostoma floridae x Branchiostoma japonicum, assembly GCA_013266295.2. Taxonomy (NCBI): domain Eukaryota; kingdom Metazoa; phylum Chordata; class Leptocardii; order Amphioxiformes; family Branchiostomatidae; genus Branchiostoma; species Branchiostoma floridae x Branchiostoma japonicum. Next base: position 9,976,869 of record CM023827.1, on the reverse strand, counting down.
ACTCTGAATTCCAATGAGCCAACCTTCCTTCCTTGATTTTGTTATTGTGATAGGACGGACTTTTACTAATCCCATAATGGTCATCTGAAATGGTGGGAACAGGGCCAGGGCAGAACAGGCCATAACCTTGCGCCCACTAGCCAGAGGTCAAACAACAATCTTCCCCCAAAGTGCTTGTTGGAATAGCAAAGAAGAACTCAGATTGCATGTTGCATTCTCTGGCCATGCCCTGTGTGGTCCCTGAAATGGAGTGCATGTAATTAACCCCCGTAATTGCAGTGTGGGAAAAGTCTGTTTCTGCCCTGCAGGTCTCCGCAAAGTAAAGGGAAAAGCCTCTTAAGGAGGAACGTTCCAAAATTATTCCAAGACGTCAGCCTTAAAATGGGATCTATACCATCGCTCTGTGGTGATTATAGATAGGGGAGGTTTGCCTTGCCCTAAGGGTTGCTAATAATAAGCTGTAGAGGAAAAGATGAAAAGGTGTGGGGATAACACTGACCTTCTGATAACGTAATTACGCCACCAGACTGTTCTGAAGAAACAGCCACAAAACTGCCTAAATGAGTTCGATCCTGGCCAATTAACCTTGGTAATGATGGTGGGGAACAACAAGTAATGGTTCTCATGGTCTGTAATTGTAATGAAGAAAGGCTGAGCTTGTTACAAGTTTTGAGGAAGAGAGAAAAGAGAGATAACTGCCTGGTGGTTTGGACTTTTTGAGGTTGTTTTTCTTATCTGCCAGAATGGCACAAGAAGAACACAAGAAGAACTTTTATAGATAAAAGTTCTCTACCCTAAAAACCCTGAAATGGAATGTACATGCTTCCTTCCTTTTCGACTTTTCTTACTCCCTAACTGGCCAGCTCCTTATTTTCTCCTTGTTCATGCAACTCTGCAATTCTGTTGTCATTACAAAAGCACTCCAGTTATACAATAGTGAACTATAAAAACATTAATTTTGCAAATGTCTGTGTCCAAATTGCTTTCCTCTACTTGTTCCTGTTTGGAATAGTCCCAAAAGCCTTGAGTGGTGGATAGTGATGGTAGTGTTATGAGACATTTATTGTGCCATAGGGACGTCCTGATAAAGATCAAAGCAAAACTGAAGGTCACTGGAGTACAACAAATCAGTAGAATGGTGCAGAGTGCTATTATAGGTCAGGCTTTTATTTGGAGATATCAGGGAGATCGAGCTTGGAGTTCTGACAGTCAGTATCACCGAGGTCATCGATGAAAGTGTCCTTGTCTTGATTGATACAAAGGGCTTGTCATTACCTCAACATCAAAGAACATGTGCAACAAGCTGTATTGTACAATTGTCTACATGCCAGACTGCAGTTTTACACTGCCTTGAGCATGCAAAATGCAGTTCTGTGGTACATTCTGGTGTCAGGTTGTATCGGACAGTATGGGTGGCTGCAAGATGTATAGATCTTATGATCTGGAAATTGGGTTAGGAGAGATTAAACAAAAACGAACAAATATTTGGAGGCAATTTGCGACAAGAAAGTAGTTGCTACTTTAGTATAATGCTATTATTGCTATACATGTTCTGGTAGCATCTGTATTTCGAGAACTGGAAAATTTATTCAAACAACACAAAGAATGGCCAAAGCCATTGTTGACATAGCACCTCCTGTTGCTTCAACCTTAACACAGGTCAGGCAGTTACAGACCTGAAAGCTCAGCTATTTTGGAATTGACCATTCTTCCCGAAGGTCATATGTGGTGTGAGGGCAATACTAATGGCTTTAATCTGCCTTCAATCTTCCCTTCTACTGCAAGAGGCCCATACCACAAGTCACCCTGAGCACAATAAGTGCCTCTAATGACTGTACTGGGTATCAAAGTGTTATTAGTGTGAAAGCAATGTTTGGATCCAAGGTATTTAAGTGTGCTTCCAACAGACCTTCACCAAGGAGGATCTGCCTTTAGAGGTTTGCCAAGATGTGATTTAAGACTCAAAATAGGCATTATCCATCATGGTCTTACTCAGGTGGCAGAAGATCAGAGAGATGGTGCATTTGGACATACAAATTAAAGGACAAACTTACGCTAGAAACCTCCTTGGACAGATAAGTTGTCCAAGTCTATTAGGAAGTTGGAAAAACCTTTCGGATTTAATCAAAGTGGTATAACGATACCGGCATGGCTATTCCCAGCTTACTGGGTTTTAGGAATCAGTAATGCTAGAAGGATTTGATGCTAGCGAAAGTAAATTCAAAAGCAATTCCAAGCAAAATGTTAGCTTTAGAAATTTGACCAGTATTTCGGATCAAACTTTGAGTTAGCTGGTCCTGCCATGTATCCATTTACTAACAGAAGATTGTGCACAATGTAACCTTGGAGCCCTGGACCACACAAGAATTAGATCTACATGCATATCTATCCTATCAGGAAGCAGACTGTATGACATTTCTCAATCTACATAACAAGGCTGTTTTTGATTTTATCAGGAGGAAACGGAAGCTAGCACATAATTCAAGGATATCATATTTATGAGACAGGATTTATTGTAGCCAAGGTGAAATCTTCGGGAAATCCTAAGGACTGTCCAAGTTTGTCTCAAGGTCTCTACAGAGAAGGACCGTTGCCTGAGAAATATTCAGAGCTTTGATGTTAAGAAATGTCACATGCTTGTCATGAATGTGAGGTTTTGTTGTCAAGAACCTTGAAGGTCATCTAAATACTTGTGGAGGTCACGCTAAAACAAAGTACTTTGTTCCTGTTCAGAAGAGTTGGTACAAATATGTTTCCCAAATCCCCCACAACCATATACATCGGAAAGAAACAAGGTTGTCATATGGTTCATGTAAACATAAGTAGGTTGAAAGGAATGGGAGTGGAAAACAACTGTAGAGCAATTTGTGTGAATATCAAAAGCACTCTACACAAATTCCAAGGAAGTAGGGGCTTTGTACTTGTTTTTCCAAATTGTCATTGAGCAATTCAAAGATACATTTAGGTCCTACTTATTGATGCAGTACCACTACATGTGCATCACATGAGTCAATCAGTAGCCATATGGCTAAAGCCAATGCTGATTCCATGGCTTTGGTATAAGCTGGAAAGCAGAGACCCTGTCCTGAATACCAAGTAAAGACTCAGAGCGTATCCCGGAAGCATCCATGCATCACTTGTCCTCCGCTGATTTTAATCAAACATGCTGTGTGCCGGCTCACTCATGCTCTGCCTATTCAATTTCCAATTTCACCATGTTCGACCTTGTTTTCTTGGGGTGCTCCGAGAAGGTCGGAAATCTTACTGATCCCCTGGATTCCAAACTGAATCTCAGATTTATTTGTGCAGTGTTGCAACAACAGGGATTTACGTAAAGATATGGGGGATGTTTTGGTTCATTGCCCAAGTTCAGTGGGTGTACATGTATATACATGTATCAGCACAGTGGCAGTAGTAACTCATACAGTATAATGTCTTATAGTCATTGTATAAAAATATGCTGTGAGTCTGTGACATCATTGATTATCATGTTTTGTTTGCTGATGTACTATACTGCATTGTCCATTATATATTTTTTATTATGTAAAAATACACCTGTTTTTACAGATCCTAAACTTTCAACTTCGCAACTTTAAGGTAGTTCTGGGATTTCAACACCACAGGAGAAAACTTGACATTTTGAAAAAGTCTGTTTAATCCAAGTTTAGAATTATCTTCCCAACCCAGGCAGACAGGAATTTTTCTTACTGAACCTTTGGAATGACCTTGGGTCAACCGCTATAAATTTGAACTTTCTCCTGAGTATTAAGTATGGAAAATTTGTTTGGCTCATGACATTTTGGACACACCCTAAGTTTGCCTTGTAGCAAAATATGGATCAGAATATTGTTCTCCTTGGAGAGGGTTGTTTTTTTAATGGCCATTGCAATACAACAGAGCAAAATGGAAAGGGACTTTTTGTTACATTATGTGTTACGTACTTGAAGTTTCAAAAATATTGGTTAGGAATATAGGAATTTCAAAAAGCCAATAAATCACATAGGCACGTGTACCTACTTTTGGTTAAATTGACTCCGTTACATTCTGTGACTTCTTTTCATGATACAAAAACATCAAACTAGGTGTGATTCCCAACAGTCCTGGTATGTTGCAAAGTGACCTTCTTCTCCTGAACTACCAAGTTTCACAGCACCTGAAGTAATTTGCCTCATCTGAAAGTCAGTCGCAATTGCACAGGGGTGCAACATCTGAATGTCAGTCACAATTGCACAGGGGCACAAATTGCAGGAGTTGCCTGCAGAAACCATTACTGAGCTGCAGGATTGGAAATACTGACCAAGTACCCCATAGAGAGTACAGGTGTCCTTTTTACTGGATGCCTTTAAGAAAGGCCAAGATTCCTGGCTCCAATACCCACATTTACAGATAATAAACTTGTCAGAGACCAACATTGATAATGGCAGCCAAGCTCCTCAAAATGTCCCAAAGTACCAATTTGACATTACAAACTGTGATTTATCCAAAGAGCAAGTTTTATGTCCACCATTTCATGAATATTTCAAGATAGTCTGGTGACAGTTTTATCTGTGTTTTATGTTGGTTACATGCTTCAGGGAAGAAGATGCTATCTGTTACCTGCACTATAGGGTATAAACTGGCAGTTTTATTGTATAACTGGTTATTTCAGTTTTACTGCCTTTGCACATAGTTCATCCATTGACCTAGATTTAGCAAGATACATTTTTCTGTGTTGCTGGAAGGAGTCAATAGTTCAAGGATCTGTGTTTTATATTTGTTCTCAGTGAATGTGAAGGCACTCTGATAAGACTGAGGTGTGCATGGATAATGTTATGTACATGTATCATAGATTTGTCCAAAGAAAAGTGAACTACTTTATAGTTTATTCAGCAAACATGTTGCTAAGAATTCCAGGTAAGTCTCAAGAAGACACGTCTTTTACAGGGCACTGTTTCCTTCAGGCATACTGGACTAATTAGTTGTTCACCACAAACATGGTCCTAGCAGAAGCATTGCCCGTCCCTCTGATGGAGCCAATTTGGTAAGAGACTGCAGGATAAATCAGGGTTCCTCCTGGCTCTTCATTAGTCCTGCTGCCCCCCTGATGATGCGTGTTATTAGGGGCTGGGCCTCGACTCATCTTGCCTCAGCACAATCTCTGCCCCAGGTACCGCAGGGAAATCATGGCAGATACAAGTTCGTGTGCACACATGGCAGCGCAGTGCTGTACTGTACATGGTAATCAGTAGGAATTCACCTGTAGTATGACCAAAGAAAGTAGTAATATTAAACCCTGATACTATAGTATAGAAAATCAGAGTTTATTGAACTAGTCTGCTGTAAAAGTTGGCCGTGAATCACCCTGACATAAGGTCTCTTAAAGTCATCTTTTTCTTTCGCTTCAAGAAATCAATGACTGTAGCTCAGGATTGCACATGCATATTGTAGCATGGAGGTACATGTATTATAGTAAAACTGTAAATATGTCAATGTCAATATTCATTTGATTCTGTAATTTATATCCCATCAAGGCTTGCCTGTATATTAGTGTCACACCTTGAGATCAGTCCCAAAGATAATACTTTTGCTGAACAGTTCTAAATCACGGAAACTCCCAATAGTGGAATAAGCCAGAAGGAAGGATGTTTACGTTGTTACAACACGGCCACCAACATCGATCTCGAGTGTAGCCAAACGTAAGCGTTTCTGGTTGACATAAGACATGCCTGCCTCGCTGGTCAGCAATAATGCCTCATGTGGGCAAAACACTGCCTGATCTGTGTCATCAGCAGACCAGAACTGGAAGTATTTGCACAGTTGAATGCCACTCTGTTTGGGAACTGTTGTTATCAGGTGTAATGACTGTTAGTGATAGGTTAGTTAATGTCAGGTATAGGTCAGAATAGCCAACATAATCCCACACTGAAGTAAATCCATTCTGGTTTGTAGAACTTGTAAGTGTATGACTCCAGGTAGAAAAGAAACACAACTCATATACATGTGCATAGTTGAAAGATGCTGTAGATTGTGTGGGTAACTATAACAATCATTGTTTCCTATGTTTTAAAAGCTGTATATGTCTGAAACATACCCAGGTTTTTGTTTGTGGTGATAGAATTATGTACTGAGGCAAAACATACCGTCCATTAGCTATTAGCAGATGGCATGGGACTGTTTTTATTATCTCAGCCTGGAACATCAGGTGTTGTTGTACCCTTTTGTAACCTGCTTACATGGCCTGGTTCTCGCAAAGTAGGTTGTTGACCATAACATCCTCATATAGAACTACTGGACAGCTGTCGTAAGTACATGTTTACATCCAGCTGACTTGTAAGAGAAACAACTTCTAAGCCTTTACTTTGGATTGTTTACATAGGCAAATAGCAGCAAAGGAAACATGTATACCACACACATCTATGCCAGATTTCAAGTGGCACAGTCAGGGTATTTGATAGGTGCATTGTGTGTTTTCTGCCAAACTTAACATTTTAAGGAGACATTCTGTTTTAAATGTCAGAGCTTTGGAAGTTGCTTTATGTAAAATAAGAGCCCTTGTTGCGGTTTACTCATAGAGACATTTTTGCACTGTTATTGCACACCTGGTGGCATACCTCCCAAGAAAGGTTACAAGTACAAAGGCCACACGTGCACAGGTGAGACCTCCCACAGGTAAGGTCAACCACACCTGGTCGTCCCAGGGTGGACCTGGTCTCATGTTTCCCTGTATTTGTTTTGTCTTGTGCTGGAAGAGTGCCAACAGGTGTGCAAGGTATTTATTCTTGAACCAAACATCAAAACACCAAAACACCTTTTATCAAAAACTGCATAACTGTCAAAGATTCCTCAGGACATATAAATCTTAAAATTTTGAAGAATTACCATTACCAAAGCATGAAACTAAATTTAGTGATTTGTTTACGCAGTACACACTGTTATCTGTAATATCTAAAGAAGTAGTTGGAATTCACAAAGATGAAGATCAACCTAGAAAGGTGGCTTGCCTTTGAAAGTGCCGATTGACATACCGTAACTAGAGAACAGATTACAACCTTTGCAAACTCAAGAAGTAAAAAAAAGTAATGATGATGGACCAGAATTTGATACCTTCTGTTGACAATGTACCATATTTACTCAAGCCTTCTTAGATACTTCTTTTCATTGTTTGTTTAGTCTGTGAAGGTGTACATGACAAAAGTGTCATACTCAATGAGCATGTTGCTTCGTTCCAGTAATGTAACAGTTGCCTTCTTTGTTTATGGAGGCTAGCCCCCAATACGGCATAGGGATTGTATTATGATAACATGGCTATGCTTCCTTTCCATCTGTCTTCCTTTAGTCTTAACTGATACTATTATTGTATCTTGGAATCCAGAAAATAGGATTAGTGTCAGTCGTGATAAAGAAAAGAACCATCATTGAAGAAAGTGAACCGGAAACTGCTATCAAAGACATCTGACTCATTTATTAATGCCCAAATGGGGACTGAAAAAACCCATCCCTCTGTCCCACTTGTTAGTAGGTTACCATTCTGTCCAGTTGACACATACAGCAATGCTTCCCCTTATCAGCCTGTAGCAGCTGCTTGTAGCAGTATTGGCTTTCTGGAAAATCGAATCACTGACGAGGCTATAGGATGGGGATGAACGCTTGATCTGTAGAAACAGCGACAATCTTTGACTTGACAAAGTTCCTGCCAAATGATCAAATGCTGATTGCGATGTGAGTTGAATCAGTGTCACTGATTTATTCCACAACGAATGCGTACATGTAGATGTCTGATTAAGAAACATTTTTCCTTGCCAAGGGAATGACTTGTTTCGATTAGATGCTGTGCTTTTTTGGCAGTGCATTACACTTAATTTTAAATGCATGTGACATTGTTGTATATACTGTGTTACATTTACAATTTCAGAAAACAAGGTTGTACAATCTAGTAAAATGTAGGGTAGTACATGGTTTGGCATGAAGAAAAGGGTTGAACCCCTGAATCCCCCTCTAGATCCAGATATTTTCTGGAGCTTTTGACAGCTCAATACAAGAAAGGATGCACGTGTACATGGATGTCATTATAAGAGACGATAGACAACCAAGAGAGAGACATTTACGAAAGATGGTTGACCTTTTCTACTGCCAAACTCTATATCCAACAGGAAAAACTATTTCAGCAGGGACAGCTAAGGTGTTACCACATGGATGATGTCATGCTGATTCCCAGAGCAACCTGCAAATCATGACTTATGCTTTATATTTAGCTCATGGCATCACCATTAAAAGTGGGATTAAACAATACCAACATATTATTATAATTTTAGAAATCTTAACAAATGTGTTGTCTGATACAATCAGCTTTAGAAGCTTCTTATACCTTATCTGATGGTAGCATTAGCATATCATAATCAGTGAAAAATGAGAAAATATATTTTTTCATGGATCCCTGCCGGTATTATGACAAAATTCTGATGATTTAAGCAGCTTTGTGTTATGCCCCGGGCACGCAGATTGAAGACGACAATTAATCCTATCAGTTCTCAGCATGCCAGTCATATCACACGCAGGAGGGAGGCAGACATGAAATTACAATTGATATAAAAGAGCTCATCGCTGCATGAAGTGTTTTGTTTCTGTTTTAGTGTCGTTAAATCTCTGTCTTCATGACAACTCTTCCTGAAAGGTTTCGGAAAGGATTTATATGTAGTTGCAGCTTTTTTGTGTGTGAGTTAGCAATGGGAATAGAAAAGATGCCTGCTTGCTATAGATAAGGATTAGTTTTCCAGGAGTGATGCTTTTGGGAATTGTAAGTGTGCTGTTCCCATGACATCAAAGGATGCTGACACCTGCAGAACATCAACAGATGTTGTTTAAAAGTTCTATGGAATATTCAACACTTATGAGCAGAAATGTTGATATCCAAGAAAAAAACATCCCTTTTGACAATCACATGTTCATCATCATCATCATCATCATGCCCGGACTATACTAAGCCCACTCTGTTTCTCCATAGCCATAGTTATGATGCATCTAAAGTCTAGATGTTTAAAATGTGTTTTTTTAGCTTGTCTTTGAATAGTTTTCACTAAGCAACAGCTGTGAAATATTGTATACATGCATGTTCAGGCCAGCTTGTACAGTAGCTTAAAGTTTGCGAAGAGATTACATGAATCACACTTTTGTAACAATTACTGTATTTATTGCATCAGCATTTTAGTATGTCTTGCTGATGTCATACCTCCAGGCTCTACCCGCATTCCATTGAAATGGAAAATCCCTGTAGTTCCATCAGGGGTCTGTCCCAGAAACAAATGTCCTGGAGGGGCTGTATTTTATACCAACGCCATCAGCAGTCTAACCAGTGCATGTCGGGTCCTTTTACGGGTGCCGCAGTAAAAGAAGAGAGCGTAGTGTGTAAAACTATTAGAGTGAGCACTGCTACCATCTGGTTTGATGGGCAAAACATTCCATTTTCCATTCCAAAGCCATTCACAGTGGTGTAACAGGACTGTCATAACCAGTAATGGGCTTGAGTGCCATTCAGCCTTGTTTCCTTCTAGTGAGAAAATGATATTCATCTTCAAGGTCAATATGCCTTCTGTCTATAGAGTTTAATAATATGTTTTAATAGGTCTCAAGGTCTTATTAATTGTCGTCATTGCATTAATGTCAGTTATTATGATGTTAATGCATGCATGCACATATGTATGTGTAAACAATTTCTTAGATTTGAGAATGTCATGTTCTTTCATGTATTAGGTGAAGAGTTGCATAATTTTGCAAACCAGTAAGCCCATTGATTACTGCTTCAAGAGAATGGAAAGACATTGTGTACTACAGCAAAACATTGAAATCTCTTACATGTTCCAAAAAGTTTCCCTCCTACTTCTTACTATACTATATGTGCCTGTATTTACACATTGTCACCACTATAGTATTAGAGTTTTGCAGTCATCACATGCACACCACAGACTTTACCCATCTTGCCTCTGAGTTAAAATTGTGTAACTCCATGGCATATGTCTCTGTCAGATCCTTTAATTACAGTCCTATCAAGAGGTCTGCAGGTCGGTTGTAATTTGGGTACCAGGGAGGATTCGGCTCCACCATTGCTGCTACAGTCAAATGTCAGGCTGTGCCAAAGGAACCTGGACAGATTGCAGCTTCTCGCTGCACAATGTGATGAACATGGGCTGTCTGAAAATGCTTTGTGTTTTCAGAAATGCACTACAATGTGCTGGCATCTTTCAAAGTTTGATAAGCATTATTGTAAGGGCCGAAAATATACTGTGCATGAGATGGTAACATTCATGAAGTGATAAAATTTTTGCTGCATGTTTAAGAAAGATTGTTCATTCCTGACCAGTAATTGTCAGAGCACTTATTAAATCGCAGGTAGGGGTACAGGGGGATTTTCAGCAGCTGAAGTATCTCTGACGTTGTTGAGGAAATATTAGAAAAGACCAGCTATCACTCGCAATCCCACTGACTGAGACATAACATGAAAGATGAAGTTTGTAACCTGATACACCCATGATTGGAACCCACAATTACCTTTATCTGGCCCCCAGCCTAATTCCATATAGTCATGCTGGTTGCAATTGACAATGATTAGGCTAAACTTTGTCGTTGATTGTCAATCAGGGCCAACATCACCATCCCAGGATGAAATTACATGCCCTCTGGTTGTAGCATCTCTGTAACTCAATACATGTGACTTTAAAGATTTTGTGACAGTCAGCCAAGGGCATTTTTCCCGTCGTTATCCCAAAGCTGTGTTGAACCCTTAGGCTACTTTCCCAGGAGCGGTTTACAAGGGGGAAGTACTCAGAGGTCATCTGATGTTTACAAGAATGAGCCATGACTGTCGCCGTAGCTTTAAGGCTGTACATGTAAACTAGTCTGCTCCAGTCAGACTTATCGTACTGTGGCGTCATTAAGTCGGTTGCGGTCAGAAGCATTGTTGTTCTCGCCCCCATGTCCCATAGATAATGCCAGTCCCTCCAGATATATGGTCTGTGTGGGGAGTCTGGGTTGTGTCGTCCTTGTCTGGGTATATTGGAGTCTCTGTCCTTATTAATCATTTAGAAGTACATGTAAATCGGAACGTCAGCACAGATGCCACAGCCCCGATTCTGGTCAGCAGTAGGGTCAAGGACGGTAACAATTAGATTGTATTTTCCAGACAACATTTCCTGATGAATATATGCAACTACCCCGGTACATGAGTGCACCTACATTATACATTAGGTGCATGGAGGTGCCAGAAGCTCCAATATATATATTTTTTTTTTTTCAATCAATTGAGTTAATTTGGATTTAGAGTCCATTTGTAACATTTGTCAAGTACGATTTTATAGAAGTCAGTGTCAATGAATTAAGAAAATGTCAGGAGTTCATGTAGGTCAATATATACTTATGATATCTATGTTTAGATGTTAAGTGATTTTCAAAATTTCATTCAGGCTTTTTGGGTGTGTGGTGATAACATGTTTCACAAATCCAAAAGTGCTGTGCCACTCAACATGTAGTCTGCTAAGAACCACCCAGAAATTGGACTATAATCAGATGAAATTCTGTCCACTGCAAAGCAACTGACGTTCAAAAAGTTCAGTCAGCCCTTTGATAGCTTACTGCACAACTTCATCACCAGAGCATTATTGCTTGTCTGCGGAGAATTTCTCATCTCCTGGCAATTTTTTCTGAAGGTCATTCAATAAATACAGACTGTCGGGGGCCAGATAAAAGCCTGAAGGCTTGTCCCATCCCTTACTTAGTGCATTTGTTGGAAGGGTGCGTATCCAGACGGTAGGCTTATCGCTATGACAGGACCATATATTTCCAGGGGACAAGGCAAGATTCCCAAGGCTAGTCAATGAGTTGTGACCGTACTCACCTTTATCACTTTTCTCCCCCATTACTCCAGCTGGGTTTACTATTGAACAGAATGATTCCAGTAGTTCAATATGCCTTCAACTATGTATTGTTCCATACCATGTATCTGTGTTCATCAACCGGTATAACCTAGCCTGGGTGCCATCCTCCGTAGTTACCACTGGCTCCCTATTGTCACTGGCTAGCATGGTGGAACCCAGGCTAGGTATAGCCACCTTTAAACATAACACACCAGCTTCAATACAATATTTAACTTTCATTTAATAGAATCAAAAATATTAGTAGCTTATCTGTGAACTGTAGAGTAATACAGTAACTGTAGATATTTTTATGCTATGAATGAATGAATGAATGAATGTATTTCTTTCCTATCCCATAGGAGGTCTTTAACATACCAATCTCTTTTGTTGGAACACAAGAATGGTTCTGCTGGAAAATGCTTAACATGGCGATAATGGGACATGTATTCCAGATGTAGTTTCTCTGTCCTTGGTACTGATTTAATCATCCAGTAAGTTCGAACACTAACAATTCTTCTCTGCCTCCGATCAATACAACATAGATTGAAAGATTTGCATCTTTCTAACCCCCGTCACCTGCTATTTTTCTCCCTTTCTTGGGTGCTGTTATGAGTAGATAACTTATCTGACAGTTTGAGGTTATGTTCTGGAGGCGAGTAAGGAGGTTGGATTAACAAGTCATGCAAGATTGAAGAATTTATCAGTTGTCCAGACTTCTCAGTATCAGTGATGACGTAGATGGCAGCCTAATGCTCATGGAGAATGAACAACAGGGTACATGCACGGTGTAGATAGAGATTTTACAGCAGCTTGAAACAAAGAAAAAGTCTTCTCATGTATTAGAGATATGCTTATGCTAGGCCTTATGTATTTACGTTCCTGCCTAACTTTTGCATTAGTATCTTTAGTATTATGAGGACCACCCTTTTTGGGGTTATGCTGATGCTTTACGTGTCCCATTGAAGATTTTGAGCTTTACATATTATGTGAAGCAGCCCACTACTCATCTAAGCTTGTCTAGAAGCTTTTTTTAGCAGTTTCTGTTTCTGTAAGTACAATATAAATCTCTCTTCACTATGACAGGTTGTAAAAAGTGAAAAGTTCTCTTTGACTTCCCAAATGGGACCATTACTTTAGTTGATCAAATTATGGTATTCATCAGTATAATGGACTTTTCCTGTTCCAGTGATCGATGCATTCAGAATTCAGTCCCATGATATTTACTAACCACTAATGGCATTAGCTTTCATCACTGTTTACAGTTTGGAAGGCTGTCCTAAATATACTGTTTGACTTTTATTAAAATCTACAATTACTTTCATCTGTTGACCTTCAAGGTGAAGTTCAAACGTGAAGTAAATTCTTTCCTCAGTTCTACAAATGTGAATAAGAAATTATGGAGTGGACTATCTTTTTTGTTTGGTGTTCAAACAAATACAGTGTGGGCCCCAAAGGTAGATAGTCACATTTGATATGGATGACATCTTGAAAATGTGATTTCCACCTATATCATCACTCCTTTATTCCATGTAGTAGATTTTGATGAATGAAGAACTAACTAAATTTCCACAGTACGCTGCCTGACCTCCATGGTCCCAAATCTCTGACCCCGTAGCCTTTAGATCTTCTCGCTTCACCTGCCCAGATAGGAAGATGAAGAAGACTAGAAATCAGCCTCATAATTCAGTGGAAAGGTCTAGGTTCAAGGCTACCGATGATTGGCATGGTGTGATGAAGAAAAGCCATGGGACCCCAGTAACACTCATTAATGCAGTAGCTTCTGACCTCCCCTACCTGCGGCTGTGACCTCTAGTTGAATCTATTAATGGCAATAGTCTTTGGCTGCTCAATTGTGACACACGGGAAATGATGGAGTAGAATGAACGGAAGAAATGCCAGCGAGAATTGATGTAATGTGGTTGGAGGGGAGCCATGGGGGCCATGATAGAATCAAGATGAAGGTAAGGATCTGATCAAAGACCATTAAGAGTTCATAGATTTTGACCTTCCGTGCCCCCATTGGTGATCCCTAGATTTGAAGATGTTAGTTATAGCTGAGTTGTAATACGCTTCATGCCGGGTAGAGCTGCAGTTTACTCACCAGACATAAGTGTGAAGATGCACAAGGAGATTAGAGTTGGGCAAAAGTTTCCTTCTCAGTACTGTAGCAGTACCTGGATAACAGCAGCTGCTGATAAGTGTCTCTGTCTAAAGGTTAGCAGCTGCACGTCCAGAATATCAGTATGATTCATTCATACTTCTCTCAACAGTTTCTATCCTTGGTGCTGATGTGACATGACAGATGTAACAGGTACTTTCCATGGTGCTGAAGACATGGTTGAGGTTATCACATACCCTCTCCAAGTGAAATCAGTACCAGATCATTCATGAATAATCTTTACAATATCTTTACCACATTCCACCAAAGCAAGGATATAGTCAAGTAATAATTGTAAAGAAGTTATAAAATATAACATCTGTTACAATGATATTCTGTCGACAAACAGTTGCAGGTTTTCCCACATGGCAAAGTATTGGTCACTGGATTTGGGGTGCATCCCTTGAGACAGCACTTAACCTCGATGAAGAACAGTGAGCCACTTGTTATTAATGAAACAATCAAGATGAAAGAGTCCAAGGACCACTAATGGGCAGCCAGCTAAGTTTTTATCGATGTCCACTTAGGTTTATTGCTCTATCAGTACTATTTTCTACTTATGTCAGCAAAATGTCACATGTTCCATGGTACTGCTAAAACAGATTAGCTGTAGACAAGCACAAACAAAGAAAATGACAACGGCTATCTTATTCATTGAGCACTACTACATCACATGAAAAGCAATTGTTTTCGCTTTTTAATGAAAAAGACAGTCTTTGATCCAAAAGAAAATGGCAGTCCCAAAACTTTTTTCAAGGTCATTTGTTGAAATGTGAAAGGGATTTTTTCTATGTGTTTTAAATTGTTGCAAAATGACCTGGCAGAATTTTCAGGCCAATGGATCACATTCTCATAAAAACTTTATCTCAGAAAAAGTATCTCTTCAATCAAGGTATCCAGTAACCCTGTTTGGCAGTGGTAAGATTGATACTGCTGAAGTTATCAACAGGTTCCATTAGCCTCATTCTTGGACCTCACTCAGGTCCCTGTAGCCTGTAGAGATGTGGTTCTCAGGGTCAACTGTAGCCCATTTACCGGCCAACCTCTACCACATTGAAGCAAGATCATTAAGTCTTCTTGTTCTCCTTGAATCTCCGCCAAAAACCAGCCCGTAAGGTCGCAGTACGGCATCTTATAGAAAGGCTTTATGGTCTTGTAGATGTTAAAGATTTGGGTCGACAGCCATTATCGGATATCGGCAGTTCAGATCTTGATCCCAGAGATTGCGATGTTGTAGCCAAGGAAAGCCTATACGTTAACCCAGGGGTGGCAGACTCAAATTACAATGTTTTATTCATTCCTAAGGAACGGTTAGTATTCTGGAGATCATGTTTCAGGAACGGGTGTTGTTTAAATGGTAGTGCAGGTATTGCTGCGGTCACAGTATTTTTCTTCATTTAAGGTTGTATGATATAGGCTAACCCTGTTTTTACATGTGATTAAAACAATAAATTATACCATACAGTTCTGCTCACTTAACAGTTAGGGGAGGATCAGATTCAGCAGGAGGAGGGGGGCGGGGCATTCTGTGTTCCAGTTCTAAGGTGTTTGTATAATAAAGCTATCCGTGAAAGTTCCTCTGAAAGTTCTAGTCAGTTTAGTCTTTAAAAGTTGAATTTCCCATTGAGAATGCAGGTACTGACAGTCTTAAATGTCCCTCTTTGTCTTGTTACTGTGTCCAATGGCCCACAGGGTCAAGGGCAGGCCATTGCCACCTATTTCTTGTTCAACATTAATGTACATTATGGAGGTTGGGATTGGCAGGGAAAGCCCTTCAGAACCATTTGGCCGTGGCAATGGCTTCTCCAAAGACTTCCTCTGTATACTACCTGCTCTGAAGTTCCGCCCAGCCCATTCAGGTTGCCAGTTCTGATGAAACTGCAAATCCGTCCAGAACAGAACGGGACCATTAAGACTAACATCCTGGCCTACAGCAAAAGGGCAGACCATTTGTGTCATTCCTCCTGTGTGGAGGAAGCATTTTAAAGCTTCCTCCTTTTGAATGATTCTCTTTGATGAAGCTGTTTCCGGACCACTCTGTGGAGTTTGATGATAAGCCTCAAATCCCCTTGTACGTGTAGCTTCTTGACGAGGAACGAAAGTTTTGAAAGTAGTTTGATAATTTTCTCAAGCATGATTCCTTGTCAGCAATAAGAGCAAATTTAGTGTGTAGTAAAAAGCCATTACTGACAAGCAGTGTTGAAATAAGAAGCTTTCATCATTGTCATAACCCTACATCCACTGTACTGGTGCCTTTAGAGAGTTTTATGGGAGTTCTTTACTGTGCAGTGAAAACTCCTTATGTTATCTAGTCTGTAGCACTAGGCATAATTTCAAGGTCAAAATGGTTGTCTGTTATTTTGTTGTAGTCTTCTAAATCAAAATGCGAATTTTACCTGTAACCAATGTACTATTCAGGTACATGCATGTACATGTATCTGAATATAGTAATAGATCATGTGAACTAATTTTCATTGCTTTAGTCAATAAATGGAATGACTGTGTGGGCGTTGCATTAAAAATGCTAGATTTACGCAGGTGAATTGTTGGTAAATTCTTCAGTAAGATGCTTTCAAAAGTTCGAGGTGAATGGACTGTAAGAAAGTTCCCTTCCCTTGGCTAAGAGATTAGTGTCCAAGGCAGGCCTTAATATATCATTAGCTCATTTCCATGTCAGACCAAAGTCAGGCTTAACGCAGATTTAGGACCGCAGGGCCAAACTGTCTCTTTATAGACAGGAGACGGCCATTAGGATGAACCCCTAAACGCCTGAAGCTATTGACTTTCAATAAAGAGTCTTTTATAGCTGATACCACAAAGTCACAACCCTATTTTGGGTATTCAGTAGGTGCAGCAAGGCCTACAGACTGGCTTGTATCAAGTAGGCCACTTTGCAGCATTGGACATCCAGATATTCAATAAGTTTGAAGGATTACCTAGAAAATGGGTCGGATAAAATGTTGAAGTTCTTCTATAGGTTAGTGGAAAATGGTGGGTTGGGTAAAGGTGGTTTGTCCAGGCTTTTAAATTCCCTTCTTTGGTCAAGGGAGACAATCTTTAGGGTATAGCAGCACCACTTTCTCAGTTTCTGATTCATGTTGCAGAAATATAGCTAAGAGGCATCTACAAATACTGGGAGAATGGAAAATTGTCATTAAATTCTTGAGAGAGCTATGTTTTCAATTCCTAGAAAACACTTCTGACATTTGATTTCTTCAATGCACCAGTCAATTAATACAGATTCTGCTTTTAGACTTGACCAAAAGCAGTCATTGACTACTATACAGCACATGTTACCTAGTAGAAGCAAGGAATGTTTTTCGTGTTGCCCAATCCAAATTCTGTACCATCATCCGAAGTCTCTATTGGATCAAGACAATTTTTCCTCTGGGATTAGATGTATTTCCATAAGGGAATAGAAGTTATTACTGTCCTCAATATTTCTGTGGAATCGTGACAAATTGCTGTTTCTGAGGGATCTTAGTCATAATTGAGGATGTTGGGAAAATGATTAATTTTCAAGGACATGCAGGAAAGGGATTTCATGTACTTGGTAGCTGATTGGTTATAGATATGAGAAGTGTAAAAGGAATCAGAAATGATTTAACTTTGAATGGATTTGTACTGATTAGTTCTTCCTGGTTAATTTCCAATGGATGGAAAGAAAGTCATTGATTAATTAATAATACATGCCATAGCATCTTTCTGATTTTATAAGTACATTCATTTGTACTTTATGCTTGAAGAAATTGTATCGACATACTGTCTCTGAAACATAATGCTTAAGTCACAAAATAACGGTTAAAACCTTATTGATAGGTTATTTTGGTGATACTAAGTAAGTTTCATTTCTGTTTCCTGGAAAGTTATTGAGTTTTATGAAAGTCATTGACATTGATCACCAGAAAGGCTCAATACTAGGTTAAAAGGACACTGCTTCATTTACAATACAGTTGATCTTAATTTGACCTTAATGATAAATTCTACTTAAAATAGTGACAAAGGATTGTCATGTGTGTAACAATAATGTTGTTACTTCTTGCATTGTATTATTGTTTATTTTTGGTGTTGTTTGTTGCTCCAGGAAAACTGGAACTGAAGGAAGACAACGTGGAGAGTCTGCTGTCCACAGCCAGTATCCTGCAGCTGTCTGAGGTGGTGGAGGCTTGCTGCGGCTTCCTGATGAAACAGTTACACCCGTCAAACTGTATTGGCATCAGGCAGTTTGCAGATGCCAACGGCTGCATGGATCTGTTAAAAGTGGCACACAATTTTACCACTGTGAGTCAGCAATTCTTATATTTCCCCTCCCTTGTTGGGTAACATGAAACATATTGTTTTCTGTGATGTTGTTCTTCTGGCACCAGTGGTAGTGTATGATTATATTGTATATCTCACCTTTATAGGCAATCATTATGGCTTACTCTTACAGTACAAAAATCATGCAGTTGCTCAGACATCCATGCTATATTTTGGTCCAACAAGGAGCTGATACAAAGGGAGATTTGTAGCGGTCATACATATGCTGTCATGCAACTTCATAGCAGAATTCACTACTTGTCATCCATCATACTTCTTGTCTATTGGTTTGCCCTATATGGGGAGACTAAATTGTGTAAGCCATCTGTCCCCCTGTGCTTAACTGTCCAATTCAATGCCATCAGTAATTGTGTAATTTTCGATTGACTGACCCTCGCGTTACCAGTACGCATGTGGACCGCTGTCATTCTCTATCAGTCATCTTTCTGGAGAGGGTCCCGGGAGTCTTATATTATAGCAGTATGGCTACAGAGTACTACCTTGTAGGTTTAGGTGCAACCCTTTGCAGCCATATACTTCCTGAATAGTTGTGCACATGTTTCTCATAAGTGAACGATTTCTTGCTTTGTTTCACCACAGAGCATTTACATTTGAACATGATGTCTTATGGTTTTTATGATGTTATTTTGTGTAGGAAAACTTCTGTGAGGTGATCAAGAACCAGGAGTTCCTGATGTTACCGTCAGGAGAGGTCGCTAAGCTGTTCTCCAGCGACGACCTGAACGTTCCCGGGGAGGAGACCATCTTCCAGGCGCTGCTGTTGTGGGTGAAACACGAGCCCGACTCCAGAAAAAAGGACCTGGCCAGACTGCTGTGTCATATCAGACTCCCCCTCCTCACACCACAGGTAGGTCTACATAGTCTGCACCAAATACTTGGGTCCTGGTTCCTATATTTTTTAATCATAAGCTGATCTACATGTAAAAGAGCAACATGAGCTATATCTCAGTACTCATATGTTTGACAAAAGTCTCTCGTTCATTCATTCATTCTTTATTTCAGGTATGCATGACCCTTAAAAACAGTACACATTAAAAAGAATATAGAAAAAGATAAGTATAGCTGCACAGTAAACCACAGGTGTTGTGGAAATAGGAGTTTTTGTAAATCTGTTTCTCTAACACAGCATGTTGTGATGTTTTGTTCTTGGCAGTTCCTAGCTGACCACATAGAGACCAACATGTTGATCCAAGAGCAGCCCGAGTGTCAGAAGCTGCTGATGGAGGCCATGAAGTACCACCTCCTCCCGGAGAGGAGACCCATGATGCAAAGCCCCAGGACCAAGCCCAGGAAGTCCACTGTCGGATCGCTCTTCGCTGTCGGTGGGATGGACTCAACTAAAGGTTGGCAGCTTATCTAGAGTCCGCCTTTCAGAGGGGACAACTTTGTACATTGCTGGTATTACATATACACTGTATGTATTACAGTCGAAGTCTGGTCTGTTCTACTATGTGATTAGTTCTTTCCTCTCCATTGCTCCATTGAAACATGAGGTTTAAGTCCAAGGAAGAGTCTCATCCCAAGAGACTTTAGTCCTGAATTCTTTGAGTTTCGGTACCAGTAAGCCTCAGCATTTGAATGTCTGAAGCAAATGAATATAAAGATAAAATTAATTCTCCCCCCCCCCCCACTCTAGGTGCAACAAGTATAGAGAAGTACGACCTTCGCACAAACACCTGGACACAGGTGGCCAGTATGAACGGACGCAGGCTGCAGTTTGGGGTGGCAGTCTTAGAAGAGAAACTGTACGTAGTTGGAGGCAGAGACGGACTGAAAACTTTAAATACCACGGAATGTTACAACCCCAAAACCAAACAGTGGACCTCGATGCCACCAATGTCAACACACAGACATGGCCTAGGTAAGGAATAATCAGGCATGGTTGTTATACTATTATACATGTGCTTTATCCAATAATTATTTTTATTGATTGATTGATTATCCAATTTTGGACTTAGGAAACACTATGGCGACACTATGACTGCTTGTCTCACATAACAAATATCAGGACTGGTCTCCGTTTTCCAACCCAGCATTTCCTTCAAGGAGTTTCTTCAAAGTAAGAGAAGGACACACATGAATATCAATTGTCTGTTATCAGGTGTTGCAGTACTGGAGGGGCCAATGTACGCAGTAGGTGGCCATGATGGGTGGAGTTACCTGAACACGGTGGAGAGGTGGGACCCGCAGGCCCGGCAGTGGAACTACGTTGCACCTATGTCTACACCACGGAGCACGGTGGGGGTGGCAGTACAGGGGGGAAAGTAAGTAACATCATACTCACTGGCCAATTGGATCTTTGTTAAATTAACATCATATCTTTAAAGTTCTATAAAGCTCAACAGACCAATCATTGATACATGGATAGCTTGTGAAAGGACAGAATCAGGTATAAAGGTGGAAAAAAACTTTACTTCTTATTTTATCACTGGGGAATTACTGTGTGAGTACACTTCACCAACTGCAAGCAAATTGTTCAGGGTCAGTTTATATGGGTGGCTAGAGAAATAACTGCATGGTGGTGCAGTTTCTGGACGACTGGCTTTTACGTTCTTTCTGCCATGAGGAAGAGAACTGGGCAGTTAGTTTTACAGTCCCTTACAGGGTTCACTGGAAAAGAAAACAATTTTGATCTAACAACCCTTGGGGCATACACAGCAGTGCACTTTGATGAACCAATCGGAGTGTTAAGAAAGATCATGTACTTGTGGCTTGCGTAGATTTCTGTCCGTGCGCAGTTTTTACTGACGATTTACAGAGGTAATACTGACATGGCAATTATCACTTGTCTTCATGCCTACATGCCCTAAAGACTGTAATAGCTGACCGAAGCACTGCTGGAGTTCAGACCAGCGCTGATTACATTTTATTGATTGGGCACAGACAGATGTGCAGCCTTGACTGTGTCTTACACAGATTGGCTCACGGGGAACACACCACATGCAGCAAGGGATGTACACTCATGTTATTCCGATTAGCTTGTCTCATAGTTGCATGCCTTCGCACTTGAGATTTGCAGTCTTTTCCTTACTTGGTGCTTCCTGTGAAAGTTTGAGTCAATGACAAATGTGGCATGAATTTGAATGTGGTGTCAAACGTTGAAATCTATGATGAAATCTTGCATAATGCACCCCTTGGGTATTCTAGAAGAAATCTGGAAAATCTAGAGATACTGAATTATTAAGTTGATATTTATGAATTGAAATTAGAGAAAACATTCAAAACAACACGGAAGCTGTATCTTATCTACTGATTGGCAATACCTGACATTGCTGACAGGTAAAATTTAAGAGGAGTTGACCAAACTCATTGACCGTCTTGCGGAAGACGTCCCTGGTTAATGGATGGGATTGCCTGCTGTTTATTGGGTTAATGTGCGAAGGAAAAAAGATTGGCAATTCTGCATCTTATATCAAGCCATGTCTATCCCTCAATGAGGAACCTTGCCAACATGCACCAAAGATCAACTTTCGTTTGAGCTTGTGGTTGGAAAAATAGCGTCATTTTTCACCCTCCACACCAAACTTTTCAAGGTAGCATGTGATGAGAAATGACTGCTCCTTAATTGCTCCTTTTTTCTCCTCCTTCCTTGGGCTTTCTCCACCATTAAACTCTATTGATTTGGGGTTTAATTGCCATTAGGTTTTAATCCTACACTTTAAATCAAGTCGGGGCAGTGCCGTCTGACACACTGAGGGATGACTGGCTCGGCAATCACGGTTATTTGGGGAAGGAGGGGGTCAATTGGTAGTAATGGACTGACATTTGTCTTGAGTTTCCATGTCCATAAAGTTGACTTGTGAAGCTCTATTTTAATCTGTCATTGAACAATGTTGTTATTTCCCGGACTGAACTTCTGATTATGTCGTCATTTGGAGCAGAGCATTTGTGTCAGATACAGTCAAACCTGTACAAGTGACCATCTCTACATAAAGACTGTCTTGCCAATGTGACCACTTTTTAGTGGTCCCTTGAATAACTTTTCCCAGTGACCACCTGTCCGCATTAACCAGATTTTATTGGTCCCCTGATCATGAGTGATCTTCTTGAGCAGTTTTGACTGTACAGGAAGTTTGTGTCAGCAGCAGATGACACAACACTTTTAAGGACAGTTTGTCGTAATGATTCTAGATGACAAAATATGAATTTAAGCACACACAGTTATATATTATATACTAGCTGACATGTTGGCATATTGAGAAAAACTTCTGTAATTGCCAGGGGTATTCATGTCTCATTGGAATCATCCAAGTTATGATTTCACATTGCTTTTCCAAGAAAAAGCTTTTCACTTTTACTTGATGCATACCAAAAAAGGAGACACAAGGTAATAATGTTGCAACCAGAGGTGACATTTGAGTGTAAAGTCGCACTCTTGAGAGTCAGCAGTTCTGACAGTTTTATTACATCGTCTGGTGCTGTATTCCCACAATGACACCAACAAACAGCCACGTAATGAAAATTTTACAGAAAGAAAGTATTGCTTACTTGGCGATCCATCTTCCTTCTCTCAGCTTCTTAAGAAAATGTCAAAGCAAGGAGAAGAAAAGGACAACTTTGTAGGGCTTGTCTTGTCTAAATAAGAATCTAAAGTGTTCAAACCTCATAAGCAATAAAAAATCAATAAACGTTATTGCAGGGTAGATGAAAAATAATAAAAGCATTATGAGATCAATTAGTGAACAGTTAATATTAAGATTGGTGAAGGTCTCAGGAGATATTGGGATGTTATATATTTGATGCTAAAATCAGGATCGTTTTATAACAATTCTAGTGCAGCAATGTCTAGGAAAATTGATTATTGTAGCCTTGAAATTAAAATGGAAGATAGAGCAAGCTTACTTGCTGGTGTCTTCACAGCAGAAAGCTCGTCGGGGAAGGATTTTGATGACTGTCTTGGGGAATTACAGACTATGCCCCTCTAGATCATATCCTGTAACAGTTGAGAGGTGTCCCTCACACTATGCCATAACCTTGTGCTGTAACTCCCCTCTGACAATTACTTCTCTTTGGGAATTAAGTTCTAGAATTTCACTGCAAGATTGCCTGGCTGTGATTCATGACTTGGGTCCTGGCTGGGGGAGAAGATGAGAAAATGATGCAGAGTGTAAGATTACCAGGGATCCAAGTTATCATTCACTGGATTAAAAAAAAGATGGCAAACTAGATGATAAAATATTTGATATTCCATCATCCATTTTGAAGTACTTAGTATACATACTGTAGCTGGTACTGATGATGTTACTGGAATGATGTGACCTGATTTAGTCTCATGTTGTGCTAGAATGACCCAAAAAAGTGATGAAAACAAGGAATTACTTCTAATACAATTGGAACAAGGTGAAACACGTTATGCTTGAAATATACTTAGTCTAGTTATTTGAAGTTATATTCCTTTCACCAATATCCATAACTTCACTTATAAATTTTCTATCAAGAAATGAATGCAATTTACTGTCTCTTAAGATAAGACGGCATTTCTAGGTCAATCTGATAAGCAGCAAAGTAAGTAGATTGTTTGGCAAGAAGGAAGAAATGGGGGATGTGATTGGAAGTCTACATTCTTTCCACTTTGATATCCTTGGGGAGCAGACATTAGGCTGAAGTATTGGATCAGGCTTTGTCTGGAATGATTGACCTAAAAGCTGAAGGCTTATCTTACAGGACATAAACAACTTAAGAAAGCATCTCCATCAATCAAATCCCAAATCTGTCAGATACATGCAGATGCTATCTTACCATTCACACCCAATGTATCTCTTTGATGCAGTGTTCTAGCCAGCATCCGCCTTTCGGTCATTTGACTGAATTTTGCACTATCCATCATCTTTGTTGGACAAAAATAGGCATATAAAGATATGGAAAGAGTTACCAAACTAAGCATAGTCTACCAGCAAAATTTGCCCCTCAAAATGCAGGAAATAGCATTCCGGGGTTCAAGATTTAAAAATTTCATGGGGGAGCATGCCCCCAGACACCCCTAGGATCACCTTCAGTGCTCGACATGATGTTACGGCAAACAAAATTGACATGACAAAAAATTTTTCAGGCAGGCTGCTTTTACGTATTAGAAAAGAAACTTTAAGATGAAAGTGCAGAGAGTGGAAAGTTTAATTTCAGAACTGATGTGTTGTGTTCTTGTGTGTCCTCAGGTTGTATGCTGTAGGAGGGAGGGACGGTAGTTCATGTCTCAGGTCAGTGGAGTGCTATGACCCCCACACCAACAAGTGGACCATGTGTGCACCCATGTCCAAGAGAAGAGGTGGCGTGGGGGTCACTGTGTGTAACGAATGCCTGTACGCCATCGGAGGTCACGATGCGCCGGCGAGTAACAGCGGTTCACGCTTCACAGACTGTGTAGAAAGGTGAGGGTAATAGTCAATTTTTTTCTTGATATTTGTATGAGGGCTTTCACAGCAGTAGGGAAGAACAAAGATTTTTAGTTACAGAGGTACATGTATTGTACACTGAATTTTTTCCACCATGTAGCACAACAATCTCTGTGACCTCAATATTTACTATACATTTTTAAGTCTTTGATGTATTGGTCATATGCATGTTATTCTACAATTGCCCATTGTAGTTTGTAGAGAAAGATGATTCAGACAAAATATGACAATACAGAGATAATTTACATGGTACACATTTGTACTTCTTTTGATCATGATACAAGTATGTAATTCACACAGTAGGCTGGAATATACCTTTACTATAAACCATTCCTTCCTCCCTTTATTCATTTTCCACAGATATGATCCCAAAACTGACACATGGACCACAGTTGCCCCTCTCAGTGTTCCCAGGGATGCTGTGGGTGTGTCGTTGCTAGGAGACAGGGTGTATGCAGTGGGAGGGTATGATGGGCAGAGTTACCTGAACACCGTGGAGTGTTACGACCCACAGACCAACGAGTGGACACAGGTAAGACATGGAAACTTGTGGAATTTTCCCCATAATCACTACCAAATATGTTTCTATGTAGCCCCCCAAAGAATTTACTCTCGGGACTGGATTGTGCTTCTTGCTTTTTCTTGCATAAAGACATTACTTCAAAGTGGGTGTGAAAAAAATCAATAGGTTGTAAACATCAGGTCAAATATATCTATGCTGTCACAATAATGTATAAATCAATGATCTGTGATAAACTAGTATTAATTCACCTTTTCCTAACTTTGACCTTTTGATAGGTCAAGGTTTTTCCCATGTCCAACATGTTTTGTCCTCTATCTTGGTGGGTTGGACTCGATATGCAGTCCACCGCTCACAGGTCACCAATCAATGTGGCTGTAATCTGCCGGATCTTCCCTGATCGAACGTAACAGCTGTGGATGGGGAAACCATAATGGACCCTGGTACTACAGGTCACCAGTGAGATCACTGTTCAGTCACATGTTAAATCTTTAGCCACATGAACACAGAACAAGCACTGCATCTGTGAATGTGGAGTTGATGTGCATTTTAAGATGTGTTCATTTTGTTTCCTTGTGTCCAGGCGGCGCCACTCTGCACGGGGAGGGCTGGGGCATGCTTGGTGCAGTGCAAGATCACATGACTAGTCGTGAAGCGATCATGTTCCAAGCACATGATCAAGAAGAAATCTCTCATCGCCTCAATACTGACCAATGGGCAGCCATGCAGCCTCTGACTGTGTCATATCTTTATTTTCCATTGGACCATACCATTAAAATATAGGGGGATACATTAGCTTCATTCAAGACACTTGTTCATGACAGATTGGGTGAAGGATGATGAGTAAGTTTGTACCGATGTAAATATCAACTGATGTGTACAGTATTGATTTGAGTCTCTTCAACATCAGGAAATTTGAAACAGCTATTGCAATTTGACCAGTCTGTGGTGAGCTGGAGAAATTTGTACAGTTTGCTTTAGATGGACACAACTGTGATGGGACTACCCTGAATGAGAAAGGAGTAACCCAATTCTTTGGGTGTAATGTTTGCGCAGCCCAGAGGGAAGCCCTGAGGACATTCCAAATAACTAGTTGTATACAGTCTGTATATTTTTTTCTGTCTGACCATTTCCTCGAAAACAAAGTATGCAGATGTGAAACTACGCAAGTGTTCTGTATGTGATGTACTCCTCGTCGAACTTGAACTGCAATAATATGTGCCAAAATCTGAGCTTCTGCCCTACGCTACACATGGTTGGATGATTTCAAAGGACATGTTAACTTTTCTTATATGTACAATGTACTAAAAAATGTGATCTACATCATCTTACCTGTCTCTGCCTAAAACCAGAGTTAACATCTCTGGTATTTTACAACAGTGGTATCCCAAATAGTAGTTACTACTTGCCTTTCTTAAGTTACTGCAAATGTCACAATATGTCATTTTGCTGCAATTATCATTCATTTTTGATAGTCATATTTCTCTAGTAGTCATCCATACAGTCTGCTCTGTTGACTAAACAAATGTCCTACCATGTCCTTGACGGGTATATATCAGATTGACAATATCTCGCTCTTTAAGCAATAGCTATAAAAATTGGAAAATCTACTGAAATGCTAACTTCCACGTCTGCAGAAGATGACTGTTATACCTGCGCTGTCATACATGTTTGAGAATGGCCATTCTGTAAAGCTCTGACATGCTTCTCACACAGAAAGATTTCATTCAGATATGATGTGCAGGGATGTGTATTACTTGACAATGTATATCATGTACAGTAGTAGGAGATAGCACATTAGATTGGGGTAGAATGTATGTGAACAAAGTGTTGCATTTGCTTTCAAATCTATGGCTCAAGTTTTTGTTAAGAGGGGCATTTGAATAATTATTTTGCTATACCAGCAGGGAAAACTGTCCCTTTTTATAGCCAACTATCAATGGCAAGCACAGTGCTGTGAAAATGTGGTAATTTCAGTACTGACATTGCTCAAGAGCCTGATTTCTAACAGCTTAGTTTTGACAAGGTTTTTTTTGCTCCTCCTGTAAGAGAATGTGACTGCTCTCAGTTACTCTAGAACATGAACTTGAACAAGACAAGCTACCATTGGAATCACTTTTCTCTTCCCACAACAAGTAAGAAATGCCTTGCTTATACCATTACTAAATGTAACCAAGACACTATCTAACAGTGCAATGTGTAAGAACTGCGTACATGTATAGCAAAATAATCTATCATATCAAGAGAAAAATACACACACAGCAAAATGGGGAGTTGTGCTGGGATTTCAGTTTGTGTTTAAACTTGCACAGTGCCTAACTAAAGAATGTAGTCAGGTACATGGTGTGTATAGCTATCCAACTCTGTTATACAGAGTAGTGACATCAATATAAATGCAGCAGATTCTGAACTATTGTCAGCTTCTATTGCCTGAAATCCTAACATTCAAATCTGTGCTTTGATATTTCTGGTGCTGTGAGGATCCTTTTTATGGTGGTGTGCATGATGAAACTCCTGTAACTGTAAGTAGCTTGTTTGCCTGTAATCGTGGCTGGGATGATTCATTGTGTTGTACAGGCCCATCAATGGTGTAGAAGGTAGACACCACTGCAGCTGGATAGCACTTTTAGTAGTGAGCCAAAAGCTTTGGTATATAATAGAAACAGGAGAATATTGAGTGTTAACTTATGATGCAGTGGAAGAGGCTGTAACAGTGTACAGATGCTCTTATCGAAAAACAAGATGCAAATTTGTACCATGTCAAGTTGTATATGCAATATCTGCAATATCTCATCATAACTTGTAAGTAAAGCAAAACATTTTAATCACCTTGTTCTTGTTAATAACTTTTTGTATACAATCAAGCTGTGTATTGTCAGCATTCAGGACCATACAATGGTATATTTATTAATAACATCATATGTGGAAACTGTGATTGTCATTAATACATGACTGTGTGTATATATACGGTGTGAAACTATAGCAGGAAGAATAGCATTTATACAGGCACTGTTGTGTCATTGTGAATTATGGCAATTCAGAAGTGACCCTGCATTTTTCAACATTACATATGGACATATGTGGCTCTTGGTGGATGAAAGGGCCCAACATACAGTAGATTTGTATCATGAAGAAGTATTCATTAATTAAGGGTACAAGTTAGTCTTAACTGGTTAACCTTAATTAACTATGGGGTCCCGTTTTCTTTCAGTTTTGCTAACGAGGTTTAATATTTGTTTCCCTAGAAATTTGCATTGTAACAAATTTAAAGCCTTTAAAAATGCTGCAAAGCTTTTCCACTTACACCAACAAACCATATCCTTATCCTTTTTTCTAAACAACACCCCAGGGTACAAACCAGTTAAGATTGTATGTGCCCTTCCTCAACAAGTAGAGTTTAGACATGTTAGTCAACATTATGCTAACTGAGTGTTCACAAAGAATACTGTTCTGCCATGTTTCCAATCAGTTACAAGGGGAGAAGCTGAACTTTGTTTTTGTGACCTTTTCTTCCATGCAAACAAAGAGCGTAGTTGATGCAAATACAGAAGCATATCACTGTATGCTTTGAAGTACTCATGTGTACATGTACCTGCAGGTATTATGATGGTTTTGGACCAAGCATTTTGTGGATGTTTAGTTCAGTTCTCTCCTCCATATGGGTACTAGCCATTGTCTTCTATACCAAGACAGGGATTCAAATGTCACTGCATGCAGCTTTCATGTACACGTCCTGTAATGTCTTATGGTGAACAAATAAAAAGTCAGACAATACAAACTGTGTGGTGTGGCATACTGAGTTTCTTGGAAGTACATGAAAGTTACAATGTATGTTTTACCATCATTATATGATAATGGTTTGTGAACAGCAAGATAAGAATATTTTTCTCTTGTCATTCTCCAGTGCTTAAAAGCACTGGGCAATTTAAAAAAAATTATGAGGCCAAGGACAAGGCCTTAACCTACAAAGTAAAAAGCATCTTTACTGTAACAGCTATGAGCTGCAATGATATTGTATGAAAACACCCCTTTTGTTCCAATGGAATAGCCTTTGGAGGTACAACAAGGTCATTGCATGGACTTTGTACTCTCAGCAGTAACCTTCACAGTAAATGACCTTCTCAGCAGTTAAAAACAGGTTCACCCCAGAGAGCAGTCAGAATACTGGCATGATGTCTGCTTTGAAGCTCCTTGCTACTGCGATTCGTGACTACACTAACTTCACTAACAGTTTTCCTGGCTGTGTTTTTGTTGTTCTACAAGTTGTTCCAGAAGCCCAGAAACCTGCCCCCTGGACCACGCCAACCCTTGGATTTAAGCATCTTTCTTCCTGTCATTCAGGCCGTCGATCCTGCCTTGGTGCTCAGCTGGCTAAGATGGAACTGTTCCTGTTCACCACATATCTGCTGCAGCATTTCACTTTCAAACTGCCAGAGGGCGCAACTCCACCATCAACTGTAGGGAGGCTTGGGATAACCCATGGACCCAGGCCATATGACCTCTGTGCCATTCCAAAGTAGGATAGCCTAGCTAAAAGTCTGCAGCTTTACAAAGCAATCTTATCCATATAATGAAGTTAGTGTGGCCTGAAGTAAACAAACAAAACATCAAGCAAATACAGGTATGTTCATGACAAAAATTTTAAAGTACATGTAGTTGTTTATTAACAATACCAACAACTGCATTTTCAAAGGAAGATGCGAGGCCAAATTGTATCTTCAAACAACATCATGATCAACAAAGACAATCAAATATCTATACAGAAATACAACCACTCAGACTTATTCTTCTCTCTTTCTCTTATAAAACAGACATAGAAACAACCAACACACAAACATCACACACATTATAGTGTCAGTAGTCCTGGGTAGGCAATATTATGGAATGCTTGGCAAGCCATGTTGGTAGTCTTGATGACAGGATATTAGAGTTTTCTTGTACCTTTTAGTGGTCCATTTGTTACATTCCTCATGAGTTCTTATATAATTAGCCATGTTGGATTTTTGCTGCAGTAGTTGAATGCTTTGTCTTATAGATGTAACATTACATATGTTAACACTGGCATACATATGATGATCGATGGCTGGTTCTTCGTGTACCAATATAATGTATACCAAAATCATTTACAAACACCTGCACTGCAGTGATAAACAGAAAGGATGTTATTACGTATACTGACTTGGGTATTAGGGTTCTTTGTACACAACCAAAAGTACTAACAAAAGTATGCGGTAAGGTTGGAACATTAAGATGATACAAAAATGTATATTACATGTAAAAGCAGTGTGAGTTCTACCAGTAATATGTTTGAGTTAGCAGTCTTGTCAACTGTTCTTGCTCTCTGTGGCACTGCCTACAATGAAGGAGAATGTTGGGAAGTCCAGGACTGCTGTATAGTGGAAAGCGATGTTCGTCACCACCACAACATACTCACAAAGAGCAAACATAGTGTATACTGTGGAAAAAAGGAAAGTATCCAGATTATACAGAGCACACATTCATCAAAAGAACGAAAATGCCACAAACCATTGTAGCTACTAGAAAGCATTTTTCTTACCATCTACTGATCTAAAAGTGTGTTGAATAGTCCAACTCTACAATCTGAAATACAACACTTTTTCCCAACAAAATGACCCTTTTTCCTTCTAGTACAATGTATATGCTACAATTGTACATGATACAATTGCAAGTTTGTTTACTTGTTAGGAATATAAAATGGTCAACAACACAACAGTAGACTAAACTCCAATAAAATGGTCAACAAGGGAAAACTAGACAATTTAACCATTCACAAAACTATTCCTTTCTGCTGTACATGTATACACCATCCTAATAGTTAGTAGCGTGCATAGTCCAGTGGTTAGCGACCCTGCCTCTGGACTAAGAGGTTGGGAGTTTGAATCCCGGCTGTTGTCGCTCACCCGACATGCACGCTACTGGAGAGGGTCGCAGTCCTTAGGACGGGATGTTAAGCCGTGGTCCACTGTTCATTGTGCTTGTCGAAAAGAGCTAGTGGAATTTCCCTGGTACAATGAACCTGTAAATACTGTACATAGCGTCTTCTCTGTCATGACCAGTGGAAGAATAGCTCTTCAGTGATCACTGAAGAGCTAAACTGGTTCAAGATCACTATCTATCACTATCTATAGTTAATACATTATTGATTGACTAACCTCCAGGTTCACAGTACCAGTTATGTCTGAAGTAGAAGTAAACTGATGTCAGGAAAGAAGAAACATTGGCCACAAACATGGCAGTTTTCCAACGTAGAGACTGCTGCTCCTGTAATTGTACATACAGTGTTGTGAAGAATGGAACTGTTGTATACATGCATTGTGCAAGTATAAGTAAACCATATGATTGTACAATTGTAAACAACTGTTAGTTGGACTGAAAATTTCTACTGCCACTTTCTGTTTCACTTTACATTGTACATGGTTCTTATCACACAATATAATTCTACAATAATCCAAAGTCCAGTAAAACCAAAATCACCTATCTGACTGACAAACTGACCAACCAACCAACCGACCACTCACCTGTTCTGACATAGGTTTGTATGCTGACCATTTCAAGAGCACACATGTGAAGAACATGTACACCTCTGAACACACCACAAATGAGATGAAAGAAATCTCGTGGATATCTGCAACACAAAACAAGCGTGATTCATCCAATTCTGCCCTTGTTTGGTACAAAATGTAGTTTCAAAGAGATCCATGACTACAGCATAAACTTACAATCATTTTGGCTATTGGCAGCAGTCAACATCTATCTAATGTCCAGTATGTTTTATCACAAGTCTTGCACAGTC
This sequence comes from Branchiostoma floridae x Branchiostoma japonicum, assembly GCA_013266295.2. NCBI lineage: Eukaryota > Metazoa > Chordata > Leptocardii > Amphioxiformes > Branchiostomatidae > Branchiostoma > Branchiostoma floridae x Branchiostoma japonicum. Next base: position 9,944,786 of record CM023827.1, on the reverse strand, counting down.
CTTTAAACTTCCAGGATACTTTTGTTAATTCACTTACCAGGGTTCTCTGTTGAAGATACATATGTGAGCACCACCAGACTAGAGACCTCCACAATGTTTAAGAGACAGGTTAACTTGTACAGCAGCTGGTACCAGACTGCAGGTGTAGCACTCCTAGAGAAAACCAAAATGGCAAACATAAGTCATTATAACACACACACACACACACACACACATACACACACAATGTACATGTAACCTTAGCATTCAGCAGGTCTATTGTCATCAATAGAAGGTGTGGAAAATGTCTGTCATGTCACATCAATTAGGGAATTATTAAGCATATTTTCTTTTTAGTAAATAGGGGGAAGTTGAGGGAGATTACAGGTACAAACTTGGAGGGCTTGATGTTTTATATGTTATGTTTATCCCTCTTAATGTAGCAGTGTTCATTTTGTAACTTCTTTTTAATACGAGCGTTTTTGTTTACATCATGTAACGTTACATACAAATTACTTGAAGGCATATGCAAATTATCAGTAGGCAAATCACCCAACTGTCATCGCAATCGCTCGTATTCAACCCTGATCCAGTCTAAAACTTACAGGATTATGATAACCTCTCCCTGACTGACCTGCTCCTGTAGAAGTTGTAGTACATGGTTGTGACCATGTACCGAGGTGCTGAGTGCAGTGCGATCCCTGTCCGCCAGATGTACCGCTCAGGTGTCAGGCCTCCTATCGCTGCACTGATGGACGGCAGGTAGTTTGCAACCTGGAGGAGATCAAACAGTATGTTAACCTCCATATTAAACAAGCTTACGGGTTGGGCTTTTCTTGGCTCTTTTCTGATTGCCACTTCTTGTTGTACACGGTTTCTTCGATTGATATTGTATCATATTACTAGTACTTACATTTGCCCCCCTCCCCATCTACCGTTATGTCAAACCCGGAAGTGAGTTTGGTATCTCCTCTTCGGTTATACTGCTATGTTTTGAAATGCATTTCTTATTCTACGTCATGCAGACTGAGCGATTCATAATATGGACTATTTTAAAACGATAAAACTTTGAATACAACTATTATCAGAAGGCATCAATAGCAACTAACCTTGCAATGCGTTGCTGTTGCATTCTCGAAGTGAATCAACAACGCGATGATAACACAAGATAGAAAGGAAAATAGCGGCAAAGCACACGTTACTCTTGCTACGAAATGAATCTTCAGCCTCATAAGACTTGAGGCATGACTGACTTTTGAAGGCAAACGGTCCATTTTAGGAAATTCACCCAATTTCTCAACGTCAAGGCTTTACCCTGCACCTTTTCATCAGACGTAAACAGTATTTCAAAGATGTAGGCATCTTTGCATACATTTTTGAATGCCTGATAAATAGATTGTCATCTGTTAAGAAGTATACCAATGCTAACACCCAAAACTATAGATATACCATTCGCTAAATCTGATTATAAATATTACAATACTCTACAGTGCATAGTATAAATACATATGTTGTTTATTTTGACAAGAGCTGATACATCAGGCACTCAATACGACAGACAGCTAAAACCTTGGCACCATCATGGCGGAGGTACATGTAAGTTCACGTCAATTTTCTCACGTGTTGGAATGTTTATGTCACGTTTTCAGCAGGTTATCGGGGATGGTTCTTTGTTGTATGATTTTTAGAAGCTAGAAATAGAATTCCGGGGTAGACAGAGTAGTCATGGACCAGATTATTGCACTAAAAATCATCTGATCGTAATGATAAGATTATGTTGTTGCAAGGGGCTTCTACAACTGTTGTAGAAGCTCCTTGGTTGTTGTTGTTGCATGTTGTCCTTGTTTATCGTCTAATTTTCCGCTAGACGTTGTCTCATGGTGGTGTATAAGATAAGATTACGATTATAAAGGCCATGCAATCTAGTACAGTAAATAAATGTAATTGCAAAGCACAATTATGTTACAATATAACGGTATACATTGAAATGTACAATGTCAAGAATCCCAATCGAAATTTCCCTTTCCTACCAGACGACCATAAAATCCAATAGCTGATCAGCAGTGCAACATGAATGTGGAAAATCATGATATATAATAATATTTGGACAGACAGGTGAGACAGAGATTGGATCTATAACCTCCTTGATTGGAAATGGAAATTTTGATTTTGGCTCTTGCCACTGTACTAGTACTTAGTCTATTAAATATATAACATGCTACTGCAACACTGTGCTGTAACATGTGTGGCTTTTGTAATCATAATTGGTGTCCTAAATATTGTGTCAATTCACAATCATATTCTGTGATCTTGCAAAAATAAAAAAAATGAGAAGGTAACTTATGACACAATCATGTAATACACTGTCACTGGCCTAGACCCAAGATGTGTATGAACTACATTTTGTCCATGCTTTCCCTCTGACAAGCTGATTTCATATTCAGGTCTTTAAATTCTCAGCATGCAATGCAAATGCTTCAAGAGACTGTTCTACCTTTTCTACATCATGATCTGCAGTAACATTGCATTAACTAACGTTACATCATGGAGTTAAAATCTTATATTTTAACTCCATGGTTACATGTACAGTAGAACTGGAGTGCTCCCAGTGCAATCATTTGTATTACATTGTGAATTTGATAATGGTTTGAGACTTGAAGATTGAATACTTCGGCAATGTCTCTCATCACTAGACAGCAAGAAGGTTGGCAATTTTGGAAGAAAGGAAATCCACAGAGCGCATAGCTGAAATATTCTACTGCCTGTTTCATTCTAATAAAGGTCACTTGATTGATTGAAATTCTGATCCTCTTTCAAGTAGAGTTGGTTTCGTGTGGCTTGTTGCCAGATAGCTCCTGATGTGCACAGTGTTAGATGAAGCAATTACACACTAGCACAGCTGCCATGCAATTTGTCCGTTGTTTAATATTCCAAGTTGTGACAGATGCTGAATTCTTTTTTACACTGCCTTTCCCTAGGAATGTGCGAGTTAGTACGTACAAGTTAAAGTAATGTTACCATCTCTAACTATATAACAGGTAACATCAAAATAAATCTTGAAATTGTGAAATGACCATTTTATGCTTCATCAAGTTTATACTTTAATTTTTAGGTCTACATTCATAATAACTGATAGACATTCTTGTCTCATTTTGTTGCTGCCAAAAGGAACATGTATTTATTTATGTGTGCTCAGTGTACCACAGAATGCCAGAGTAACATTGTACATTCATCTTTGACAATACATACATACATCTTATCAATGCTAAAGAATTTAACATAAAGGACTGTTCATCTCCACAGTCTACTCACCCCACAGTGTGTCCCAGTAGCTGACTCATAGTGTAACCACAGTGCTAAGAACACAGCGGACAGGAAGCTGCCCAGGGGTAGCAATGCTGTGATTATATGCCAAAATCTAAAATCCACTCTCAGCAACACTGAATCCAGCCGCAAGCTCTCCATGGCTGAAAAATGAATGAGCCTGGGTTTCATGCATTCATATGCAAAAGAGCCACCAGGATGTCTCTTGTAGGCATATCCTGTGCCAGATTTTTGTTTACATAACAGAAATGCTGGTTACACCTGTTTAATATGATCAATAAACATTACTTGAAGACTTGTCTAGTAATATTTGATAATGGAAAAAGACCTTTGAAAAGAACTATAACATAGAAATTCAAAACAATGTTATTGAAATATTTATGTCATCACACTGTACATGTAGTGGGAACAATTTTTGCATGATTTGATTTGGTACAGAGAAATGTTATAATTAGTAGTAATGTATCGGCAGATTTTCTTTGTATAGTATTCTATATCATAGGTGACAGAGAGTGAGGAAAGGTGTTACAAAATTACTTGTCTGTATCGACATGATCAGACATCGGTATTGACATTTCTGGCTTAGTGCCAGAAATATTGACTCGCCCCCAAATCAGGTGATATTACATGTACAGGAATCAATATAGACATCGATTCTAATTCAATTACAGAAAACTACATCTCACAGATCAAATTACAAAGGGCGCCCTATGACAAGGTAAGCATCTAAACAGGGAAAAGCTAGGACATTGAAGAGGAATCTTTCATAGGAATTTTTTAAACATATTTGATATATGAAAAAAGAAAATATGTAAAATTTAGATATTTCAAATCTTGCTCCCCATATTTTTGTTTCCCAACTATTCTACATTGTAATAAATTTTTGAAATGTACCAATAAGGTTGCCCATTTCTAAGTCAAGTATTCAGTTATGAAATTCAATTTGTTTGTTTATTTTATTCAGATATTAATATCAATCCTAAATCATTAGGATATAACCGTTATACATGTAGGTCAATCAGTGTTATTTTATTTCAAAGGTATTTGGTTCATGCCTGAATACCACAGTCATGACTCATTATCTCACATGAGCGTTTGTATAGGTCAGAATAGGTATGAAAGAAACCACCGGACTGTGACATCCAGTGACTGGCAAAAAGCAGTTGAAGGACTTTTTCAATGTTTACTATTTGTACAGTACACAGGGTGGGGAAAAGTCCACAAGTTAAGTTCTCAAATAAGGAATATTTTGTCTACAGTACTCTTTGGGCATAACTAGATTTTCAGTTGTGTATTTTTAAACCAATGTTTACATAGATACTACAATAGACAGCTTTTCTGTCAGCCTGGAATAGATTATAGCACTAATAACAGCGGGGAGCTTTCTTGGCGTGACATGCGCAGCCTGTAACCATTACATATGACTTTGAATTGTCAATGACTCATTTGTGGGTAATTGACACATACATGTACAAATTGCTACATGCAAGACTGTGTGTTATCAAATTACTTTGAAGTTCCCAAAAGATGAAGATAGAGTAGAGTAGAGTAGATTTCTTCGGCCAGGGAGGTAATGTTACTTCACGCTCCAGTGGTTCTATGTGTTATTGTATAAAACGGTCTCAGAATGACCTTCAAGCTTTCTTGATCAAAATCATTACCTAAATCTGAGATTGAACTTGAAGACAGTAAAATTGACACTCACTACCTGTTATCCCACTAAAAAGTAGCTATTACAAGAGTCCTTACCTGATCTTGTTGGAATGGCATGTGTACATGTGATCTGCTGGCAAACAGGATCAACTGCTATGTAGGCCCTTCCTGTGACCTATGACCTATTGCATTCTGTAATCACCACATGTGGAGATGTTCTGTTGTGGGGCCACATGATCAGTGCCTCACAATTTGTTGTTAAAAGAGTACAATTTTAGAGTTTGTAGTAGATTCTATGTGTTGTCCTGATTATGTCTGAAGGCAAGGTATGTGTCTGATGATTTTGGGGTAATTTTGGGTAGCTTGGGTACATTGGGATCATTAAAACATGATGTAACAAATTTGCTCTGTCTGCCTAAATTGTACCACAAACTTACTCTCCAAGCAGAGGTTTGGGTTTTGGGCTTATTTTTGGCATGTTTTTAGGCTTTTTTATCGGGCTTTCTTTTTTCACTGAAATTTTGTTTCTACCCAACCCAACAAAACATTGCCACACAACGAAAAATGACCCAGATAGTTGCAGCAAACAAGCCCTGAAGTGCTGACTAGCTATAGCCAAAGTCTAGTATTAGCTTAGCACATGTCTGTGTAATTATTACGATACATCTTGTTGTTTAGTTAGACATGACATCTACTTGTACATGTACATGTACATGTACATGTTCATGTCTTATCTGTTATCTCAACATAATAAAGTGTTGTGAAGAGTGGGTACTTGGTCAGTACCTTCTTGGCCTCCCCCCAAGTGTTTAGCACGGCTGCCAGATACAGAATGAGCAGGCACAGTTTACAGTAGCCGAATTTATTGGGTGCTTTTATAGTCCAACATTTCTCTAGATGTGAACTCATGACCTAGATGTGAACTCATGCATGAATATTGTTAGTAAAAAATGGTTATAAGGGTGCATTTTGATTAATTATAGCAGTACCATAGCCTATCCCCTATAAGAGTTAGCAAATTATCCTTTTTTTTATATGCAAATATATATATATACAATAGCATTATATATTTTATATGTACAGGAGGAGAGCGCAGATGACAAGGTGCAGATCCCTCCTGACATCACCTTTGAGGACCTGGTTGTGGACATCAACTTCCACCCCAGCAAACCTCTCATAGCAGCTGGGCTCATCACTGGGGAAGTCACTTTGTAAGTAGTTACAAGTTAACCCTCCAAATGTCAAGGGCTGATCATAAAGCGCTTCTCGTTGGCCATGAATTTATCTTTAAGCATAAGATTTTGCCCATCTATTTGACCCTTCTGTAGATTGCCATCCCTGCTATGCATCCATTTTACAACTCTGTAGGAAATTCTTTATCTCAAGATTTATGGATGTTAGGCATTATACTAACAGTAAATCAGTTTATACAGTGAATACTGTAGAGGGTTCAATGTAATATAACCAGCTGCTGTGCTATGCAGGCTATACACTGATACAGATAAAGACAATGACTACCCGGTAGTCCTTGAAGGCCATTACATGCATATGTATGTACATGACTTGTACATCTTCTTTCTTGACAGACACTCCTATGCATCTTCTGCCAACACCTTAGTGAGGACCTTCAGGCATCACAAGAAGGCAGCCAGAGCAGTGGCTTTCTCCAAGGATGGAAACAGTCAGTATTATTGCATAAGATCATCATGTCTAAATAAATATTCCATACAGGTATTTGGCATGGTGTTATACTTGCAGGTTACTTCCCAGTCCTTAGATCTGAAGTCTTTGGACCACATACAATGCATTGACAGTCTTTGAAATTATCCATTTTCATAGAAGACATTACTAAGAAAGCTATATATTAAATATAAAACATATGCACCTTCACTAGTAGGGCCACAAAACGCTACCATATCATATTCCTTTCATGGAGGTCTGATATCTTCTTTAAAAAGAATATATTATTCTGTTGCAGGTTTGATGACCTGCTCTAAGGACCGGTCCCTGCAGGTAGTGGATGTGGAGACAGGGAAGGTTTCCCAGTGTTTCCCCCAGGCCCACCCCAGCCCCGTGTACTGTCAGCTGGTCATCAGTGACAGGCTCATGGCTACAGGGGACGACGATGGAAATGTTAAGGTAGGTACATGTTTATCAAATCACTTTTGTACCAATCTGCAGTGATGCAGTTAGATAAATCCTAAGTTTTAGTAGCTAGGATAAAAAATACCTGAATTATAGACTGAATTATGTAGAATTCATTTGCATGTATACAAGTACTAGCCTGGGTGCCATCCTCCGTAGTTACTGTTGGCTCCCTATTGTTGCTGGCTACCATGGTGGTGGCCAGCACGTAGCGACATTAGGGAGCTGGCAGGACTACAGAGGATGGCACCCAGGCTACACAAGTACATGTACATGAATATTGATGACAATGGTTTAAGACTAGAAAATGGTTTTCAGGTCAGCTAGTTTTAGATGACTGAGGATAGAATAATTGTCATATACTAGACAAAGTTTATAGAACACTCATGTATCAATACCTACCCCCTACTATATGGTGTGTTTGAAACTGAAATAAAACTGTTTTTCCCAGCTGTGGGACCTGAGGAAGGGACATCCCATCATGGAGCTCCAGGAGAATCAGGACTTCATCAGTGACATGGCAGTGGACGAGGAGAAACGCTTTCTTCTGGCTACAAGGTGTGTGTTCATGGGTCTAGTTTTGTTAAGGGTTGTTTTAAGCTACAGACATATGATGTTTTCTTGAAAATGCCCTTGGTTGTATACTTGTGTCCATTAACCACATAATATAAGACATAGCTGTCCAAGCTTTTCTTCCTTCTTGACATGCAAAATAGTTATGTTCTGTCTTCTTTGACTACAGTGGAGATGGCACCATGACTACCTTCAACATCAGAAGGCGGAAAAAGGTCATGCAGTCAGAAAACATGGAGGATGAGATGTTGTCTGTTGCTATCGTGAAGGTATGTGGAGATGTTGGGAGATATCTGAAGAATAACCCTCAAAGTAGCATGTCTTTCAAATGTGACTATCATAGGGGCTATGGTTTAGGATAAAGTTGTCATGGGTTAGTCATTTATATTTTAGTGAGCTTTTTGTACCTGATGATTTTGTAGCATATTTCAATCCAAGCACCACACCAGCCTTTAATTTTGTAAAGTCTTCTTTGTGGTTCATCTTATGAAACATTCCTCTCATTCCACAAATGGTTTCCTTACTAGGATGGAAGCAAAGTCATCTGTGGCACCGGGGAGGGAGCACTGAACTTCTTCAACTGGGAGGAGTTTGGGAACATCAGTGACAGGTTCCCTGGTCACCCCATGTCTGTAGACTGCATCGTACCAGTCACAGAAAACATCGTCTGCACAGGGTCTATGGATGGTGTCATCAGGTATCTTCATTCTGTACATTCTGGTCCAGAATCCATATATTTTACTTGTCTTTATTTTCAGCTTTAAGTGTTCAAGCTAACTTTTGTTGTAAGCAGTACAATGTTGCTGCATATACATGTAGATCAGCCAATATCAGGGGGGAAGGTTAACCTTCCAAAGAAATACATTGCACATGAATCATATTGTATGTGTAGCTCTTGTATTGTGGGCGCAAGTTATTTTCCTTCTCTCTTTCCATTTCATTAATAGCCAAAACCTGTTGTTTTTATCATTCCCAGGGCCGTTAACATCCTTCCCAACAGATTTATGGGTGTTGTAGGAGAACATGAAGAATTCCCCATAGAACAAATCAGGATCACACCCAACAGTGAAATGATTGCTAGTTGTTCTCATGACCAGAAAATCAAATTCTGGCATGTGGCACATTTAGAGAAGGAAACCATTGATGCCTCTAAGAAGGCAAAGAGGGACAACAAGCCAAAGAACTTGAAGAAAACCGCTGGACAGGAAGACTTCTTTGCTGACTTTGGGAAAGATATGGAGGTCAAACCCGCAGCTGAATCTGATTTGTCTGAAGAGGATGATGACTCTGATAATGAAGAAGAGTCAGAGAATGAGGGAGGCACAAACAATGTAAATGATTCAGACCCCGAGGAATCAGATGATTTCTTATCAGATGATGAAGAAGATTCTGAGGATCTTGACGAGGATGATTTTGACTCTGCTGAAGACTCTGACAAAAATTCCACAGAGTCAGAGTCAGGTGATGACAATGAAAAAGAAGTGGCAAAGGACAAGCCAGATTCTGACTGCTCAGGAAAATAGTAATACACTGTAGTATAAATTTGAGTTTTTTTCCCCAAGTGTTTTGAGGCATGCCTATTTTAATACTGTGTATAAGCCTTCAGTTAGAGCGCACATCTTTGGAACTGTTAACTGTTATAATCAGGCAATAATGGTAGCCTGAATACATTCTAGATTTAGAATTAGCCTTAGCACCAGTCTAATAGAACATGTGCCTTTTCATATCCAACTGCTGAATGGGTTGCTTTGGGAATATTGGGTTTTTGATTTATGAAAACATTTCTATGAAAATGTGGATTTAACATCACAGCAACAAAGTCTTACAAATTAACCAAGGCTGTCAATAGTACTTACACATGTACATGTAGTTAGTCTTAGACTATATTCACTAATCCTAACTTGTCAGTTTTACATGTACGTTACATGTACTTTCTTACATCTAGTCTTGGATATAATTAAGGCCACAACAAGTAATTTTTTTAGCTGTTCTTGAGCAATTCTTGAGCAGAGAAACGCACTTCAAGGCTATTATTCTACAAGATAGCGGTAACAAGGAGATGTCAGACATTAATTCCGTCAATCAAAGTATAAAAACAAGGGCATTTTGGGTAAGGCATTGAGTCAGTACGTTATCGTCATGTTGCTGTTTGGAAATAGGTGCAAAACACTCAAAAAAGGGTTAGGTTTACAAAAACACTGCTGTATAATGTGTAAAATGAGTCATTCTTTGTATGTACACCAAAATTTGACAAACAGAATTAAATATAAGAAGTAGATAGATGAAAATCAGTTTTGCAATCAAATATTTTTCTAGTTTCAAAAAACTCGTAAATTTTCATAATTTGTCGCATATTATGTCACTTAAAACCTATAGAAAATAAAGCGATATATTTTGAGCAAGTAAACACTTTAACAAAGTCATAATATGAAAAATTCCGTAAAAACTTGAAAACCCCATACGAGCCCATTGGTTTTGGCCATTCCCAAATCGCCCAAATCCGCGAGTGGGCTGAAATCTCTTCTATTAGGGACACGCCCCTTTCTGCACGGCCGGATTTGAAAGGCCAAAATTAGGCTATCTTGGGGGTTTACCATTGTTACTTGATCGATGTACAAATGTCATTTTTTCTAGAAAACGCTGAGTATTTTCAATGAGATTTCAACAGTTCCGTCATACATTTAAAATGTTCTACAAACACCACGGCCGAGAAAGGGCGTAAATTGAAGTTTTATCTGATTTTTTCGGGCTCCGGCGGTTTTGCCGTTTGCTGAACTGGTAATTTCTCGGACGCTGTGCGTTCAAGGCAGAAGCCGGAAGTGGCTTTGTTGACAAAGTCCGGGTGGTTTCAACCGTTCGTATCGCGGATTACAACAAACATTGACCCGAAATTGCACAATTTCTACCACAGATAACTCATACTCATGTCATAAACTTTTCATTACTGCATTTGAGGAGGAGTAGGCGTAGTTTTTGGGTGTTTTCGGCGGGTTGGATCACGGTAAAACGTGCCGAGCGGTTGTTGAGAGGAAGCCGGTGTTCCGGCGTTTCAGGGTACATTTTGCAAGCAGAAGTTGAAAGATTGTGGCTTTCCTCAACCCTGGAGATTTTCGTGGGGCTTGGGCGGGTCACTCGGCAGGCTAGAATCCAACTGGCGCGGCCACGATGACAGCCCAACGGTCTGAGATACGCCGAGCCGCATCATACATTGGCCGGTCGGATTGACGCTAGCGGGCCGAGTACGATCCGGTCTGGCCGCGGTACTGGCCGACCTTCCAGGGTTCCCTCTTTTTTTCTGACGGACTTACACCACAAAGAGCGTCCAGTAACTTATGGACTAATAAAAACACTGAGATGTGTCCCTCTCCTCGGCTTCAAGGCCGACTTTCTTCTGTGTTTTGACGTTCAAGGAGGTTCAACCAGCCTCGGTTCAACCAACTCAGTGCCGCCGCTTCAACACACAGACAGTCACGGTAAATGTAATACTAGTAACTATATAACTCTCAGAGTCAGCTAATCCTGGCTATAAAATGCATCAAATGCTGATAAATTTATTTATCTATAGGTAAAATGCCGGTTGACTCACAACTATCATGAGTTTTGCGGTAGGAGTTCAACTTAACCGCGTTAAAGTAGTACCGTGTGTGTAGTTACGGCTTTCAGTGGGAGGGTGAAGTGCATGGATCAAAAGCGGCCCCTAGCATTTCAGTGCAGGACTGCACCAAACGTGTTGGTTATGATAGCAGACAACACCGAAGAAGGAGGTCGATTGTATCGCCTGTATAAAGTTTTCTGTGCGGCGTTTGACTAAATATCTGGGTCGACAAAATATCGGAAGGGAAGGGGCTTTGTTCGGTGAATATGTTCCAACAGTAACGTAACTACCAACTAATCATAGTCGGGCAACAGTTGACCTCCTTCTTCGGTGTTGTCTGCTATTATAACCAACACGTTCGGTGCAGTCCTGCACTGAAATGCTAGGGGCCGCTTTTGATCCATGCACTTCACCCTCCCACTGAAAGCCGTAACTACACACACGGTACTACTTTAACGCGGTTAAGTTGAACTCCTACCGCAAAACACATGATAGTTGTGAGTCAACCGGCATTTTACCTATAGATAAATAAATTTATCAGCATTTGATGCATTTTATAGCCAGGATTAGCTGACTCTGAGAGTTATATAGTTACTAGTATTACATTTACACTGTCTGTGTGTTGAAGCGGCGGCACTGAGTTGGTTGAACCGAGGCTGGTTGAACCTCCTTGAACGTCAAAACACAGAAGAAAGTCGGCCTTGAAGCCGAGGAGAGGGACACATCTCAGTGTTTTTATTAGTCCATAAGTTACTGGACGCTCTTTGTGGTGTAAGTCCGTCAGAAAAAAAGAGGGAACCCTGGAAGGTCGGCCAGTACCGCGGCCAGACCGGATCGTACTCGGCCCGCTAGCGTCAATCCGACCGGCCAATGTATGATGCGGCTCGGCGTATCTCAGACCGTTGGGCTGTCATCGTGGCCGCGCCAGTTGGATTCTAGCCTGCCGAGTGACCCGCCCAAGCCCCACGAAAATCTCCAGGGTTGAGGAAAGCCACAATCTTTCAACTTCTGCTTGCAAAATGTACCCTGAAACGCCGGAACACCGGCTTCCTCTCAACAACCGCTCGGCACGTTTTACCGTGATCCAACCCGCCGAAAACACCCAAAAACTACGCCTACTCCTCCTCAAATGCAGTAATGAAAAGTTTACGACATGAGTTTGAGTTATCTGTGGTAGAAATTGTGCAATTTCGGTTCAATGTTTGTTGTAATCAGCGATACGAACGGTTGAAACAACTCGGACTTTGTCAACAAAGCCACTTCCGGCTTCTGGCTTGAACGCACAGTGTCCGAGAAATTACCAGTTCAGCAAACGGCAAAACCGCCGGAGCCCGAAAAAATCAGATAAAACTTCAATTTACGCCCTTTCTCGGCCGTGGTGTTTGTAGAACATTTTAAATGTATGACAGAACTGTTGAAATCTCATTGAAAATACTCAGCGTTTTCTAGAAAAAATGACATTTGTACATCGATCAAGTAACAATGGTAAACCCCCAAGATAGCCTAATTCTGGCCTTTCAAATCCGGCCGTGCAGAAAGGGGCGTGTCCCTAATAGAAGAGATTTCAGCCAACTCGCGGATTTGGGCGATTTGGGAATGGCCAAAACCAATGGGCTCGTATGGGGTTTTCAAGTTTTTACGGAATTTTTCATATTATGACTTTGTTAAAGTGTTTACTTGCTCAAAATATATAGCCTTATTTTCTATAGGTTTTAAGTGACATAATATGCGACAAATTATGAAAATTTACGAGTTTTTTGAAACTAGAAAAATATTTGATTGCAAAACTGATTTTCATCTATCTACTTCTTATATTTAATTCTGTTTGTCAAATTTTGGTGTACATACAAAGAATGACTCATTTTACACATTATACAGCAGTGTTTTTGTAAACCTAACCCTTTTTTGAATGTTTTGCACCTATTTCCAAACAGCAACATGACGATAACGTACTGGCTCAATGCCTTACCCAAAATGCCCTTGTTTTTATACTTTGATTGACGGAATTAATGTCTGACGTCTCCTTGTTACCGCTATCTTGTAGAATAATAGCCTTGAAGTGCGTTCCTCTGCTCAAGAACGGCTCTTTTGCTGACCTACGCATGGCGCATTTGTTCTATATCCCCGCCATGGTTCTACATAAGGCCACAGCACGTAAATTTTATGGATGACATCCTCCCCAGACTCCAAATCTAATGCGAGAGGGCGAAAAAAAACAAGGCAGGCCAAAAAAACAAGATTCCTACATTTTCAAATTTTGAGATCGTAAACCTTGTTTAACAAGAATTGTGGCGACAAAACATATGGGCACAAGAACTGTCGTTTAATACGTTAAGTTGAGACTAGAAGTTGAAGAGACATTTAACACTTATGATATGACCCTTTCTTCGTGTGAAAGTAGTTTATCCATATGATTTTTACTTGATGAGAATACAAAACAAATTATTTTTAAGCATATTTCTGGACATCTCTATTGAAAGCCCAACAGTTTTGTCATACATTTCAAATTTTCTACAACAATATGCCCTGAAGAATGACTCATTATTATCTTTTTATATTTTTTTTCTCCTCTCACGGTCTTTCCTCTGCAGCTCTGGCGACTTCTTCAGCGCCGCCGATCGAAGGATGCGTAACCGGAAGTGGCCCTTCTGGCGTCGCTTTTAGTTACAATCATATCGCTTGATAGAAAGTAATAACAATACTGTACAATCTGAGGAGACGTGTATATTTGTAATGACAAATCGACATTTACTTAAATTAGAAATGATATTCGAAAGAGAAACAAAAGTATGAATACTAAAAATATGCCACCTGTCAATCACAGTCATTACTTTGTGAATAAATGGAACAGAAAAGGAACTCTCTCAATGACTCTGTCTTATATATAGTTTGATAAATAAGAATGCAGCTCCACAATTTATTCAAAAAGGGAAAACCTTCATTAAATGCTTCATTAAATGCTTCATTAAATGCTTCCATCAGACCAGTACTTGCAGGAAAAAAATTCCGTCTACATCCGGGTACTATTTACTAGTAGTAATGTTTGTCACTTCAGAGCTAGACCAAAGTTTGGCAAACTTTGGTCAAGCTCTGAAGTGACAAACATTACTACTATCATGATGATGATGATGATGATGATAGTGCCCGGATGTAGACGGAATTTATTCGGACGGAATAGGCCTGACCAAGGAGCTTACACGCTGTGTATGTACACGTTGTGTAAGCTCCTTGGCCCTTGGCCTGACCACTACTTGGGAATTCTTTTCCGGGTTACTTTAGAAAACTGACACACACAATATGATGGAAACGCATAAACTTTCAGACAGTTTATTTCAAAGCATTGCTTTATCACAAAATCACATTACAATTCAGATTGCTGCATATATTCCCATGAAGATACTTTTGAAAATAAAGATTACTTTTTACGAGTACACTGAAAACTATGTATGAATAAAGCTATAACAATAACAATTACATCTTCAGCATTATGATATAAATATTTACAAAACAGTTACTGCAACTATTCTGATATTTACATTAAAAAGGGACTAGATACAAAACTTTAAAATAAAAATGTGTTCCTATAATTTTGACTAAAAGGTATTTGATATGGTATAGTGATTGAAAGTTGCGTATCTTTAAGTTAAAAGTCATCTTCCCGTTTTTCTACTGTGTCCCTTTCTCAGTAGCATGTTTAGTAAACAAGCAGGGAGTTTACGGTATAGTATTTGACATTTAAAAAACCCTGCAATTTCTGACAAAATTACAAAGTGTATAAGTTGTTCAATAACTTTCGTACAAATCTCATTGTCAGACATTCAAACGGTTCCTTGGGACCAATTGTTTCTTTGTCAACTACCTGCATAGAAAAGTGAGATAAAGATAATTCTATCCCATATTTACTGCTGAACGTTCTTAGTTTTACTGTGGCTTAGAAAACAGGGTGTCGTCTTAGGCCTGGAAACTGTCCTGCAGTGCTACCGTTTTCCCCCAGAGGGAGCAGTTTTGGCCCTGGTTTGTAGTCTGGTGTCCAGCCACTCTTCGTGATCTCCGTCATCATCTGAACGAACTTCTCACGAACCGAACAAACTGTGAAAAGACATTGATTTTTGTGAATATTCTTATCTTTTGTGTCTCTAGAAAGAAATAATGGATGCAAGATATTTGCTGCTATCGCCAAAGAAATCATCAGGTTATAAAGAATATGCTAAGATAATGTTGAACTGGAATACAGGTGTTTGAGGTGATAGTCTATGGAGTTACAGTGAGTTCACGTAGTTAGATCCAAGTTTTATTTCCAGCCCACTGTTTTTGTTTTCCTTTTGCAAAATTTCTACTTCAAGACTTCCGACAAGAAATTTAACTGAAGTGGCCTATTAAACTCACCACCTCCCTTACTTTATAATAGACGGTTTGTGACGGCAGTTTGGACAACGTAAAGTATCATCCTCCTAACATCTGCTTGGAGATCAGATAGACCCAAGGTCAAACATGGCAGGATTAGAACATGGTGTCAGTCAGCAGAGGAAAGTCTTCCTTGAGCAGAGAAGCACACTTCAAGGTTATCACTCCACAAGATGGCGGTAAATAAGGAAACGTCAGACATACATATGTAAATTCTGCCAATCAAAGTGTGAAACAAGGGGCATTATGGGTTAAGTTTACAAAACCTCTACAGCATAGTGTGTAAAATGAGTCATTCTTCGTATCTTAATACATGTATTTGACAAACAGAATTAAATCTAGGAAGTAGATACAAGAAAATCAGTCACGGAATAGAATATTTTTCTAGCCTCAAGTAACACGTGAATTTTGATGACTTGTCGCTGATTACTAGTATTTCAGTCAATGCCTATAGAAAATAAAAAGGTTGGTTTTCAGTATATAAACACTTCGACTAAATCAAAATATGAAATATTCCGTAAAAACTTGAAACCCCCATACGAGCCTATTAAGTCTGTCAATTCCCAATTTCCGTCTGACCAAGGCTCTGACTTACCTTGGCTAGTTTTCTGACAGTCTAGATAGTTTGGCAATTCCCAATTTCCGTTAGGCCATAGCAAGTAAATGTTATGGATGACATCCTCCGGAGACTCCAAAATCAATGCGATAGGGCGGAAAAAAACAAGGCAGGCCAAAAAAAACAAGATTCCCACATTTTCAGATTTTGAGATCGTAAACCTCGTTGAACAAGAATTTAGGCGGCAAAACATGATATCATACCCAACAGGTCTTTTATCGCTGTATTCAACAGTACTACCTGTCCTTGCAGATGTGTCTCTGTTAAAGAGAAAAAAAGAGCTTACCGTACCATATTCAAGGTAGATACTACACTGGGTATTTATTTGTAATGGAACACCCTAGACTGTCAACACTTGCCATCAAACATGAGGAATTGCGCCTCAAGTTTGCTGGATCCCTGGTGGTCTCTGAGTTAAGAGACTGCCTACCAGGCAGAACACAGGGCTCAATCACTGACAGAGTGACTCATAAACCGAACTAGCTGGAAGCCTTACTCTACCTATATTGTGCCAACTGTTACAACACCGATTTGTCTCTGAAACAACTTTGCAAAAAATAAATTCACTAAATTAAATTTTTTCATTGTTGTACAAATGCTTTGTAAAAAATTTTTTTTCTGAAATCAGGCAAAAATCAATGCGCGCGCTGATGTCATCCATAAAAATTACTTGCTGTGGCCTAATCTCCAAGCAGATGTTGGTAGTATAAAATAAACGCTCGCTCTGTATATGCCAAAGGGGTTATAATATTGCTCCTAGGCGTTTTCAATGAGTGTAGTGGCATCTATAGCGTGCTCGAGATGTTGTTCCAAGCAGATTTGTGCATTGTTACATTGCAGTTTCATGCACTCTAACTCCACAGTACGTGGTTGACAGGTTGAACCAAAACCTGTGTTATGGTAGGCAGTCTCTAAACTCAGAGACCATCAGGGATCCAGCAAACTTCAGTTACAATTGCTCTAGTTTCATGGCAAGTGTTGACAGTCTAAGGTGTTCCATCGCATGTAATTATCCAGTGTTGAGTGTATAGTAGCTGCCCATGATGGTACCACAAGCTATTTTCTACAATTGTTCTAGTTAACTGAGATGTATACACCTCTACAAGGACAAGTTATACTGTTGAATTCAGGAATAGAAGACCTGTTGGCTGTGATGTCATGTTTAGTCGCCTCAATTCTTGTTCAACAAGGTTTATCATCTTAAAATTTGAAAATGTAGGAATGTTTTTTTTTTTACCCGCCTGTTTTTTTTCCACCCTATCGCATTAAATTTGGAGTCTGCGGAGGATGTCATCCATAAAATTTAGGCTGTGGCCTAAGTACACTAGATAACTAAATTATCATTTAAAAAAGCAAAACACAGCAAGAGACCAATTGGTTGAATTACAAACTGTTATATTCAGCAATCTTCAAAACAATATATTCTATATGACTGAACTACACAGGATGCGTCATTTCCGAAATATACTCTTGTCCATTCTATGTCCAAGGACCAACAGTACTAGATCTATTGTTAAAGACACTTCATCTTCCTGCTAGTCATGACAAGACTGGAATATTTTTCCCCCATCCTAATGCCACAGCTACATATCCCTTTTCAATAATTGTCTTCAGACCAAATTTCCCCCATTCTGATGCCACAGCTACATATCCCTTTTCAATAATTGTCTTCAGACCAAATTTCCCCCATTCTGAACTTGTAATTCCACAGCAACTTTAACCCCTGTACTACTTAAGTTGTGTTGTACAATGTCCCATTTTACAAACCTGGAAACATGCTACTTTGTACCCATCCCAGGTTTATAAATTTTAAGTTTGGTTTTTCTTCAGACTTGATCTACATATTGTACCGGTATCTGTCTTTATTCAGACCATGGTTTTACAGCCACACTGGTCTTCCTGAAGACAGTAGCTTCATGTAGTGTGCACTCTAGCCTTTCTTCAAACCCCACATACCAGACACATCAGTTCTTCTTTCAACACTCTTACAACCTGTAAGAAACATATTCCATTTTCCCACTGTACATTCTTGAGTCTGGGGTTACCATCAAACTGTTCCATACTTAAACCAGACGGCAGGTTAGCTCTCCGTATGGAGAAAACAACTTTCACCCTAACTTCACAAGTCTGCAACTCTTAATCACCAAAATCCTCACACATTCATGTTCCATGCCCAAGTGCAGTGGTCTTAAGAAGTTATTTTTTTGCCTGTCTAATGATAATCTATAAGACGTGAAGAAATCTGTTACATTACTTAGTGATGTTACCAGCCTGAATACATCTGGTCAGACATTTGATTACGTTGTCCTGGTTTAAGTACATGGGGAAACCTCAACAAATTTCAGCTCATAATTTTGTGGATCAAGTCTTAGAAGAATGAAACACCTGCAAAGATGAAGACTTTTGGAACAGGTATTCAAAAAGCTTGGGGTTGGTAATGAGCAATTTTACAATCAAGCACACACCATTCAGTAGCCTCAACATTAGCAGCTGTTCCTTTCATTCAATTCTTATGGTAGAATCTACATCATCAGAATCTACATATACCAATAAACTAGTGCATCTGTCTGGAAAATGTAGTGACAAAGTCTCTATCCCATGTAGTTTCATGATAGATATAATTAGAATGCTTTAGTTTTGTACTTTCTACACACAATCATGATCATCCAAGAGAAAGACGGCAAAGTTAATTAGGCCCTGCATCAATCTTCATCTGCATGGAGATCAAACAGTTTGGCGACCTCTGCTAGGTCCTGATGCTGCTTCCCCTCCTTGATAATCTGTCAGAAAGGAAACAAACAGAATAACATACTTAAGCACCAACAAGATTTTCCACAGAAAGAAAAAGCCAACAAAAATCAAGTAAAACTGTCATCCATCAAAAATAAAATGCAGGGTATAGTGCAGTTAAACACTTGTTGATGACAGAAAACATTCTCAAAACAATCTCAAAAGTTATATCCTGTACAAAGAGTTTGAGAAGCTTGATAGTGGTCTGGAAGTAAGCCTTCCCATGCACCTTTCTTGCAATGGGCATTCTGTTGAAGAGGTTCCACAGCACGACGCCAACAATGATGTCGTCTCTCAGGTAAAAGATCACACCCTTCCCATAATCCTCCTTGGGCGTGGGAGCGACCCTGTTCTCAGCTTCCACTTCTGCAACAAGCTTGGCAGCAGCATCTACATCTGGGGCCGGTTCTTCATCGGTCGCACTCTGTTTAGATTGTAAAAATGACCAGAAGTTACCTTCAATATAGTTACAAATAGTTACAAATTATCTTTGGAATGTAGAGATTCCAGATTAAGTCTATATGTGAATCGTAAACATAAGAGAGTGCTAATGCTAGTTTGATATATATTATAATATTAAGTTATATGATACACTGCGTGCAAAGCGGATAGGGTATGGTAATTGCGGGAAAGAGGAACACATTTGACAAGGTAAACATATATATATACAGTACATCTAGAAAACAACCATGCCTCCAGCACTCAAAGAACTTTTGGAAATGTATGAGTAGCTAACCAAATGAAGTGCATGTATGGAGAGAGAGAGGAGCACACCACAGAATAGTACACTAGACAAGTGTCATCACCTCTGGATGTGGCAAGAGTGCAAACGGATAGTTTGCCAGGTCAAAGACCTTTGTTTCCCTCACTCCCTGGTGTGGGTGCAAACACACAGAGCACAGTCAGTACAACATACAAACTACATGCTAATCACTGTTACGTGTCACGTCTGGACGTTTTGTCACCACACAATGTGCCTGGACAATACAGACTACACTTATTCTACAGCCACCTGGGTAGCCTGTATCTCAGATTGGGGTTTCTCTACCTCAGCAGCAGGGGTTGCCTCATCAGACTGAGGTGACTCTACAAACCCGTCAGGTGTTGTTGGGTAAGTGTTTGGCAAAACTGAAGCCAAGGTGTCAATAGCGTATGACGCTCCAGTTTCTACTTGCTCCAGCAAGTCACCCTCAGATTCCTCCGGGTTTGAGAGTACATAGTAAAATCCCAGTTCTCCTATGTCCACAGGAAGGGTTGCATCTACAGACACCTTTAACTGGGGCTCTTCTGACAGAGTATTTGAGGGCAGGTTAGGAAGCGAAGGGTGCTGCGCAATGCTCATTTCAGCTATCTCTGTAATCACCTCAGTCTTTATTGAGGCTGAAGGCTCAACTTCAGTTGCAGAGGCCAGGTCAGATGGTTGTGTTATCTGGGCAGATGACAGGTTGTGACAGGAATGTGGTATGCAAAGATGGAAAGAAGAAATAAACTTTATGTGAGATGCAGACAGCAAGAAGATGAAAGGAAGTTTAACAGTTCACAAAGTGAGACAGTAGTAAATAGTTATTATGATTAAGAGATGTGTTGGTAGTTGGGTGTTTATGAGTACCATATACATGTAAATAGAAAACTGATATTAACTTCTTGGTAATATCTACCAACATATCTTAATATATGGTTGTGTAATACACACTAACATTGACATTCCTACAATGCTCAATAAAGATTAAAGGACATTGTGTATAAACAGTTTGTCTAATCATAAATAAGTTGATATGAATAGCAGCTAAAAGATTTACAATGCAATAGTCTAACATTCCCAACAAATGCATCAACTATCAGAATAGGAGAAGGCGAAGAATAAAAAAGGCGCACTACTAAAAAGATGTATAATGTACTAGAACACAGAGACTGAGCCAAATCCTATATCTGCTTGAGGATTAATGGAGATGTGCAGCTGACAGAAGAAAGTAGTACAATGATGGATATATCAATATCATATTAGTGGCACAGATGGTTTGAAACAATGGTTAGATATGATAGGACTTTGAAGCAGCACAGGAAATTTGAGCCACGATGGGGGTGTCACAGGGAAGGGACTACCGGGGTATATAGTTTACATGTATGCCTGCAGGGGAAAACATTTCTGTGAACATGTAAGCACCTCGACTTCTGGGGGAGCTGTTGTTTCACCAGACTCTGCTGCCACAGCCTCCTAAAAGAAGTAAGGTAAGCAGAACAAAGGAAATACATTAATGAAGAAATCATGATCATGAAAAGAAATCCAATAAAGCAAACATAATATGCCAACTGAGATTAAGCACAGAAAAACAAAGCAAAGCATCTTTAAAAAAAATGGGCTATTTTGCCACCTCTCCTGTGCTGGAGGGTGCTTCAGCTTCTGTAGCAGGAGCTTCAGATGCAGTAGAAGTTTCAGAAGCAGGTGCTGCAACTGGCTCAGATACAGCTGGCTCAGAGGAAGGAATTTCAGTTGGCTCAGAAGGAGCTTCAGAGGCAGGTGCTGCAGCTGTTTCAGCTGGAGATTCAGAGGCTTCTGAAGCAGCTGGCTCAGAAGTCTCAGTAGCAGATGCTGCAGCTGGCTCAGAAGGAGTTTTTGAAGCAGGCTCATCAGCCCTGGCCTCTGATACAGGTGTATCAGCTGCTGGGGCTGGCTCTGACTGAGCCTCAGCAGTCGGCAGTTTTTCAGGTTCAGCAGAGGACGAAGACTGGAAAGAAGGACACAGCAAAAACAAAACAATAATAGATCTAAATCAATGTCATCTTATTAAACTGTAATAGAGCACAAAGAGAATAAACATATGCAAGATTGACAAAAGAAGGAATGACAGGGCAGCAGCAGTCTGGTTAATGAAGGGTTGACATGGCCACTACATGTAGCAGGGAACCTCTTTGGATGGCACACTGATAGACTATGTACATGTACATGTAGACATGGAAAGGGCTTAAAATACAGCAGAAGTAAATTAAAGCATCCAGTTGCATCCATGACACCTAGCAGCATAGGACAAAAAGGCATGAGTCATTTGTGGCAAACAGATGTATGTATTGCTGCTGTTGCATAGAAAAAATTAGGTAATGCCCATGGCCATGCTGATGGCCATCTGTGGAGGAAGTAATCAATGTATTCTTTCTCACCTGTTTGGCTGGTAGTGTAGCTTCCTGTGTGTACCAAACAATGCATGTAAATCCAAAATGTGTGCTATGACATATAGTATTACTGGTACACTAACACTACACTGGTACACTAACACTAACACTAACCACAAAAAATCAAACATTTAAGACAAATTAAAAATATAAACACAATTACAGAGATACAATACAAAGAAGTATATAATTAAAACAGAAACATATACAGGTACATATATCTTGAAAAACATGAAATGAACATGTGACAAAGATAAGGAAATACGCTAATATTTCAAAGTCACAAAGACAGAGCCAGTACCATAACCTCTAGATCAGGTACAGTACTAGTAGACGGTGCAGCCTGTTGCATGGCAGAACCAAAGATAGACAGCTAAACACACAAACACATCGAAAAAAGCAGCAAACTTTTGAGTAAGGCTTATCATCTGCAGTAGACTTTTTTCTCTTTTATGTGAAAATGATTTGGACTAAGAGCGTCCTCCTGTACACAGCCATCCATTGCCAGTTCAGCAAATATTCAGAATCTGTATCTACATGCACATGAAGAGATCTATGACACATATACTCTATTGGCAGCATTGCTTTACAGTAGACAGGAAAGAAGGCTGTGTTGGAATGTAATATACATGTAGTCACTGTCATATCATATTCTTTCATACTTTATTTATGTTGCATAAGCAAGAAAAACAGCTTTAGATTTACCAGTACAGTATTCCATTAAATTGAAGATGGCAAAAATAAAAACCTTCATCATACAACACAAGTGCACCATGTCTTGTACATGTAAAGACATGTTACAGTGCCGAGTGTACTTACTGCTTCAGTCTCTGTGACAGATCTTAGGCTCTCTCCTGTCTCCTCCACTACTGCCTTGGGCGTGTCCTTCTCTGTTGCCTTGGCAAAGACTGCTACAGTAGGCAAGGATGAGTCCACAATACCAATGGCCTCATACCCCACATCTGGCCCTAGGTCAGACCTGTAAGAAATTATAGGACAAAAATTTTCTGTTATCATCATAATTTTCAAACACAGATGAACAAGAACAGAGATTAATGTTACATCTAACAACTGGCCTGAGAGGGCTACACCTTTACATTCAAATTCAAACTTTGACTATGCTTACACAGATTATTTTTTACTCAAGTTTAACATTTTCAATAGGGAACAGGGAAGGAAGAGCACAAATGTTGTGAACATGTTGGGATGTTGGTTCCCTCACCAGAACATGGACTGATGCCAGTAAGGTTTCTTGGCGCCCGTCATGTTTTCCCCTGCCAGTCTGCCGCTGACCACGGCATGGTCGTGGTGTTCAACCCTCCGCCGACCCAGCTTGATATCATAGAAAGAGGAGGCATCGCCAGCCTGAACACAAGCAGGAAACACTGTTAGCACAATACATGTTGCTAACAACATAAGTGGAATACACAGCAATTTTGGCATCTGACAGTTATCTCTTTGAGTTCTAAAGAAAATTACATACAACAAAAATCAGTTTAAAGAGTAGAATGGAGAACAATATCTTACCACCCAGACGTCAGATCTGGCCTCTAGTTCAGCATTGACCCTGAAGCCTCCATACGTGTCGTCTACTTCCAGTCCTGACTCCTTGGCCAGATCTGTGTTGGGCTCCAGGCCTACAGCCACAACTACATGGTCTGTAGAGATCTGAACAGGAAATACACATTTAGAATTGCATTTAGTGCATAAAAGAGGTGGGTGTTGATTCTCATTTGTTTAGACAGTACAGACACAACCATACAGGTGTTGATCATGATTCTCATTTGTTTAGACAGTACAGACACAACCATACACATAAAACACTAAACATACTTCTAGAAGATATTATATACTTGTTGTGCTTTATAAGTTGTAAAAAAAGTTACCTCTTCTCCAGTGTTCAGTTTGAGGATCACCTTTCCATCTCTAAACCTGGCTCTCTTCACGAATGTTTCTGGTTTCACAGTGGCTCCCTCTGTAAAATTATTTTTTTGTATTATAGCTTTTTTATGTTTGAAATTGTGACAAAAAATAAACTGGTGCTTAATACCAGTAATTTAGAAATATAAATCTATGTATTCCTAGTGGAAGAATTCATTTTAGCATGGATATATGGCACTATAACTAGTATAAGTGGAGGAACAACCTTAAATAACAAACCAGCCCAGATGTGCATTTTCTACCCTATATACAATAGACAATGTACATGTAGATCTCACCTCCCCGAACTTTTGCTGTTGTCCATTGGCTCAGGTACTCAGGGAGAACTTTTCCCATATTTCCTACAACAGAACATACCAAGAATTAAACACACCAATCTTTTTCCTTAATCTTTACATTTTACCATTTACTGCAAGGAAACACCCAGATTTGTCATGGTTTTCGTTAGATGTTTGGTCAAAATCAGAATTTTGCCCGGTGCAGACGATATCTTTTCCGACACAACATTTGAAAACTGTAGACGAGATATCCTTAAATATGCAAATACGACCTTAAATGAGACGTTCTACCGAAGTGCTATGCACAATACATTATGGGTTTTGCGCAGGTGCAGTACGTTCTGCCGACCTGCTGTATGAATGTAGGTAATGATAGGACTGACCTGGCTCTGGGAACATCTGGATGACGTTGAGACTGGAGTCCCTACTCCTCTTCCCCAGTGCACAGGTCAGCTCACTCCCCAGGAACCCCCCTCCCACCACGACAATGGTGCTTGCCTTCTTGGACACCTCGTCCAGTCTCTTAAAATCCTTGATCTTGTAAGAAAAATGAAGAAAAATTGTTGAATGCTTATTTCTTGATTTATGGCAATGGTGACTCTTTTTAACAATTAACAATGTCATAAGGTTTGTAAGAAATACAAAAATGGTTTCCAAAAAGCAAAATCTACATGTCAAAGACTTACTCCTCTGAAAAGAGTGACCCTGTCCTTGACTTCCTGTGATGCCCTCTCAAACACGGGTATGTTACGAGGTCTGCCGCCTGTGGCAATGAGAACTTTGTCGTAGAAGATTTCCCACCCATTGTCCAGCACAGCCACCTGTTTCTGGGGGTCCAGCTTCATCACCTGTTGTAAAGTACATGTAAAAGTTAAGATTTATTTTACGTCTTCATCTCTTAGCAAGGTACATTATTAAACAATAAACTCTTGATTCAACACACAACAAAATACCCACCAAAGAGAAATGTTGACCTAATATTTGAGTAAACAACATGAGGGTAAAGCCTAACCTTTCTTCCTTTGACAACAGCCACTCCTCCATTTTGCTGGTACGCCAACTCTTTAGGCTCCACATAGAAGGATGGCGGGTTATAGTAGACACTATAAAATAACACAGAAATGGTGATCAAACAAAACTATGACCTACATGTATATCATAAAACAGTCACAATCATATCATTACCACTCAATGATATTTGCATCTACAGGTTGTTTTTTAAAATTCTATTTGTACTGGCCCAACCTTCTTTCCTTGCCATTCCACTGTTTGAATTTCAGTTTCTCCACCAGTTTGGGTTCGTCGCTGTACCACAGCTCCTTGGACAGGGGTGGCCTCATGTAGGGAAGCTCCTCCTCTTCTGTCACTACAAGGACCTGGGGACATGATGGACAGCTAAGTGAAGAGGTTGATTTATTGAGGTAACCTCTCACAGTGCAAGTAACATCACTCAAAAGGTAGGGAAGCTCATTCCCCTACTAAAGACATGCATGATGCATGAGGTGAAATGAGCATGAGCTACTCTAACAGCAAGAGGACCTACAAGATTGAATTGGACAGTTTAAAAAGTATGTAAAAAGTAGTGCTAGTGCTTGTTTACTGTTTTACCACCAAAAATAGTAATACAATTATTCATCCTGGAAAAAAATTCGCTCTGAGGTCATTTTTTTATTTATTAGCACCATGGCGTTGCTCCTTAACTCACCTGCCATTTATGTAACATGGCATCTGGACCTTTCTCATGACTGCATTTCTGTTTTGTTTTACATGGAATATCAGTGTAAACAGTTTTACCTGAGCCTTTGCATCTTTTGCCCTGATTGCTCTGAAAGCAGCAAATGATGCTGTCCCCCCTCCAATCAGCAGGTACTTGGCATGGCCCGGGATATCTGGCATGACCTCATAGTCAGGGTAGGACTGAGGCACGGCATCCAACAGTTTCTTGCCTGGAGACAAACAATAGACATGGTACCTTTATTCCAATGTTATAAAACTGGGTATGAAAGTGTTAGTGTCAGCATGCATTGACCTTTCATTCCCATTTCCATGTAACTATATCCTGCAAAGGGTAAGAGAAGCTGCAAAATGAGTATCTGGTACAACCATCAGTTTCTTGCACCCTACAACAAGGCTAAAAGATGCATGGGTTAAGTAAAGATATCTACTGCTAGTATTTTGCTACTACTACAGAGCAACTTTGAAGACACTTGTTATACCTTAAAACCGTTTTGCATCCCAGCAATAGGTAAAGGTACATGTAAGTTACTAACAAAGGTGACACCGTGAAACTCGAAGCATGTTGCTCAAGATGAAGCGTGATGCTTTTTCAATAGCTGATAGTGCAATGTGGCTTTGCTACAGCACATCCAATAGGCATGCAAGCTACCTAATCATAATAACATATCTACATATCAGTTTGTTACAGCCCTGACTATTGCCAGAGTTGAGGGGGGTCAGATGATGCAGGTTATTTTCTCCATCCATGACTCACTTTCAGCCTCAGGTGCTGCTTCAGCAGGTGTTTCTGCAGGTGGCTGCTGGGCAGGTGGAGCTTCTACTTGCAAAAGCAAAGTACAACTTAAAACTGATAGTACTAGTGAAGCAGAAAGAAAACACAAGTCTGCCACAGAAAATGGTGTAAAACAATGCCTTGTCATGATCATAAGCAAATGCAAATACTTCAGTAAGAAGTTCATGCAATTATATATAACAGAGCAGCCTTTGTTCAAGCAAAGGGTGTTTAAACACCCCATAACAATGTGTAACAATGATGAGGCATTTCAATAATAGTCTGACTGGAAGACATGGAACAGAAAGGTTTAGTTTGCAAATTCCTTGACAATTTGTAAAGACAGTAGAAGAGGCTTAAAGTGTTATTCTGTAGGGGGGGGGGCATAAGTTATACCTGCCAAATCCATAAGAGAATGATCGTCTGAATATTGGCTTACAAATCCTGAGGATTGCTCAGCTGCCTGGCACACAGCTATTGGCATACCAGCAGCCAAGGCAGCTTGTTTAAGGAAAAACATGGACTACCATGGGTGCAGAGTACCACAGTTTAACTACATACGTGTAGACAAGAAAGATCAACCAACATCTGGATGCTCAAAACACTGGTGGAGAGTTGAAAATTAATAAACCTCCATTTATTTGAAGATGAAATATACCAGTATGCATTGTACTGCAGAAGTTGAGGATAACATTTTAAAGTAATTTGTATACATTGTGTCTTCATTGATTCATTTCATGCTTGATCAATGCATCTTATACCTGGTCAAAATCTCTACTCAGAACAATTTTGTTAAATGAAGCCTACGTAATATATCCACCTGACACCAGGTAATATATAGACAATAAGCCCACAATACAAACCGATACAGTAGACATGTTTACATTCATATTATACCAGTTTTGTGTTACATACCTGATTTAGTAGTTTCTGGCATGGGTTTTTCAGCAACTGGCTCTGCAGCTTCCTTACCCTCAGCAGGCACGGCAGCTGCAGCTTTCTTTGTCTTATCGCCATCTTTGGACGTTTGCCGCATATACTGCAAAACAGCAAAGAGTTGACGATATTTTACTCCCTTAGTTTCCACTATTTGGGCTTTTTGTTGTAGTGAAACCTGCTGCTAAATGCTGCTTGTATAAACTATAAAATTAATGTGTATCAGTAGTTAGACTTTCAACCTTTGTCTTAAACAAATAAATCTTGAAACTACCATTATCATCATCAAACCCTTACCAAGTACTGGTATGTCCTGCATTATAGCAATAAGGTTTTAATCAGTGTAAACCTTAAATACAGTGAAATCTGAGAATGAGCTGTCACATTCAACAAGGAATGATTTGAAATTGCAAACATCTAACACAACATTGTGACACAGCACAGCACAGCACAGCACAGCACAACACAACACACAACACTATAGCATAGAATATTAGCATAAAAGGAAGCTGAGAACAAACTTAATTTGGAGGAACTGTTAAAACCTGCAGCGGGATCAGACCACATCATCATGGTGCATGGTACAAGAGCCATACTTACATGATATGATATGATATGATATTGCCCATTAGATATTGTCTGATAGTTTGCAAACAGAATCTTGACAGTCCTTTCTGATATAATTCACAATTTTTACTGTATTGTTATACAAGATTCAGCATCAAGCCACAGGATGGACTGGACTATGGTCTAAGGTGATATAGCAAGGAGACACCAGACAGCAGCTGTACTAAGGGACTATCTCACCTTCCGTGACCACCACTGGGGTGAACATGCAAGAAAAGAAAGCAAGATTGATTAGGGAACACTACTGGGAAAGACAGGAGGGGTAAGGGTTAGTGACTGCCGAACACTTTGTTAAGTACTCACATAGATCTACGTGATAATAGGTAATTAATGAACCATTAAATATATTCAATTCTCTGTCCTGTTGATTAGGTACTAGTAGGGGAGAGTCAAAAGTTGGACAGCATACATGGTATGGAATTAGGAAAGGCAGTGACCACAGAAGATAAGACAGACACCATTTGACACTGAGTGGAATATTTAAATTATTTTGATTATGACAAAACTTTCTTTCAACAGCTTGAATATCACCATTTAAAAACAACAACAAAGATTAGTATTGACATACTATCACTGTTTTGAACCAGTAGTTAAAACATGTGCACTAGATACTCACATAAATGATGCCTCCACCACCAAATAACACAGCTAGCCCATAAAAGATATAGTTAATCTTGGACTGGGAGTCTCCTGCAGATGCCATAGACCGCACAGTCTGCCATGAATGAGGGTTCCTGTGAGCAGGGCCATTTCTGGACTTTCTGGATGTTTCTGATGACAAGACATGTAGACTGGCACCTGTGAAGAAGATTTTCTATAAGATCAAGAGGTACAGATGCAATCATCATAGATGTTTCTTTTCTTTAACAATGGGGAAACATAAAGACGTCCTAAAAAACTTATATTTATGTACTGCACATCTAATTATTTCACAACTCTTAGAATACCTGTGATATACCAGGGGACAGGTGTTTGAGGTCAAAGGTCATATGAAGGTGAAATTGCCACACCTCCTTTCATCATGCCATGTTACAGACACCAAGCAAATCATCTGGTTTACACATCAAGCTGTTCTTCATGCTTGTATGCTACTTTTATTACTCAATGTCAATTTTGTGTACAGTTTCCTCCAAATAATTTACAGACCCACATAACGTTACATATGTACATGATCCAGATACAAGTTCTATGATATTTACTGATATCCATTACGACCAACACATTGAATATTGTACACCATATTTTGAGAAGTTATCAAGTTCATTGCACCAATCAGATGTCACTTATGTAACGAATCCAAGGTCGTTGCTTTTGTTCTGCAAATCCCTGCGTGCCCCCCTCCCCCATAATGGCGGACAGAAACTATAGATTCATTCGAATGCATCATTACATCAATGCCATGGTTCTTATATCATAGTTCTGTTAATCAGATTGATTTTAGAGACAATGACAAGGTTGTGGCCCTGACCGTGAACTTGGAACTGCTTGGTGGTCACCGCCCTGCAGCACGCTGCAGAAAGTCGCGAAGCGGTGACAGATCCAGCTATTCGAAACATCTTCGTAAAGTTCTCACAGCTCCTGTCTGGATCTTCCTCAAGTCTTGAATAACTGTCTAGTCCTTATATGTGTCTGCTAAATCCTGTATAACGGTTCTAATGACGAGAAACTAAAGTTGCCATCGAGGAAAGTTGGTGGGTCAGACTGACGAACACATGTCCGAGGTCAGGGGGAGAGTACCCTGCAGACGAGATTATAAAAGCTCGATCCCAGGGTCGCTAACGGAGCGATCTCATTGGTCCAAATTGTTCTGGCCGTACAGGTGACCCAAGATGGCCGACTTTGGGAAGAAAGAGCGCGAATTTGAACTGAATTGGTGAAAATTGGCAAAATTTAGCCATTGGTGTGGACTTCAACAAGTTAGAATGTCGTCGGATGAAGTTAACTTCCTTCGGGAGCAAGGTAAGTGTGAAGATCTGTTCAAGTTTTCTCTACGAGATCTTCGATATGCTTGACCTGTGTCACTCAAAAATTATGGGAGGGGGGTGTATTGCCTTTCTATAACTCATCTTTACAAACAACGTGAGTATCGATCATCATAACGCTCATAAAATGTGATTTATCATACTAGTACGCTTTAACTGACCACAGACAATTTAGAAACAACTCAAATGGGTAATCACCCGTTGGTGGATCAGAATGGTGTTACAAGCATGTTTACTGCAGTTGTTGTTCAACTTGTTGTTCAGAAGCAAATTATGGTCTACTTATGAATTATTCATTAAATGATTGTCCTGAGTTGGCCTGAAGTTATGTTAACATTTTTCCAGGGAAGCTCTGGAATACATGATATACGGCAGGCCTCGAAATTAACTTTTTTTACTATTGTCCCAGAATTGTCCCGAAAATAGATTTCAATTGTCCCGAACTGAGGATGGACTGTCCCTGCCTGCTTTTCAGGAAAAAGGTTTTATGACAACAATAAACAACAACAACTGAATTTATACAACTTGAAGTCAACTTTATTTATATCCATTTTCCACAGACTGTAGAAATACATGATTGAAGAAATGTCTAGTCTTTAAATGTCTAGTCTTTAAATGTTCTGTAAGGCACAGGCTATGGGTGTGGATTTTCCTGCGCATCTCTTGCAGCTTGACAGTCCATGTGAGCCTGGGTTGTTTCATGAAATTCTAATGTCCGACGTCGAATAGAGTCTCCAGTGACCCCATGAAAAAGGGTATTACCTTTAGCTTTCTGAGGTACTAATCTACATGTTTTGCAATACATAATGTGTGCTGCTGAATCATAATCAACGAAATCAAAGTCTTTGCGCCAGCTGTCCTTGAATGTTCTCTTGCGTTTCGCCTCGTACCTTTGCTTTGCAGGCAATGGTTCCTGAAAAAAATAAGATAAAAATATTCAAAAACTAATAAAAAATATGACATCATGTCATGTACTTCACTGTTCAATAGCAACCCAATATTTAAACCAAAAAAAAGTGAAATCCCCAATGGCACAAAATACAAGAAAATTTTGGATGAAAGCAGTAAAGGAATTATTTTGAAGCAGAAAGCAACAAGGTAATTTGGTGTTAGACATTTGAATCCTTCCATTATTGTAACTACGCAACAAACATGAATGACAAATTATTTCTGGCAACAAAATCCGTAACATGTGTTATGCGTGTTCATGAATATTAATTAGAACCCGCATGGGTAACAGTAAACTCCTGCCTAGGGCGTATCGCCAGTGCTCATGAATATTAATTAGACCAGTTGGGGTAGAAAAATAC
This sequence comes from Branchiostoma floridae x Branchiostoma japonicum, assembly GCA_013266295.2. NCBI lineage: Eukaryota > Metazoa > Chordata > Leptocardii > Amphioxiformes > Branchiostomatidae > Branchiostoma > Branchiostoma floridae x Branchiostoma japonicum. The sequence goes on along the minus strand of CM023827.1, from coordinate 9,912,956 downwards.
AACTTTTAGCATGCGACGTCAGCCTACTCTCCCGCTCAAAAATTTTTGTATATACAACTGAACGAAAATCAAAACCAACGCACCGATAACTTGGACTTCTTTGATGACGTTGATGGTGTAGCGTCGGCAAGCTCAGATCCTCTTTTGTCATGTTTGTTGTCCTTGGGCGCGGCATCTTCGCCGCCCCCCTCCCCGACCCCGCTACGTGAAGGCGGCTCTTCAGTGTCAGCAGCAAGTTCAGACGAAAGTTCAGACGCAAGTTCAGCCCTATTGTCCTTGGGCGCAGCACTAGCCGCCGCACTAGCCCTCGTGGCCCCCTTCCCCGACACGGACAAGAAAGAAATTATTGACCTTTGAGACATGACGCCACACGGCCTGCATATTTTTCTCTGGAAGTTTCTGCGAATTTCACGGAAAGACACGAGAAAACTCGAACGTTGGGTTGACCTTATTTGGAAATCACGCACGCTTCAGCGGCGGGAAACGATTTTTACCGAGCCGGTCCGAGCGAGTCCGAGTGAAAATGGCCGGAATAAATTAAAACATGACGTAATGCTGCAATCGCATGCGGTTGCTGATTGGTCAAATCTTTTTAAGACTATTATGGGCTGCGGCGGCCCGCAGAAGGCCGTCTGATGCGGAAGTTAGTGGTGTGCGCCGACACTGTTGCTTCCTACGGATGGATTGCGTTCCTAAATGAAGCGGACGGTCTCAGAATTGTCCAATTGCCCCGAAATTGTCCCGAAACGTAATTTGAATTGTCCCGAGCTGAAATTTAGTGTCATTTTGACATCGGGACAATGTTAATTTCGAGGCCTGCACGGGACAGACATTTAGACTCATTCAAATATTAATCAAATCAAAAGGCACAGATGTGAATACATACTTTTCTATACTTTTTTTGGCGATGTCTCAGGGAGGAGCCTAATGGTACAGTATTGTGTGCAATTCGCAAGAATTCTAGGCATTTTGTCCACAGGAATGGAATGTCCACAGGCATGTCTCTTACCCACATCTATGCCCACATTCCTGGAAACCTTTGGGACCCTGCTTTGGGAAGACCTCTCTGCCCCAGATGCCCTACTTTCTGTGACCCCGGGGCTCGTTCACTATACACTCAGGGGAGGAGTGCACTGTATCTGTATAGGTACCAAGTCTTCCTCAAAATCATGAAATGATGGCAGGGCCGCAGTGCCATGCAAACAATAACCCTAACAGCAACCACCGTCGCCATGGCAATGTATGTTTTCATTGCCAGTCTTGTTATGATTCATGTCCTTTTCTGTTCTTCAGTGCAACGACTGAATGCTGTACTAAGTCAGTACCAGGATAGATACCTGCCAGTCCATGAGGGATCCGGGGAGGTAGGAAACATGCACTGTATTTATCTCAATAACTGTGTGTTCATTTCTATAGGTTCTATCACCAAATACTTTGGGTCAGGTCTTCAATATCATTTGATCTACATCTAAACTATACTGGACACAGCCCCTCGCAGGGTATTACATCCAGGGAAAAGAGATACATGTATGTAATTGCCCTGGGGTGACCGGTGATGGTGGTGTGAAAACCAAAAAAAAGTGATATTGGGCTAGAGACAATAAAATGAGATGTTAATTTTGAAATGCTTGTCATAAAACATGTATGTTGTAAATATTTTTCAGGGGGGTCTTTTTGCCCCGGACGACCCCCCTGCCCAGTGGCTGACCGACCGTAGCCTGCTGTCCCCCCTGCTGGCGGAGTATGACCATGTGATGCAGACCCAGAAGGAGCAGCTCCAGCAGTGCCGGGCAGAACAGGCCAGGCTGAAGGAGAGGGTGGAACAGCTGGTCACAGAAAACAACAGGTCGGCACCAGCTGTCTGTCACAGTACAGCAGATCTATACACATTGGTTACAAATTCAATGTAGCAGACATCACCGCTAAGCATGTGTGTTAGTAGAATAGTTTTTAGAAAAACTCATATTTTTTTACCTGTTGCCATCAAAAAACACCCTTCTACAGTTAAAGGCAGGGTTCATAATTCAGGAAAGGGAAGAACTTATTTACTGAGAAATATCCTATACTGGCTGTAGAAAGTACTTTGAAGATTAACAAAAAGGGGCATAAGTCGCATAACCCCCCAACCCTCATGAATGACATTGATAAGTGGCCAAATGACACATATGGGATGAAAAGTCTGCTCTAACATTGGTCACAACAATCTGTATAGTCTGGAGTAATACTTGATATGACACTTGGAGTAGACCATGACTGGATACAGTCCACAGTCACAGAGAGAGAGGCAGATGTATTATAGATATGAGTTAGAACATACAAGATTAGTTGGGAGTGTTGAACAGTTGCTTAGAGAGAAAAGAAGGTTGGTGTTTTATTGCAGTAAGGTCTGTCCATATGGCTGTAAAGTTGAGTTTACTTCATAGATATTTACTACTAGTTATATATCACGTGAGAATATTTTCATATGCTTGTTTGAAAAGTATTTTGCTATACATTACATTACACTATACATGTACATGTATTGATATGTGCATCTTGCTGATGTACTACTGATACAGAATTTCTAGAGAAAACAAAATACATTATATTGTGTTGTCGACATAAAATAAGTCATGATAAATCTATCATTCCAGCACCATTTTTCATACACATACAATATTGAATGTTACAACAGAGATGCTACACTTGTATAAATTTGATTGTTGACCCCTTAGGTTACAGCGAGAGCTGCATCAGAATGTACAGTCCCAGCTGGAGTTAGCCAGGGTTCAGGCAGGGGGCTCTTTTGCACCTGAGGAGGGAGACCCACTCAACAACCTGCAAGAGCAGCTACAGCTGGCAAACCAGGTGGGAATGATGATCTTTATTTAAAAAGATAGTATGACAGGACATCTAAGGCTTTTTGTAATCCTTAGTTTCCATACAGGCAGTGTCTATGAAATATACATGTATATATGTCAACTCAACAGCTGTTTCAGAATTTTTAAGATTACAAAGAAATAATGTACAAATGTAATAAAACATGTTTAAGATATGGAAAATGAGAAAAGATATGTTGCACATGCAATGTCATGTTATGATTTGTCCATATGTAAGTTTTCCCTTCAGTGTTAACTAGTATAGGTAACTAACACCTTAGTCATGGCTTGTGTTCACAGGAAAAAGACCATGCCATGGACCTGTGGCGGTCAGCCCAGAGGGAGCTGGACAGAGTACAGCAGGAGAAAAAGGAACAGCTACAAGATTTCCAGCTGAAGACTGGACAGCATCAGGCCAGCTCTGCACAGCTTAGGATCCTCAACCAGAAGTGCCAACAGCTGCAACTAGCCAATCAGAGACTAGAACAGGTGAATGACTTTTAAGCTAACATCCGATTGGATAAATCATTAAATGACATACTGTACTTCTCTAACATTCTACTAGTGATGAACAAAACTTTGTTGCATCCTTCAGTAATAGCCATAAACTAGACATATTAGTATGAATGAAATTGTCTGATGCTTCTTAGACTCATTTCCGTTTCCTGTAATGTATTAACTTCATAATGCATCAAAAGTTATTCACCATTTTTGTTATGTTGATAATACAACCTTGAATCTCACAGGCAACACAGCAATATATTGTAACCATTAATGGCCAAACCACTGAGATGGACAGATTGAGAGAAGAGCTAAAGAAGGCCAAGCATGAAGCCCACACCAGTGCCATCCAACTCACCGAGACCCGCAAAACTCTGGAGGACCTTCATAATCAGCTGAAAGGAAGGGTAAGATGTATATTGATCATATCTTAAGGCTTGAAACTGATAGTGATACATTTACTTTTTACCTTTTAGGAAAAAATTCAACTTAGCATGAAAGGTCCTTGTTTGGATATTGTGAAGCATTTGCTAAAAAATTTTGTGGTCTTAAATTTGTGACAGAGGAAAACTGTGCACAAAAGCATGAGAGTAACACGACTGTCCAAAGATTTACAAGAGAAATTTTCATATTGATTCTTCAGTGATTACTTGGTGATTCACAATATATCAGGATATGAAAGAACTCAATTATCAAATAGAAGTTGTCTCCTATTGGGACAAATGTAGCCCTAAAGAAACCTCCTAACAACTTCCGTTGGACACCAAAGGTGACTCGTGATTCTCCCCCAATGTGCATGATTCTAAATGTGGAGATAAAACACAATAACCATGCTGGATACTGATGTATTCCCTCAGTGTGGTGCATACACTCTCGCCATGGCTATCATCAATAATACTCAGCCATGTATTGTACGTACAATGTATATTAAGCTTGCGCACTAATTGGTTGTTTCTCACTCCAATGTATAGAAGCAGTGAATGCACTTTTGTATAAAAGCTACAAATATGTAATTGGTGATCAGTAGTATCTATTTATATACATATAGGTAGAGATACAGTTATGATCCTCATTCACTCCACAGTGGGTGGCAAATGTAGAGCCCAGTTATTTTTATAACTTACTTTAGTATATGATAGACCGTTAAAAAGCTCATTCGTAGCAGGCACACGACACACCTCTGCAGTACAATCCATTAACACCATCCCTTGTGAGTTAAGTCCAATACGATAGGGTCACCTCAGGTCAGTCCTCTCTGACAGCATGCACCACAAAATGTCTCCCTGTTGTTAGCCCAATTTGTCGATCTTGGTCTTTTCCTCTATACACTGGGCTCAATCCATTAAGGCAATGGAATAATGGTGCTTCACTATACCTTCTTACAATTCTAGCACCACCTTTTCAATTTTTAACTCTAGGTGATTTAGGTTAAATCCATCCAAATTTGCTTATTTTTTTCCACGTTTCACCTTTTCCCTAGTCACAGCACCTCTAGATTTCTCGGGAGAGCCCAACAGTTAAGTGATTTTACAGAATCTACAGTCACAAACAGCAACATACAGTCGTAACTAAAACATGCAGGCTCTTCCTGTAATTGAAAGTTGGTGGAAATAACAATCAATCAAAGGCCTGCAATACATGTTTGAAGTTTGCCTATGTTGTATACCTAATGCATTTTATTCATATGTCTTATTGATGTCATCCTAGGATATTGGATGATGGATATAGCAGCCTGTCAGGTTGCCATTGTTCTGGGCAGGTGTTGAGAGTGTACACTGGGCCCCTGTGAATGTTAACTGTCAGTCTAACTGGTAATCATGCATATGAGATGTGACATGGAAGCCCCAGGGTTTTTTACATGCCTTTGTTCAGTGCAGTCGTGGTGAAATGGGATAGGGGATAGGTAAGGAATGGATGGATGCAAATTTTCTTCTTTACAATACCACATAGTACATTTGTATAGCAATTGCCAGTTATGTGAAGCATTGTGAACCAGGGTTTGTATGTTGTTTCTGAAATTGGCAATTTTTATGTTTAATATAATGCTAAATTGTGTAAAATATTGCAGATTAGTTGCTGGCAGACTAAATAGCAAGGCATTATACAGTACCAAGCAGTGATAACAACATTGTTGCACCATTGTTTTATAATTTTGCCCTGGGCTATTTCCTTGTAACGGTTAACCTATTCTTTTATGTGTATAGCATCTGTCTTGTTCCATCCCTTTATTGTATGCTGACACAAGGATGCATTGAGGTGTATTTCCATGATTTTTCAATTATTGATTTTGGTGACCAAGCCAGGTACAGTAGATCAGCATTTGACTCTAGTCAACAGCCATGTGAAAAGGAGAAAACCTTATTTGACTATTATTTCTTTGAACTTATAACGTTATAATGGTATTTTTATGTAGATGAATCATTGAAAGTAATGATAGCAACACAGACTACTAAAGCCTATTGTTGTCAGTGAATAGTAGAAAATCAATCTCCAGGAGGGAGTGTATGATAGGGTGTGGTATGTACAGTATTACAACCAAACATCTATTTATAGGATCCAAGGTTACTCCAGTATAGCATAGTTTGAAGCCCTTCAATCTTTTTGTAATCTGTTTGATTAGAATATTGATGGCACAATGCTTACTAGTATAATGCTGCTTCTCACTATAGGATAATAAGGAATAACTAGGACAATTTGGCAATTTGGATGTAAAATGACTGTCATTCTTCTCTCCAGGCAATGCTCCTTTTTAGATAAGAATCAAATTGAAGCAGGTAGAGTTGGTTATACACCATGTAATTATCACAATTTGCATGTTAAAATAATACGTAAGGCAGAAGATCTTTCAAACTGAACATAGCAGATTGACAAATATTACTTTTGTGACATAGAAATTTTTATGTAAGAAGCTGTTTATATGGGAAGATTATAGAAAAATTGATTCCTTTATGTTTACATGATTTTAATAAAGACCTTTAAAATAAATGATGCAATTTGCATGTGTACACCAGTCAGTATAAAGATGGAGGATACACTTAGTGTAGGGATTTGGGGGTCCTCATTGATGGAAAAATATATCATCAAATGATTTAAATGTTTTTGTGCTAGGGAATCATTCATGCACCAAATTTAACAACATATGTTATCAAACTGGAGGTTAAGAAAATGTAGAAAGATTTCCCTCTCCAGCATAGAGAAATTCTGCATGAAATATGTTTACATGTGAAATGTTTACTGTTCAGCCACATGCTGATGTTGTTGATGTTTTCAGGAGAAGGAGAACAGTGAAGCCCTGGGCAGGGAGGAGGCAGCAGGGAGCAGGCTGAAGGAGGTGCAGACTATTGCCATGGACCTGGAGATAAAGTATGTTCTCAGAGATCTCATACTGGTACATACATTGTACAATCGTAGAGTGGGACTCGCTGCCACCAAGTACAGTAGTATCATCACATATCTTTAAACAACGCTTACAGTTAGATGTGCAAAGGTTTGGTGTAACAGGTCGTTCAGTGTAATATAACCAGCTGCTGCCATGCCGTGTGCCTGCAAAGCTGGTGTGTTACACTGAAGGGTGGTTATACTGGATACAGATATATACTTGTGCACACACACACACATACACATGTGTTTGGAAATGATGGGTAGAAAAATATAGTGCATTTGCTTTTAAACATTATGGCTCTTCTTGCTTGTGATTTCTGTTCCCACTGTATCTAGGATTGCCGATGCCATAAGAGAAATCGACAGTCTCCAGAAAGAGAAAAGGAAACTGGAGAACAAAGTGTCTTCTCTCCTGTCCAAGAACTCAGAGCTGGAGGAGAGGGAGTTTGAAGTGACCGAGAAGGTACGAGACAGTGTACAGATGGTGGAGAATGCACTGTTGGAGAGGGACCAGGTAAGGCACATAATATCCATGTCTTAACTTTTAAAAGAGTAAAAACATGAAACATGTATATTGTACATCTGTAACACCATTGATAGAACTGTGGATAGCATAACTTTTTTTCATTGATTCAGAAATTTTAATACATGTATGTAGTTTGAGTAGAAAATTCTGTTGACTGGCCAGCTTTATTTAAGAAACTGGTATAACCGCTATAGCCTATAGAATGGAAATAAACATTAGATGTTAATTCGTAGGATTCCATATATGGTATCTGCCAACAAGAACTGTTGTTACTGCTTCATTATTGTTTTCTGATTACAGTTCCGGATGGAAAAATCTTGATATTTTGGTAAACTTGATTATAAATGAAATTATAAATATAAGCATGGGGTCCTGTGGCCTAGCGGCAGAGTGTTCGGCTCGGAACCAAGAGGTCCCCAGTTCGAACCCTGCCGTGTCACCGATCTTGTGCCCTTGCAAAATTGGGAAAGGCACTTTACACGACTTTCCTCACTTCACTCAGGTGGAAATGAGTACCTAGCTTCGGTTAGGGACGTCCCTCGGATAGGACGTTAAATGGAGGTCCTGTGTTTGGGGAGAGCCACACCCCACGCACGATAAAGAACCCACCACACCCTTTGAAAAAGAGTAGGGGCATGCCCCGGTGTGCGATGGTGCAAATTCTACAGTGACTGGCCTCAAGGTTAGCCCTTAATAATAGCCCCGTGCTAGTTGGGCAGCCTTGGCTGTGTCTTCAGCCGAATAAATAAATAAATAAATGTGACATCTGCGGTGGACAGTTGTAAATGTTTGTTCTGTCCATCTGCCAGGCCATTGTGCGTGAGAAGCAGAATGCGCAGGAGATCCAGAGACTACAGGCCATGCTGGCTAAACTGCTGAATGAAGCTGGGGCAAGGACCAGGAAGGAGGTTAGACTTCCTCTTTCTCTTCATGGTGTTAAGGTGCAAGAAAAGTTAAAGCTGCATTATGTAACATAAGGATGATACGAAATGTCAATTTTCTCATAATTTCTTTACAAAGTAAGTTGAATCAACCCTACTCCATTGCAAATAAGTGTCATTCAGGAAGTGGAGGTGCCAAAATATTACACCATATGAGTATGTTTAAAAGCTGGAAACACAGCTGTCAGCCATGTTTGTTTAGCTTCTGGTATTTTGTGGTGGGGCCAAAACAATGAGTGTGCCTCGCGTGGACTGTTTTAGCGCCAACCATAAATGTCAGAAATGTGAGATTTTTTTAAAATCAGAATATTCCAACTTTTGGTGCAAAAATGTTTCATTTACATAATGCAAGATGAGCAGTCTTAATGTCAAATAAGTACCTGTAAGAATTGGGATTTGCAGGTGGACAGTGTGCGAGAACAGTGCAATAAGAACCTGGAGAAACTGATGGAGGAAATCCACGGGCTGGAGATGGAGGTGGGGCAGAAACAGGCACAGGTGGACCGCGCCATCAGGGAGAAAAGGGCCGTAGAGGGGGAGCTGGAAAAGGTGATCTGTTTGGGCACAGTATACTACTTACACTTTCCAAAAATGTCATGCCTTCAAGTACCAGAGCTACCAACCAAGGATTGAGGTGTTCAAAAACTCATTTTTTCCTAGAACAATCGTAGAGTGGAACTCGCTGCCACCAAGTACAGTAGGGGCATCGTCAATAGATAGCTTTAAACAATGTCTAGAGTTAGACGTTCAAAGGTTAGGTGTAACAGGTCGTTCGGTGTAATGTAGCCAGCTACCGCCTCGCCGCGTGCCTGCGAAGCTGGTGTGTTACGCCGAAGGGCGGTTATACCGGCTATATAAATACAGATACAGATGATGATGATGATGATATTCAAATATGTGTCTTTATCAGGTGTACAAATCAGGAGAGGGGGAGGGAGGACATGCGTCTGAGCTGACTAACAGGCTGTTCAATGCTGAGAGGGCCAGAGATGAGGCTGATATGAACCTCAGATCACTACAGAAGAAACTGAAGAAAATGGAGGATGAGTGAGTCATCAGTTGTGTTGTTCTAAGTGTGCAAATTTGTTTATTTGTTGAAACTATGTCCTAGTAGAGGTTTGTATTGTTTGTTGACAGTCTAGCTCAGTTACATTTTAACCAATCTATTCACCCTATCGTCAACCGGTGCAATGGCCAAGTGGGTAGAGTGTTCACCTTGCTTTCGGTAGGTCTTGAGTTCGATCCCAGGCCGAGTCATACCAAAGACTTTAAAAATGCTACATACTGCTTTCTCTACTTAGCACTTGAAGCATTTGGGAAAGGGTACGGTAGTTAAACACACACCACTACCAGTGGACTAAGTATCTAATACCAGCCCAGAAAAGTACATTTGGGGCATCATGACTAGAAAGCTTTACAGAACTCCTGCAATTAAATGTGCAAAGAGTGGGTGTAGCAGGTCGTTTGGTGAAATATAGCTAGCTGCTGCCACGCCGTGTGCCTGCGAAGCTGGTGTGTTATGTTGAAGGGCGATACCCGCTATAACGATACAGATACAGATACAGACTAGCCCCCTGCTGTAGTGATTGCTATTGAACTGGAGATTGGCTCTGCCATATGCACCACATGGTGTGGGAAGGACTTCTAATTCCCCCTATCCTGTAGCAGAGACCAGGACAGACTGCAGCATGAGGCCATCCTCTCACAGACCACCAACCGTGTGGAGTCCCTGCGCCAGGACTGTGAGGACCTGACTATGGACAAGATCCAACTGCAGGAGGAGATCAGCAAACTGCGACAGGAGGCCAACAACGGCAGGAGGCAGGGAGAGGAGGCACAGAGGAAGGCAGCTCGACAGGTGGGTTTGTTTGTTTGTTTGTTTGTTTGTGCCAGGAAGTCTCCGTTTCCCATACATAGTCAGTGGATGTGGCTTTGGAAAGTCTTTTTTCCAGTCTGTGTTATTTCAGTTGCTTTCTCTTATTCTTAAATACATTTTGTACTTGCAAGTTGATTTTTTACAATGTCTACTTCAGCGTTTAGACCTAGTACAAGTAGAACGAAGAATAAACCAGGAAAACTGAATAAGACTGTATAACATGACCCTCCACATGTGTTACTATAAAAGGTGGCAATGCTAGAACAGGAACACAAGCAGAAAGAAAGAGAGTTTACGGTGAAGTTAGAAGGGACAGAGGATGCCAACCGACAGTCTATGTCTGAACTCAGGAAACTGCTTACTGCACAACAAAAGATGAATGCCAAGTAAGTACACTCACATCTTATATCTTGCTTCGTTCCCCCCTCTTTTGTTGGCCCAATGGTATATAATATATGAAGAGTACATTTGGGTTTGGGCCAATTGTGTAGTATGATGCAAAATTCTTTAGAAACAAGCAGAACAATAGGCTTTTTCTGTTGTTCTTCTTTGATTCTTCAACCTAAGTCGTTTCTACTACTTGAATTTCTAGATCATTTTGTTCAAGGGTGTGCAGCATTCTAACACTCCCATTCAGTTCTATACCATGGTTCTGTCTGACGTATGATTATCATGTAGTGTACAATGTACACCATACAACTCCAACACGGGCGAGTCCTCATCAAATTGAATCAACTTTTTATTTCCAGCTGTTTGTCATATTTCAATGGATGTCAATCATTGGATATTAACATGGTGAAGTTTACAAGATTACAAGAATATGATTTATGAGTCTTCTTGATGTGCGTCAGTATACTAGTAGTTAAGTGCCATATCTGCAGGCTCAACTGATAATAAAGTTGTGGCACAAAAAGGATCAAGATATTATTCCTGTCTGAGAAGCCATGTGTGGGAAGTAATCCACTGAGAGTTGTCTACAAGATCTTTGAGAGGAAAGCACTATACTTTAGATAGAATGTCAGGTACTTCTGGGGTTGTTGCATATGCAGAATCACTGGAAGAGAAAAGGGCATTCCACTTGACATTTTCCATGATTATTCTGTGTTACCACAATTCAAAAACACAGATGCATAAGAGGGCATGCTGTGGCAAAGGTGACCAGACTGACATATAGGATCTGCTCCTCTAAAGAAGACATGACCTCCTTCACAGCAGGCTCTGAAAATGTACTTTACATGTACACAAGTCATGTACCATGTGCCAAAAGGGTCGACATTCTTTCTAAGCAACTAAATTTCCTTATGATAAGATGTAAATAGCTCCAGACATGTCAACTAATGGTTCCAGGAAGCCAAGACATTGAGACCAGGTTCTAGAAACAAAATTCCATAACCAAGTTACAGTCTAGATAACTGGCATTAACTTTTGTCACTGTCTGTTACCAGTATCGTTGATGTACATGTATCTGCAGCTCTGCTAAATTCTCTCCTTGCATTTGGATGGCCACATACATACATGCATTGCATTTCTCAGCAGCATCTTGCAGTTATGTGTATAGATATTTTACTAGGTCAAGGCAAAACGTATTAGTGGTAGTAATTCAGAACAGACTTACTAAGTAGCATGGCGCCCAGACTAAGTGCATGTTGATCCCATGGTCCTGCCTGTGTTATTCTTCTTCAATAGCTTTTAAAAAGTTTTCTTAAGAGCCAAATATGATTGCATAACATTAAACCAATAATGAAGGCTGTCAGGTATCTTTTTTTTTAAGAAAAAAAGATTCTACATCTTTTGTAGAATTCCATCTACATATATATGTTTCTGAGCTTTAAAGAAAACAATGCTGATGTGAACATAACCTTCATGACAGAGAAAATGCTATTTTTCACCCAACTAAAGTATTGAGACGAATGGGTGGCTTATATCAAGTCAGTTTTTCCCCAGTGTGTATGATCCATTAAGACAGGCCCTGATCCCCTTCCTGTGCAGGAGTTTGTGTAGAATGTTATCTGTGACTCCCAGCCAGCCCTGCAGGGTGTTTATATGCAATCTACAGAATTCTAAGCACTGACATATCCTTGTTATACCACAGGTTGAGAGATCAACTTTCGCTTCATTTTTCTTATAGTAACAACAACGTTTCAAGTTTGACTTTGTAAGAGATGATAGATGGAGCAGCCACTTTAACAGTATGCATTGTACAAAAGAGTGCTACGTTCTGCGTCAGAGTCTGTTGCAAGAGAGAAGAAATGCCTTTCAAAGTGTTCAAGTTCAGGAACATTGGGGATTCAGGGTTACTCATTGGTAAATGTTTGAGGTTGACTGGGGAAATGTCTTGGGTGAAATGTCTAACCTTCTACACTCCATGTACAAGTTGCAGATTGTGGTATAAATGATTGAGTAGATTGTGTAATGTCAAGTTCACAAGATTCAGTGTGATGAAAGGATGAGGTTAAAAGGAAGCAACATTTTTGGACCTTTAGATCCAGAATTTCTTGATGGTACGTGTAGGTCAGATCATGGTGATTGGGACAAATGTAGTCAATCGTCAAGCTGAAACAGCAAGTCTGTGGGCCAAGTCATCTACCCAACTTAGCAGGATGATTCAGCTGGAGTAATAAGAATTCAATGTTCAAAGATTTCAAAATTTAACTTCCCATTGTAGTACAAAAGCCATGAAATCGGCATAAAACCTTTAAATTCTTGCCTGAGAAAAAACAGTCTTGCACAGCACAGCACTTAACCTCTGTCCTTTTGTAGAAACCATTTACTACAGAAATGCACAAATGTGGCTAATGAATGTTGCCATGGCATTTCACCAAGTCACAGACATCCCCTCTTCATGCTCATCACATCTTACTGTTAGTATGGAGGAGTATGAAATTATTCCCACTTATATCTATATGTCAGGATATGCTCTGACCTATACCGTAATTTCCCCTGAGTGCGATGTTACATTTTGAATCTGTCAGACATCTCAGTAAGTTAATGTACATAATGCTTGTACATGTAGAACCAACGTTCTTATTAAGACCTTTAAATTCCTAAGGATGCCAGATACCCTAGCCTGACGAAATCATGCCCCTAGTGCCCACACTCTCTAGAATTATCCTGGGGAGGGGGCCAATTAGCCCCAGGAGAGAGACATTGTGTAACACAGGCTACCAGATACCCAATGGTAAAGAAAACCTAATGGGGTAATTTGGACAAAATGGGGCAGTTTATTCTGAAGGGTAGAATTTTTTTTCATTTTACACAAAAAGCTTTTGAGTTCAAATTGCTCATCCTATGTGCACACTACTGGAAAGGGTTGCAGTCATTAAGATGGCCCACTGTACATTGTACTTGTCGAAAAGAGCTAGAGGAATTTCCCTGGTACAATGAACCTGTATATACTGTTATGTATCTGTCTTCTCTGTCACATCCAGTGTAAGAGTAACTTAATTGTGTCATTGAGTTCACTTGGGCTGAAGCTTGTTTGAGATCACTTTTCGACCAAGAATACATTAAGTTCTCTTTGCTACCAAACCCTCAGAAATACAACTTGATTCAAATCGCACCTGTTGCTTCTACACACTTTAATAAGTTTGTCTCCGGCCATAATAACCCATTTCCCTCTTATCCTGCACCAACAAGTGCAGGTCCCTGTGCATCTTTAGTCATTACTTGCATAAAATGCCAGGCAGGCATCCTGTTTTTCTGCTTGTTGAGATCCTAACTTACAGGATATTGCCATTTTGGATTCCTGCACTTCAGTTGGGACTTGACTTGACTCTTGAATATTCTTGCTAAAAGGTTAGCAGTTTTCTGCTAGACACTCATATGATGTATTTTTCAGGTTTCTTGTGAATAGAAATCAAGAACTTCATGCACATGATTTAATTCTAGAGCTGAGCTTGTTGTGTGCTGTAGTTATGTATGTAGCTGCAGTCATTTGTACCTGAAACCACCTGTTAGCAAAACTAACAGACACAAGAACTCCTTTATCCCAAGAACACTGTCATCCTTGTGATGCATGCAGACCTCTTTGTATACGTTCGTTATTGACAGATCTTAATAATCGTGAATAATATGTCGTTTTAATGCTGTTTATTTTTAATCATCCATGTTGTTTATAAGGCAGTGTTTTACTGTAAAATCAATGCAATTCAGTCCGGTAAGGACTGCAAGTTTGATTGTGCAATTAAGTTTCAAGTTTCAAATAAAAGCAACATCATGTTAAAACAACCATTCATTCCTCTCCTCTTTTCCCTTATTTCTACAGATGGAGAGAAGAATCCAAAAGTCTTACCAGAAAATTTGAGGGCAAGCTTTCAGAATTAAGGTAACATCTGCGCTTTCATTTCAATGCAGCATACACGTAGATGTATTTCTCTACTAGCTTCCCTGAAAGCCTTTGTTGCTGAAATGCATGTAGGTTGATAGGGAGCAGCCAAGAATATCCATGTGTATTTAAAGGAACATTTGTACTGAAGTCTAATGGGGGTCTTCAACATGCAATGGGCTGCTGTAAAATTACTGCTGGACAGGCACAGTAGCAAATAAATTTTGTCCAGAGATGTGATTGAAGTTCTGAATGTTCCCTACATTACTGGCAGAGTCCCGGTAGCACCTGGGTAATAGCAGGTCACAGTCTTTCCCTGACTCATGGACTTTGTGACAAGTTGTCTCTTTGTCATTCTTACAGCTGCCCTACCACTAACATTTCTCTCTTGGGCCATTCCATTTATGCTTTTACACCTACCATTTGTTGTACCATTTTCGTGACTTAAAACAGCCATTACAACTTGCTTCTGTAGTGTTGAAAACATGTTTCTGTATACACAAAGGTCATCAACATCAATGTCCTTTCACAGGTCTGAACTCAGCAGACATAAGAAGTACAACGATGAGCTACGGGACTTGTTAGAATCCAGCCAACAGAAAAACGCTGAGGTGAGACCAGGTTTTGGAGTTGTTACAGGTGCTAGACAACTGAGTGATAAGTTAGCTTCGCAAGTAGTCAGGAATTCTGTCATTATGTGAGTTTTGCATTCTTTTCACACATCTGGACATGTTTGTTGTTATTTCATTCAATCAAATCTTATTCTGTTGTGTCCTGCCTTCAATGAGAAATGTGCCAGACTAGAACTTAGTAGAAGTTGAGAAAATTTAGGGTCCTCAAACAAATAAGTCAACATCAATTCCAGTGTCCGAATCCAGCATTCAAATTTTCAACAGTGGTGCAGATGGTGCATGCAAAGCACTTTCAAATTATTCTATGGAAGCTTGTGGGATACAAGTAGAAGCCAGTCAGATACCATAAAATACAAACTGGTTCAGAACACCCGTATCAAATGATATGACAGCCCCGGGGATGACATAAATGTTGTTACACCTATCATATCATAAAACCATCTACAAAGCCCAAGAGCTGATGTGGCTTTATTCTCTCCCAATTTGTCTGTAGCTGGAGAGAAGGCTTGGTGAGTACAAAGAACAGAATAACCGCCTACAACAGAGACTACGGGACGCAGAAAACAGGGTGACTAAGGTTAGGATTCACCCTTTCTTTCTCGATATCACACATTTAATGTTTTGGTTCATACATGTATATTAAACATAGAGCAACATCTGATCATGAATAAACATACTTCTCTTGAATATCTTGACATCCTTAGCTTGCAAACCAAAGATGAGACTTCATTATGGGATGTGGTCCCAAAAAATTGCACGTCTCAAAATAGCCCCTTGAACAGTTTAGTTGCTATGGGAGACATTTAGTTCATTTGGCTGAAAATTGCCCTGTTCATGTTTGATACAAGTCATAAGTGTCTGCTTTGAAGTCTATCTGTTACAGTAATGTGGTATGTTAAGGTGGAATGTACTCAACCATGTTATTGAAGCAGCATCATAGAGAGCTTCTCAGACAATTAACCTCAGTCAAAAGTAAAAACAATAACAAAATGATCACGATTCACGACTGACACGTATCATTCAATATTAGTCTAAGTTCTAGGCCTTATTCTTTGCAGTTTGACATGGCTCAGTTTTTCAACATGCATTATTGTATAGCATTTAGCTGTATTACCTCAAAACTCATGAATATATTGAGCATTTTTGAATGTAAAATGGGTGGTTGAATACTTAGTGATTAATACTGCTATCATTTCCTAAAGGATTCTAATGGGCATTTTTGTATGGTAAATAAATGTTAAAATTATGGAGGTATTGGTATCTTTGTAAAGCAGTAACTCACAGTTACTTTAAACAAAACTTGGAAACATATGTTCAATACCAGTCTACATGTAGGTACATTCTATCTTCCATCCCAGTATACTATAATTCGCAGAATAATTAGAGTCTTTAGAGTAGTGATATCTTGTAATTTGACACAGCTGATGGTCTTTGATCAATTGCTAACAGAAATGATCTCTGTGGGGTTGATTCTGAAAATTGGCTGAGGAATTGGAAATTGGTACATGTGGGCAGAAAGGCATGTTACCTACTAATTTCCTCCCTTTGCTCTTTTACCAAGCAGCATAATGTGGGGTACATGTAAGTAAGAAGTACACATACATGTAAGTGTGCAATGTGCATATATGTGAGAACTCATGCCAGCAATATTTTCCATGTGGCAGAAGTGATATTATTTGAAAGGTGCAACCATACATATCTATATTTTATGATTTATTCATATTTAACAGCAATTTTACCCAATTTTGGTACCTTTTTTTTAAGGATTTGAGCTCAGAAAGATGACCAATGTTTTGGGAAAACCCAGTTGCAAATGTATCTTCCAAATTTGATGAGTAAAAATAAAATAAAACAAACCCGTCATCTTAATTACAATGGGACATCTTTAAGTTAGTGTTTACAATAAGATTGACTATATCTGAAACAAAAATCAACTGTGATTATGTATTCTATAAATGTCAAGAACTTGACAACAAGTCAAGAATTGGTTAAAGATATTTCAAAACTTACTGGAGTTTAACATATTCCTCACTTGTCTTCCTAATGGGAAAATCTGTTTTCATTCTCAGCTGTTAGAACAGCCACCGGGAGGTGCAAGGGATGCTGGGAGTCTCAAATCTCGGAGCAGGTAAGGGACATGTGCACCAGTAGATTGTAACAGCCTGTCAGACGTCATCACTCTAGCTGTTAATCAGTTAGTTAACTAACTGTCCAGCTAATCCATCAATGTAGCAAATTGGTCAATAGATTAAGTATGTGTCAATGACAGACTAATTGGTATTCCCCTGGTTGACAATTTGTGGTGTTGATCTAGATGGGTCAAACACACTTTGAAATTTGTCAAAATTTGGGCATATTAATTGGGTCCTTCAAATCTTTCACCTCGTTAATCTAGAAATGAAGACAAGTTAATATGTACATAACAAGTTGAAGTAGTAAAAATGTTGAGTGCTGTGATTTTTCCATTTGTATCCAAAGGGGGAAGGCAGCTCAACACTAAATGTGTGGTAAGGGACTAATACAAGTCATACACTGACTGTTTTTTATTTTGTGTTTCAGAGGTTTTGATCCCAGTTTACTGCTGTCAGACTTGAAAACATCCACATACCTGGAATAAAAGTTCAACTTTCTCCAACCCAAGATACCCACACAGAAACTAAAATTGCATGTAGAAAAATGTGCAATGAAATCCCAGACTTGATTCCATGTCTTCTTGTTCATCTACCCTCCTCAATAATGGCCAGCTATTGGACATCGAAAAACAAGGGGTACTTCAGAAACTTACAAACTCACTGTGTGTTGCAATGTTCCTATTTCCAACCTACCCAAGGTTGAAACAAAATGAAGGTCTCTCTTGCCATGTATAGTTTTGTGTGTCCGGCTGTGGCTCACCAGTTCCATGTAATGTTAGCCTGGATGTCTGAGCAATCAGTGGGAGCAGACTAAAGCTAACAAGGCTGGCCTACAGGCTGGTGTAACGAATCATGATTTGCTGTGGTCAAAATCCATCATTTCCTGATCCTAGCTTTGCATTTTGGTTTGGTCCTCCTGTCTGTACCTGTCTGTAGTAGTATATAAATGGATATCCACACCAGGAATGTTGATCTGTCCATGCCCAATATTTCCAAGTTCCAGCTTGAAGTAATGGTATGAACTTGGGTCCGTATAGGCAATATTATGAATTTTAGGTAAAATTTCTTGTTAACCTGTAATTTTGTACATCACAGGGGAAAATAGTTTTGTACCCTGATTTTTATTGATAGGTGAATGTGGCATTTTGGTCACAAATATATTCCTACTCAGGAAAGTGTGTGCATTGATTCTTAATTCTTAGGCCACAAAAATTTAGTATTTTCTTTCATGATGCTAATTAAAACTTAACTTACTTATTAACTATGTCCAAACACTTAGGATTTCTTGGTGCTTTATCAGTCTATTTTTAAAAGTTGTTTTTTTATGAACACTTGAAATAGAATAGATGTGTCCTTCTGCTGCTATGTTTCTTAAATTCATTCCATCCAGTATAGCTTGGTTTGTACTTGTCAATGTTTATGAAAGCAAAGGACAATTATTTGTACTATCAGGTCAATATTATTGGCACAAAACATGGTAGATGTATATTTAAATTGTTTGCCAAAGTGATGGTTAAGTACTGTATGTCAAGGATTTTTTATACAATCAGAAACGTGATGTACTTAGCATATACATGTACATGTAACCTTGTTCCTATGTCTGTGTACATTTATATATGTACTTACCTATGGTCTTGTAGAGTATTTGTGCCTTTTATTGGTCTGAGATTTAAGAAAGGATTATCTTGTCGCTGTCTTACAATCCAATTTGTACAGTCTCCCAGAATACTTGATAACATTAATTCCAATGTGTTTTTTATTGAATCAGCAATAAACTTTATGTATAAAACCCATGACTATTATTAGTGCAGTCTCTAAAGCACCAGTGTTCAGCTAGAGGGGTGTTTTCGAAACGTTCCCCATTTTCCTACGTCACCTAAAGTGAACCTAATGAGCTTTCTGTGGCAGACAGGTCATGGGTTAGATCTAGTGCCTGCTCTGCCTGTTTGAAGCTGTATCACATCACACTAAACGGTCCGTTACTGTACTTTAATAGGTATGAACATTGACTACCATGTC
Source organism: Branchiostoma floridae x Branchiostoma japonicum (assembly GCA_013266295.2). Taxonomy (NCBI): domain Eukaryota; kingdom Metazoa; phylum Chordata; class Leptocardii; order Amphioxiformes; family Branchiostomatidae; genus Branchiostoma; species Branchiostoma floridae x Branchiostoma japonicum. Next base: position 9,893,766 of record CM023827.1, on the reverse strand, counting down.
CCTTGGGTCCATCTAACTAAGTGATATTTGACAAGTCTTTTCACGTAACTTGGATTTGGCTTTTTTAGCTGAGGGAAAACCTTACTTTAGAAGTGTGCACATTGTCCTGCAAATTTTACTTCTTGTTAATGTTATGATACTGTCCTATAAAACACTGACTTGGGAAATCAAAAGAAAGGTCAATTTGTGACATAACATAGGGGCAGGTAAGAAGTGTTTTAGGTATGTGTGCGTCAGGATAGGTAAAGCCATTTTACCATGGAGAAAAGGGGTGCTCCACTAATGCATTTACGGGTACTAATAGTTAGCAGGGTAAGTAAGCAGTCTTATTTGTGGTGATAAATTGTGGCATGTTGTCTTTGGCGTAATACGTTTAGCTTGTATGTATTTTTTACGTGCACGATTTACACCGTCAGGACCTGATGCCAATTACCACTAGCATTGGAGCAAAGGTTACGTTTGAGATGACACATTATAACTTAGTGCCTTTTTTTAGGCGCCAGTAGAATTTCACTTTTTCAATTATTGGCTTGGCTGTTTTACAAAGTGCTTCATAATGGAGAAAATACGATTTTCTGTGTGGAAAAATTGAAAGCAACACATGAAATCAAATTCATACCAATTTTAATCAAAGGCTCCTTCAATGAACATCCGGATGATTTACGACATACAAGTTTTAGCGTCGATCACATGTATTGTTACCACAGATAGATCAAATGTACTTTTAAATGAAGTGACATTTCAGACGTAAACGATATTTGATAGAAATCAGACAGTTATTATCAGACAAGTTATTACATTGAGAAGTCGAGTCAGTCCAGTAATCGTTCAGTAATTCTTTCCTTCAATTTCAGTCGTCCTTTTTCTGCTGCCTCCTCTTACGGAAGGCTTTCCTGGCCCTCTTCATGAACCTCTTGGCCTGCTTGTCCCTGCCCATGGACACCATCTTGGCGTGGAGCGCCTTGGCAGCCTCGACTTTGTTGGACGCCGCCTTGAGGTACTCTCTGGCGTCCTTTCTGTTCTTGACGTCCTCCAGGTCAATGGCAGCTGTGGAGGTGGCCAGGAGAACCAGCATGACCAGCAGTAGAACGGAGACCTACGTAGGAAAAACACGAGGGTTTGAAATCAACAGTTCTAGAAACATCTTACAGCGGAAGACAAGAATGGACAGATTTAGGCAAAAACACAAACGGCCCAGTAGCTTTTGGCTACAGACGAAATGGATTGCAGGTAGAATACGTAATTTATGACGCTACCCCGAGCACAAATCCTCCACGCTTCTATCCTGTATGATCTAGCTCGAGTTACATGTGGGCAAGGAAATGTCCTTGATGTGGGCAACTTTTCATCCCAAGAGAACAGCAAGTGCGACTACACAGAACACAACCAACGCATATCAAGTCTAACAGTCACGTATAGCTCCAGAGAAAGCACAACATTTACCTTCATGTTTCCTACGGATTCAAGACACAAAGGGAACAGGAACTGGACGTATAGAGAGATCTGGAAGCCTCTTATTCCGACAGTTCACTGAAAAAGATGAAACAAGGGGTTAAAGTGATGAAATGGAACGGCAAGATGTTGAGAATTGTTTCGAAGTATTACTCGATAAGTTTAGACGAGTGGGCAAGGTAACAATAAATCATCAAGCAAAACGGCAACAAACTAACCTTTTTCTTCAGTCGTACTCTCCAGATCTCCTCCAGAAAAACTTTGCTACCTTGTGCCCGCGGAAGCGAGTTTATATACCCTGTAGCTTTACTCTCATTGGTTGCTTGGACGTTGATTCTGCCCATCCATTGGTTACAAAAATGCACTTTTCTGATTGGTGCTGAGTCGAGTTGGCAATGAATGACAATGGTGCTATTGCATATTCATGTAAAGAGGGCTAAATGCTTTAACTTAAGTTGCATATAACGTTGACTAAGAAAGGTATTATCCATCAAAATTTTCACAACTTACATACAGTGGTATCCATTATGATTTATACTGCATACGGTTAACCCTGCAGTTTTTATACCTCTTTTCTTAAAACTAAAACTATTTCCATGTGTATTGACAGGTGTTTTGAAATTTTCTCACCTGTTTTGACTGGAAGCCTCACAAATTAGTTTACATCGAGAAATACCTACGTCGTGGTAAAACATTACCCAATGACACGCATTCGTTACCACAATATCTCGGCTACAGTAAAGTCTATTATTGATACTAAATTATACCAATTATAGTCAAATTAATTCAAAACCTGATATGTGATGTGCAGGCTAATACGAGCGATCGCCATGACGTCACGGTAGGCAAAAGGCAGGTGACAGTTGGGTGATTTGATTACCACTAATTTGCATATGCCTTCAAATAATTTGCATGTACATGATGTAAAGTAAACAGCGATCACTCGTATGTTATTTATTATTGACCTTTGAACTGCACGTTTGATGATGTGATTCAATCAGCGAGACACTTGAACTGGTTGTGACTCGTGATCTTTAGTACAACCCGATCGTTTTATTGCTCACTGTCACGATGTCTGAACGCATTTACGCAAGTCTACGAAAGCCACGCCCTCCGCACTGGTGTTCCAGTGCTTATTCAATGGACAAAACGGCGTCAGCACTGGACGCCCAGTGCTGACAAGAGCCGAGCACTGGTGTTCCAGTGCTGAACGGCCTTTTTCCAGTGCTGAAGCGCCCTCACCACTGGTGTTCCAGTGCTGAACGTTGTCTCAGCACTCGGTTTCCAGTGCTGAAATCCTTTCAGCACTGGTGTTCCAGTGCCAGAATCCTGTCAGCACTCGGTTACCAGTGCTGAACGCGGGGCAGAATGGCGGCAGATAGGTTCAAAGGTCATTCAGCACTGGTTACCCAGTGCTGAAAACGCCCTCAGCACTGGGATCGAGTGCTCATACACAAAAGCCACGCCTTCCGCACTGAATTTTACCAGTGCTCGGGGACAATTCAGCACTGGAACACCAGTGCTTAAAAATCCTAAGCTCTGGAACACGAGTGCTGACGTCCTTTCAGCACTGGAACGCTCTTCAAACCAGTGCTGGCGTCTTTCCAGCACTGGCATGTCCCAGTGCTAAGACTAGTAAGAGGGATAATATGATTAAGAAATAAGTCGGAATCTGCCACGTACTTTAATTTGAATTTGATTTCAATACAAGGTGTCTATCGCTAACTTTATAACATAATAATAAAACTACATCTTGTGATTATTTTCATTAATTTTAGAAAATGAAAGATACGGGTAGGTGACAACGGGTAAGTGACAACGAACAATTTTATTTCTGAACTTTGTTGTGTGATTGTGATAGATATAGCCCTTTTGGGAGTGGTTGGGTGGCCCTGAAAAGGGCCGGGGTACTTGAAAACTTCATTTAGTTGTTGTTGTCGCTGAACAGTCGCCGCTGGATCTCAAGGAGGAGACGGTCCCCCATGGCAGCGGCCGGATCCTGCGGTGGCTGGTAGCCCTCGATGTGGCTGGCTATCTCGTCATGAACGGCAGCTTGTCGGACTTCCCTCACCGCCATCCCTCTCTTGGACAACTTTTTGATGAGGGTGTGCACGACAGGACGCAGTTCCTGCCAAAGGATGATGGACGCGTCGATTCGTTGGTCCTGCACGACCCTCTCCTCGTTGACGTCGACCTCGTCTTGAATGGGCATCTGTTCCTGCAGGACCCTAGCCCTCTCCTCGATGACCTCGTCTCGAATGCGCCTCCGGTACTGGGCCTCTGTATCCTCCGGTAGCCTCGTTCGTCGGATGTTGAGGCGACCGTCGGAGAGTTTGCCCGGCCGTGCCACAGAGCGGCATGGCTGGTAAGCTGGGCTGTGCTCCCTCCAGAGACGTTCTGCCTCCTTGGAGGTAGCCTCCAGCGTACCATACCCACCTTCAGCTTTGGTTTTCTGTAGGTTGTCTCGGAAGACCGCTCCCCATTCTTCCGTTGACTCGTAGGCGAACACCAGCTTGGTGCAGCGGACGCGGACGCTCTTGGTGACACACCGGCGATAGACGTCCTCAGTCACCGGGATTCGGGGCCTGATGTGGTCTGGTAGACGACTCAGCTGGCTGTCATCCATGCCTAAGAAAAAGTTGTTCTTGGAGCGCTGGATGAGAATTTGGACATAGTCATGCAAGGAGTCCTCTTTCCGCCGGGGAGGAAAGAGACTGCTTACTCCAGACTTGCCGTTCTCGTTGATCATCGCAGTTGCCATGTCGATAACTGAATTGGTTCAATGCAATGGCAAGCCAATTTAAACGCATTGACTAATTGATATTCATATTCAGCAAAACCAACCAATGAGAAAACAGGTGGTTGCCTACCACGTCCGTACACCTCACCTCGATGCAATTGTCCGTTATGCCGTCCAATGAGAAAACGTGTGGTTGTCTACCACGTCCGCATTTCTTTATTAAAATGCGGACGCTTTATACATTTTCGTCTTCTCAGTTTTGTCAGAAATGGCTCTTTCAGTTCCACAGTTTGTGGTTCTGAGAGATGATCAAATCACAAGACTGTCAGACGATACCGTGTTGCTGAAGCAAGGAAAGGCTGTAAGTCGATTTATTGAAGGTGTGGGGCCAGAAAGCATCATTCGTGCCAATCTGGACTGGGTACCAACTGATGTCCGCCAGTTGATCCCAGCCGAGGAGGTTAGGGATATCATTCGCGTCCAAAGAGAGAAGTTCGGGACAACAGCAGCCAAAGTTGTGAAAAGTCTGTTGGCAGATGTTCCAAGTGCCACCGTACCCAACTCTCGTTACGTTCCCCGAGAGAAGAAAGTTCGCAGACTAATGGAGCATACAGACAGGGTACATAGGACGGGAGCCGACTGGGAACAACTACATGAAATGGCAACAGGTACACTTAAGACGCAAGGGCTGGTGTTACTTTATGAGCGACCAAACACAGAGAATGAACACTATCTTCTGGTCATTGCCAACAACTCGATGCTCGCAAATGCAAACAAGCACGGCAGAGGTGTGTGCATGATGGACACGAAACATGACACGAACGATTATAAGGCCCCATTCACGGTACTTATCACAGAAAACCACATGCGCCGAACAGTACCCGTGGCGTTTCAGATTTCTAACGTTGAAAACAGTGACACACTGGAAGCATTCTTAAAGGCGGTGAGGGAAAACGTGCCGTGCAACAACCCAGAATGTGATCACCCGTTCCAGTATCACAGGCGTTCGGACAACGGAAGTTTCAGCAGAACCACACCATGCAGCGCAGACGCACCTTGGAAGCCAGCATGCATGATAGACAAACACGGGCCTTCAAGATTGGCGTTGGAGAGGATGGAGATGCCGGTACTCCTCTGTTGGTTTCACGTGATGAATGCGCTGGGAGATGCACTAGAGAAGAACCTGGCAGTACCAGAAGAGTTCAGGGAGGAGGTGGCCCTCGCATTCAAGCTCATCGGGCGGAGCGGGGACTGCGAAGAAGCTTGGGCTAGGTTCGAGATAATGGAGACGAGCCTTGCCAGCACCAACATGAATGAAGATGTCTGCAACGGCGTTCTGAGGTACATAGAAAACAACTGGATGAACGAAAGATGGCTCAGTACCTTCATTGATGGAACACGCCGGTCCCTCTTAGGCAACACATTCCCTACAACCAACAACAAGTCCGAGAGAGCTTTGCGGGGGATAGACGATGACGCGCTAGACAGACTAGTGTGCCATAATGTCAGCACGCTGGTGATGAAACTAACAGGAAGCCATCCTGATGGTACCAGTGCATCTTCAGCCGGACTGATGCAGCTGTGGACCCTCAGGGCGGAAGATGACAATGTCAGGGAGTGCCTTCCTGAGTCGGAGTGGTCCAGTGACAGCAAACGGAGACTGCTGGAAGGAAGGTCTCTATTCATCGTCAACGCCGTCCAGCCAACAGGACAAGAAGGAATCTACTACGTCCGTGGGAACGAGAGAGATGCTAACGGAGAGATGATAACAAGGCTTCAAGCAAGGTAGATACATTTCTGTTGTTGTGCCAATCCCCAACACATAGTCTTCTTTTATCATTACCATTGTGTTCAAGCATTGTTTCTAAAATGATGAACATTTTGATACATGTGACCTGTAGTTAGCTCAGTAGGGCAAAAATGTACAATAAATGTCTTCATTCATTCATCATTGCTAGGTTGATGACGGCTGGAGTCTTACGTCGGGAGGGGTACCATGTCGCCAACACCATCACTGGGGAATGCACGTGCATGGACTTCATCACGCGAGGAAGCGGTATGGATAAATGCAAGCACGTCCATGCCGCCAGCCTGCAACACACTGGAGCGTCCCCCGATGTGGAGAAGAGCCGCGTCGCAGACGCCCTCCGGAATCGCGAGCGGCTGCAGCCTAGACAACACAAAAGGCAGGTCTTCCTCTCGGACGACAACGAGGAGGTGTTCTCAGCCTACTGCAGGGAAACTGGACTGCAGGCTCCTGACAGAGTGAGAGCACATGGTGGGAGGCCTGCTTCGCTGCACAAGAAGAGGCCATGGAGAAAAGTAGCCGACAGTCATCAGCCACGGGTGCCGTCACGTGCCAGAAGGGTGAAAGGTGCGAAGCCCCGCCGACCCTCCAGATTGACACCGGCAAATCGTGGGAACATTGACCCCCCAGAGACAGACGAAATTGCTTGTGTGTGTGGCATAGATGAAGAGAACGGCGAGATCGTCGTCAACTGTGACATGTGCGGAAGGTGGAGTCACATTTCATGTTACAATCTGGGGGAGGATGTCGACACGTTTGTTTGTTATGAATGTGGATACCTACCACAGGCAAAGCGTCGCCGCTAAGCCTGCTTGTTCTTGTATGGCTGCAGTTTTCGGAGGACAAAAAGTGTTTAATTTTTGTTCAAATATACCGTTACGGTAGTACATTACCATATGGTAGAATGTGTAGTAGTGGGATAATATATTTAATAATGTACAATATGTTTTCCATTCTTTTGCAACATGCGATTGGGCAGTTTTCGGAAGACGAATCGAATAGTCTTCATTTTTATCACATATACCGCAGTACATTTCAATAAGTTAGAATGTGTTGTAGTTATGTATTAAAAGCGCCAAGCTAAATATCCGTTATAGTATGTTTAATATCACAATGTATGTACCATATGTTTTCCATTCTTGTGCAACATGCGGTTCGGCATTTTTCGGAAAACAAAACGTGGGTACGTTATTTTAGCTCCTGTTGAGTTATAAACTAATAAAAGATTAAGGCTTATTTGGAATGATTTTGTCGTTATTATCTCTACTTTATCTTTTCTTATCTTTTTTTTTTCTTCAATGTTATGTAATTCAACATGGAAGTAAGATCATAATCGCCGAAAGACAGGAGTACGTACTACGTACACATGTAGGTTCCAGCATCAATTAAACTTACCTCGAACAAATCATGGCACCGTCCAATGACGTCCACTTAAACTTTAACCTTTGGCCCGTAAGTGCGTAAGAGCATAAACGATTATAATGGTCCACACGCCTCGTCAAACCACCTTTGCACTAGTAATTCTTTAACCCCGAAGGTAATGTCGATATCAAAAACTGATTTATTCCAGTGTATAACATGTTAGTATCTGCGCATCTGCTCTCAGCACTCGGGCACCAGTGCGGAAAGTTCGTCAGCACTGGAGTTCCAGTGCTGAATGGCCGTCAGCACTCGTTTTCCAGTGCTCAATGTCGCCCGAGCACTCGGGTTCCAGTGCTGACGCCAGCTTTTCCAGTGCTGAGAGCGCATCAGCACTGGAAGTCCAGTGCTGACGGCCATTCAGCACTGGACTTCCAGTGCGGAAGCCACTTTCCGCACTGGAACCGAGTGCTGAAAAAGGAGAGCGTGGTTTTCGTAGTTTTGCCGCATTTACGTATACACACAACGAACCCTGCAAACTTTGAGAGAGGAGTCAAAAAAGCGCCGTGGCGCAATCCGGCCCCTGGTCCCTTGATCAACTTATTCGATGATTGAAAAAAAACGAACATACAAAATATGTCTGTAAATAAAACAGCATGACCTCCTGACGAAAAAAAGACATTGCTGCTGTGCTACTAGGTAGATAAAACACACGTTACGTGGTGATTTGATTGGAAAGGAACTGCTTCATTAAAGATTGGTCTATGCGGAACGTTTCGCATTTATAAAACACCCACCTGTGGAAACACTTTTAAGTTAAAACTCGGACACTTCAGAATTTCAAGGGCTCATTAGAAGACGGCGTCTTCCTTTGACGTACTTGATATCGGAGGTTGCTGTCGCTTCTGGAGAATAGAAGAAGCAATCACAACTGTGGAGAGGGTAAATCGTGTGCGTCAAGACATTCTGAAGAGGGAAGGAAGCGCGTGCGCCTCGAGGATCGAGAGCACGCAATCAAGAAGAATCTACGACAACATTCACATTACAAGACGGCCTATTTGCTGGTACGACCGGCCCCAAAATACCGTCTAAGTTATAGGAAAGGAAGAAAGGAACCCAAACTGCCAACTTACGCACTAATCGACTAGAAAAAACTCCTGCATGTCAAAACCCTTTCAAAGAAATAGCATACTGCAGGGACAATCTCATCACCCTCAAAAAGACCATGAACAGTGATACTGTAGGTAGTTCTGACGGTGATACTGTAGGTAGTTCCTTCCTTATTTGACCGTTGAACAGACATCAGGAATATCTTGATGTATGTCTTGCACCAGGTGGCATTACCACTGCCTAATTAGGTCACCCAACCACACCAACCACATATAGCGCAAGTCAGCGGGGGATCAAACAAGCGATAAGGCTGTTTTTGATCTCAGTTTTCTCAATATTTTGTTCTTTAGGCTATATTCATTGGGTGGATTTTACAGTAAAAAACTGTCCAACAAGTCTGCTTGAATGGGTAACGTTATACCTCAAAGTGGTCGGCGTTACAGTATGAGAGAGACATTAAGATTTTCATTGGGGAAAGGGCCAGGAAATATTTCTGATTCGTCCCTGATATGTTTTATTGCAAACCGTGTTGCACATACCCCCCCCCCCCCGAGTTTATGTAAGTCGCGATACTTTTTGTAGACGTTTTCTATATTTGTTGGTGGGGAAGCAATTAGTACTTGCCTCTATATGAGGCTCCATGCGCTACCACTGCACTGCCCTGCTGTGTGCTGATACGACAATGAGGAATCTTGAATTCGTCGAATGAGCAACTAGCTTCTTTGTGCGGTTATGAGCTCCATTCAGAAACTAGCATACCTTGGGGACAAAAAAAATGAAGATACAATTAAGTGCCTATTGTTGTTATGGAGGAGGGGAGGGAAGGTCTGTTATTAAAATAGAGTCAGTCGGCAGCAGTCTTGCAGATTTATTAACCAAGTCCCTTTTAAGTCATGCTTGGCGTTCGCCAAATAACCATCTCTACACTCAGGCTGAAAAGAGTGTCTGTGGTAGATAAGGCCAAACCACTGCAACCGCATATGACGTGATCATTCAATACTGGGGTTTAAAATGCCAGCAATCATCCCCAAGACGAAAAGAAATCAGTCTCCCGTGGCCTCGTATGAGCTTATGTGCGCATAGCTTGAGAGGTTATAGCGTGCTCTAGCCAAAGCCCAACAGAATCCCATAGTACACCCATATGTTCGCTGTACCGCAGGTGCAATAATGTAACGCCCACACTTTGTTATATATTTGATGTACGTTCCTTTATGCACGCACAATGTATAATGAAGGCGTCATCTACAAAATAGCCTTGCAAAAGCATGATAGTAACTGGAAAAGAAGATGACTGTGAAGATTGAGTCATTTCGCAGAGTCCAGATTCGTTTGTATCTTGCAAGAAACATACGTCACACCCCAATCTCTCTGAAAATCACATATTTTGACGCAGATTCGCTGTTGTTTGAAATGTACAGCAGATACATGTGGGAATTGTCCTATAAAAAGGGGCTGTAAGATTTAGTAAAATATTTCCATTGCCCAGTATTGTACTTAACATTATGATACATATCAAACCTGTAAACATGTATGATTAATGCAGATCTTAACAAGATCATACATTCTGCTGTCCTCTCGAACACCACGGTCTCGTACATGTATGGGCTCTTTGCAAGGGAGTTTAAACAAGCATAGGGTTATTCTTTCAAAGCGTTTTTAGTCAACTTTTTTTAAAGTCCACGGCGGTCTTCCAAAAAGTATATTTTCGACATATTTCCGTCTTGATTTGATGACGTTGTCGAGTTACACTTCTACCCCCTGTGGTAATTCACATCTCTAGGCAGGTCACATTCTCACCTTGTTTCCCAGATGATCATGAGTCAGACTACATTTTACGGTGCAGTGCCTTGAGGCATGAACTTCAATAAAGCCCATATTAACATACACGGCATTATGGCAGGGACAACTGTAGTAACTACGGTAACAACTTGGGGTGCAAAACGTGTAGTGGCCTGGAGCTCTCATTATAATTACGACTGAGGTTTTCCCTTACCGTACAGCGACACCCATTCTCGGTATCCACAACGTAAACCCCGAAAATTTACTACGGAAGAGTGCACGGAATGTAAATGACGCTTATCCACAGTTTGATCTTATGGAACAGCTGCATGTCACGTTTGTGCCAAGACTTGGGCTGCACCCGGGCCTTCCAAGCAGTGGAGAGTTCAATTTTTGGTGCCATTGCATGCCACTTTGTTCCGATTTTCTCCCCTTTCCTTGACAATGTGAACTAAACCATTGTTTTCCTGGTCACTTTCTCAATCCTTCCTTCCTGCATTTATCTATGCTGTCCTTGGTACTGAAATGTTACGGTACAAATCTGAAAACTCACGTTTTAAACCGTTTATTCCGTTGCTATTCTTTCATCGTAGGCTGTTACTGTGACACGTTACAAAGAACGCTGTTAGAATTTTGATGGTGTTACTGGCGGGTGATTTGGTATTCAGTTTCTTTAACCTTCGTCAGACATTGTTATGACTAGTGCTACAAGAATCGAAAGGGGAGTGCGTGCGTAGTGACGTGCATGTATAATTAAGTATGTCCGTATGACGTGAATATGGTGCTACTTAAACGGTAATACCGGAAAACCGTGGGTGGTATGATATGGAAAACAATACCTTCACTTCTTTGTATGGAGAGAAAAAAAACACGGATCATGCATAACAACTACCTTCTTCGCAAGTAAGCACTTGCTACACTGCCACCAACTTGTTTTGGGTTTCTGTTTCTTTACCTTAAGCAGGGCTGTATCAAAAGACTAGACAATCCGGCCTGGCCTGGCTTGGCAGATATAAGGATGGCGAAAATTGCATCCTGTCCTAAGAAAACCGTTGAAACACAGCTCTGTAATCAATACTAACGCGATGATACCAAAATTGTCGGTGCTGTTTTATTTCTTATGACAAAGGAGACTCGTGCGTACAATGGTCGATTATCTCGATATCATTGACGTCAAAATCAAACGATTCTAGACTAAGCAACAATCTTGTGGCAATGAATCTGGAAAGGCACGTGGCCATGGGATGAATACATACCCATTCCTACTCCATGTTGTTCAAATCTGGCAAAAAGAAACTTCTTTGCTCTAGCTTGTACTTTTTTGTGGTGAATTAATCAGCGTCAAATTGCCGACACGACGTATGTGCAAAGAAAGACTAAATGTGTAAACATCACACTGTCAAGTATCAATACACTGTCAACTATCATTAACTTATTTTATAATTACAACAGCCAATACAGCTTGCACGTGGACTTTAACTTACCTATTTAATAAATTACTGTACAAATCAACTTACTGAACTTCGCACTAGTTTACACATCATGTTATATGCACAAAACGAACCAATTAAACACTTAAAACACAGAAAACATTCAAAACATTAATATGGTTTATAGATACGAACCGCTACAGTTAATTACATCAATACGTCAAGAAATGTAATAAAGATAAACATTTTGTTCTCTTTAGTGATTTTTGTGTATTTGCTTACAATCCCCGGGATCAAATACTAAGTCAAGACGGAGGCACTGGGACACTATATACATGCTTGATTTTCCCCCCAGTAATATTACACCATGTCCTTAACAGCATTGGCTGTTCTCCTGAACAGACGCTTGACGGCGTCTCTGAAGAACTTGTTTCTGTAGGCGTACAGGATGGGGTTTGGGAAGGCGGACAGGAGGAAGATGAGGCTTGTCATCCTCAGGGCCAACATGTCACCGGGCGCCGGCTCAGCTCGGGAGGACGACACCACGTAGGCCAGCACCATGGACGCCCACGTCAGGAAGAAGATCACAATGGCGAGCATCACCGTCTTGGCGGTCTTGATCTTGGCCTTGAAGTCCTTCAGCCGTGCATCGTAGCAGACGCTGGGCAGGATCTTGCGCGAGTGCGAGCGAGCTTCCTTGAAGATGAGGATGTAGGAGTAGGCGATGAGACCAATGGCTGGAAGGCTGCAGACGACAAAGGCGACGTCTGAGACGACAGCGCTGTTGGTGCAGACCAGGAGGCCGGTGTTCAGGCTGTAGGAGTTCCCCTGGAACAGCCCCACTACCGTCATGGTGAAGGTGTACAGGAGGGTGCACGCTATGGCTGGAGAGAAATAAACGTTAGTGTGTACACGTGTCATATCATATCATATCATATCATATCATATCATATCATATCATACCATATCCAAGAGGTATTCTGCAGACAAGAGCCAACGCTGGCCATATTCCACGCTTGTACTTTCTAGCGCAATTTAACGACATATTAGTACTTTGAATTTCCTTTTAAATCTGAAATAACACCACTGACTTCCCCTACAATAGTGATCAGATGATTTCCAAGCCTTACCGAGCGCAAATTGGGACAACTTTCCACCTAAGTTTACATCACAAAGGCCAATGCATTTTATTGAGTCCATTTCCTAAAGCTTTGTTATGCCATTTAAAACCCTTAACAGGACTGAGTCTTAGAGTTAATATCGTTTCTGTGGCCTACTGTAAAGAAAAACAACTTTTGACTCTAAAAACATTATGCAAATGAATGAGTCTTACAAAGGTGTATGTACCTGTGAGAACACTCCGCCCGGTGAAGCGGTTGCGGTACTCAGTAGGGTGGACGATGTAGTGATAACGGTCGAACGACAGGATTCCCAGAATGCACGGCGTGAAGGTGATGGAGACCATGAACAGGATACCCTGATGTGACAACAAAACAACAAACGTTTAGATATTTCGCCTTGTAAGACGGTTTGTATATGTCCATGTGATGTTCCAATTTTAGTTTCTTTATGAAAGGGAAAAGTAGATTTTTGATAAACAGAGAAATATTTCTTGTTTCATTCTTAAGCGTTCTGAGTACTTTAATTTGTGCAAAATAACTGAATAAACAATGTTTTCCCTGACAGACTCAATATACATAGCTGAAACAACCTACACATTCTGAGTTACACTTTAAAACGTCTGTGTTATTCGTAGACTTATGTTATATATATATATATATATGCGGTAGCTTGTGCCGTAGATAGGTAACCACAGGTTGTATGATAATCTACAATCAACACACAAAAGTATAACTCACAACCTAACAGTAATTCAGCACCAAGGACGGACACCGACTGCTTTCCTCCCACACAACACGAAGCGTTAATCACATAAACGCCCTGCGATGCCTTGACGTCAGATTAATTGAACTCTCCTGAAGGCATGTTTGGTACGCAGTGGGTTTCATATTGAAGATTTATGGTAAATTGCCCTTTTACTCCATGGGTTTCTACTGTAATTGCACCCCATGGAATGTAATTTAACCCAAAGGGCACAGAATAATGTCCAAATTCGTCACTGCGTACAACTGCGTCCCTGTAGCTTCTCCGTTATCAAAAGCATGAATATCTCACTAAACGAGTTATTATCGTCTGCACTCTCGTGAGGTTAATACTCCTATAGCTTATACGGGTATTGACCTTTTAGTCATGTCGTGGTATAGCCATTTATGGTAATACTAGCTCGCTGGCAGGATAATTTCTTTTTAAAAAATCGTCTTCTTACTGAGAAAAGTCCACGCTAAAGCTCTTTTCCCATTTTTCCTCCAAGAATAACGTCTCCGGCGTCTTCTTTCGCCATCTCGTGTGAGTGGTTTGCCTTCTTGAAAGGTTTCGACCCTACGACGTAATCCATATGGATCAATTTCTCACTGAAAGAAAATGGAGCGGCTAGCTCGTAAGCGCGCCTTGCCGTCTGTAAATAAGGCATTCGCGGTGTCTAAATTAGCTTTGAACGGCGTCTTGACTTGGAAAATTATGTTCCTCTGTACGCTCGCCCTCCACACAAGTGTTAAATCGTATTCCTGAATACATGAAATGATATCATGATACCGGTGTATCTGCGTATCACAGACTTTCAGATCACAACAGCAAAGCAAGAATTCCTTTGTACTAAACATAATTTCCGGTACGCATATTAGATTTCCTGTTTCCTGGGAAAAATGTACAAAAAAAAGCAACTGTTGCCCGCTCCTTCCTGGAAATTGCCAGAGGCCTAGCCTTTCAGAGAAACTCTTGAGACTTCATCGCTTTTCACTGGTTTCACCCACACAGAGAACCCGCATTTTCACCCGCATCTCAAAATGATTGGGAGCGAACTGTTCCGACCTAGAGCATTACCCTGACTCGGCAATTACAGTTTTTACAGCGGTCGCCGTCGGGAGTAACTTCCTTGCAGTGAACTATTACATTACCTCCAGCTTTGTACAGACGGTACTTCATGTATCATCACCTTGAAACGCCAGCTTCTGGCAGAAACAGTATTTTGTATATAAGACAGCAGTGACCGGCAGCAGCACAGCCCAAGGTGCTGATCTACATTTTGTACAGTTTCCCCAAAAATTTGTAACGTTATACTTTGCACTTTGTCTTTTTTTTCTTTGTACGTTGGGTCTAATTGCGTACATTCTAAATTTGGTCTAACCAGTAACGTGCAGGGAAGGCACCGTAAATAACATGTCCCCCACCCACAAGCTACTTTGTACTACAATACTTCGTGCCTGCTCAAACTGATGAGACACTTCTGGTCTGTTGTTAATGTTACTGTGACACCTTGCACGGATGGATCTGAACCATTAAAAGTGTTTGTGAAGTGAATGACCTCCACCGCCTCCCTAAATGTATCAAAGTCACGACCTGTTCGCCATATCTTCTATTTTTACACCAACAGTAACTGCGAATCGTGCGCTCAAAGAGCAGATACAGGTGCACATTCGTCTTACAATTACCTGTGTCAGTCCTTATTAGCTGCTTTGAGGTCGGCACAGGTGCAACGTGCTTGTGTTAACCATTTTCTACTTTATATTCAAGATTAAACAGGAGTGTTTCTTCCGCCGCAGTGATAGAGGTAGGACACATTGCGTCTTCTGTTGTTCTTTCATGAATTCTAAAATTCCTACTTGTTTATCGCTGTCCGGTAGATATAAGACACTGAGATACTCATCATCATCATCATCATCAATCATCCTCCGAAGAGGTGGAGCATACAAAGTTTGATCGCCAGAACTGCTTGTCCTTCATTGCTGATACTCATGTCATGGTGGAAATGAAGAATTCTTATCAGAGTACCACAGAGGACGAAGCAAATGTTAACTTATCGCGTAGCAGAACTACATCTCACCATCCACCATAGACTATTACTGGTCACCACGCACTGGCCAGCCTGATAGCGTAGCGTCCATTCATTATGAAGCTAGCCGGGAGCTGATTGTATATCAATTCTGATTGTACTCGGTTTCTTGTCAGACTCCCTCCCCCTTTACGTTACAAGAAACCGGGTACAATCAGAACAGATATACAATCAGAAAACAGCACATATCAAGTAAGCCTGCTAAGAAAACTAATGAAGCCTCCCGATTGAGTTGGATCCGGACGCAATAACAATTACGTGGTTACAGATTGATTTAACAGACCAATCGCCATGTTAACTGTACCGACCAATCGTTCACTGTGTAGACGAAATGGGAGGAAGCAAACGGATTGCAGTTTGGAAACAATTTTGTTATTTCATTTCAAAATTACAAAAAAATGTCACCCCTAACAATCTCTTTAAGTAGAGGATATTTTTTTGTATTTTCGCCTAAAAGATCAAATTACCATTAACAATTATCGAATTTTCAAAATGTCCAATCTAATAGATTCTAGACTGATCTGCCATTGGCCTAGCTAGGGAAGATGTTATATTGGATATTCAATAAATTTGATATCTGAATGTATCTGTCTTAAGGAAACTATACGCGATGGCTTAGTGCCATTTTGTTGCAACGTGGATGGTGACCAATGCAGTCTTTACCTCTGAGTAATATGCCGAACCCAGGCACATCAGCTCGTGTATGTACGCTAATTACAACACCGAATAGCACCCCCGAGTGTCCCCTAAAATACTTATCAACATGGATGGCAGAACATCGTTACTAGGTTCACCTTCTTATGTAGGGAAGCTTGCTGTTTCGGTCAGACGTTTCTACCGCAGTCAGTACCGTTTCATACGCCTGGACTTAGGTCAGCGGTACTTCTCTTCTGCTGGGGTTTGTCTGATTTCTGACAAGACCTGTAAAACGGGTTCTTTTTTTTTACAAATCATTCCTACAGAATGAATACATGCATTTTATTTTCACATGGCTTCGATGCAGAAATTCACTCCTACCTGTAGGACGCACGCCGCCTCGGTCATGTGAGCCTCCGCCACCGTGAGCAGCACCGCCGCCTGGGGTGCCATGACCAACACCTGTAGCATCTGCCCGCCCGACAGGGCGCACAGCAGGTAGTTGGTCGGCTGCCTTAGGTCCTCGATACACAGGACCACGGCTAGAACCGTCAGGTTGGACCCGACGCTTGCGACGAGTATGGATACTATCCAGGTGGTTTGAAAGGCCTGGGACGCCCCTGACAAGTCCGGCGGCAGCATTCCCGATAGGTTGATGTCTCCCGGAGTCGCTACCATCGCCTGTCTGCCTCCTGGCTGATGCTGTGAGCGTGCGGAGTTTCCCCGTGTTCACTTATATTGCTCAGGAAGTAGGCGGGACTTTCCCGGCGTGCAAACGGGAGGTGGAGATTACTGAAGTATTTCGGTTCGCGCAGGTGCGTCTTCGGTACATGCTTATAACATAAAAGTTGTCGATAATCTTTTCTGAATATGAAATTATGCCAGCTGCTTTCTAAAACAATGTGTTTACATCGGATAGTTGGAGGTATGTCTTTGCGCACGAAAAAAGTGTCAAAGATGTTTTGGGCAAAATTGCGATTTGAAATTGCAAATTCCCATACCAAAGCGTATCAAATTGTTCTGATATATTTAACATTTTGGCAATAAACAGTCAGAAATTTCACTTTGACATTAACCTCCATGGCAGGCTCAGCGGCCGACGTTTTAACATTGCTGGTTTCTGTTTTTCTGGTGACGTGCTACAGTACAGGGGCTAGAGGACTATCCATTTCAGCACCAAGGACATTACCCGCGGACTTCTGCTCTGCTGGCTTCCGTTTTCTACAACAGTAAGTTGCATAGAAAAGCCAATGTTAAAACACCGGCTGCAGAGCCCACTATGGACTCTAAATTCAACACTGACTTGTTAAGAGAATAAGCCGGCCGGTGCACTCTAGCCGCTAAAGCCAAACGGTCCCTTTGAAATTTATCAAGCGTAACCAGTGCAGCACAAATGTCGATCCCGGATAAAGGCTCGAACAAACGCTGTCTTTGTAAGACCACAAATGCAAGTTACCACAGTTGTCTGATTCATAACAACATGGAAATACCTTCTCGTAACTTCCTTTGATATTTTAGAGGTTGAAAAGTTAGAAAAACAGCACATTTTCTATTTTGTATTTGTATTTCTTGAAAACGTGACGGTACATTATCCAGTATCAGATAGTCATTCGGGGCTCTTATAGCGGCTATTCACGGAGACCTTGAGAATTTCATTTGCTTCATCACAAGTACACACTCATATAAGTGCCAAGCTTTATGGGATAACATCATGTCATTACTACATGCACTAGTCCCCCACTACATGTCACGACAGCCGACACAGAAGTGGCCAAGGAAACCTCCCATTCGAATTAATTCCCAAATCAACCACTAGTGCACTCAGTACAACTGGCTGCGTGCCCAAATCATACATGCCAGCGGAGAGTTTTACGGGGAAAGTGGCTGAATGCACCTTGGTCCCGGGTGTACTGTTAGCTTCAACTTGCGGGATGTGTGGTGTGTTCTGAGGGGATGCCTGTGAGTGCTGTGTCGGGTTGGAGGGTGTATAACATGAGCTTGTAAACGTTTTGTCTTTGATTTTGAAATCAGCTCTCTGAAAGGTTATCGAGTTTCTGTTTTCCCCTATCATACCCTTGAATTCCACCACGATGAAGTCTGATCTCCTTCCTGGCAAAAATAATTCCTTTAGGGTCTCCATCCTGATTCCTGTACATGTGATTAGATTCGGGCGAAAGTTTCAGTGATAACCATGGCAGAAATTACGTTTCCGACGCCAGAAATTGAATATAAACTAGAAGTAACGTCCTTGGTTCACCACACTCCCGATACATTTGTCCTGTTTTTAGATCACTTACTAAGTCGCTCAAGGCAAAGACACTCGCGGCAAATACTTGCTCGTAACATTGAATTTACAGCAATCTTGGCATTGGCATGCCACCAACACGTTTACTGGCCAGCGGAAGACACACTAGATCTAGCCACAAACTGAACACGATCTCTGCCAGGACTGAACGCTTTAAAAACAGTGCAATACCTTATATCGTGAGACTACTGAACTCTTAGTGATACACGGGTGTAGTCCATTGTTTCTATATACTTGCTTATTTTGTCATAGTATTTACTTGTACATGTACAGCATTTTAAAGTCTTTGAACGATGATTTTAATAATGACGAATGATTTTAATGGTAATTGTAATCTTAAAATTGTAGTGTATTGTAAAACGTTTGTGAAAGTCAGCAATTCAGGACCCAATTGTTAGGGTCCTGCTAATCTGTACTGAGCACCAAATAAACCATTATTATAATCTGACGTCAACAAACAGTTACAAACTCCCCTACAAAAATAGTGGTCTCTTCCACTGATAAGTCAAAGGTGAAGCACCACATGTGCATGTGTGTACATGGCTTCATGTGTTTTCTACCGATTTTGTGTTTTTAAACCCGTATTAATTGCTGGTCTTGAAGAGCTACAGTACACATAAGTTTTCAGAGCACCATTTATTCTGTTGAACGGCAGAGAGCGAGGTGAATATGCCCGGAGCGAGCCAGATTTTCGTGGGTTTCCGTGCGCTGGGTTACTACTCCAACCACATTCCGCTACAAGTCCGCTATCATCAGAAACACCAGGAACACTATGTCATCACGTGTGTGGGGAAGGCTTTCCACACGTATAATGTAAGTCTACAAGAAGTCAGACATCAGTGTTTATATCGTTGGTGTTGTTAGGATATAGACAGTAGGTCAGGCCAAGGAGGTTAGCCTCCTTGGTCAGGCCGGTACAAAATTATGAGGTTGTATGTTAGATGGGGGAGGGGGGCGTTGTGAAGTTTATAAATTTTACCTCCTAGTAACAGTTACTAGCTGTGAAGTGTGTTTTGTGACGTATTATGCAACCTTCTAGCTATTAAGTTTTTCAGTAACTAATGCAAGAATTTCATTGATCTTGCCCACAACTGACAAAAAAAAAACAATAGGAGGAGGCCAAACTTAAAGCTGCGATTGAGAGATTAATTAACAATCAAAGTGTGATGTAAATTTACAGAAATCTAACATAAGTATTGAAAAATGTTTTTGAGTACTCCAGTGAGTATTGGAAGGGCAGATTTTAATTGTTGATTGCATGCCAGCTTGATGAAAACCAGGCATTGCATTATACATGTATAATTGTATGTTATATATTGTATTGATGTAAGCCTGCGTTTAGTTTTAATCATGACATTTCTTTATCCAATCAGTGTTCTAAGCTGGGTATAGTGAGTGTGAGTGACTCCCACCCTGACAGCATCACCTGTATGGCTGTGGACGCTTATCTGGTCTTCACAGGCTGCAGGAACGTCATCAGAGCATTTGAAAGGGGCAGACAGGTAAAACTTATGTAGCAGATGGTCACAAGTTCTCTGTACTTTACTGTTCTACAAACTTACGACTGTCGTAGAACTATTGGATTAACGGACGGGTTTGGCTGTTTGTCAGCCAGTCCCGCTTCAAAGTTTTGAAGAAAGTCAGTTGTGCTTTTAAAAGTCATCTATCAGTGTGGACGTGTTTCCCTTTGAGTCCTTCTCCTTTCTTCTAACACTAATAAAAGGGCTAAATTGTTTAGCCTGTGTCTCTAGCTGTCAGGGGCTGATGGCATTTTTCATTAAGATGCATTTCTTTCTTTGCAGATTGCTGTTTTCCATCTTTGTGTAGATGTATTAGATTTTTTAAATGACGTGATAGGAAATTCCTCATATAGCCACTTCTATAGGAAGAATTTTATGTTCAGTTATTGCCTTCATGGTTGCCATGGTGTACGGGGTAAATACTACATGCAAGTAAGCTGTAATGCAAAATTTTTTACAATGTCGCTTTTTTTTACACTGTGCACTTAGTTAATGGCAACCACGAAGATAATTATCATACATAAAATTCTTCCCATAGAAGTGGCCATATGAGGAATTTCTCATACATATAATTCTATTGCCATCAAAGAGTGACTTAATCCTTTTCTTTCATGTTTGCCTGTCCTTACATGTAAGGTTTTCCCTATCCAGTCTGGAATGGCAGTTATGTAGTAACATGTAGTGGTTCTTTGAGGTTCAGCCCAGTGGCTGGAATTGGTCTTTGAAATACTGATTGGGACAGATGAAGTGATGATAGTTTTTGACAAAGCAGTACAACTTTATATTTTATGCCAAACTGTAAATGTTGTTACAGTATGTGCTAGTGTAAGGAATATGATATTTAAGACTTTCAATATCTTTTAGATATAAAAGGTTTCTATGAAGGACAAATGCAAAAGCTGATATTTCATGCTTTTAATATCAGTACTGGTAATCACTATATACAGTGTTTAAGGGATTCAGAATTTGTCAGCATCAACATCTTTGTAGTGAGCTTCTTACATGTATATACCAACAGGGGTCGAAATAGATTTTGGGGCCAACTTGCACTGGTGCAGATGAAAAAAAAAATACTTGCACCAGAAGAAAAATAGTTGCACCCCCCCAAAATAAAACGAACACAACCAAAAGTACATGTAGTAACTTTAATAAAAACTTCATGGATTCTGGTTTTGTTCCCTTTCCAGTTTTTTATTGGGTATTTCTACAGGTAGTAACAGCGTATAAAGCAAACTTGCACAGCGGTGCATACCGGCAAAAAATTAGTTGCACGACACCAAATTTACTTGCACACAGAGGGGTATTTCGACCCCTGACCAACCTGGATAAGTTGACAGTTTAGGTAAGCCCTTCTTTTCAAGTACAGTATTTTGGTGAGACCTCAGGGTGGAACCAATCTAGATAGTATTGTTATGATTGTTTACAACATTCTGTTTGTGTTGTTTAGGTGAAACACACCTATGAAGGTCATCAGAAGGATGTTCACCTTTTGCTACCATTCAGTAATCACCTGATCAGTGTGGATGTGGACAGTGTAGTCAAGATATGGGACATTCAGTCAGAAGGTACTAGCTAGGGACTAGTTGTTTTTTTTTACATTCAAACAAGTTTCAAGTATTAATGAGTTACTAAATACATCACAATATTCCTCTGTCTTCTGTGTTGTTATACCAGGGTTTTTGATGTTAAAAGTTAGGATTTCTACAGATTTATTTATGTAACATCAAAATCTTCCATGTCACAGAGTTATATCTGGAGATGACATTTGACAACAGGACATTTGCGATCTCTGCCATGATGCACCCCAGCACCTACCTCAATAAAATCCTCCTGGGCAGCAGACAGGGAAGCATGCAGCTATGGAACATCAGGACCAAGTACATTATCACACCCCTTTCTACGTTTTCTTATAACTTCTGATATTTTTGTAAAATAATGTTTGCAGTGTAAGTAAACTGTTTTTTCCCTCAAACATCTTTCCCATTGATTAAACACCAGTTATTTGATATTCTGTTTGGCTAAGGTTGAAAATTAGTAAATGTGTTTTCTGACACATCCTTTGATAACTTTGCAGATTGACAACTGTACAACATGCACACAGTTAAATCCATTTGCTTGTGGTTTGTCCTCACAGTAAGTTGCTGCACACCTTTGATGGTTTGGGATCACCAGTCACTGTTATAGAACAGGTAGGGATTGCAACAGTTGGGAACAAAAGTAGATCTTTAATGAATGTGTATTTTCACTGATTGTGTGCTTTCATACAAACAATGAAATGGTTGTACAAGCTAAATATTCACCATATGAAAGTCAAAGTAAACTTTTAATAGACAGAGTATTTTCCTTCAAAGAACATGTTATGAAGGAAATGTGAAGTAAAAACTGTGTCTACTGCAGGCCCCTGCTGTGGATGTTGTTGCTGTGGGAACAGAGAGTGGGCAGATTGTGGTCCACAACATCAAGTTTGATGAGACGGTCATGAAGCTGTATCAGGACTGGGGACCAATCACAGCCATCGGATTCAGAACTGGTGGGCCAGGCACAAACTACATAACTACTGTCACATTTATCAGAAGAGTTTGCAATTTGTCCGCTGTTGATTAAGACTTAAGTCCAAAATCTTATAAAGGCTTGTCTGTACATGTATGATTAGCTCAAACAAGTTTTGGAGACACATGCTTTACTTGTTATACATATAGCATTTGTTATATGTTGTACACCAGATGGCCCCCCAGTGATGGCTACAGGAAGTACTGTTGGCCACATTGCATTGTGGGATCTCGAGGAGAGGCGGCTACTGGCCCAGATGAGAGAGGCTCATGGGACGGCTGTGACAGGGCTGAAGTTCCTGCCGTCAGAACCAATGATGATCACATCAGCTGCCGATAACTCAATCAAGGTGTGATGGACAAAATAGGAAGATTCCAAAAAATACATGTGGAATGTCGTAAACAAAATCAGTATTGTATGGTGTGTGGATAGTTGAACTTGATTCCAAAATACCTGAAATACATGTACCAAATAGACCTACTGTTACTTGATGATTCCACATGTGTTTTTGCTGCCTTCTGAGGTGGACTGTGTGGCTGAACACATTATTTGTAAAAGTTTTGTTAGAAAATTGTTACAAGTGGAACCAAAGTTTTCTCTTTTTTTCCTCATCTCAGGAGTGGGTTCTGGACCAGTCTGATGGGAGTGGCAGGCTGCTCAGGATGAGGTGTGGCCACAGGGCCCCGCCCAACAGGATACGTTTCCATGACAACAACGGGCAGAACATCCTCAGTGCAGGTACATTGTCACAATGGCTGATTGTACCATGTAGATTGATAATTTTTAAAACAAATATCTGTACATTAAAAAAATAAAAGAAATGGTCAACTGCCTGTTTTTGTAGCCATTTCACAAGAAGATATTCTGGTACTGTTGCATTTCCTGGTGTTCTGAAGTCACACATAAGTGTGTATTTTTGCCCTGTCAGGTCAGGACAGCACCCTCCAGTCCTTCTCTACTGTACATGACAGACACAACAAGAACTTGGGACAAGGTAGGTCATCAGAGAATTGGATATAGGGACAGCAAGATGCTCCTTTTGTACTGTTGCTGTTTTTTTTAGAAGCTTCATGAGTATTTATTAGATGTACTAATTTTTTTATTTCATAGTGTTATTCAGATGTTAGGCCACCATGTATCATTGATTGAGTAGTATAATGATTATCATCAAAAACCATACATGCATTTGTCTATAAATGTAGGTACTGGTGGTGAAAGGTTCTTAATTATGTTTATTATCCTCTTATAACTGCTCAATCTTGAGCTGTGTGTAGTCATATTTTCCAGTATCCCAGCAGATAGACCCATGATAGTATTCATTATGAATTCTTAAACTTTATGAATTGTTTTCCAGCCTCCATGAACAGACAGCAGGCTAAGAAGAAGGGTATAAAGAATGATGAACACAAACTCCCTTCAATCACAGACTTTGCCTCAGGTGTGCTACTATGATAAATCAATTATCCTAAAGAAACTTAGATATGGAATTAAAAACTTTCTATGGGAATACTTGTATACTATTGTCTTGACCATGTTTTGAGTTTAACTTACCGGTATACTGATTACACTATCAGCATTGAGGAGCTAAATTTTAGTGTACAAAATAGTTATGATCATAATTATGATGAAATAAAAAAACACTTTAAACAAATGTATGTCTCTGGCTGCCCAGCTGGAGAAGTTCATAATATTAAAGCAAGACTGTGTTTGAAATTACCTCAAATCCACAAAAACATGTTTCGTGTTTTATTCACCCTCTGTGTCTTTCTCAGAGACGACCAGACAGAGTGACTGGGACTCCATCGTGTGCTGCCACAGGGGTCACAAGGTCGCCACCACATGGAACTACCAAAAGTGCTCCATGGGAAAACATAAGCTGGAGCACGACAGGTGGAAAACACAGAGTGACATGGGAGTAGAGGCACAGGTGAGATGAATGATTGTCTTATGCAGAGTGCATTTAGAATGATGTTTGTCTCTTGTATCCTGGCAAAATCAAGAATACACTTGGACCAAGGAGGGATCCTTGGGGAGAGATTCTTACACTGATGCTGTTGGTTTCTATTTAAAAAATAAAACACCTGTTCAATGATTGGGAGACTGCACTTTTTTTATTAACAATACCTATGAATAAAACAGAATAATCTATTTCAATGTCTCCCTAGGCAGTGACTATCACATCCTGTGGTAATTTCTGTGTGATCGCACAGAGCTCAGGTCATGTAGATGTTTACAACATACAGTCTGGAATCTACAGAGGATCATATGGGGACCTGAAAGGTACTAAAGCTGTTTAAACAAAAGTTACCTCTGCATGTAACTAAAGCACTTCATTAGAAGGAAATATGTTACTTTCAATACTGTGAGAAAAATATAAATTTTTATTTTGTAGATGTAGATCTGTGACGAATTGTAGTGAGTGACTTTTGGAGTGCTCCTGTATTTCATTGTTTCATCTACATTTTGCAGCACACAATGCCTCAGTCAGGGGAGTGGCAGTAGATGGACTGAACCAAGTGACTGTCACGGGGGCTGCAGACTGCTTGTTAAAGTTCTGGAAGTTCAAATCTAAGCAGCTCCTCCACACACTGGAACTGGACTCACCTGTGGCTCAGATGGTTCTACATAGGGAAAGGTAGATTGTTTTATGATATACTTCTACAGTACCTTTCCTCATACTAGTAAGTGAAACATTGCAATAAGAATGTCCCTTGTCCCTATGAATGATAACTGCAAAGGACTACCAAGATGAATGATAACGGT
Source organism: Branchiostoma floridae x Branchiostoma japonicum (assembly GCA_013266295.2). Taxonomy (NCBI): domain Eukaryota; kingdom Metazoa; phylum Chordata; class Leptocardii; order Amphioxiformes; family Branchiostomatidae; genus Branchiostoma; species Branchiostoma floridae x Branchiostoma japonicum. Next base: position 9,868,366 of record CM023827.1, on the reverse strand, counting down.
ACAGATCATCATAACATTGATTGCAAATTACAAGGGGTTGATATACTGTCTGCTTTTCTTTGTTATATGGCTTTCATATCTACTCTTAAGTTATACAAAAGATGCATGTGTTGTGTTTGTTTTGTGTTTATCCCAGCAACATGCTTGCTGTGGCGTGTGACGACTTCTCCGTTGTTGTTGTGGACATGGAGACCAGGAGGGTGGTGAGGAGGTTTTCAGGACACCGGAACAGGATCACAGACATGGTAAAAATTTAAGATGGTACTACATGTACATATAACTGTTACCTGGAACAGTTTCAAAACATTGTTGACGGACTGGTTTAAGAAAATAAGGGGTGAAGGTAAAATTGTGTTGTGTAGGTAATTTTGAATGTTACATGGTGCAGGTATGCAAAGTCTTTGATCCCTGATATACAACACGTAAGTCTACCCTGCTTTCCTTTCCTTTTCAGACCTTTAGTCCAGATGCCAGGTGGTTGGTGACATCATCTATGGACTGTACAGTCAGGACGTGGGACTTGCCAACAGGGAGGTCAGTTTGTTTTCTCTACTGGATGTATCTTGCCTTTTCATATTCTAACTAAGGATGTGATGTAAAAATGCCTGTAAGTTGACATGTTCTCCACCTGCCCCCCTCCCCAGCCTGTTGGACTGTTTCCTACTGGATGCAGCCTGCACCAGTCTGACCATGTCTCCCACTGGAGACTTCCTGGCCACAGCACATGTGGATGACGTTGGCATCTACCTGTGGTTAGTACTGTTGCAAACCTTACTTGGTTTATGTTCAGTGTAGTTTAGAAATTTAACCTCCATGCTATTGTAGTCACAAGTGCACTGTAGTTTGTGTACACTTAAAAATTAATGCCACACATTTCCCTTGACAAAAGTCTATGTTACATACATTGTAGCCCAACTACTGACAGTCTATTTTCTCTTGGCATGGTGACTAAATTTATGGACTGAAGATAGAAAGAGGTCTGTTGAAAACATGAGCAGCAAATGTCATGTGACATATTTTCAAGCCTTGCAAGTTTGTCACTTAAAAAACTCAATGCTTACAGGCATATCAAAAATCTATTTCAGTATGTTGCTCCATCTTTCCCACAGGTCCAACACCACCCTATACAGCCACGTGTCTCTCAGGCCACTGCCCTCAACATACCAACCACTGACCATTGTTATGCCAGGCACACGTGCCCTGTCTGATGGTCAGTTACAACACTTGTTGCACATTGTTGGTTTATTGTAGAGAAAACATATTTTAAAAGTGATTACACAAATGTTAACAAAATAGGAATATGACAGGACCAATTGCCATATATTGTTTGACGTGGCCAACTTCTCCATTTTTATTCAACAATTTTACTGAAAGGTCCACTATGAAGAAAATATTTGACATGCAAAGATTAGAGCATTTTAACCTCCTTGATTAGAGTAGGCATACTGCTTAATTTTCTTTATGTTAACATAATTGCTCTTGTATCATCATAAATATAGCAAGTATCTCATACTGTTACCTTGCTTACATTAATGAATTCAACAAATTCACTAAATGCCATGCCTTACATTTAGTGGTTTTGTGTTTGTAGATGAAGAAGAGGAGGATATTGCAGAACCAGAGTCAGCCAATGAGATCCTAGCCTTCAAGTCACCTGACCAGATCTCAGCAGAACTGATCACTCTGTCCCTGCTGCCAGACTCCAGGTGGAAAAGCTTGACTAACCTGGAACTCATCAAGGTTTGATACTCATGTCATACACATCTATGGACTAATATCTTTGTACTATGATTAACCATAAGCTTACAAATGTAAGTAGAAATGTTTTTTTATTAACTAAGCTCATGCAAAAGACAAAAAAAATTATCCATTGAGCTGTTATCCTCATGTACATTTTTCTTAAAAGCAATAGTAAGCAGTGTAGTATGATGTACAATTTTGAAATGTGTATCTTAGCATATCTGCTTTCACTTTACTGTACTTGAGGGATGATTGAGAGTTGCTGAGGAATGCTGTCTGCTAACCTGACCACCTTTTTTCCCACACAACTACAGAAGCGGAACAAACCCAAGGAACCCCCAAAGGTCCCCAAGTCTGCTCCGTTCTTCCTACCCACGATTCCTGGACTGGAGATCAAGTTTGCACCAGAGGATGAGGTGCCAAAAGAAGAGGTACGGACAAATTTACCTCAAACTACCAGCAAATCTTACTTACATGGAAATAACATGTTTAGGTCTAAGAGGGAGGTGTCCATAGCACGATCTCTACTGTCGTAGACTTGTCAGTGTCCTGATTTGCATCCCTATGATCATTCACTAGTAATACTGGCAACAGGTATTGAGAACTTTTGAGTAAACAAAAAATGTTCAGTGATCCTAATTCTACTTTTTTTAGAGGTTAAGTACTTTTGTGCATTTTTTCTTCCTTTTTTGTAGCCATCTTCAAAGATCATCAACCTAAGCAGTCTCCAACCCCAGTCTGAGTTCCAGAGGCTGCTACAGGAGTGTATGGAGAAACCTGATTGTGAGTATTGACTACTATTATGTAAGGCAAAGGCATGCAAACAGCCAAGTGTTTCAATACAGTTTACTCAGAATATTGCTGATGCCTTTCGAATGTTTATGGATTGTAAAAATTTCCATCTTGGCTGAATGAATGCTATATCTATTGATCCTGTTTGCTACATTCTAAAAGCAATCCATTATTGATGAGTATTTTTGAAGTTTTATGATATGAACATAAACAGAATTTGCTGTTGTTTTTACCATAGATGATGCGGTTAGAAACAGGTTACGAGACCTTGGCCCATCAGCTGTAGATATGGAAATACGATCTCTGACTCCAGAGGGTGGGGGGAGCATGGCCCTTATGGAAGAATTCCTCAAGTTCCTCCATCATGTCTTCACAACAAGGCAGGACTTTGAACTCGCACAGGCATGGACAGGGCTGTTCCTCAAAGTAAGGCTTTCTTACTTATTAAGGTTTCTTAAAGCTGTAGAAGCTAGTATGTTTCCAAGTTCTTTCTTATACTTTGATAACAACAGCGTGGTATGAAGCCATATGCTATGGTTGTACAAATGTAGTTAACTAGTTGTTGCAGACAATGCAAAATTAGAGCTTTCCCCTACTTATATCATACATGTACCTGTAAAAAAATCCTTCATTACCATTGTTACCATATGCTGCATTACAGATTACTTACCCACAAAAAAGTAGATTGCATGCAAAGTGAGTGACAAGGTTGCTGTCAATGATCAACCAGGTGTCACGCTTTGAAAGTAACTAACCTTGTAGCCTTGAAACAGAAGGCCCTTAAAGATGTTCTTGAATGTTCTTCCAGGTACACGGCAGTGTCATCACCACAGAAGCACAGCTACAGCAGCAAGCACAGCAGCTGTTAACCACCCAGGAGGCAACATGGCAACACTTGCAGCAGAAATTCAACCAAAGCATTTGCCTCATCAACTATCTAAAGAGTGCTACTCTATAGGAACTTGCTGTCAACCTGTAAAAGGCATTCCATGGACAGTTTTATTTGAAGTAATGGTCTTGTTAATGCTCTGTAATATTTGTTTTATGCTCAGCCCTTTGGAAAGCATCCTTGTGTATCCTTAATTTTTACACAAGAATAAACCATGGAATCACTAATAACTCACCATCTGTATTCTTGTTAAATGTAACAGTCTATCACTTGTTGATCCTAGATTTTTTATAGTGTTTGAATATAGTTTGTGCTATACAACTTATGTAATAAGAATATATGTAACACCATTGACAAGGAAATAAATTTACAACCTCATCGGAAGGGAATGTACATCGCTTTATTATGCATTTTCACAATCACCTTTATTTTTAGTGTTACTAGATAGTTTCCCTCTACTTCATCATGATAGTTTAGTTGCCTTTGTATTGTAGATATGCAAGTAAATCTATTAGTCATTACCACAGATTGTTTGGTGCTGTGAGCTTTCGGGCATTATTTCACATAAAAGGACAAACTGTAAAAAATAGTTGCATGGACAGTAAGAATATGTAGCAACATTCTAATTGCAATATCCCCCAGAATGTTACTGGACAACTGAACTTGTCATACCAAAAAAGGAGTTATTACTTTCAACCAATCAAATCGCAGACTCTCTACTATTTCAAATTTTCACCATCTACCCAACAAGACAATTCTTACAGACTTTCTAGTAAAACTAGTACATGTAGCACGATTACATGACACTAACTGGGATATACATATATGTGATAGATATTGATTTTCAAATGTGCTGCTATCTTCAGCATGTTCTATTCTTGTCACGAATGAGAGGCTATGTTTCTTAACGCTGCAGCCCTTCCTGCTTCAAATGAAGAAGGATGGATCTCATGCGCCCTGTGTCCTTGTTGCTCTTAGAACTCTTGGGGTTGAAGTCGCACATGCGCGCCACACGTTCCCACTCCTGGCCGGGGTTTGACTCCGCAACTTCCTCTCGGAATGCTTCTTCTGCTGACCTGAATTCCAGAAGAAATTACACTCATCAGCTTTCATCTTCCTTTAGGTGGAAAGTTATGAACAGACAGACAAGACCTAAACAGATAACACATAGATTATGACAGAAGAAAAATGTATGGCTTTGGCTTAAACAAGTAAAACAATGTGAAGACATGCTGAAAGAAGCAAAGAAGGGGGGTTAAAAAAATATCCTGTGATCAAACACTGAAACAAATTAGTTTAAAACCATTATGTTGAATGTACAAGTAACTACTGTTACAATAACAAATTACATAACACAATTTAACTAAAGGTACAGTTACTTAACACATCTTACCGCATGTTTTAAGAGGTATATGTAATAAAAAGATTTACATAAAAGAGAACAGATCACTTAACAATAACAGTGACAAAAATATTTCATATAAATCCATTAACAAAGTTAACGTTCACTGTAACAGTCTTCACAATACCGTAACTACTTTGGTTTTTACACATCTAAATATACAAGAACACCTTATTTTGATACACAGTAACTTGACATCAAATAATTATTGAACATGCTTTACATTCAGTTCACAAGTCCATTAAAAAGTAGCTAACAACAGTAAAGATATGTCTGAACAACTACACACATGCACAGTAACAGAGCACTACAAGCAAGAAGCATGGCATGTACATGTATGTAACGCAACAATATGTTCACCAAGCACGCAAACAAACAAATAAACCTTTAGCCACAACACCGACTGTAAGCTACAGCGCTACAGTAGCATCTGGCAGGCTACATGTAGCTACTGAGCACGAACATAATCCCACATACGTGCGGCTGCGGCGCGTGTGCGTCGCAAGAGCATCATCCTCCAGCTGCTTTAGCAGTTCCTTGTTTGCAACCCTTATCACCACGGCAACCACGAGACGGGCAAGAGGAAATAGGGGGGGACACACAAACATGCAGTTAGAACAGTGGAAGGTAGATGGAGCTGCAGTTAAAGAGGTGACGATGGTGGTGGTGTCGTGCAATGGTGCGGTCCACAGAACAGGTACACAGCAATGATAGGCAGTGCAATAATTGGCATGCAACAGGAAAAATGCATTTGTACAGTAGACTAGTAGGAAACAATCCAAACACATAGAGGGTGGTTGCACAGTATCCTTTCAAGTCTTTGGAATTTCAACAATTAAAGGGGAACCAATACATGACTTAGGACTTGTACATCAAATGAAGAGAAGAGACTTGTGTAGAACTTAAACTATTCTCTCTCTTTCTGTGACAAGACATGAATTTGAAAGGATGCTGTCCAACCATAAGTAGAAAGAGAAATCTTTTTAACAAAAATGGACTTGAGTAGCCTGGTACCCAAACTTATTTTAGCTGCTGAGTCTCTTTCCTCCTCTTTGCACATATAGCCCTATTTGTGAAGAGGATGAAAGAGACTTGGCAGCTAAGCTAGGTTTGAATAACAGGCTAGGACTTCAGTTGCTCCTAACGAAATGTTTGTTCATGCTATGTTACCAACTTAATTAACCATTCATTACAAACATCATGTTTACTACATTAGAGTTAATTTGCTCCTTACAACTATTGAATATTACAAAAGTATAAATGTATATATAAATAATTGCCATAACTTCTGTAGTTTGATCTATAGCACTCTAAAGGCATCTTGCAGTGGTACTGGCACATTGGAATTCTTAATGTTTATAAGCCAACCTGTTAATCTTGATGTTACATTTGTAGAATTGCTAGTAATAAATAAATAGCAATGTTCCATGTCTCTTTGCCTCCAAAACAACAGAAACATGTCACATTTCTACTGTAAGTGTACTGTGTAAGTCCTTTAGCAGCAATGTTAGACAAGGATGTGTTTACAGACACATCAGGGGGAGGGAGGATACCTGTTGGAAGCCTTGGTCTTCTCTAGCTGTTCCTCCCTCTGTGCATACCACTTCCTCAGCTCATCCGCAGCCTCCTTCTTCCACTCCTCACGCAGCCGCTCTGCCTCAGCATCTATTTTCAACACACGTGACAGATTGATAAACCAACAGACCAGCTATGCAGGTGAATCTTAACAGTTGTAACATGTATACCTTTCTACTTGGATCTTTAAATTGATTTTACAAAAACTTCATCAAATGTATATTTCTCTGTTATAAATTAAATCCAACATCAGAAGACCCTGTACCTTTCTTCTCCAGCATAGCCTTCTGCTCTTCTCTCCACTTGCGGATTTTCTCAGGTTCCTCCCGTCTGGGTGCCGGGGTGGGCACAGGGCCGTTGCTCTGTGGCTGTTCAAAATTGCAAAAAAACATGAGAAAGCATACCTCCTTAATCAATCCTTCAAATTCTGCAAGAACCAACAGTTTGAAACTTAAATAGCCATGCAAGTGCTGAACATGTAACATATATTAGAACAAGGAGATATACAATATTCCTTGGTGAGAGCAGGTACATTAGCTTGTGGCTGTGAAGAATATTCCATGGCTTTCAATTCCTTCTAAGCAGTCAAATACATCAGTTGTCAATTGGATGTCCCTGTTGGAGACTCACCTGTCCCTGGTCGGCACCAAAAATGTCTTCATTTTGCTGTTGACTTGGTTCCCCCTCCCAGTCAGCTGCCCCACCACCATCTCCACCACCTGATAGAAAGTCCAGGTTATCATCCATGGCACTTGGAACTAAAACAAAAAAAACAAAAGAAAGAAAAAAGAATGAAACTCAAGCCAACATAAAGCATTCATTATGAAACAAATCATGCAAATATCCATTCATTTCATTACATTACAAAAAGCTTGCAATGAGGTGTAAAATACTGTGTTTTTACAACTTTTTTTCCATCATATTCATTTTCATGCTTTTGCATGCTTTCCAGGTTTTCCTGAAATATACGAAATTATCAACTAAGAATGGTAAAATAAAAAAAGACCAAACTAAAAGGACCGAGAACAAAACAAAAATTGCACATATTTACCTATGGCTTTTGCATTGAATGATTGATTAGACTTCTAATGTTTACAAATAATGTGCCTGGTGAGGCCTATTAGGTCATTTTTCGTTTATTAATATTAATGATCACATAGAATTCTACCATAGTATGCAACAATCTCCTCCTTACACAGCTTGTACTTATCAATTCAAAGTACAAAACAGGTGTGTTATGCCACATGTTAATCCATCAGTTATGATTTTAGAATCATCACACATGGGCATTGGGATGGTTATGCCACAACACCTTTAAGGGGGCCTGCATGGGGGGGGGGGGGGGGCTTGTCTCGATGTGGCATTACTTGAATTACGGCGAGGTCAATCAAATCGCCGGCGCGAGGTCAATGACCTGAACGGGGCACGGTGCGTGTGAGTACGTCGAGTTAGAATAAACAGAGCAGTATTTTGTCACTATTTTCATATCGTTTGTCTCATCAAGACCACGCATCATACTTTCTCAGTGGGGAATGCATACCTCACATACACTACCTACGGATCGAGAGATATTTTACTACGATCTTAACACGTAACTTTAGGTTTCAACGTTCACTAAAACGAAAACACAAGGGACAAAGTCTGTGAAGATATCTAAGATTACATGTCATCAGCAGGTTTTTGTGTGTGAGCTAAAAGGGAAATTACAATCAAGCAGATTTTATGTTGGCTCCTCCTGTCACATAAATTACTAAACATCGCGGTACTTTGCACAGTTCTACATAACTATATACTAGTAATAGATTAGTGGCGATGAAGGACCCACAATCGAGGGTGTCGATAAACAAACACCCATTTCCCCTTTACTTAGATGATTAGCAGTCATCAAGCCTAGGGTTGGTTGTTCCATATCGGCTAACCTTGACGTTATTTCACGCCATTTCATATATACTGTCGCTGTACTTTTGATGTGTCAATAAAATTCATATAACGTTATATATGTTGTCTGGTCAAATACAACACTGACCGATTTTGGAAAATATTTGTCTTAGGCTCGGATCAGTCCCTTCTTCACAATCACCCCTATCGTTAGCACAGTAACCACCACGTTCTTGCGCGGTTGAAAATGAGGAATAACTGTAACATGTAAGGCCATGTAATGTTAAAAGTTACGTACTTTACAAGCAGACGCGCTGACGTACCAGTGGTGAAGGGCATGCGGACGCCGCGCTTGTTCTGTTTTGTAGCGATGAAGGACACCATGGAGGAAGATCGGCAAACAAACAGCAATATTCATGTTAACATGTTCCTGTGAATGTGCTGCTGGACCATACGCGGTCAGTACGGTTGGGGATCCGGCGTCACGATGTACTGCATAATCTCCCGTATTGGCTATTTTTGCGTCATTTCACACCATTTCGAGGGATTTTGGTGGGGTGTTTTATGTATCCAAGACGCGGTGCTGTCGGGATCGGTTCCTTGGCTTTTCCATTGAGCAGAGTAGCAAACGTTAACGTTATATTAAACGCTTCAACACCGTTCTACCGCGGGTAAAAAATGAGAAACAGTATTTGTACACGTATCCATGGTGAAGGACATGGCGATGAACTTTGCACGATTTACTCATCACTGCAGCTGGTGCAGTATTAGGTTACCGGTAATAATGTTGCAAACTGTATGCCCGGGCGGGCACGTGCCTGCCGCGTGTCCGGTGGTGTTCTGATTGGTCCTCGCCCAAATGCAGGTAATGCCAATTCGAGAACACGGGGGGGGGGGTCCCGACAACGCTCTACGCTAAATTTTGAGAGCTGGCTACGTATTACGCTGAATTCAGGAAATCTCTCGATTACGTTCTACGATAAATTCCGGGGCACTACAACGCATTACGTAGAATTAAACGGCAAATTACGCTCTACCGAAAATGCGCCGATTACGCTCTACGTTGAATTAGAGTCGTCCGTCTACGCTCTACGTAAAATTAAAACGGCCGATTACGCTCTACGAAAAAGGGCATGCGGGGCCCCCTCTAAAAATTGATGAACTCACAGGATCTAGATTGACAATTTATAATAAAACACTACATTTCTAAAATTATAAATACTTCCAGTTGGATTACACTCTACTAGTAGTATAGTCTATTTCAGACATCTTTTGGTGCAAATCAATACACTCTGCCTTTACCAAATGGAACATTATGGCGCACACAAAACACAATCAAATTCCCCATGGGTACAGGAATTATCATATGCAGCAACATGAAACAATGTCAAATGTGGTATCAAAATCATGGGTCATAAGGAGAATAGCTTTCCTGTCTACATTAATCCACTGGAGGAACACAGGCATGAAAAGCGATTCGTCATGGTTCTATTCCTTCTTTCCTACATCTGGGGTTATATGAAGGGTGTTTAGGCCTGTCCTTCATTTTTACCACCTTCACATCGCGTCAGTCACATGATTTGCATGCCGGAAGTGGCCAGTGGGAAAGTTTTACCATTCGCGGGTGATTTTTGTGCCTCTGTGGTGTACCCCAAATAAATTTAGGAAAAAATCTCCCTGAAGTCAATCCATAAAGCCATTATAAAATGGCGTTTGGTCAAAACCTCAGTGCAGAACAAACACCGGCACCCCCCTCCCCCACGAGGCTTTTTGCTACGTGTACCGGAGCGAGGACGGTCCTTTTACCTGCTGCAGGGGCGGCTGGAGTCTCCTCCTGTAAACCCGCCACATCGTCGTCTTCTAAACCTGCTAATTCATCCTGCTCCCGAGCCAGAAAGGCGGCTGCAGGGTCCTCTTCTTGCTGCTGTTGAGCAGGCTGATCATCAAATTCACCGAGTCCGTCCGCCATCTTGGTAAGTAATGAGGGCGTTGTTCGGGTATTTTCGGCAGTTGTCGGGTATAATCGGCACAGACGATGACGTCATTGTACACGTGGGAGGAGTTTGTATACCATGTCTGTTTTGTTTCTGTGTCTACATTTTAAACAGGGAGGTTAGAAAAGGGCTAATCTCCTTGATTTATCCCGAAGGAATGAGGGAAAACTCCCATTTCTATAAATCTATACGTTACTGAAAATGCAGAGCACATAAATCTGTGGAAGGGAAAAAGAATCAAAACTGCCCATTTCAGCTCTAGGCCTAGGGTAAAGTTGCAGTGGGAACTAACAAGGCTGGCCTCCAGGCTGATTGAAATGAGCAGATGTCTGTAACTGACCTAGCATGCTGTACTTGTCATAAACATGACTTTTACAAAGTGCTGAATTGGAAGTACATGTACATGGTATTGGTAATATCAAAACCGTTGTGTAAGAGATAGATGCACAGCAGCTTGTCCTATTGCATGCATTCTCTCAGCTATTGTATCTGCATTACTTTCTGATATACTTAGCACATGGCCATGCTTCATACAAACATCTAGAAAATGTCATTTTTCCTTATATTCATGGCTGATACCAAACATGTACCTCGATATGATCATCTAAAAGTCAGCTGACTTGGGCTGAACCAACATGGAATTGGCCATCTTATGGTGTTTGCTTGCCTGTTTACAGCCACACCTCTCTCCACGATGATCAAGGAATATGCAGGTTTTCCTTTGGGAAAACTGTCTTTACTGTTAATTTTATCCCATGAATTAGGTATGTAAACAAATTGTGGCAGCATTGCATTCTTCCTACATGTACAAATTTGTAGTAAGAATGCATTTACTGGTACATGTATCAGTAACTGCTTTTGTGACAAATGGTACCAACTTATTGATGCTATGGATTCCCCCTCTTCCAAATACAACTATGTTGTACTTGTACCACATAGTTCCTTGCTCAATATGTTAAAACTCAAGAGAAAAACAACCACAGCATTTCAGTAGGTAATGTTTTTTATTGTCTCTTTTGTGGATCTATGGACTTGCTGAGATCAAGGAGCTTCTACACAGTGTGTAGAAGCTCCTTGCTGAGATCCTATTTAGACGGCCTCTTGGATTGGTGGTTCGTATCCCTCTGGTCTGTCCACCTTCTCTCCTGTCTCTGTGGTGGCAACAGGCTTGGCCACGGAACCTGATCCCTCTCCATGGAGCTCCATGAGCTTGCCAACTGTGCAGACAGAAAACCATTATCAACACTGAACAATAAAACCACATCAAATCAATCTAATGGTTACTCCATTATAATACGTCAGGCACCACTGAAAAAAAAAATACGTTATGACTAAAAATTAGCAAACATTCCTTGTTGTGTTGGTTGGGCATTGATTATTTCAATATTTGTCATCTCCAAGCAGATGTTGGGGCAAAAGACTAACATTTTCTGACTGCCTGGCTTTTCTGACAGCTATCCACCACAATATTATCAATGTTCTTAGGACAGACTCTAGTGGGTCAATGCAGCTCAAACACTGTATCTAGGTTTGTCGAGAACTTCGCTCACCGTCAAACTTGGGCTTCTTGAGGACCTTGACCTTGCGGATGTACACGTCATGAAGGGGGTAGATTCCCTGGCAGGCCTTCTCGATGTCCTTGCCTACACTGTCTGGTATACTGCAAGGCAAAATGATGGAGACATACATGTACTTCTAGGATACATGTTATAGATGTATTCCCTTTAAATAGTATTTGTTTCTATTCCATCCTTTATTACCTAAACATCACTTTCTAAGGCCTGAAAATGTCTCTTATGTCTTAAATCATTTATTCAGCTACTCTCTACTATGACTCTGTGTGCAAGTACAAGGTTTTCTAACATCAACTGACACAACACAAAAAAGTGCATACATTGTGCAAAAATACTACTAGACTTACAGCTTGTTGACCACCTCCTTCAAGTCGTTGCTGGAGACTTCCCTGGTCATGATCTCAACCATCTTCTTACGGATGGAACGGATCTAAGAAACACAAAGATAAGGAGTCAGTCTTATATAGCTACAAAATAATCTTCATGACTAGTGAGTGTGTGAGTGACTTGAAGGAACAACACAAGTGATTTGATACAACTGAGTCAGAGATAATAGCAATGTCCTTTTTGATGTAGTTAAGATAGAAGGCACAAATACTAACCTGGGTGTGCTGAGCATAAGCTGTCTTCTTGATCTGGTTCTGACGCTTCTTGGTGAAGCCGATGCAAAAGAGACGCAGCAGGTAGCCGTCTGTCGTCCTCACATCAACATTGGCCTCAATCAGAGTCTACAGTGGAGTGAAAAGCAGACAAACGTTGTACTGTCAAAATGGCACTAAGAGTGAAGTGTATGCCTAATATTTGTTGGTTACTGATGCAAGAATCATGTCATTCTTTCATATAACCCGAGAAGATGAGACCCCCTATTATTTATAACTCTATTACTGTGAAACTTTGAAAGACTTTAAAATTCAAAAGCCTACCTGCCATTTCTTGACCATTGACCTCAGCTTGTCTGTAGTAAGGTTCATGCCGTGGAAGTTAGTCAGGCAGTTACGGCCCTGGACCTCCTCCACAATCAACTTGAACTTGCGGAAAGCCACCTCGTCATTCTGAAGGTCGGCCAAGGAAACCTCAAACACACGGTTCTTCAGACCCTCAGATGCGATCTCTGAATGGAGGGATAAGCAATTAGATGTGCAATTGAGTTACACATAGGGCTCTGTAGAACCTCATCATGTACAGAAACAGCTGTAACTGTAGTTTCGACACAATTTGTCAAAGATTGTGATGTTTAGATTTAAGATCTACAATTTCTTATACTACATAAAGTATATTAATAGCCTATTCATGACTTTTCATCATTTATTTACAAAAATTATACACAACCAATGAACCACAACATATGTACAGGACGATTTTTGTACCAATGTCCATCAAAAAACCAATTACAACAGGCAGATCTCAAGTACATTTCAAGCAACTGCTTAACTTTTGCAACACAACACGCAAACTGAGAAACATCTCTTGGGCAAGTTGAGGAGGGGCACAGTGGGTTAGAACAGCATGATCTCCGTCCCACTACTACTAGGCAATAGCTAACAAATTATTATCTTACTTGTTCCGGTGGTCTTGGTGACCAAAGTCTTGCCAATCTGGCGGATGTTGAACATCGCTGGTGCCTTGACATCGTACCAGTCCTTCTTTGTGAAAGGGTCGACACTGAAAAGCACGTGAAAAGGTTAGATCTCCTGATCGTGCAGATGTGCCAACTCAAAACCACAGGGCAGACCTCTCATTATTATCAAGCTAACATCTAACGCATCCAAAGCCATATGAAAAACAAACTCATCCTACTTCAAGTACGATATGTATTGCATATATCTAGATGTTTCTTTTGGCTTACATTTTCTTCTTGGCACCCTTCTTGCCTCCTTTCGTGAGACGTTTATTCTTGCCCACCGCCATTTTGGGGGTTTCGTGAAAGAGGAAGAGGCATGGCGCAGGGCATTGTGGGGAACTCCCAGAGATCGCAATAAACGTGTAAAAAAATTGTCTTTTCAAATGCATGCGGCAGAATTTTTTATCACAGTACCAGAAATCTGTAGAAAATATTATTTTCCTTCATTGTGTTATAAGCAAAGGGCATTTATTGTTCAGATTATTAGGGTTATTTTCGTATAGCACCAGGCGCTGCTATCGTTCCCATGCGGTACGACCCCTGACCTAGAAGTTGTTGATCAAGAATGTCTCATGCCTAGAGTAAACATGTTGCAATTTCCGCTCTAGAATTCCCCCAAATCAGCGCCAAACGTCATTGAACAGGTATGTGTGTTTAATTAACACATCTATAAGTTGCGTATGATGTCACAGACGAAGGACTAGTTGTTGGTATCAGTAACTATAACGTTTAGATGTCTTGAGGAAGTGGAACACGTCCGGACAAATTTTGTCTGTTCCAGTGCAGTTTGATACACAGAATCAGGTATATGTACTTTTGTGTTAAAAACTATCATGTAACTTATGTTTCTGTTGCATCATCTATTATTCTTGACGGTCAAATCCAAGCTTGTGTAAACTGGCCGTGAACGTAATAGCCGAAACAAGTATATTCGCATCAAAGCCATAAATATCAGCTGTGTGCAGTCACTTGTAATAATCTTAAATGGACTGGTTAGACAAGATTAAACCGCAGGGCAGGCAGGGCAGACAGGGCAGGTAGTTTTCCCCTGCTCTTACCACGACGAGAAGCTAATGTTACCTAACATCAAGGATTTAGACCTCCTTGCTGACATGTAGGCTACCTGGCCTTGAGAAGTGCTTTTTCATTGCCACCACCTGTCTGCAAATGTAGTTCAGGGACAAAAATTATCATAATAGCAGTCAGCAAAAAAAAATTCTGATCTCGTTTTAGAATTAGTTGTAGCTTATCATGAAGTGTGGATTGCAAGATTTGGGAGTTTTTAATAGTTATTAGAACATGTCTGGACAAGTTGATGTTTCCTTTGAAAATGAAAGCACTCAAAACATTCAATCATCATAATTCATCCTGAATGCAACTGTCCCTTGCAGTATTTCTTACAACCATTTTACAATTCATTAAGACATGAGAATTAAATGATTAGCATAATTACTTCATTGTTTCCAGGTTGTCTGTTGTTGTCTTGAATAGATTTGTATGCAAGGCCAGCACTAGACCTTATGACAACATACGTCTGCTTACTGTTTGCAGAGCAGCCATTTCTAGGGGCACGCATTCTTAGTAATTCCACAGGAAGTACTAGTACTAGAAATTTTACATCCTGAACTTCTGAAGAATTTCAGGCTGACAGGTTTTTGCACACCTGTTGCTGTTAACATTTTGCTGCGTGGGGATGACTTTGCAAGCTGAGAATTAAGCAAATGGTTGCAAACATTCTGGTGAATAGGAGGTATTGTAGTGTGTGGTTTCTAGGTCAGGTCTGTTCCAGTTGGAAAATCTAGGATTGGTCAGGATTTTTTCAACAATAGAAGGAGCATGACAAAGCAGTTAAAAGAGATAGCTATAGATAGAGCTTGATAACAATTTCCTTTAGGAATGGGTCACCCTAGTTTCTACCCACAATGGGTTGTAAACTGTTCTTCCTTGGATGGCATATTCAGTCTGTTTGGCCAGTTTTCACTATTTTCCCGCAACTTGGAATTTAGTAGAGACTAGGGTCACTCAGTCACAGTACATAGAGGACAACCTTAACAGTTAATACAATGTATCATGCTTTTATTGTAACCTTTGTATTCTTATATTGATATTCCTAATAAACAAGATATGTTGTAGCTGTTGCAAATTTGGTGAGTGAAAGAAACTACTGTGTGGATGGGTTTTGATGATACATAGGATGGGGTGCAGCCATTTCCAAGTACTCATTGTGTGGGAATGTACATTTATTTTCAAACTGATGTCGTGTCTATTTCCTCAGGTATTGCATCTTTGAAAAAATATCAACATGGCAATGTAATCCATATTTGTATTAACCACTCTTGGAATTGGTTGTAATTACAGTCATTCACTGGAAATTATACATGACAATACTATCAGTAGAAATTGATGATTCACTAATTTGCATAGACACAATGCAGATAGACAGCAAATCATACTTAGACTTTGTTCCTCCATTTTCAGATTGCTGACTGATCTGACCTTTGGCCAGTGCCTGTGACACCTGCAAATATGGACGAGCGAGCACGCAGCAGCCTGTTGGTGAATC
Organism: Branchiostoma floridae x Branchiostoma japonicum; assembly: GCA_013266295.2. NCBI lineage: Eukaryota > Metazoa > Chordata > Leptocardii > Amphioxiformes > Branchiostomatidae > Branchiostoma > Branchiostoma floridae x Branchiostoma japonicum. The sequence goes on along the minus strand of CM023827.1, from coordinate 9,852,338 downwards.
GGGTGTCAATCATCAAGGACCTGAAAATTCAACACGTCATCAACCCCCTTCTCAGTGCCAAGGTCCTGACTTTGGACGATGAAGAGGAAATCCTTGCAGAAACTACGTCCAAAAAACGTGCAGCAAAACTCCTGGACATTCTCCCCTCTCGTGGGAACCTCGCCTTTGTTTCTTTCTACAAGTCCCTTCAAGATCAGTACACACACCTAGCAGAGCTCTTAGCAAAAGATCTCCCCACTAGCGATAGGCTTGAGAAGATTCAAAATGGGGGGAAACGTAAGATGAGCACCATTGATGTAGAGACAGTGTTGGTTGAAGGAGGGGTGCCACCCAGGCCCCGTGTATTCATCAAAAGGCCAACACAGTCACAGCAAATCCGTAACGCTCTTCAGCAGCTGAAAGATGAGCCCGGATGGGTGGTCGTACACGGCATGGGTGGTTCAGGGAAATCAGTTCTAGCAGCAGAAGTAGTGAGAGACCAAGAACTGTTGGAAGAATGCTTCCCAGGAGGCGTCTTCTGGGTTTCACTAGGACAGATAGATAAACCGATGCTGCTCATGAAGATGCAAAACTTATGTTTGCTGTTAGATAAAGAGCACCAAACTCCACCTCGAAACGCAGAAGAGGCTAAAGACAGGCTACGGCTTCTTTTCACTCACCAGCATCCCAGGGCCCTACTGATCCTAGACGACGTGTGGACTGCCAGGGATGCCAAGATGTTTGACGTCCGTTGCCGTACCATGATCACCACCAGAGACTCGAGTGTGACCGATGCAGTGAGAGGAAACATCAGCATGGTCCCCATCAGAGAAGGCTTCAGCAAGGAGCAGTCAGACGAGGTCCTGGCCTCGTGGACAGAGACCAAAGTGTCGGACCTCCCACCAGAAGCAAGCCAGATCTACACAGAGTGTGGGGGTCACCCCCTGGCGATCTGTATGATAGGTGCTCTGCTGAAGGACCACCCCAACAGATGGCAGTATTACCTAAAGCACCTACAGAACAGGAAGATGAGCAAGTTCAAGAAGACGCTCCCCTATGAGTACCAATCCCTGGCTGAAGCCATCGCCATCAGTGTCGACCATCTTGACACAGACATGCGTGATCTGTACCAGCAGTTTGCCGTATTTGATAATGACACCTTGGTGCCTACTCAAGTACTCAGCATCCTTTGGGAAGAAGAGGTGGAACTTGTAGAGGACACAATGGATGAACTGTGCAAGAAATCTCTAGCTTTTCAAAGTTGGGACGAGAAACAAAAGACATTTGTGTACTCTGTACATGACCTTCAGTTGGACTATCTGAAAGAGCAGTGTGAAGACATACAGTCACTACATGCAACACTAGTCAGCAAGTATGAGAAAGTCTGCAAAGGAGAGTTCCACACTCTAGAAGATGATGGGTACATCCACTGGCACATGGAGGATCACCTGGCAGCATCAGGCAGGGTCAATGACCTTTGTAGCATCCTGTCCAGTCTAGATTGGGTAGGGTCAAAGGTCAAAATCACTGGTCCATCCTTCCTTGTTGAACAGTATGTCAAGCATGGGAAAATACTCTGTCAAAACCGTGGACAACAGCTGAGGGACTTTGAAAGCTTCCTTCGCACTAACTTGCACCGATTCTTTGAAGACCCCTTCCCCGACATTGTTCAGCTTGGGTTAAACCAGTACAGCAAGTCAGAAGTGTACCAGCAAGCCCTCTCACGTGCCACACAGAATGACAACTGCTACTTCGTTTGGAGTGGGAAGGACACAGTGAAAGATCCCACCCAGCTTACTGTGAAGGTGCACAGTGGTGGTGTGCACTTTGCCAAGTTCTCACCAGATGGTAACCAGGTGGCCTCTTGTGGGGAGGACTGCAGTATCAAAGTATGGGATGCCCACACGGGACAGGTGCAGCTGACCCTAGATGGCCACAGAGATGTGGTGTACTGCTGCGGATTTTCCCCAGACGGTGCCACCATAGTGTCCTGTGCTGGAGATAGGTTAATCCATGTGTGGAATGCTGCTACCGGCAAGCTTATGCACACTTTCCATGCCTTCAAACGTGTCACGCCCTGTGGAACACCGACTCGCACACCCTCCTTTGGTTCAACTAGGCGCAAGCTTACTGCTGATCCACCACTGATGCCACGATCGCGAGACCCAAGCCCCACCTCGATGTTCCCCGTGTTTTCTGTCAAGTATTCTCCAGACGGCACCAAGCTGGTATGCTGCTCAGGGGAGGGTTTGGTGAAGATCCTTGACAGCATTAGCGGTGTGGAGATCCACACGTTTTCAGCTCACACAGACTCGGTCAGATGCTGCGACATCTCCTCGGATGGAAGCCTTGTCGTTTCTGCTTCCACAGATGGCACAGCCGTAGTGTGGAACGCAAAATCAGCCAAACAGGTAACAACGTACAGCGGACACAATAGATCAGCCTTATCAGCATGCTGCTTTAAGCCTGGAAGTCACGTGGTGGCCTCAAGTGCTGATTATCAGATTCACGTGTGGGAAGCAACGACAGCAGAAAAGATAGGGATCTGTAAAGCCCACAAATCAACCTTCATACAGCACTGTTGTTTCTCCCCGGACGGTAGCCTCATAGCTGGTGGACTATCAAACTTCTCCATACAGCTGTGGGATGCAGACAGCATGGAGTGTGTAGCGATGCACTATGGCCACACCATGTGGGTATACTGTGTTGCCTTCTCTGCAAACGGAAAGCAACTCCTGTCATCATCAGAAGATGAAAAAGTCATCCTCTGGGACGTCGAGGGCGCAAAAAGAATCGATTACATGGGCTTGAAACGTGACTTTGACGTGAACTTTGACGTGGACCCGTTCGTGATTGTAGCCCCAGATAACAACGACACGCTTCGTGTGATGAAGGGGACCCAAGCAGATGTAGTGCATCAGACTGACGTTTCCTTTGCAAAGTCGCGGATCAGGGCATGCTGCATTTGCCCCAGCGGCAACAAGGTGGCGTACGGCTGCGAGGACGGGGTCATCAAGCTTCTCCATTTCACACCAACAGGGGTGAAGTCGCGTGAGCTGGTAGGCCACAATGAAGCAGTCAGGTGCTGCAGCTTTTCCCAAGATGGCCGAGTCTTGATCACGGGAGGTGACGACAGTAAGGTCCTGATCTGGGAACTGGAGAACAAGACTTCTATTGAGTGTGTTGGGCACAGGGAGTCCGTCAGACACCTGAAAATCTTCAGCCTCAAGAGTAAGAAGTTCCTGACTGCATCCTACGACGGGAGCATCAAGGTTTGGGACATAATGTGGGGCATGAACGAATTCTCTTGCGAAGACGAAAACGAACAGTGGGTGCTATCATGTGACCTGTCGCCGGATGAGTCAAAGATAGCATCCACATCTGTTGATCGTGTCATCCGTATCTGGGACGCGAAAGATGGAGCATTGTTGTGTAAGTTCACGGGACACGTGGACTGCATCCGTAGCTGTGCCTTCAGCCTGGACAGTTCAGTCTTAGCAACCGGCGATGATGCTGGTTACGTTAAGGTTTGGGATGTAGAAAAGGGGGAAGAAATCGTTACTTGCGAGCACCACCCCGGCGGTGGAGTGTGGGTAAGAGGCCTGCAGTTCTCCAGCGATGGAAAACAGCTGGTTTCTGCAGCCAACAACGTGAAGTGGTGGACGGTAGACGGGAAACTGCTGCAGACATTCCACATCAAGGGCAGCTTCGTGAAATCTCTACATGCATCCAAAGACTTCAGAACATTTGTGACTATCGACAGCTCAGGCTTTCTGTACATCCTGAACATGATAGGGAAAAAGTGAGGCAAAATTTAAACAGCACAGAGATCACATGATCAAACTTGCCTCATCAGCACATGATCAAACTTACCACATAGTTCCTTTTTAATGGCTATAATCTTTTTGTATTCAATGTCAGCTTTATCATACTAACCCAGTACATGCCATATTTTGCTGCAAGTGGCCTTAAATTCATTCCTTATATTCTTTACAATTTATGTCAGGATCCTTCAGAGAAAGGATGCCTGTTCTTCCTTCATTCCATCATGTAATGATAATACTACTGTGCATAAATCATTCTTGTCATTTGCACTTGTTCTGTGCCATTTATAACTTAAGTTCTGTGTTTGCTCCATGATCCAAAAAATTCAAAGGGCTGTTTTTTTACTTCAATGATTCTTATGTCTGGTAGTAATGACGTGAGAGGGCTTAGATAGCTTCCATACAAATTCAGTATTCAAATGATATCAGACATGTTCCTCAATCTAAAGCTCCAAAATACTTGACATATTTATAGAAAGGTGCTGAAAATGTAAGGCATTTCCATGTGACAATTCAATGTATTACATTTTTATCTTTCTGCCTTATACTGAAATGACAAATACTATATTACACTGTCCATTGGTCTGTTGCCTGTAGGTCATTTTAAAATTGTTTAGGGGTCGTCCTTTCAAACACAGAGCATTCAAACAATTTGATGTTGGGCTGTCTGGTTCAAGGAATTCATTCTCAGCATAGGTTTGAAAAGTTGTAGGAACATCTACAACGTTTGTGTTTACAAACGATGCATCATATTGTAGCTTTTATAAGTCGTACATGTTCTTTACATACATGTATCTTCAGCTGCTCATTGTAAAAGAAGTGTGAAAATCTGTAACTGTGCATTATCCAAGTTTTTTTACTGATGTATAAGAATAAGTGATAAGTGAATCTGGTGTTGAAAATTTTACGCATTCTTTGTTGTGTAACTCACACCACAATGGCTGTTACAGCTATAGTACTAATTTTTTCAAACATGTAAATGCAGGGAGTAGAGAAGTTATAGTGTTAATGTCTCATGTTTCAAGTCCCAACACTGAGAACAGTGCCTAATTTCCCAACTGCAATTTTGCAGTATTTAATGCTTGTAACTTGCCTACTTGCCTCAACTTTAAAACCTAAATCATTGAATTTAATACCTATTGGCATTTAAGCTAATGTGCACTTAGTGGTCATTACAGGTGAGTATGGATCTGGATGCTGCAAAACTTTTGTAAATGAATTTATTGAGGGTTAGGCTAGTATGGTACATGGGTGCTTTAAGAACATGTGCTAAGACAAAGGAACTTAATTGCATTATATGTGTCTTGTAACAAAACTTGTTATTCAAAGATAACAAGTTTTAGACCTTAAAATTTTAGGAGTGTTATTGCAAAGTTATTTACAATGCTGCATCTGTTTGGCTGTTGAGGACATGAAACAAACACAACAAGTCATGACTTGGTCTTTGCAAAATCTGGTTTGTCACATCTTGAAGTTTGTATGCAGAAATATTCCTGTGAGCTGAGAAAATTCCTATATGATAGGGTAACAATTATGAAAATTTTCCCAGGGCTTTGTTGTGTAACCTTAAGAAACATATTAAACAGCAAATAATGTCTTGTGTAAAGTAATGTGTAAGTCAGTGTACATGTAAACATGGCAAGTACAATCCACAGCATGTAACTAGTGTAGGTTCCAAGTGATGTAAGATGATAGATTAGTTAGCTTATAATGCTCCTGAAAGTGATGCTGACAGAAATGTGTAAATTTAGATCAGCTGCTGTATAACTTTTTCTGGCTTTGATTGAACACATATCTCAGTTACTGCTGAGGTAGGAAATTACTGTGACAGCTGAAACAGTGAAGTCTAATGGTAGTTACAATGCTGTTACCACATTATCTCCTAGCTATAGCAAGCTACTTTGTGCCATGTTTCCCCCAAAGTAACCATTCATCATACATGTTTGTATACCCCAAGACTTCTTTATTTTCTTTCATGCACAAACTATCAAGTCAGTTACCACAAATATGCCAGCAATGCAGTGTGTAGCACTAGAATCTGTTCAAGTGTTTTGTCTGAAATCATCACTGCTACAGTCATTTCACATCAAAATAGATTATTGGGACGCCATATTTTAAGTCACTGTTTATAATTTGTCAACACATTTCATGCATATTTTAATAGTGGGTCAATTTAATGTATATATGTCCATAATAGATATGTATTGTTTAAAAGTTTCAAATGCTGGTGGTGATGTTAAAGTTGCAATGTGACTTGTTGTATAAGTAGGTATGGTGGAGGAGAATGTTCTATCACATACATGTAGCTGCATGTAAAAGTTGACATTTTATACAGCAAATTTAGGTGTCCAATATCTGCATGTTTCTAATCTACAAACCAATGAAAATTGATTAAAATGTATGCATTGTTGAGGGGATTTCACTTATCTGGTTTTGTTTAATTTGTCATATTTTCTGAGCGTCTTCAGTATGTCAATGTTTTTTGTCTGGTTTCTGTTTGAGTGGAGTCAATGAACTTTACTAAAATGGTCCCTGAAATGTACCTCAAACAGTATAGAAAAAAATTTCCTTCACTTTTTATGTTGGAGCAAATGTCTATACTCACAGCCGAATTCTACTGAATCTAAAGCCTTGGCAAAATGACTGTAGTGCAAGGTACTTTTCAGCAATCTCCTTTCTGTTTGTTTCAGGTCATAGTTAAGACCCACAAAAGTCAGTGGTAGGGACATTATGTATCCATATGCAGTCACCCATACAGGGTATGTCAATACCCAGTAAGTTGCCATAGTACCAGTGGTATTTGTTATTGCATTGTTTTCATACCATCCCGGGTCCCCTGGTCAATCATTTGCCTCCGTTTTTATTTGTCCCTGCTAAAACATTTAGGATCCCAACAGGACGTGTAATATGAGCCAGAACAGGTGAGTGGGCAAAATAGAGGAGGAAAACATGAAACCACTTTTAGCAGAGAGAACGCTTTAGAAGAGATTCTGTTACCACTTCACACCTATGCTGTACTCCGTGACCTTTACTAACTCACACCCTCCCCTCCCCCCTTACTGCTGAACTACAGTCTACCTCGGTTCCTATCCAGAGAGAACAAGCAGAACATTCAGGTAGTGACCATTCTCCATTTGGCTGTCAATTTGCTTTGGAAATAGTTTGACAATTCAACAATGCTTGTGTTTACCTCTTCAGGTTTCTATAGTGAGTGATACCGGGCACCTTGCATACCTCACTTGACCTTCACACAAGTAAGTCCCTCTTTTCTTGAAGTGCTATTGATTGGTGCAGGATATGTGTGGAATGTTCCATCTGAGCTTGTCGTGCAATTTGTGCTCGTTTGCCAGGTAAGAATGTAACTCCCGCAAACTCTGCCATTTAACTTATGGGACTCAATATTTTCCTTGAAGTTTCTTGTAAAGATTGAGTGAAACATAACTTCTGGTATATTTTACAGGTAGAGCTTGTGATGTCTGAACTAGTCTGCACAGCTCTGAAATGACAACAATGTTTGCTCATTGTGTGGTTTGCTAAAAATAGCACCATGCTACTCATAGAGCGTATACTAACAGTTATCAACTGGTTTTGCAAAAAAAATTATTCAAACAGTGTGTGCTTTAGGATTAATTCCATCCAGGTGACTTATAATGACTGATACAATTCTCCTTACAAAGTGCTCATGTCAGGTGCATGTAGTTGGACGACACGATTACTACATTACGTGTGCATACCTCACCCGCATGGCATGCTATGTGAACAAGCTTACAGGTGCAAACAACATATTTGTCATTTAACAGTCTATCATAACTTGTCAGCTAATAAGCAGTTTTTAAGACATTTTCCTCTACATATGGTGTTTGTTTTTGCTTTCTGATAAAGCAGGTAAGTTCCAGAATGTTGTCAGAGTCTGCTGCATTTCTGGATACACTAGAAATCATCTTATATTTCAGCCATGTCATTGTTCACAGTTGTACATTGTCAGATTTCCTTTCAACATTTCATTAAGGCTGGTTAGCTCAATATTTACCCTGACTCACTAGTCAAATATTTACCTTTGACCACCTGTGCATTGTGGCTGTCAGGACAATCACTAGAAAGTAACTTTCTTTTAATGGAGGACTCCAAAATACAGCTCTTTCAGGTTTGTGTTGTTGTGCTCCATGTTCCTACTATTGCAAAGAAGACAAGATGGGGGACTTTTTTCAATATATACATGTATGCAAGGTATGGTAATATGAGGTACCGGTATATAATATAATATGTTGTATGAATTTCTCTTTTCTGATCCTAGCTAGGTCTCCCTGAGATTCCAAAGCTCGGTCAGTACAGCTGGTGTTGATGATGATAATGGCAGAGAGGAAGATCAGAGTGATGCTGCCTCAGTATGAGCACCCCCCACCATGGATACCACCTGAAGAGGTCAGAAATTTTGTATTTTGTATTACAAAAATATCAGGGAGACTACATTTGTATATGTCGTATTTTGCCATCAGGTAGGTCACTAAATGTTTCAGAGCTACATCAAGGTGAATTATGTATTGCTTTAATCTTTTGACAGTTCTTTTATTACTACCATGTACAGTACTCAATAATTCTATAATGATAACCTGGCACCATGGCTAGTGAAAAATGTTCTTTTGAGAAGCAAACAAAAGCAAACATTAATAACTTGCAGTTGTATGAATGAAATCATGATAATTATGTATTGTTTGCTTCTTGACAGAGTGTTAGTTACAAGCATTGGCGCCAGGGCTCTGAACATTTAATAGAATTAACTGGCAACAGAAATCAAGAACTGGAAGGATGATTCTTAACATCAGAATAGTGTATTTTTTGTCCAAATCTCTTTGTTCATTGAATAATACCTATGACATCTGACTATGCTCAGGAACTGTTGTATTTCAGTGTTATTGGTTTCATGTTGTCTTTAACACATTGATAACTAGGTTTATTTCTAAGGGCCAACCTCACAACCTGATGTTTTTTCCAGCAAGCCAGCCACCCTGACTACAGCAGTGACCTGACCCCTGCCCTCCCACGATCACTCAAGATCAGGAGAGACCCAGAGACTCATCAGGTGGGAATTAGCAAATTTTATTGGACCTATACAAGGTACAATGAAACTTGAAAAAACACAACCAGGAGTGCTATAGTCCACAATTTCCGGTACCCTCTTCCAAAATGTCATAAAGGTGATTCATCAGCTTTCATCTTTAAAAAGGGACAGTTAACTCTTACAAGAACAGCACACTCAGCAGAAGTGGATTCAACAGTAATTTAATATTTTTTAGACATAACAAGCTTTATTCTGACATTGTTCACTATCTCAAGTCCCGTCACTCCATATATGTATATAGCATAAGATTAGTCACATGGTTAGCATTCAACAGTAGAGTTATTGGAAAGTTTTTATTTTTTCGTTTTATTGAAGACACCACATTTGATGCTTTAATTGTTGTTTTTAGCTGGGCTTTGTTGCTCGAGGAGGAAAAGACTTTGGGACAGGGATCTTCATCTCACAGGTTAGCTATGTATCCAATCGAATGTCGGACGACTCGGACCATTACCAACTCGGCCCAGTCAACTCGGCCCATCTGCCTGGTCAACTCGGCCCACCCCCCTCGTCAACTCTGCCCATTTCCCTGGTCAACTAGCAGCCCAATACCGGAGACAGAAATTTAGGCACTAACACACACAAGTTACCCGTGGCTGTTGCTCTCACTAGTCTCAGGTGTAAACTGGATGACTAGGCTGTTTCCATAGCCGAACAATTCAACAGTTCGAAGTTGTCTGACAAAAAATGCGGTCTGTATGAAAATCATGTTGATTGTCCAAGCGCAGGCGGTTTGGGACGTCAAACACCTCAAAGTCAACAGTTCGAAGTTGTCTGACGAAAACGCGGGCTTTATCTAGAAATATGTACACAGAAAGCAGAACACTTTTTTTTTTACAAAGACCTGGTACGTATTACTAAGTATGTGCTTCAAGCATATATCAAATGTATTAGTCAACAGCCAGACTCGAGACCTAGTTAGCGACCGCACTATTGTAGTTGTGTTTTACTATATATTTTGTGTATATTTGATGGTTGGCCAGGGCGGTGGGCCGAGTTGACCAGGGGGGTGGGCCGAGTTGACCAGATTTGCGATGGGCCGAGTTGGTAATGGTCCGAGTCGTCCTGCTTGCTATCCAATCACATATGTTGACACATCCAATCACATATGTTGACACATCCAATCACATATGTTGACACAGTGGAAGAAAATTAACATCATGATATTTTTCAAGCCAGTCACTAATGTTGACAATGATAATCTATATTTCTTTACACTCAACAATAACAACAGTTAAGGGACGTGTGAGAAACGTGACCCACACCATTATGATTTTAGTTGCTCCAGTGTTTACTGGAAAAAAGGAAACATATATATTACCATAAAAGAAACACATCCATAGATTACTTACACAAACACAAACTTCATTTTGTCAGTAATACCTGTACATACGAAAAATCAGTTGTAACTAAATCTGCTGCAGTATTAGATCATCATAATCTGACCCCATATTGCCTTGTGCATGACACTGTTTTCTGCTGTACTGCAGGTAGATTCTGGGACTGATGCTGAGAGTCAAGGACTGAAGGAAGGAGATCAGGTCAGTTAAGCTACATTTACTTCAGATTCTAACTTGAACTGTTTCATAGATGACACCAAGGAGGTTCAATTCAGAATTGGCTTGCAGACAATTGAACACAGCTGCAGGATTTGGTGGGGCAAAACAAATTGACACAGAGCGTTGTCTCCCTGATGACACATTTGTAGGTAGGAAAAGTGTATGGAAAGGACACACCAGTAATTATTGGGAAGATACATGCAAATGTCTGTTGTTACATTGGTTACAAGTTAGTGCATTTTAGAAAAGTGTTTTTTCATAAAATGTTTCAACATCTGAGCAATATCATCTAAATGTATTAAGTATAACCAATGTAATACTGGCGGATGGTTTGTTTAGAACATGGGAAGGCAAGACTGATGGCCAATAGGCTGTACATAAACATTTTGCAGTAATTGTTATAAATAATTATAGTCATATCACAATTTACAGATCCTGTCAGCAAATGGGTTTGACTTTGAAGAGATGGACCACAAAGCAGTAAGTCATCATTCATTCATTCTTTCACTGCCTTGGAGGCTACATGTATATTCAATGTACCAGTATTACATTTAGTTTTCTTCATTCTGCCTTTTTTTCATGTAGGAGAGGGATGAACTATTAGCCAGGGACAGATGATCCCCCTTTGCCACAGTTATGCTTCTCTAACTAGCTGACAATTATACAGCAAGGTGCATGCTGACTTATGCTCAAATGCATTCATTGTTCTGCTTGCAGTTATGAATAAAGTGTAAACTTTTAAGGTACATTAAGTCTTCTGAATCATAGGTCTAACATGAGGAAACAAACTCTGAAAGTCTAAGTTCCATTAAATCAAAATAAGTGCCCAACTGCAACCCTAATACATCTGTATAGAATTCACTAAATGCCTGACTGCTACATGTACCTTGCACCTTGCAGGCAGTGGGAGTGATGGCATCTGCACAACAGCTACAGCTGAATGTCAAGTACTTCCCTTATGGTATGTCTGAACTGTCTTTAGTCTTCCAGAACATTTGTGCAGTAGGACATCTCTGTCCATCACACTCAAACCACATTATTGTAGTGTGCTGTACAACCTTGTTGTTGTTTACAATTATCATTATTTCTATGGTATTGAAAGGTGTGGGTGAAGAATAAACCATTTTACTCATTGAAATCGGTGAATATACATCCTGCTAAGTTAGAAACATGTTCAATACATTGTACCTCTGAGTCAGAAGTTTCAATAAAAAGACATCCTTGCTTTGATTTTTGATAAGCAAATTTGTGCACTTTTTGTTTTTCTGTTTGCAGCCTATAATCAAATGATCCGACGGACTGAGGTCTACGGCACAGAGATCCCATTGCCAGACAACAGGCAAGAACACACAGGCCCACCACCAACACAAACATCGCCAGAACAGACAGCAACAAAAAAGAAGTCCAGCCGTAAAAAGCCCCAACTTTAACAGGGAAATTTAAAATTTGTATGTAACTGTAAACTTAATTTGCATGTAACAATGATTGTGGAAGGACAAACACGCTGGGTAAAATGATAAAAGTGGACTTACAGTGAAATATAGCCATGGACACTGGTAACACCAAAACGTGTGACCCAAATTTATCGTCTGTTGTTCCCCGTCTTGTATGGGTTAGATGTGCTTGCACTTCAGATGTTGAAACTTGATGGCAGATCCCCAATTACTTGTCCTCCCCAATGCTTCCCATCTATTTCTTTTTGCGTCTTTCTGTAGAAAATGAAAGGTTAATAGAGTGCTACAGTAACTGTTGTGTCTGATCAAGGAGGTTCTATCATTTAAACCTCCTTGGTTCGGTTTGATCTGATCATAATGTCCTCTTTTGACTTTGTTGCTAGATTTTAAAGCAAATGTTTTATACAGCGAGGTCATGACTGCTATAAATATATTTTTGTATGAGTTTGTTACCAAGAAAAACACTAGAACACTTGGCCAGAACTGGTGAAGACATTTCTATTTCTCCATCACTGTCAGCAAATTGAAGGAAACGTTGTTGATTTAGCCCAGGTTTCCTGCAACTTTGCCAGACATTGTGAAAGTTAAAATTTCTACAAAACTCTGTTCAGAATAGGATAATGCATTCACGCAGTAAGTGTAGAAAGCCTTCACTGTCAAAGCAGAGGGCGAGGGAAATGGATCTGTCAGATCGTCATTTGCAAAGACTGGTGAGATTAAAGCTGGAAAGGACTGAGATGCCCTATGTGGCAAAAGGGATGGCTGTGACTTGAGTTATATGTGTTTTTACGTAATATGTGGAATTGTTTTCTAATTTGAAGCATAAACTACCAGTGTTGTTTCTCACACGAGTGTTGTGTTGTTTTTTATATAACAGTCCATTTGTTGAGCTTAAGTTGTCACTGCTGCAGCATAATAGGGCATGACAATTACTTCACATTTGTACCATGACACAAGAACCGTCTGAGCACAGTTGTAGGATTCCATACCAATCTTTTCTTAAAATAAATAAAAGTCCTGCGACTTCTATGTAGTGTGAGGTGCTTTGCAGAGGAGACATTCAGTGGCTTGGCACGCTTCTAGGTTTAAGAACAGGACCCAGGTGACAAACACAGGCTGTCTAGCGCTCCCAACACCAAGGACAGACAACACTTAACACCTGACACTGTTCTGAAACAACAGGAGCTTCTTGATTAATTTGCATCTACCTTGTTTGCACTTTGTCTAACTTTTGTTTACTATTGGTATAATGTCCTTGATTGGACCAAGGAGATTATACAGATTGGACTATCAAAAATTTGTCTTCACTTTATTTGCACATCAATCAACAGTTCGTGCCTATAAACCTGCTCAAGTCGTTTCCTCTCCAAAGATTTGCGGACTACCGGAACCATCTACGCTTCGGCTTGCGCTGCCTCAAGGTAAGTGTCACACAATAAAGTTTTCCTTCTGTAACAGTGGGTGGTTTGAGTAATTATGTATGTATAGCTTTGTATGTATTTATGTATAGTTGTCTCAGTCTCTACTTTGTATGTATGTATTTATTTATTTATGTATGATTGTCTCTTTGTAGTGTGGTTCTTGTCCCTGTTGTCTATGTCAAATGCCACATTGTCCAGTAATCAAGGACCAAAGCCGAATAATTAGTCAATATATTAGTTAGTGGCATGAGGCCGGGGAGTCAGTCGTGTTGTGAGGAGAGTTGGAGAAAGTTCTAGTCCGAGTTGTGTCCGTGTTGCCTGTGTCCTTCCCTGCAACCTTCGGACGGTGTTGACAAGTAAGTCTCAGTAACTTATAATAAGTCCGTCAAAAAAGTACACAACGCATTGTCCAACCGCTAGTGAAGATTGTAACTTACTGTATTATACCTAAAGTGTAGAAGGTTGCCGTTCTCCTGTTTTAGTTATACGTTGTCTTGCTTGTTGTTCAGGTCATTGCAAATAAATAGTATTACATTTCTCCGGGGAACAGAATCCAGTATCCGAACCGTCCTTGCTGCTCATGCTATTAGCCCAGTTATTAAATATAGATATAGCAAGAAAGGTTATTGTTACACTTCCTTCATTCAATGGCATGGACTAGGGCCCAATCTGGTGTGAGTGGATCAAACCAAGGAGGTTAGATCTAACCTCCTTGATCAAACCTATATATCAACCCGGTCTCACGAAGCTTGGATACATGTACATCGACACTTTATCAACTCCATTATCTTTATCTTTTAGACAATTCAAGTACAAATGCATATCTTCCTGAAGTCTTAAAAGAAACATGTAGCACAGAAGCTTGTACTTAATGGTCTAGTCACATTCATCGTACGATCGCAAACGGAGAACATCCTTGGGTTAGTCGACTTCTGTACAAAACTGGTGTCTTTAGACGCGGTGAAAAACAAACAAAAGGGAACAGCACATTCTAAACCCCCCCAAAGCCAGCCTGGTTTGGATGCGTCCCGAGGATAACCACGTGCATGTTACACCATGTTTACTGACGATCTGACAACTGATTGACGGTTTTCATTTTTCCTCAGACCTGCAGAAAAATGCCTGCCTTCAGAATGATCAACATCGCCCTTGCTGTGTTCCTCCTGGCAGTGGCGTCTCATACCGTGAGTCTTTCAGGACCTCCTCCCAAACCGCCATCGTGGCCTCCAACCTTCTCGGTTGCTTTCCACGAGGAGCAGCATATTTCCGTCGTGCCCGTCAGCCGAAACGTGGGGGCTTGGCATTACGACTTTGGCAACAACCAGGCACGGTTCGACCACTCGCAGGGCCAAGGCGACAACTTCTGTACCGGGCGGGGTCTGACACTGAAAGACAAGCACGGTGATTGCCAGCTCTTCTTCAACAAGCTCGGGTTGTACGTGCATTACCCGCACGAGCAGCAGTGTTGCTTCGCCTGCAGGGCAGATCATGGCTGCGGCGTCCTGAAGCCGACATGGCTGGCCGAGGCGACGTATCTCGGGGAAGAGAACATCGACGGAACGCCGTGCCACGGCTGGGAGAAACAAGGGGCGGTGGCAACGGACAGGTTCGTCATGTACAGTTTCCCTACAGATCACTGTTTGTAGCTAGTTTTCTGTTTCTAGAGTTATAGTTAAGGTTGAATTAGAGTTTAATAAGGTTATAAACGTATTAGGTTAGGCGTCCTCTTGGCGGTGAAGCACATTGGCGGGAATACCAAGTCAGATAACACAGGCGTAGGGTGGGAGACTTGAGGGGGAACTGACTTCAAAGGGGGGTGTATGTCGTGGGGGGTGGCGGGGATCGACCTGGTGGGAGGGCGTCTAGAAACTTAGGAGAAGACTCACTAAGAGTAGAGACATTGCCGTTTGTTTGACGTGTCACAAAGGTCGCTCCCTCTTGATCCAGATAAAGGACAATATGTATCTTATCCAGATGAACTATGGACTGACCTAGCTATGGACTCACGTGTCAAAAAACAACAACAACTACCGAACGTAATTCAATGGGGTCACCATTGTGTCGGAAGCCTGGTCTCGAAACATTTGCAGCTAAAACATATGGGATTTCATTTTTTAGAAGTTCCTTTTATGTTCGTTCCAACTGATAGCAATAGGTCAAGTATAACTAACTGTCGACGTACGTCAACCCGTAAAATGTTCGTGCGTCACAGCGTGCATATAACGTTATACATAGTCCAGTGGATAGTTACACTATATCTAGAGTTAGGGACTTCGAATCCCGGCTGTTCTGTTATGTATAGTAGAACCCGACAATAATAAAGTCAATAATTGGCCAGGAGCGAGTGAGCGGTACTTTGACGGAACTCGGGAACTTGGGGATTTCATGTGCGTGACAGCGGAATATGTACATAACACAGAATCGGCGAGAAATTCACCATAAGAAATAAAACGAGAACTTAATTCCATTCCTTGTTTCCTTCTGTAGGTGGTACCAGACTGAAGACGGCAAGCCTTGTCAGTACTGGGAGAAGCTGATGTTCGTCCCTCACATAACCCACGTCATCACCTTCAACATCAGCTCCTACCAGCTCAACCCCATCCCTGCTAGCGTCTTCGATGTTCCCCAATACTGCAACAGCACATGCCCGATACCGTATCCCCCACCTCATCATGGGATGCAGAAATTTCCCTGAACTAAAGAATGGAACGCTATGACGGTGCCCCCACCTCCCATCATACTGTAATCCCAGCACCGTCATACTGATTTTAGAAAATAAAGGTCTTTGGTAGATACTGTAGACAGTACAGATAGTACAGGTCCTCGATATTGTTGTAGTTTCCCCCCATCTTCAGATGTTTCTTCAGTGCTTCACTAAGGATCAGCAAATTGTCTGGATCTTTTTCTTTCACCTGCTTGGCCGTTATATACTCCCATCTTCTGAGCTAAACAGGCATCTTCCACCAGACCCGCAAGTCTTCACGCACGCATGGGGATCAATCATATCAAGTTCATTCATAGCATGACTACCATGTACCACTAGCAGTGTGTCTGGGTATTCTGTTATCAATCAGCATATCCATAAGTACATTGTCATACTACGTTGTTTTAAACCTAACCTTAGAGTGACCATAATGTATTTTTTTATAATGTCTTATTAAATATGCAAGAATACTGGATCATCAAGTTGTTTGCGTGGTATTTAGCATTACACCATTTTGGTGTTATTTATTGTTTTCACCAGAAAAGGTGTTTTCTACAAGATAGTGGTAACAAGGAGACATCAGGCATTAATTCCGTCAATCAAAGTATAAAAACAAGGGCATTTTGGGTAAGGCATTGAGCCAGTACGTTATCGTCAGGTTGCTGTTTGGAAATAGGTGCAAAACATTCAAAAAAGGGTTAGGTTTACAAAAACACTGCTGTATTATGTGTAAAACGAGTCATTCTTTGTATGTACACAAAAATTTGACAAACAGAATTAAATCTAAGAAGTAGATAGATGAAAATCAGTTTTGCAATAAAATATTTTTTTAGTTTCAAAAAAATCGTTAATTTTCATAATTTGTCGCTTACTATTTTACTTAAAACCTATAAAATACAAAACGATATATTTTGAACGAGTAAACACTTTGACAAAGTCATAATATGAAAAATTCCGTAAAAACTTGAAAACCCCATACGAGCCCATGGGTTTTGGCCATTCCCAAATCGCCCAAATCCGCGAGTGGGCTGAAATCTCTTCTATTAGGGACACGCCCCTTTCTGCACGGCCGGATTTGAAAGGCCAAAATTAGGCTATCTTGGGGGTTTACCATTGTTACTTGATCGATGTATAAATGTTAATTTTTCTAGAAAACGCTGAGTATTTTCAATGAGTTTTCAACAGTTCCGTCGTACATTTAAAATGTTCCACAAACACCACAGCCGAGAAAGGGCGTAAATTGAAGTTTTATCTGATTTTTTCGGGCTCTCGCGGTTTCGCCGTTTGCTGAACTGCTAATTTCTCGGACGCTGTGCGTTCAAGCCAGAAGCCGGAAGTGGCTTTGTTGACAAAGTCCGGGTTGTTTCAACCGTTCGTATCGCGGATTACAACAAACATTGAACCGAAATTGCGCAATTTCTACCACAGATAACTCATACTCATGTCATAAACTTTTCATTACTGCATTTGAGGAGAAGTAGGCGTAGTTTTTGGGGCGATACACTGGGTGTTTTCGGCGGGTTGGATCGTAAAACGTGCCGAGTGGTTGTTGAGAGGAAGCCGGTGTTCCGGCGTTTCAGGGTACATTTTGCAAGCAGATTGTGGCTTTCCTCAACCCTGGAGAGTATCGTGGGGCTAGGGTGGGTCACTCGGCAGGCTAGACTCCAACTGGCGCGGCCACGATGACAGCCCAACGGTCTCAGATACGCCGAGCCGCATCATACATTGGCCGGTCGGAATGACGCTAGCGGGCCGAGTACGATCCGGTCTGGCCGCGGTACTGGCCGACCTTCCAGGGTTCCCTCTTTTTTTCTGACGGACTTACACCACAAAGAGCGTCCAGTAACTTATGGACTAATAAAAACACTGAGATGTGTCCCTCTCCTCGGCTTCAAGGCCGACATTCTTCTGTGTTTTGACGTTCAAGGAGGTTCAACCAGCCTTGGTTCAACCAACTCAGTGCCGCCGCTTCAACACACACAGACAGTGTAATACTAGTAACTATATAACTCGCAGAGTCAGCTAATCCGGCTATAAAATGCATGAAATGCTGATGAATTTAATTATCGATAGGTAAAATGCCGGTTGACTCAAAACTATCATAGGTTTTCTGCAGTAGGAGTTCAACTTCAACCGTACCCTGTGTGTAGTTACGGCTTTCAGTGGGAGGGTGAAGTGCATGGATCAAAAGCGGCCCCTAGCATTTCATTGCAGAACTGCACCTCATGTGTTGGCTATAATAGCAGACAACACCGAAGAAGGCCGATTGTATCGCCTGTATAAAGCTTTTTGTGCGGCGTTTGACTAAATATCTGGGTCGACGAAATATCGGAAAGGAAGGAGCTTTGTTCGGTGAATATTTTCCAACAGTAACGTAACTACCAACTAATCATAGCCGGGCAACAGTTGATCGTGAGCTTCCGTGGATTTCTTCCGTGTTGGGAGTGGTACATGCCGGCCGAGGTCTTTTAGGACACCCGGAAACGTTTACGAGGGGTGTGTTTCAGAAAGGTCGGCCGTCTCTCACCTCTCACCTTGGCCTCGTAAACGCCGCGCAGAGAGCTTTATACAGGCGATACAATCGACCCCCTTCTTCGGTGTTGTCTGCTATTATAGCCAACACATGAGGTGCAGTTCTGCAATGAAATGCTAGGGGCCGCTTTTGATCCATGCACTTCACCCTCCCACTGAAAGCCGTCACTACACACAGGGTACGACTTTAACGCGGTTGAAGTTGAACTCCTACCGCGCAAACTCATGATAGTTTTTAGTCAACCGGCATTTTTCCTATCGATAAATAAATTCATCAGCATTTCATGCATTTTATAGCCGGATTTAGCTGACTCTGCGAGTTATATAGTTACTAGTATTACACTGTCTGTGTGTGTTGAAGCGGCGGCACTGAGTTGGTTGAACCAAGGCTGGTTGAACCTCCTTGAACGTCAAAACACAGAAGAAAGTCGGCCTTGAAGCCGAGGAGAGGGACACATCTCAGTGTTTTTATTAGTCCATAAGTTACTGGACGCTCTTTGTGGTGTAAGTCCGTCAGAAAAAAAGAGGGAACCCTGGAAGGTCGGCCAGTACCGCGGCCAGACCGGATCGTACTCGGCCCGCTAGCGTCAATCCGACCGGCCAATGTATGATGCGGCTCGGCGTATCTGAGACCGTTGGGCTGTCATCGTGGCCGCGCCAGTTTGATTCTAGCCTGCCGAGTGACCCGCCCAAGCCCCACGAAAATCTCCAGGGTTGAGGAAAGCCACAATCTTTCAACTTCTGCTTGCAAAATGTACCCTGAAACGCCGGAACACCGGCTTCCTCTCAACAACCGCTCGGCACGTTTTACCGTGATCCAACCCGCCGAAAACACCCAAAAACTACGCCTACTCCTCCTCAAATGCAGTAATGAAAAGTTTATGACATGAGTTTGAGTTATCTGTGGTAGAAATTGTGCAATTTCGGTTCAATGTTTGTTGTAATCCGCGATACGAACGGTTGAAACAACCCGGACTTTGTCAACAAAGCCACTTCTGGCTTGAATTGAACGCACAGTGTCCGAGAAATTACCAGTTCAGCAAACGGCAAAACCGCCGGAGCCAGAAAAAATCTGATAAAACTTCAATTTACGCCCTTTCTGGGCCGTGGTGTTTGTAGAACATTTTAAATGTATGACGGAACCGTTGAAATCTCATTGAAAATACTCAGCGTTTTCTAGAAAAAATGACATTTGTACATCGATCAAGTAACAATGGTAAACCCCCAAGATAGCCTAATTTTGGCCTTTCAAATCCGGCCGTGCAGAAAGGGGCGTGTCCCTAATAGAAGAGATTTCAGCCCACTCGCGGATTTGGGCGATTTGGGAATGGCCAAAACCCATGGGCTCGTATGGGGTTTTCAAGTTTTTACGGAATTTTTCATATTATGACTTTGTTAAGGGGTTTACTTGCTCAAAATATATAGCCTTATATTCTATAGGTTTTAAGTGACATAATATGCGACAAATCATGAAAATTTACGAGTTTTTTGAAACTAGAAAAATATTTTATTGCAAAACTGATTTTCATCTATCTACTTCTTAGATTTAATTCTGTTTGTCAAATTTTGGTGTACATACAAAGAATGACTCATTTTACACATTATACAGCAGTGTTTTTGTAAACCTAACCCTTTTTTAAATGTTTTGCACCTATTTCCAAACAGCAACCTGACGATAACGTACTGGCTCAATGCCTTACGCAAAATGCCCTTGTTATATACTTTGATTGACGGAATTAATGCCTGATGTCTCCTTGTTACCGCTATCTTGTAGAATAATAGCCTTGAAGTGCGTTCCTCTGCTCAAGAACGGCTTTTTTGCTGACCTACGCATGGTACATTTGTTCTATATCCCCGCCATGTTAAACCCTGGTTCTACATAATCTCCAAGCAGATGTTGGGAGTATAAAACAGACACTCGCTCTGTATATGCCAAGGGTGTTATAATATTGCCCCTAGGCGTTTTCATTGAGTGTAGAGGGAGAGAGAAACTAGCTGAAACTAGCCTCCACCAGGCCTGTGGGCAAATAAACTAGCCTCCACCAGGCTCCCCTGGCCAATTATTCACCCTATTTGGCTACATTTTACTGTTTTTGAACCTGCGTTGTTAGTCTGGTGGAGATGATCTGGTGTGACGATGGTTTCTCAGTTCCCTATGTGGCTATTATCCACGGTATACCAACATACCAACACAGACCCAGTGCTTAACCATGCAAGATACAAGAAAGAAAAAATGACACTGGCCAGACCATGCTCCCCATGGAGGTAGAATGAGTTGTATTTATACATGTAAGAGATACGTCTGGATTGGAATGGTTCGGTGCTTTGTAATATCATAATCATCATGGCATTCACATGTGTCACTCAAAAACAAACTTCTGCAGAAGAGACAATATGATATAATATACTGTATTTCTTTTTACACAAATTAAATTCTACAGCAAATTTTACAGCAAAGCAAAACAGTTTCAAATGCATACATTCTTATACCAACACACTTTTAAGTTCAGCCTTACATATTAGTGCAGCGGAAAACTATAACCTTGTAATAATGCATGCCATAATGGCTTATCATCTATTGTCTACACAGGTCTATCTAGTTGGGTAACCTGGGTATGATACATGTTAATATGACACCACAATGCCTGACTGTGGTTTGAAGATGGTACTGTCCCTCACATCTCTGTTGTGATATTCCTGATAAAAACAAAAAGCCACTGCAAGTGTATTTTAAATTTT
Organism: Branchiostoma floridae x Branchiostoma japonicum; assembly: GCA_013266295.2. Lineage (NCBI taxonomy): Eukaryota > Metazoa > Chordata > Leptocardii > Amphioxiformes > Branchiostomatidae > Branchiostoma > Branchiostoma floridae x Branchiostoma japonicum. Next base: position 9,831,010 of record CM023827.1, on the reverse strand, counting down.
TGATATTTGTGATCTTAGCTTGTTACTTCAGAATCTGTTTTCTCATTCCTGCTGCAACCAGGCTAGTCCTGAAAGGGACCTTGTACATTGTATAATGTTATCAATATAGGAATCTGAAATATTTTGTGTTCCAATCATAACTGCATATGCATTGAATGTCCTAGTCTAGATTGTGTTTGTTCAAGGTGGTTAAAAACTTGGCTTGTTTAGTATCTGTACATGTGTAAGTTGGACAAAGTAATATGAGTGGCAAGGGATGTCTGCTATGTGTGTAGTGACATACATGTACATGCAGCTTATTCACAACAGTAACTCAAGGTAACCAGTAGGCAGGACAGTCAGCTTTCAATGGTTTAACCTTCAAGATGCCACAGGCAACTCTAAAGTTGTGTTGATACATGGATAATTATATATAATCAGCACGTTGAAGGTTAGTTGGCTGTTACGTGTGTTGGTTAGGTTTCAAAAACTTTGCAGACTGTTAGAATGCAGAAACTTTGCAGAGTGTTTAATGAATTCTAACTTAGAATTCATGGCAAGTAAGTGACTGGCCATCAGCAGACAAAAAGTACAGTACAGTAACAGTACTTTTACTTAGCAGAGCTCAGACTTTTTCACCAGAAATAGGGTCACACAAAGACGATATAAAAGCAAAAGATTTAAATTGTAATGCAGAGTTCATCATTTCACAGCAAACACAGCTCCTCAATTCACAAAAACACCCTCTACTCTAATTTAAGGACTTGAATAAGACATTCATGGCCAATTCGTAATATTACAATTATTTTTTTAAATAAGATGTGTTGAAGTAAAAAGGACTGTAAGTTACAACTGCAGTCAGGAAATCCATGTTTCATTCATCTTTGTAAATTGTATTCAAGTACAATAATTATTATCTCCTCAGTTCAACTTTTCAATGGTACAAAAAAGAATAATTATTCCTTTATGGTTTTGTGTAAAAGGCAAACATTAAATCTTCATTGGAATCTACAGATATAGGGTATGCCTAAATACCTCAACCGCCCTCAACCCCCCTCAACCGCCCTCAACCTCCCACTTCCTGGGCTAATATGCAGTGTACATGTGCTAAGAACCCTTGTTTACACTCTGTATACATTGTCTATACGATTATAAATAAAAATCACACAGTAACGTCTAAGTATTTGCGAGTTTTTTCAAGTTATAACTTTTAATATATCATAAGTGGACTTACCGTCTTTAGGGAGTGATACCCCCCGCAAAATATCCGCCCTAAAGTATTGAGCGCTAAAATCCACCACCAGAAACATGATGTTTAAAGAGGTTTCCCTCTATATCTGCTGAGTTTCCGTGCTGCACAAGCTTTTTTACTTTACTTATTTTGACTTGAAACTTACGGCACGATGCGTTCGACGTAAACAAATAAGATGGCGGACCCTATTCCTCGGGCGCACGGCGCGCCGTAAAAAAAACTGGTAAAACGTCAGAGTTACAGTGATTTTCTTATTTATAATCGTATAGACAATGTATACAGAGTGTAAACAAGGGTTCTTAGCACATGTACACTGCATATTAGCCCAGGAAGTGGGAGGTTGAGGGCGGTTGAGGGGGGTTGAGGGCGGTTGAGGTATTTAGGCATACCGACAGATATATGCTAGGTACAAGACAACAGATAAAAAGGGGGGCAAAAATAAAACTTTTTACAGGGTGAGAAAATGTTCAATTCTAGAAGATGAAGTACAATTTACATTGTAGTGCGTAGGTACAATAGTTTTAAAACCTAAAGGTGAATCTATAAAACCTGTCAAGTATGATGATGCCATATTTATGTACAACACTGACAGTATTTTCTTTAACTGCTATAAAGTGCAAATCTTACACAAGAAGCAGAATCTTACAGATCACACCACAGCACAATCCTACACTCACCTCTGTTTACGAAATCATGTACAACTACGTCTGGTTACCATCTCTGAAACATTGACCTCAATATTTCCCACCGACTATTTACACATACATTGTACACGTGCATGCTTACATTTTGCAGAGCTGGTATAAAAATGATATTATTTCCTTTTGCCTTGCTGGCACCACTTGTTGGTGTTAAAGCTCCGTTAGCTCAGCTCCCACCAGAAGTATTCCACTTGTATAAAAGTAAACAGGATATGTATGTATATGTTAAACAAGAATAACATAGCCCTGTCAGTGGTTATCTTTGCCCCCCTCCCCGTTGTTGACAAGACTGTTGTCATCGTCCTCGTCCAGCATTTTGAAGAAGTCGAAGGAGTTGCCATGGGTGATGGGCTTGCGTTTGGCAGTCTCTCGTACTTGCATCCAGGTGTCGCGGTTCGCCTTGACAGCTTCAAACACGCACTCTGACCCCGGCAGCAGATCTCCCAGGATCCTATGGGGTTGGTTGGTTAACAGTTAGGCTACAAAGCTGCTTCAGATCATAGTTATGATCACCAAAATAATGCAGTAAAGTTGTCAGAAGTTACATAAAAATTATATGGAATTTGTACATGGTACTGACAGCACTTAAAGTCTGTCCAACTTGTAAAGCTCACTTCTGTCCTGTTCAGTTCCATCTTGACTTGTCCTAGTCCAAAATTTCCCTCATCTACAACTAAAACTGCTTTAATCTCAGAAATCCCAAGTTCGAATCTAGATTGTCCTTTTGATTCCCAGAATGAATTCAATCCTGTGGAAATATTTACATGCTAAACCCCACCCTACTGACCTGTAGAGAGGCATGGCGATGTTCTCCAGGAAGCTGATCTGCAGGTCAGGAATGAAGGCCTTCTCCCTGTCCATCATCTCATGAGGGCGGTACCCCATGGACTTCTCCAGGTCACCCTGGCGGAAGAACTCCTGGTAGATCAGCTCCTGTCAATCATCGACAATGAGCGATAATGTCAGTTCTGGAACATTCCAACAACTGTCGGAGCAGCTCTTTACAGACAGAATAGTTTGTGGAACAGACCAGTTCAGAAGTTCAATCTCTCATTAACTTTTCTGAGCCTGGCTGTGGAATGAAACTAAAAGCTAATTAGTGAAAACTCACAGCTATTTTCTTTGTAGTTCCCCAGCCCTTGGTCTGGTCAGACAGGTCACAAGAGGTCATCAGGAGGCAGGTCAGGAGGGTGTGGCACCTGGGGTTGGATTTGTCGTATCCCTCTGCAGAAGTACAAAAAAAAAATGTGTCAACCTTGTGAGGGGTCTTCACATGTTTAGACTTGGCATACAGAAACTAATAATTGAAGCGCTTTAGAATCAAACACAAAAATGCGGGGACAGTTACTACATTTACTCCACATCATTAAGCTGCTGGTTCAAATCCATGTCTCATCTCTGTACTAGCAGAGCCTGACCTTTCGCCATGGCCTCCAGGTCCTTGACAGCAGACAGGTGATGTGCCAGGTCTGTAGCTAGGATGATCTCCTGGAGCAGGTCCAGAGCTTGTTCATAGTCCTGAAAACACACAAAATAGACCATGTGTAACCTTACTGTGCTGCTTTCTAAGCTAAAGCGATGAAAAGTGTATTATATATGATATTACAGTGATGTTACTTTTACATACATTTCATAATTTCAAAGCACTTTATATAATTTTCAACCACTTCAAGCAGTTCTACATCTTCTAGTTTATCGAAAACTGTGATGTTTCAGGAAATATTGGTCCAGGAGCATATTGTCTTACCCGTTTGTTAAGGTTTTCAAAGATGTTGCAACCCTCAGTGTTCAAGATGCACATGGCTTGAGCAAAGTGATGTCTCTGGGAGTGGGACAATAAGAAGGTTAAATCCAGTAACAGCATAAAGGCTGTAACATGGATAATGATTTATCCAATGGCTAAAAATTTTCCTCACAATATGCTCTGATGACTATTGTATGTTCCAGATTCTGTTTTACTCTTACACTACTGTTATCCAATCGATTTAACCTGTTATAAATCATTTAAATTGACAAGGTGTGAAACTGAGAAGAATTGATTTTTGTACAAACCTCTAAAACAGAGCCTTCTGAGCTGTACAGAGCTGCCAGGACTGATTTCTGGGAAACAGAAACACAATCTACATCATACAGATATCATCATTGATCACTTATAATTACCACCAGAATGCAACAATCATCTTACACTCACAGTATTGCCCATACACTACAACATACTTTTTCTGACCCTGCTCGACATTTTCTACAGGTAAGTCCAAATGGCCTCTTTGGAGAAGAAAATGAGGACTATCTAAAATGAAAGTTAGTGGGGGGGGGGGTTATGATCTGCTACAAAGCAAACACAGATTGGCACTGCATATTTTCAGATTGTCCTATTCCTCCCCCTACAGTTTTGTGGACAGTTCTACTTACTGAGGAGACCTGGAAGGCATTGTTGGTTCCTCTGTGGTCCAGGTCGTGGCACAAACAGGCCACAAACAGCGCAAACAGCTCAACATCCCTGGGGGAGAAATGGAGAAAAAGTAGTGAGTGAAAATGCTGCTGGAACAAGTGTGTGTAATCCCACTGTGAAAAACTTACATGGACCTGAAACTGAAGATTTGCCAATGACTTACAAGTTACAATCCCACATCAGACATTTTGGCTGGGACTAGTATCTTTACAATGGGAGCTTCAGTCAATATAGATGTGAATGGGTCAAGACTGGTAAGTGAGGAGGGGAGGGGGGCATTTGATGGGCAGGTATCCTCTAAACATCACACATGCACAGCTTAGGTTCAGCCAACATTTTTACCTGGCAGTTTACGTACAACAAACATCAGACACCTGGACAGGTGTGTAAGACTCACGTCAGAAGCTGGTCGATGCGTAGGTTCTTGTAGAGCAGGTAGCAGAAGTGAGAGACAGAGAAGGCGTGGTACCAGTTGTGGTACGGAGGGTCACGGTAACCCTTCTTCACCATCAGGACAAACCTACACAAACAAAGAGACAAAAAATGGTCCATGGTTCACAATTCATGCCAATGAAGCACAGCAATAACACCTAAAGCTACTGATGTATATGTGAGTTTCTTGCAAATGAGGAAATGTAAGTAAAAACCAAAATTTTCCTGATATCTTACAATATAGACAAAAAAGTAAAAATTCTCTCTTCTTGCCCAATTCTCTTTTCTTGCAGTGCAGCTGTACTTAAAGGCTTATTAAAAAGATACAACTTTCTTTGTTGTTGCTATTTCTTCTATTTAATTCTGAAGACAAGGCCTTACTTGACGAGGGTTTCCTGCTGGATTCGCCACCTATGGATCATCCCCATGTCCTCAAACATGGCGAGACAGCACTGGGGAAGCAAACATGGGATCAGAACATTTCTATCCTTCTCTTTTCACATGCAACAACATAAGAAACAAAACTTGTTCATAGAACTACATGTAAGAAAATATAGAGTAAGTGGATGCTCTATCAGTACCATGGACAGGGAAATCTTCTTCACCATGTCACAATGTTTCATGTACTTGAAGTCAAAGTAGAAGGCATCTAAACTCAGTCTGATTGCTTAACAAGATTTCTTTCCCTCCAATCTGATCCTTTAGTATCCATGAGTTCAGGTTTGAAACATACCACTATCAATAGTAGGCTTCAGTTTCAGCTAGAAACTATTTCTGACCAAAGAAACTACCAAAACGTTGAATATAATAATTGAACTGTGAACTACAACACCTCAGACTATGATATAGACACACAAGTATACATATTCATGGTGTTTGTCTAACCTTTCCTATTGTAAGTCTGTACAATTATGCAGTTTCCCTTCAATGAGGAGTGTGACGAAACATCAGCACCATTGAGTGATTGCAGCTTGATTTTCTTTGACCATGTAATGTTACATGTTTTGTTCTACTGTCTTACCAGGGTCTTACTGGAAAGCAGTTACTAAACTGAAATAAGTAATGAAATTGATACCAGAGTGGTTTGGTCATCATAGATGACTCTGGGAGTGAAACTGAACACGGAGACATCTGGATGGATACTGGTGATCTCTGGGATCTTGTCAACTATCAGCCGTGCTGTTTCATCCTCGTTTACCTGAAAAAATCATTTGAATGCACTTCTTGTGAAATAGTCTGTAGCATTCAAGTCAATGTCTGTAGCATTCAAGTTAATGCCTTCCAATTGTAGCAGTACATGGAAAGTTGTTCATAGCGCTGAGAATGCTGATGACAAAAGTTCACAATTGGAAATCTACAAAGTCATTGACAGTTACAAATATAAGCATCACAACAACAACAACAAAAACAAAAACTGGTGATTTAAAGACCATGCAAAGAATCTTGCTTATTTTGTCACAAGATAGCCCAATATGCAAGAAGTAACTAGTGCAAACCTTCATATGATACATCATTAGTTCGTTAGACAGCTTGCTGCGATGTTGGGCGTCTGCAACTTTCTTGTACAGCAAGGACTGTGGCGGTAGAGGGGGAATATCAAAACCATTACCAAAACAGGGAATCTCTGGAGTCAAAAACGCACAACAAGACATGAATCAAGATGTTGGGATAACAAATTAGTAGAATGGTTTATTCATTTCTCTAAAATGACAGCCCAGTTGCGGCCCGATGGCCGAATTGTCAGGCTTGTTTACAAACACAAGAAGATCTTCATGCTACTATCGATACATAGTATGTTACTAAGATTAACATAGGACTGATTCTTTTTTGGAAAAGCTACGGAGAGAGAGACATTTCAAATACTGCCATTCAACAGAAAACCATGATTAACAATCCCAAACTCCATACAATTAAAACTGTCAGGTGGAATACTCACATGAACAAGGCTGATCCCACAGTAAATAGAGAAGGCCTGTGCAAGCTCCTCATCGTATGTGGAGAAACATGGCCCTACAGTAACACAATATCAACTATATCACACCCACTCACTTCTCTTCCACATGTTTGCTCCCTCATTTGAAATCAACATGTAGCATTTAGCAATTCATTCAAGAGTTGTTGTACCTTAATCTGTCAGGTGACATTATAAGGTTACACCGGGTATTAGCACCAGGTTTCAAAATGTGCTGACTACAGTCTGAGGAATTTCCTTTTTCTTCTAACGTCGTTAATGAACGATCAACAGAGCAGCCATTAAGGGGGCACTTAAGGTCACTTTTCACAGTGTATGGTAATTACCTACTAGTTGCGTGCACAGAACAATATTAATGATACAATAAAAGATAATCATAATTATAATCTTTATGGCTATATTCACAGATGGCCTTGGTGTGAATATGAGTGTAAAAACACGAAAATACTAAATACTAATACTAAAATGTAGAATATAAACTATTGTTACAACACCTAGTACATACCATTAATTTTATTGCATAGTTCTGCCACACCGACAATTTCTGGAAAAGAAAACGACAATTATAACATCATCACATTATTGGTGCATCACATTATATTATGTAGTTCTGACACTTCCCTCTCCTCCAATGTAGCTCTCAGTTCTGAGAAACTGAGTACAGCATATCACACCTTAGAGTGACAACACTAAATACTAGTATGCCTATCTAACAGGAGTGTGTAGAGACATTGTAGCTATAGAGGACCTAAAAGATACAAGCACTTGTTATGGTAGTTCAGAGTAAAAACTAGGATCTTTGGACACACCTAGAAAGGTATAAGATTGTACAGTACATAGTTTAATTACTGTCAAATTTCTTTTGAGGTTCAAACAAATCGGGTATGCCTAAATACCTCAACCGCCCTCAACCTCCCTCAACCTCCCTCAACCCTCCATTTCCTGGGTTAATATGCAGTGTACATGTGCTAAGAACCCTTGTTTACACTCGGTATACATTGTCTATACGATTAAAAAAAAAAATCACATAGTAACATCTAAGTATTTGCGAGTTTCTTCAAGTTATAACTTTTAATATATCATAAGTGGAGTTACCATCTTTAGGGAGTGATACACCCCGCAAAATATCCGCCCTAAAGTATTGAGCGCTAAAATCCACCACCAGAAACTTGATGTTTAAAGAGGTTTCACTCTATATCTGCTGAGTTTCCGTGCTGCACAAGCTTTTTCTCTTTCCTTATTTTGACTTGAAACTTACGGCACGATGCGTTCTGGCGGCTCGACGCAAACAAACAAGATGGCGGACCCTGTTCCTCGGGCGCACGGCGCACCGTAAAAAAACTGGTAAAACGTCAGAGTTACAGTGATTTTTCTATTTATAATTGCATAGGCAATGTATCCAGAGCGTTAAAAAGGGTTCTTAGCACATGTTCACTGCATATTAGCCCAGGAAGCGGTCGGTTGAGGGCGGTTGAGGTATTTAGGCATACCGAAACAAATCTAGAGCTATTAGCAGTGTTTTAGCACCATTTTCAAATGGCGCTCAACTTTCACAAAACTACTCTAAATGTTGGAGTTCAGCTAGTGTCTCTACACTGCACCACTTCCTACAGTAGGAAGACTTGCATGGTGAAATCAACACTAACCTTCGTTGTCCCCCATGAGAAAACTGCCTATTACCTCAGAGTCTATGGTCATTGTGAAAGCCATGAACAAAAGGAGAGCACACTTCAGCAAACAAAAATCACTTCAAGGCAGACTGTTCACTTGACAGACACCTTTCTATACCAGTAGGGTTTTGGGGGGGAGGGGATGAAATAAAGAAAACCAAACACAAGAGGAACATAGCTGTATTGGTCCTTTTTTGGCAGATGACTGAGGGTTGGGGTAGGGTAGTAGGGGGCCCGGACTTGTTTGAAGACAAAAATCACAAAATGGAACATGGTAGAGGCTTAGGCTCACCTACACCATGGGCCCATCAAAGTCTATACCTTACAAGGACGTGAAAGATTAACTTCACTTCATAATCTAATTGGCCTTTTATCAAAACTGCAACAGATAATCTCTTTGTCTCACCAGTGCCAGATTTCTCGGAAAAACACTTACCCAATGTCTTTTGACAATAATGAACAGGAAAACAGTTAGTTCAAATTTCTGTATGCCAGATTCTATATCTACCAGTGAATTTGTAAATCTACAGGTATTCATGTAATATGAGAGAGGATCCAGGCCATACCGTGTCCTTCATTCTTGATCGGGAAGCAGAGTATATTCCTGGGAAGAAGACATGAACATCTGTAAGACACACTTTGTCAAACTTTAACATCCCCGAATGCCTTATAACATACTGACAAATCTGAGAGTATCAGGAACAACACAAGCAATAAGAATCCTGTCTATAGTGGCAACCTGTCTACTTTCATCATTTACATGTAAGTCAAGTCTATTGAGTGGTTACTTTGGCCAAGTTTGGCTTTTTTTTCATACTTGTGACAATTTGCTCTTCACCCTGAGTGTCCTACCTGGTTCTGAAGCCAGTGCTGTGATCCACTCCACTGTAGAACAGTGGGTGGGAGTACGCATCCTTGATGTTTAGAATCTCCCCTGGCGGAAGAGAAATCATGTAAAAATCAACAAAACGACAGGCAGCTGCATAATGTCTTAAACTTGCGATCAGTCATTGGCTGTTGTTGCTCACTACTCACGATAGAAATAAAACTGCAAACACATCTACCAATACTAACAACCAACAGGTTTTCAACTTATCTATTAATAAGCATCTCTAATGTGGTGAGACTGGTATATTACCAAGTCCTAAAGCCTGGGCAATCATGTTCAATTAAGGTCATCTAAGGTTGTGTTCGCTGCCTTTACCAGAGTCTATAGTAACTCTATTCATATTACTAAGTTAAGACTGAATAGTTTGCATTATCATTTGACAGACACAGCACTGTAGTTCAACTCACCAGTAGTTGCAACATGCCCAGCTATCCCTTGATCAATAGGTATCCTCAGCTCATTCATGTTCTGTGAAATAGAGACATGCAGAAGTGATGTTCCCTCTGTTACGTGTATCATCTACATCTTGTGCTGGAGTCTACAGATTATGTTACCAACATCTTATAAAGTCAATTTCCCTCCACCTCTAAATTACACAGCGCTGAACTGTAAAAGATATGACGTTGGCAAGAAATGCATATTTCACTTCTTCTAGCCTTAAGGGTGTAAATGTTAAAACAGTGAAGGAAAGAAAAAGTTAGTACACAAATTTATTGACCTACTGGTATTAGTAAATTATAATGAATACATTCTATCATGTTTACAGTAGAATTAAACATTGCAAGGAAAGTCTGAACTAGACATGTAAAGATCAGACAAAGAACCAATGGGATGGGGTACAAATTTCTTTCTGGCACTTAACAGGTCAATCCCCAATACTCTGTCCTTAACATACATTGGTTCAGCTTCAGTCATCAGAGAAGACAATAATCTGGATCAAAGAAAGCAGAGATTGTTGTTAGTACAAAGGAGGGAGGGAGAGGCATGGATGGAACAGCTTGCATGTTTTAGTACAGTAGAATGTGAGGTAGTGTTAGTGCCAGGTCTGTGTTAGGGGTGGCTTAAAGTATCACCCAAGGCAAGAAACAAGGGTAAAGACTATATGAGAAAACTGAAGGGAAACTACAGGAACTTTCAAAAGTTTCTTAGTGTTTTGTTTTTAAAATAGTTATTTTCTTTATTCATATTCTCTTTCAACTTTCCAATTCATTTGAAAATCATAATTTGAAATTCTACCGTTAGTTTGCTTTTATTGAACTTTTGCTTCCTCACCATGATATATTCAGAATCTACATTTTGTATTCTCAGCAAAAATCTGAATCAATTTTTGGAAAACAAAAGTGTGTGGCTGACAGATTTGGTTTGAACTCTTCTTGAACTTTCTTGATGTCCAAAATGAAAGCGGTGTCCAACAAAGTCATTTCCAATATATTGATACTGTGAAAACACAATAACATGATGATCAGGAAAGCTTGTCATTGAAAAGGCACACAAAATGACACAGTGATGTTTCCCAGTGTGTTCTTGAACAAAAGCACGAGAAAGGAGATAGACCAAAGAACAGGATGATTTCCAGCACCGAGAAAGACACGAGGTGCAACCTTATAATTATGCCAGAGCAAGCAGAGCAGACTGAAGTTGTTGTCCTTTTTTTGTTTTTCTGCGGACTCACCATTACTCGTACATCAGACAACCTCCTGTGATTGGGTCCAAGCTCCTGCCTAAGCTTTTCCAGCTGGGTTGGGGGAGGGAGAGGGTTGGGTGAGTAGGGTCCTTAGCGCTGCATTAGGGGGAAGACCTGCACAGCGAGCCTTTAGTACATAGCGTGGGGTGTAGCGCAAATGTGTGATACAGCATACCACAGTAGCAATCCAACATGTGTCACACCACCCCTTTTGTTTAAAAGTGTAGGTATTAAAGTGAAGGTCTTAGTAAGGTGACAGTACTACACAATGTGTGTTACAACTCAAAAGTAACACTTGTAACTAACTAAACAATTCTAACACAACAACAGAATTTCTCTATGAGCTGATAATGATAGCAGGTTATCAACTAACACCATTCCCTTATACCCAAAAGTGTTATAAAACTATGTGCATACATATAGCTATAGAGACTAAAATTTATAACTACAATGTGTTGGGTGAAAACTATCAAAGATAATTTACAATATCTGAAAGAACCCTGTGCCACATACTATTACCTAATACTGAAGTCATATTCTGAAATCAAGTGAATTTATGTCACTTGCACAACTAGCAGTGTGCAAATGATACTTACATTGAGAATACTATAATCTAGAGGGACAATTTATATTAGTATAACCAGTAATGAACTGAAGTAAATGGAACCTCTTATTGTAATGAACAAGTATGCTAAAAATGGCTAACGATAACGTTTTCTTTCAGATTTTTGTATCAGCTGTAGAATTTCAATTAAGGCAACACACATTTGAAATGAGATTTGACTGATTTTGCTTATGCACTTCACATTTGCTCAAACACCTTTGCAAAAGTCAAAATAACATCTATGATTAATACACAGTTATACTATTCCAAGAAGTTGCGCCAAAGAGCCTAAAATTGACTAGTTCATGTGTACAAGTTGTCTCCGGCAGATTCACACAGGTGTGATATTGTTAGGTGTGTCTGTGACTACAGGTGTACCACACAAAACAACAACATCTGCTGCTCTTACCTGAGCCTGAAAGGATGGGACAGAGCATGCAAAGAGACAGGCTGTCAGATTTAACATGCAGGGCAACACTGAGGAGTGTGCTTTGACATTCTCAAACACCCTGAGTAAGACTCATAGATCTAAAATATGTCCAACATGCTGTATTGGGAAGTACGGCGAAAGGAATTTGTCTCCAAACAAAAAGCCTGTCAAACAGCAGGTTAAACAGCATGACTTTATTCATATCAGGGAAAGATTTGTGCAAGAAAAACAAATAGCAACTCTGATATCTTCTGATTCCAATTAATTACTGTTGAAGAAATAACATCTGAAATAAAAGTGGATTTTAAGAGACTAACAATAAGAACGGATTCCAAATATTTGCCACAGACTGTTCATTTTTAAACTTTTGCAGTTGAATTCTATTTTACATCTCTAGGAACCAGACAAAAATCACCACCTAGTATGTGTGTCATGAAACCAATATTGAAACAGTGTGTTTATGTATCTGGTGGTGCTGTGTAATTTGAAATCTCATGTTAAGTTCAAAGGGTTACATCAGAGAGTAGATACGGATTCTATGGATTCTTACCTCACTTTCGTCTGCTACCACTCCATCAAACACCTTGGCAACCAACTCTCTCCTCCCCTTATCAACCAGGAACAGGGAACACCTAAAATGATATGAAAATGATAAGAGAAACATTTGCAAGAGTTCTTTCTTCATCTTCACTTCATCTGTACTACCAATATTCATAGTTTGTTACATAGAAGAAAGTATACCCCACCTTTCTGCGTGTGTTAAGTTCCGGGCCTCTTGCATGATTTCTCGTAGTAAAACAGATACATCATCTGAAAAGCGAGAAAAGACGTTGATACGTTCTTGACCAGAATGGCATAGGTGGTTGGACCTGATCATGCTCTGTCTATTGGATGGCCTTTCAGCACTAGTTGGACTGGGCACAACTCCTTCTATCATTTTTCCTCAGCACTGCAGCTTGTGACTTTGTATAAATTATACACTGCCTATTGGATGGCATTTCAGCACTGTGTGCACTGGAACTTGAGACTAGGGTAGAACTCCTTCTAGCATTTTGCTGGAGTACTGCAGCTCATGATTTGGTGTGCATTTGGCAACAGTACAAACAGGTGACAGGCTGAATGAAAGTTCTAAACGGGAACTATGCAGCTCCAGATGTCTAACAGAGGGACAACTGAGTGTGCTAGATGTCGGTTAGCTTGAGGAATGAATCCACTCTACTTTACAGTACAAACAGTTTTTATTACCTAAATGTGTGAATAGGTTCTTTGCAATCTGCAGCATGGACTGGGTCTCTAACTTGAGTTTCCTCTCCTTCTGTACAGCCAGTGTGCTGGTCAGGACCGTGGACGTGTAGGTGAAACATGTCAGGATCTGTGACTCATCTGCAGAGCTGAACCTACGCAACACAGTACAGTAACACTGTATGTTACTCCAATGGGAGAAAACTACAGGTCGTCTGTTAGACTATGAGAAAGGTACAACACTTTTTCCTTGTTTCTCTCTTTCTCCCTCCCTCCTTCCTACATACTTCCTTCATTCTGTTTCACCAAATGAATATTGCACCTATCTATAAGTATCATGTCTAGATTATACTTATAATATCTGTCTGAACATTCATTTTTATATGTATTCAATACCAAATATTCAATTCTTGCCATCCAAGTTTTGTTGATAGAAACAAAATGGCAGATAACATTTATACTAGAATTCAGTCATGAAATAGAGTTTGGCAATCCTACTTGAGTCTGTCCCTCTTGTTGAAGACACAAGCGAGTGCCACGATGTTTCCTGCAGCCTTGCTCTCCACTGGGATACACAGCATGGATCTGATCTCCCCCAGCTGGACATGCTGCACCAGGGACTGCAGCTCCCCCTTGCCTTTCTGGAAGGAAATACAGAACACAACAGCTAGAACCACTGCAGCTTTGATTTTGATTTCATTTTTGATTTTATTTATTCGCACTTTAAAAAGAAAGGCCGAAAGCTTAATATGCTTATATAAAGGCCTCCCTTTGTCGACTTATTTAACAATTCAAATCAATCAATTAAACAAAAGAAATAAGTAAGGTAATATTAAGTAAATGAAATAACATATGTTCATTTGCTGAATACATAATTATACCATCTACAGAATGATGTTTTGTTATATGATGCCGAGAATATTTGACTCACAGAGTCCAAGTCTTTGAATGTGACAGGTTTTTTGCTGGATACCACATGACCTAGGCAGCTCTGGTCAATCTGTGGGGAGAAACAACGATATTGTTATGTTCATTCAAACACATCTGTCAGAGAATTTGATGATGAAATGATACAAGTTTCATACCAATGGCAAATGGCAGGAGCTACCTCTTTGAAAAAGGAAAAACAGGATACTCTAGCACTAGACACAAGATGAACATTGTGACTAAACTACCACTACCATTATTTGAGCAACATAACTTTAGCAAATGTATACAAACAAAATCTTTCCTCGTGTACTCAACCAAACTTATAATTTGACTTAAAGCACAATGGCATAGCTCTGAAACATGATAGTACGTTCTGTAAGCCAATTTAAGCTCTACTTAACTTTTCAACAGAACAGCTACTGCTACCTTTCTACTTGAAGGCACTTAGACACCATGAACTTTGAGGCAAAATCTGTCGTGGCAAATAAAAGCTGATAACTGAGGATGGCAATTTCACTCTCCATTGCACAATGTTAAGACATGAAGGTTGATTGGGTTATGAGTCTGTCAACTGTAATTTCAAAAAGGTTCAAGATGATCTTAAAGTTTTAAAGTTCAATCATTACCCAATCATTAAGTCAATCACTTTTCAAGAAAAATTCTGCAATGCTGAAGTTGATGACTTTTAATAATGGCTATAATAACTTTCACTTTGGAGCAGGGCCAAGGCAAGCCAATCTAGTTTCTTACAGAATACATTACTCTTCTCACAAAATACAATGAGTTGTTACATCAAAATGATACAGAACTCCACCTAGTAAATAGGACCTGAAATAACATCTCTAAGGAGGTTGTTCTGCTGGTTACTGCACATTCTGTTTCATTGTGATAGCTCTCCCTGTGTAAGTGTGCTACATAGTAAGCTAGAGATATCAACATGGCATAAAAGCCACTCTCAAAAGTACAGTAATGCTCTTATTCCACCGTAATTGCACTTTGGGTTCCTCGAGGCTACATGCAATCAATCATGGATTGGATCTAGAGTGTAAAGCAAGTGGAAAAATTGCTACGTTCCTTGAGGGGAGACTGTAGACTCTGCGTTAAACCTGATTAACTGGCTGGAAGGCAGAGAAAACCTGCAGGGAGAGCAACTTTAGGAGATGAATAGGCCGACAGTAATGAAGTTACTTTGTGCCCTTTCTTGTCAGCACTCTGCGGGGATGTTTTCGCAAACGCCTGGCTTCAGAAGTACCTTAAAGTGATTGTCCTTACTCAACAAAGGCTCAAACTAGTGTAAACATCGCTAACTCTTAAAAGCTTTTACTGCTTCTTGCCAAAACCAATTTTCCTTACACTAAGTTACAGTGGCTGCTAAGCAACTGAAGTTGGCAGTTGGCAAACCCTGCTAGATTCAAGAGTTGCCTTCAGGGTTTCATTATAGATAATGGAATATACTTCTGGGCAACAGCAGGATGCTTGAGTTCAACAAATTCTGTTCTCTTTGTGCCAGGTTCATATTAAGTCAGATCCAACTTAAAAAGGAGCTAGAGACATCATGTGTCAAGCCTCCTATGCAGCAGTGACACTCGAACAACTTTCTTTTTTCTCGTTATTTGTCTTTCCTCCAGCAAGTGAACTCAGTTCCATAATCCCCCCTTATCAATGCCAGACTCTTTCAGTCCTATGCTAATATAGGCTACAACAAATCTTGCTCCAAAATCATTGTAATTAAAGAACAAAGTGATGATCTAGAATGGACGTATCAGTACCATATATACACGAGGATCAGTCTGGAGACAGGATGTCTCTCACACTGTGGAGAAGCAGACAGCAGGGAGACACAACACCCACCATGAAATCTTCTCCAAGTGCAAAGTTCCTGGTAAATGGTAAGATTGCCTGTAGGAGGGATATCCAACCTTTTTGACCTGAAAATCCTACCTGACAGGCCAAGCTGCCATGGAAATTGTCTTAAATGGGAGAATACTATGTTTGTGTCTCCATGCCAAAGTGGTATTGCCATGTGGGTCAATTTTTATTCACCTTGAGGTAGCAAGTTTGCATTCTAGTATCATAATGCCAATCCCATGTATGGGGGAGCCTAAGGTGTCAAACCTCTGCATGTACTATCACACTAACCGATAAGAGAAAGAGTGATCCAGTATGCTTGGCTGATAAAACACATTGTATCAAAGCCGCATTGCTCTACTAGCTACATGAAAAAGCATCATGCTTCACCTCATTAGTGGATGTCAGTTTTACTCGTTTACTTACCGAGCAATGAATGTGTAACTATGTAATGTGATATCCAAAACAAAGTACTTTGTACACAACAGTGCCACAGCTACTATGGTAGGGATGGTCAATCTTGTTGAAATGCTGCCATTCATTGTTACCTTCAACTTGGAAAATTGAAGGCAGAGCATGCTGGCACTGTACATGTGGCTGTCAACTCCTAAAATCTCACTGTGTTTTCCCTAATCACTACTAAACTACTAAGACTGGTGGTCATGAAGGGCAGCTCTCCATCACATCCTGTTCAGTACCTCAGGGTACTCTTAACTTCAGCTCCGTCTCAAGAGCCCTCTTAACTGCTGTGAAATGTGAACTCTCCTCTTTTCTACAACTCTTCATACCCATCAGGTACCCCTGGGACAGCCATTGGCGGTCGTAAAGGTGTTATGACTTTTGCACTAATGGTTGCGCCATGGAAGTGGGAATGTGGAGACTTGGGAATTTTGCTGCCGTTAGGAGGCAATACTGTCAAGGACATTTAGTTCTCATATGCTTTGTAAATGTCTTCCATGATAAAGTGGGTTTTCTATATACAAGTGTCACATTGAGAAGCGTAATGGAGGCATCATGTATTCTGTGGAACCAACTGTTAAATTCCTGCCATGGAAAGTTAAAAGCTAGAAGGTTAGGAAGAATTATAAGAGTAAAAATATCAGTTCAACACATTTTAGATCCATGCTTAGGATGACTATGTGAACTAAATTTCCTTTTGGAAATTGTGTTTCTAACAAACCCCCCTATTTAAGTCAAAGTCTCATTTTTGTTCCAGTTTTTTCTGTTCTTTGCAAGATTGCTTGTGGAGTTAGTAATGAATTCTCACTTGTTCTAAAAGCTGTCAGCCTAAGTTGATTTGTTCACATACTAATTAGCCCATTAAAAATTCATCTGATTCATGTAAAAAAAGGTGCCTCTTCATATGACTCTTTCCTCCTTGAGTTTAACATTTTCCAACTTTTTCTTCATCTGAAAATCCCTTCCTTTAATCAGTTTGTCTGGGCCACTCTTATCAGCACGTTGTTAGTCAGGGCACTGAGTCAGGGTATTACTGAAGACAAATCTGGCAAGGAGCAGGAATCATGAAGGATAACGCAGTAAGACATGTGAGCGTCAGGGATGCATTTAGATAAGGTCTTCAAAGATGAATGCTCTTGTGAAGAAGACCTTGGTTCTCACCTATGGTCTTTGAAATATTGTATCTAAGAGCAGAATTTATACTCTCTCCCCCTTTCTCTCTCTGTCAGTCAGTCATTTATACTGTATGGCATCTCCAATACTAGCCTTAGCTCTTACCAAATCAACCCACAGCTGACCAGGGCAATATGAAATCTCATTGACAGTTTCCGTTATAATCTGATCATGTTTATTCCATTTCTTGCACACACATCAATACTTGACATAAGCAAAAAAATTGGGTGACCTTCAGCCTTCACAACCAATTCATGACTTTAAAGCTCAAACCAAAGCTGCTAACTACATACGACAGCTCAATATGATCCAGCCTTCCATAGAATCAAAGGCTCCGGTATGTTCCACACTGTGGTAAGCTGATAAGAAATACTTCTTTGAGGCAACAAAGTCAACATGACACTTTAAACAACCGAGACCCAATCTGTAGAAACCATTGTCACATCAATTTTTATGTTCAGTTGAAGGGTAATACTTTAAGTGCTCCATGATTAACCTGTGCCTTGGTCTGAACAATGAGATGAGAACATCTTTTTTGTTTGAAAAGGTTTTTGGAAGTCGAGCTGGCACCTCTTCCATCTTTCTAGATGGCAAACATGAAACAATAATTACCATCCTTTTTATGTGTAGAAATGTCTATTATTGGTGGAAGATGAATCACCAATCTGGACAGCCTGCCAACTGGCATAATTTCAGTCTCAGAAATGATGTGAGTGAGGTGACTACTCCATATGGAAGGGTTTTCTGATGGAATGCTACTACAGGAGGCCACCATGATAAAAAAACAGCTCCAAGAAATATTTCCTCAAACTACCAATTTCATTGGTATAAAGGCAGATGACAACATTAAAGGAAACATTGTAAGAAACTTGTTTTTCTGAAAAAAAAAAGATGTCTAAAATGTATGACAAAATATCTGTGCATCCTTGCAATATCTACATTCCCAATATTGATAAAGAAAATTCCATAGTTCATTCTTAAAATTCTCCAATATGGGTAATTTACACTGTATGTGCACATCCATATCAATGACTTACTGTAGTAGAACTTTGTAACAAATATCGATCTATTCAGTCTTCCCTCAAACACCGACTACGTAACAGGACGTGTTGAAAATCCTTTCCAACTTAGTCTTCCTCAACCTCTGTCCACCTTGTAGAAGTGTACCGACTATCAACAGTCCTATCTGAGACAGACATATCCCTGTATGACGCATGTACAGCCTTATCAGGCACAAACGGGATGGACACAACTACTGGATCAGTCCACACACTTTACGCAGCATTGATTTTATTGATTTTTGTCATCTGCACCTCATGAATTTGCCCCCAGCTATACATACTGATACAGTACAGCTTTGCTATCTCACGTAATAGGTGCACATAACTTTTATGCAGACCAAATTAAAGATGGCACGCACTTCTTATGTAATTCTAGCAAGCAGATCAGATAATATTTGAAAAAAAAACACTCAACAATCAATACTCAATACAGTTTTGTAATGAAAGGAATGATTATACATTAGTCATATGATTAGTGTGTTGGAGATAGATACAAATAGCTGACAGAGAAGACTTGCTTTCCGTGGCATGGTTGAAATATGTATTTATCTTTTTTTATTGACAATGATAATTTGTTTGGATGAAAATTTCAAAGGAACTGAAATGTAGAAAAAGTTACATTAATTTTCTAAGTCATTTTATAGGACTTACTTATCATGGACATCTGAAACAAAACCGTTCCATATCTGGGAAGATTCCCATAATTACAACAGTTTCAGCACCACAGACAGACAATGCATCAGACTGACAACCAGCTTTAGAAGTTGGCAGTTATGACGCTTTGCGGGATCAATGCAATCCCAGTGTGTAATAGTTGTATCTGAAGTGGAGGAGTTGTTTATAGGAAGCGTTGGAGGTAGGGAAAGCTGGCAGTAAATTGCAGGTCATAATGTTGCCATCACGGAGTCCTGCATTAATCTCTTCATCAGATGAAAGATTTCATTCAGGAGTATCAAAGGGAGCCTGTTATTGGAGGCTGTCATTACTCCATGAGGTTAGGTGAAAGAAGTTATATGGGCTGTCCCACTCAAATGTTTCACAAGGGAGCATCGCCAGCATCCCCCCTGCCCACACCCACAATTTCTTATAGTAACAGTCTCCCTATGTACTAAATTGTAACGGTTATAGTCCCAGGCAGTCCTTCTGCAAAATTTTCCTGACAATTCTGAGCTTCTCTAAGATGTCCTGATTAAAAGGAGACTGTCTTACATGACAGCTTGTATACAGGTTACAGCAGCTCTAACACATCTGGAACATTTTCAGCTAAGGTTTGTACAGGAGACAAGGTAGTCTCTTCACTGCATGCTGGAAAATGTTTCACAAGAAACAGAGTTGAAAATTTCAGACACAAAATCCAGTTCACCCCTCTTTCCTGCAAACAACAGATGGCAATTAAGCCCTGCTAGCGCCTGTATGGTCTGACACTTGTTCCATCTTGTCAATTCAATCTAATTTATGACTGGCACCCCAAAGCCAATTTGTACGCTTAAGCTCGAGCGTGCAGAAAGGAGCCTGTGGAATTTTACCTACAGCCGGTTTCTGTCAACATACCAGATACCTGCTGACGTCAGCACGGCATCGTTTGTGCGCAAATCAAATCAAGTGCATCATTAGAGCAAAAGGCTCTGCAAACTACCTTCAGATAAGCTACAAGCAGGAAAGCAATGGGGTACTCACAGGGAAGCGCAGCTCCTCCTCCAACACATGTTCTCCAATCACCTGTGGGATAGTACATCATTAAGATTTTCATTAAAATAAAGTCCACCAAAAAGTTCTTGACTCAAATGCATTCAAATCAAATTGCAAATACACACAGTACATGTCAGGTATTGCTAATTTGTTTATACTCTGTTAAAAATTGGGCCTTGTGATTTGTAACAGACTGATTGTCAACCTCTTCTTACTCCTGAAACTTCACACAGTACATATATGTCTGAATTCATACATCCTATACAAACTTCATCTATAAACCAAGTAATACTACGTGTATCTACAAGTACAAATATTTCTTTACATTTCATGCACAAATCAAAGAAACAGTACTGCAAGTGAGAATACAGTAAAAGAAACAAAATGTTTTCCCAAAGAGCAAGGTATTTCATCAGAAGTATGTCATAAAGTACGACTCTTCCCAGATAAGATCCTTCATTAATGTGGTACAAATACCCAGTATTGACTTTCTGTCACAGTAGTGTATTGAGCTGCAGTGTTACAAGATAAGGACACCACAGCTAATGGAACTTGTAACCTCATTACATCAGTCACGCGTGTCTATCACTCTATGGTCTCAACTCTATGGACATTGTGAAATAGCTGAATCTTTGTTTGTAACAACAGCAAATGATTACACATCCCACAGCAAATCTTTTTTTATCTACATGTATCCTGATGTTTTCTTGATGTCTTAGAGTTGTAGGTTATCCACTGTTCAAATGTTTATATGCCACACCAACTTCTTTTCTGGTTTCTGAAATATTTTTAGTAAAAATTTAGCAAGAGGTTGAGATGAACACAATGTGCTGGGAGGAAAACTTGTATCTGACTATAATCGCTTGTTAAAATTGTGTGTACCAAGGTACAGACATCCCCCTCTAACTGTTTTGATGTTGCTCTTCCAGTTAAACATAGTTTTGTCTTCATGCTAGGAGACCCCAACTTGAATTGGTGTGGTTTTAGCTTCCTTGCATACACTTACCTGACAGAAGAACTCTGCAGTGTCATCAGCAACAAGCAGCAGCAGACAGCACTCTGCTCTTGTTACCTTTTGTAACTGCAATTCAAATAAAGAAAAACATCTCATTAATGATATTTATCTTCTTACAACTTTAACACAAGATTTAGAGTGATATTTTTACAAACTTATGTAACAAGTTTATAATTGTGTCTTTATTTAACCTTGAGAAACTCTTGTTTGGCCTGACGGCCGCTTTTCATGAATGTCAAGGTGTCACATAATACAGAGCAAATACAGAGAAATCATGCCATCATAACATTTACAATTATAATTGACAAGCAAACTAAAGTCTGTGCATCATCAACATGTCAACATCAATAAATAATCAAAGGCCTGCTTATGAATTCAAAGTTTTCTACTGGTTAATGGTAAAGTTTGAAACATGTATCTTTTGGAAAACCAGAGTGGATAAGACAAGTGGACAGAATGGATCAGAAACTGTGGAAAGAACAGCTTCGTCCATTATCATGCTTACAGTCCTGGTGATGACAGGGCCTCTATAGCAGGGTAATACTGGTATGACAGAGATGGATTCATGTATTAGAAGAGCTGCCATTGACCCTACAGTGTATGTACCGAGGAATAGCTACATATTGTTATGGCTGTGTCGTTCCAATTTCTATGGGTCTTTTTTCAATAGCTTGAGATTGTTCGAGTAGCAATACTTGATGCCAACCATCTTTTTCAGATGTCAAAAGTAGACGATAACAGAAGACTGAACTTTTGATCAATGTTACGTAGTTAATGCTGAAGATGTGGTTGAACTGACGTGAGGAAAACTAAAATGGCACAAAATCTGAGGACAAAAATGTCGGGCACATGTCGCAAGTTGCACAAGCCACCCCAGCCAGTTAAAGAGGACCCAAATGATGCTGGTGACCATTGGACATGGTGCTACTTAGCTGTTATAGATAAGAGCTACAGCCATGCAATTGCAATATCATGGAGTCTTCACTCTTCTCTATAAGTACAGGCAGTGGGACGGTGTGATGGATGGTTGGTTGTTTCCCACATTGCCATTAAGGTCCATCACGGTCCGCAAAACTGGGACTAAATCAACTGGACACCTTGTAACTGCAGAATGTGATGAGAATTCACACAGACAGTATTGGTCACATCAGCTGCCTTTAGCAAATAGGGTTTTTTGCCCATTGTGGGAGACAGACTCTTCAAAACATGTCTAATTTTCTGAGGAGCAAAATTGTGAAGCAAATTTGGACCTTTTTTAGTGTTTTCGTCCTCACTAGCTGTGATGTACATCCACATTTGGTCAGCACAGTATCACAAAGCAAGAAGTTTAGGCAGGGCCACAACAGTGTGTTTATACCTAACTTACTCCCAGTTTTCTCTTAGTCTGGAGATACAATACTGCAGCCTTGTCATCAAAGGAATTTAAGTTCCCCATGACATATATCAATCATAAAAATACAGTTGAAACGTATGCGAGCCATCAACAAACAAATAAGTCTAGTCGCCAAAAAACTATAAACCAGCAATTCTCCTGCAGTCCTTTAGTGTCACTGACGAAAGGTAGTGGATGCTACCTGAAACGTCTGACCGTTTCCAAAATCATATCCAGTTGCTTGAGTAACTGTTTTTTGGCGTATCTTATCACCTGGATGTCTAACCTTCATCGACGAAATAAGTCTAGTCTTTTGCTGTTTGTGTGCCTCACAGATGAAATATAGAAATGACTGAGTGTTCCCTTTTAATTGCTCTCTAACCATTATAATCACTGTCAAGTACTTTCTTACAAATGACAGTTATCTATGCCAAAGCCACCATATTACTCCCATCGAAATTGGCCAGGTTTCAACATAATTTTGCTGCTCATGACCTTCATAAAGTTTGTCCTGTACTTGGCTGTGTTCCCTGTACTAGTAGCTCCCATTACGCCACAGGAGAGTTGATGAAGCATTAGGGTATGTGATCCGTGGGGAGGGTTAATCCTGGATTATGAGTTACAAGTAAGCCCTCGGCAAAACGCTGCCCACAGAGCAGAAAAAATACTGCAAAATAAATCTTTCTTCAAAATTGGGATCAAGAGGTTGTTACATGTCACTGGGCCAGACGTATGATTCCTGTTCCTGTCGTTGGTGATATAGCTATTGATTTCATGAAATATTTGTCATGTTCCTTGCCATGATCCATAAAGAACTTTTAGCATTTCCCACCACGCAGTGAAGTGATCTTTTATAAAGAGTCACTCCATCTTAAGAGAAAGGGTAAGTTGCGGTTATGAAATTTGATGAAAATGAAGTGAAGGATTTGTAACATATTATGTATGAATGTGTTTCCTCGACCAAAAATTTAGAATATTCTGAAGAGTTTTAGTGGCCTAGACACTACATGTATGCTCAGGCCTTGGTGCTGAACTGCAGTTGCTTTAGCTTCATTATTTCTTTCCCAAAATGTTTCATTTGACAATCTTAAACCTTCCATTAGCTTTATTTCACAGGATATTTTACATGTGCACTTATGATTGGGACTACATGTTACATTCATATCTATCAGATTTGCCAGGGTTTTCAGAGTTACTTGAACTGACTTGGAAACAACTTGGTATCTTATAAACGTCAGATTTCCAAACTTACTTGGCCACTAATGAGTTCAATAACTATAAGGCACTACATTATTTCTGGCATGGAAAATACAATCCAACATGAGTCTATAATTAATGCAGCTCTTGGGCAACAATTAAAGGTAATCCATAGTTTCCAGTCGTAATAGAGCTATGAATCTCTGTAAGTCTGTCACATTATTGGGGCATGACTCTTCGATGTAGAACTTTAATTATGTGCCCTACATCAATTTATTGGGAAGAAAAAGTTAACCAGCACAACAAGTATGCCTGAACATTTCCTATGGGGCCTTGTTTGACTCATTATACAATCAATTTCAGCACCAGAGCTGCCTTGTTTAAAAGCAGCAAATACTACTTTTACCCCATGTTAGAATTCCTAATACGATCAACTTTAACAAGTCTAGAGTGCCCTAAAAGACACTGCAGTAAGCTGCACTTTCAACAGTGACTTCTCTATCAGTAAAAAGAATGGCCATTCTAAATACTCAGCCTAATGTAGTAACCTTACACATAAAATACCATCTCTATGTGTTCCATGGGAATACAGTGACTTATGAAGTATTTAACAAAATGCTATTACTATATCTCCGTCTGCTCTGACTCAAGATTCACCCTATCTGTTTGGCTTATTTCCAAGTTCTGTCAAATATAACATTTGTCACCATACTTTCACCTCCACTCTGCTGTAAAGGCAAGTTCAGGTCAGCCGCAAGAAGCTTTAGGGGGCTATTTGTGGTAGTTAAAAGTGACTGATGATGTGACTTGGCAATACAAAGGTTGCCATTTGTAAGAACTGCACTTTGGCTAGATTCTAATATGAAAGCTCCCAAAAGATGCAGGGTAACAAGTTTTATTGTAAGGGGTTGTTGTTTTTGTGATTACCATGTTCCATATTGGAGCTCAGAATTTACCAACAATAGTTGTAATATAACTGCGACAGAAAGCATATTTGACAGCATTTTTAAATCTTTTTGTCCGTGCGCTGGTGTGTGCAAGTTCCAGAATGGGACAGTGTGCAAGTTCCAGAATGGGACAGTGTGCAAGTTCCAGAATGGGACAGTGTGCAAGTTCCAGAATGGGACAGTGTGCAAGTTCCAGAATGGGACAGTAGTCTACATGTTTTTGGATAGTTTGCAGGGCCGTTTTCACACCACAGTGTTTGGACATTAACGTTAGTAACAGTCAATTACTCTGCCCTACATCTAACCTTACACTAATGGTGCAAGAAAGTAGGTCACCTGTAAGATTGTGTTTGATTGAGAGAAATAAACAGGATTCTACTCACATATCTGATGACCTTCAGTTGTAGGGCAGGGGCATCTTGATCATAAAGGTCAGCTGGAATGAGGCAGAAGACACACCGTAAAGAGCATAAATTAGGGTAAATTCTTGGAGATTGGTTTGCTGCTCGGACTCAGCTTTTGGCCTTATTTTCTTAGCTGCAATAGAACCCCATGTGACCTTGGGTCACATTGAAGATCACTGATGCCTAAAAAATTCATGTTGCCTGCAAGGAAATTCTGCCATGGAAAAGACTGAATAAAGATCATGCATCAAACTATGAGACAATATGATGTCAGTGACATTTGCCATAAACCAATCTATATATAACTTAAAGTATACAATGTATCCATAAACTTACTATGAGCTTCGTAAATAACAAATGACAATGAAAATTTTGGATCCTTCTTCCAACAAAGAGGAAGTCTGGCAGGAGGAGTCTATATCTTGCAGGAATTCCTTGACACATCAGAAAATGTATGATTGTATCCAAAAGTAAATTGCCGGTGACACATATTGATGGTTTACAATATAGGAAAAAGATGAGAATTACCGCAGAGCTGTAGTATTGCCTGAGTGTCGATGGTCCCTGAATCTTGTCTGTGGGCTGGCGTGTGCGACATGGCCCCGCCTTGCTGCATCTGCACCTGCTTCAACCGACTGTAACAGGTAGCAATCTGGAGGAACAGATAACATCAACCTCCCATCACTCACCAAACCAACACCTCAACATTATCAAGTCAAGCGCTATGCAACAATGAGATGCAAAGTCCTAGCTTTCCTTCCCAATATACAAATCCGTGTAAGTCTTCTTGTCATGAATATGTCATTGAGCATGCAGCAATCAGCAACAAACGTTTCCACAGGTTTAGACACAGGTCCAATTTAGTCACTGATTAGGTCCGCTTTGCCATTCCACTTCAAGGGACGGAATTGGAAAAGGATGTATGACTATGAAAATTTCGAATGACTTCTAAAGTCATACAGGCAACAGAAATGACATATAAACTAAAATGGTACCAAGAAAAGGATGTTTAACACTGTTTCTCCCTGTAACATTTGTTACTTAATTACTTGCTCCCTGTAGAACAATTTGTCATCCTTATAAGTAGTACGATTTACTGATGTAAGGAGAACTGCACAAATGGTTACTGAAGACGAACTCAAGTGTGAAATTGAGTAACATTACAAAATGGAAATGAAAAGTCGTAAAAACCAAAACATCACTGCTGCATTTTAACAGTTCCCGTTACCACATGTACAAGCATGTACAGGCCACTAAGTCAAGTTCATAAATATTTAAACTGTACAATTTAGGTCAACCACAACATGGAGCATGATATTTGACCCTCCCAGAAGGTGTTCCGATGAAGAGATTACAAATCAAAATGACAAAGCCAACAGCTGAGCACAATTTCCAATACAATTAATGCAATTCTTCCTTTGAACAAAAACAAAAGAAAGTACAACAGTTTCACACTGTCAGGGTATAAAAGTGGCAAGAGATAAATAACATGAAAATTGACGCACAAATATAAGTTAGTGATGCACACAGCAGAAAGGCAAAAGCTGGTTTCTTGCCAGGATTTGAAACTGGGGTTTTGATTACATGCATTTCATCTCGAGTAATTGCTCAATGGTCTGCTGCAATCTCATTAATTCTGGGGATACGTGTAACACACTCTCATTAAGGTGCAGCGATGATACCTATTGATTTTTGACCAAGCCAAGCAGAACCAGGCATATGTATTCCCATTTCATTTCATTTTCAAGTGAACAACAATTTTCGAAATTCTATGGTGGCTAGTATTCTCTGAGGAAACTTTTTGCATACCAATGACCACTTTTGGTAGTGGTATTGGGCAAAGAATAATGAGGAGGTGTATCATGATAACAAATGCTAAAAAAACACCAGCCCCGAAAAGGTATTCCATGTGTTATTTTGGCATCATACTTACATCACTCCATGATTTGAATGCGCTACAACCTCCTCCCATAGATTAACACTGTTTTTAGGACTACATCAGAGCAAGAAAGGCTACAAATCACACAACAAAACTGGAGATTGAAAGCTGCCTCTCCATAAAGTCCTGCTGTGTGATGCTTATATTGGTGAGAGATCTTTAATCATCAGTGGGGAAAGTGTTCTAGAAAATCAATGGATTTCAGTAATGGCCATGTTATCTTCATGGTTGCTGACATTATGACCTTGAAAATGATGTTCCGGAATTCTGCTGTGTCAAAGTGATGCAACAGTGTCCGCCAAATTAAGGGTTCTAGAACATCCTTGATTCTCTGAGATCATAAGGTGAAATATATGGTTATTTCATCCTAAAATATATGGTTATTTCAACCAGTCATAATCAATGATCTGTATTCAGCTGCACAACACAGTTTATCATAGGACCTGAACAGCTCTGTCTAGAGTGGTAAAGGCAATGAAGGTCTGCAGGTTTGAATATTAACTTAAACATTTATCTATTCAATTCTTCAGTGGGCAAATTTGTTACCATGGGAATTTCTAAAAGTAAAAAATTCAGCAGTGGTGACTTGCTTACGCATCCTTGGCTATACAAGATTTGGGAAGAGCTCTGAAATTGCCTATCCATTTACCGAGGGACATTCCTTGAAGTCATCAGAGTAACTATTGATAAATGTCACAATTTTCTTTTGCAGCACCACCATTATTTTTACAGTCACGGTCCTTTGCACAAGCCTGGACTGCAACAATGCAGCCTACACCAGGGCTATAAGACGTGAACACCATCTTTACCCCCCAGTACCTTTTCCTTTTATGAGGTCACTGCAAACAAATTACATTCTTGGTGGCTTTGTCGACAGACCTTGCCAAAGGGTTAGATTCTCCAGATTTAGATTCAGTAGTATCTCATCCAGTCTTGAAATGATATATAATGTTATCAAGGACAATAAGAGAAGTATAGGCATGAACTATCAACCACAATTACATAATGCAATCTGGAAAGAAATGGTCTTCTTATGATAGTGATATGACTGGCCTTTAATCATTATGATCAAATGATGACAATTTAATGATGTAATGATGTAATGGCATGTAAGCTATTCAGTACATTACTCAAATGTTATCTTTCTGAGTACATTCTATAAGACATTCCATGACAGTGAATGCAATAAATGGTCGCAAAAATTTATAACAGTGTCATCTAGAAACAGTTTTCTATAGTTTTGAATGCTGTATGAATTACTATTGTCAAATACAGGAGTAATACACCTTCAGTTTATGTGCATACATACAGTAATTTTGCAACTTACTCACTCTAATCATTACGAAGACACTGTGCCCCACAGGTATCAATTATGTTACTTCCTCCTTGTACAAGTATCGAATCAAATATGCAAGAGACACAGAGGAGATACGTAGGTGAAAACGGTTACTTACGTGCTTGCCTAGGAGTGACAGGTTGTCATAGTGGAGCTGAGCCGGTCTGCTGCAGCTGATCTGAAACACAGCGGAGAGTGAGTAAAACCCGATATGTACCACATGTTATGGCGGGCCAAAGCAAATCAAAGAGTGGTTTCATGTCGCATGTTGAACGGTCTGGCACAAAAATGAATGCGTTAGGTGGCAACAAAACCCTGTTCCTGCAATCGAAACAACTTTTCCTAACATTCTAGATATTAATGTCAGTAATTTTGTTGTATTCTCGAAGAACACTGAAGCATTGATATGTTTATTATGACAGGCATTTCACTTTGAGGTTTATGTTAACTAGATTAACAATTAAAGTAGAAGAAGCGACAACCAAAGCATAAAAGACACCTGGTATCTATCAAAGTCTACCTTGTGTTACAAGCCAGCACCCAACTGAAAATAACCAGATTAGCTGGATGTCAGAATATCAAATTGTAGAGTTTGGAAAAAATCAATAGATACTTCAGAACCCATTATGTGGTGCGTAATGGTCTGGTCTGTCCACTCCTTGGGGAGTTGGTCCTTTTACATATTGCCTTCCCAGGGATTGTGCAAGGTTTCCAAAATATGCGAATATTGGTAGAGATGGAGGTAGGAAATAGGTGTAATAGGTTTGAGAAGTGAGCCCACAGGGACGTTCTGTGTAATATTCAAAGACAAGATACTAGTAATCTAAAGCTGTGAAAACTGGAAGTCTTGAGGGCACCAACTCAAAATTTTGTACACGTATTCAAACCAGTCAGACACATGTTCCTGTGTGAGAGAATACATTGTACCTCAGAGGTATCAATTTAATTTATCATAAATTAATTACAAATAAAAATTATCATAAATTAAGAGACTGTCATTTTTCCTTTCTTCATTTCCTTTTTCATTAGATACAATGTAAGAATAATAGTCAATATTGCCCTGAGGAGGGTCTTCCAAAATGCTGCCAAATCTGTAGTAATTGTGTATAAAGAACCAATACCCAGGCATATACCAAACTAATGAAACCATTCCCGAATATCTGCATCACGTGGATATTATGTATATTACATTAGTACACCCTACATGCTGCACAACAATTACTTGATTCTTAAGCAATCTTATAAAATCAATATATAAACGGAATTTGAACCTGACCAATGGAAGGATCAATTCAAGACTACTCCATGCATGGGTACGACCAAGAAACAAAGTTGAAAGAACTTCCAAAACCTCTTTGTAAATTTGCACAACACCATAGGTCATTAATAATGAAGTGAGTCAATTTCCTTCAGGCATGGCATCCTCCTTCACATCACATCCTTTACGGTTTAAAGGGATAAACTTAGGATGCAACTAGTTACGGTATTTGGTCCAAGGATTAACATGACTCTAGGACAGGCCAAGTCGATAAGAATCAATTTGAGCATTTTCCCATAACAGAGGTACCATCCCTGTGGACCTGTACTAGCTGAACTGTACGACGAGGCACTTGGTGCCCATCTAATGTGCAACATTTAACCCTCTCCCTAAGGACTCCCTCTGTAATCAAACTGAGTATGCTTCTCATGAATGCACCCTTGGCTATATGAAGGTTAAACAACCTTACAGAATTAGTCCTTTAATCCTGGGGAGCTTGCAATGACAAAACAATGTGAATGTCAAAGTTGTGTGTCTGAGAAAATAGTTTGAGTTAGGTATAAAAAGTTTCGAAGCTCTCATTCAAGGACTAAACAGATAAAACTGCAAATACATTTCATTGCCAAGTATCTCAGCTGATTTTTTCTTCTTACTTTACCAGCTAGTGATCTTTGAAGAAAGCTCATTCAGAAATTGAAACAGAAAATTTATCATTTATTGTCATGTTTCCTGTCCACAAGAAGTATCTGCTAAGGTCAAATCTACAAAATTAGGGCAAAATAAGCTAAGCTTGGCTTTCCACCTACAAAGTGTTATCTTCATTTCTTGAACATTATTTTAAGACTGCCTCATCCCTTTGCTTTCAGAAAAATGTGTGGATATAATCACAAAAATTACATTTTCTAAGTGCACATTGCTTCCACACCAAGTCTCAGACTAACAAGACCACAGGCTGTTATAAATCGACTGACCTAACTTCTCCAGACATCTGTGATTTGATACTCCTGTTTGCCAAAAGCACAACAACAACGCTGACCTAATTGTCCCACGCTGGTGAGGCGTAAAAAAAATCAATATTCACCTTATGACCCACTTTTAAAGGAAGTTACTAGGCTTAGCAAACTTACTTGATGACAATGACGAATTGGTCAGTGATGTACTCAGTAGTCTAGTGGGACAGTTCTAAAGTCTTCTGCCATTACTTTTCCATTTATTTCTAGCCTAACATTCCTTATCAAGAACAAGAAAGCCATGATACCCTGATCAATGCAACAGCTGATATGACAACACTACCTGAAGGCATCATAACAATACTAGCATTCCTGCTCTTGTCTATCAACTTTGCAGCACTGTAAAACTAATCTCCATCATGATGTTCATAATACAGGATGCTACATGATTATGTTTTGATCCAGAAGCACTGCAATAATGCTAGATATTAAGATATCAATGTTTTCTAATATACATGCTGAAAGAATAAGATACAAATGGAATGAGAACTCAAAATAGAAAATATTGTTAAAACTCAACTAACCCAGTATGACATTGCATGGCTTGTTATCATTTTACCTGGAACTGATTGAATAAACATCAGGCTGCATGTGACCTTAAACTCAGGTTTGGAGTTAAGCCTGCATATAGCTCTCAATTATATGACCTTTGTAGAATCTATGATAGATATTCCACAATTCCTGGAAGTAATTACTGTACTTCAGAGTCAAAGCATTCCATGAAGACATCCACTATAGACATCCTGTCCCGTTTTATAGACAGGGTGTTTCAGCTCATCCTTCCCATATAAAAAAAGGGAGAGAACCTTCTTTGATATGCAGGGTGTTTCAGCACCAAGGACAGAACCTTCTTTGATATGCAGGGTGTTTCAGCACTAAGGACAGAACCTTCTTTGATATGCAGGGTGTTTCAGCACTAAGGACAGAACCTTCTTTGATATGCAGGGTGTTTCAGCACCAAGGACAGAACCTTCTTTGATAAGCAGGGTGTTTCAGCACCAAGGACAGAACCTTCTTTGATAGGCAGGGTGTTTCAGCACTAAGGACAGAACCTTCTTTGATAGGCAGGGTGTTTCAGCACCAAGGACAGAACCTTCTTTGATATGCAGGGTGTTTCAGCACCAAGGACAGAACCTTCTTTGATATGCAGGGTGTTTCAGCACCAAGGACAGAACCTTCTTTGATAACCATGGTGTTTCAGCACCAAGGACAGAACCTTCTTTGATAAGCAGGGTGTTTCAGCACCAAGGACAGAACCGTCATTTAAAACTATGATATTTTAGCAGCAAGGACAGACATTCTAATATGAAAAGGGAGCTTTAGTAAGTATGTAAATTGTAATGTGCTGACCTAGGCCTTAGGGAAACTGGCACTGCTGCATTAAAGCTATAACATCCCTTAAACTTTACCAGATTTCAACTGAAGCAAAGAATAAATGATCCAATACTGCTTTGCAAGCACATCTTTGTGAGGATGTTACCATTTTATAGCCTTGCTCGGGCTTAGACACAAGCTATAAAGTGCTCAATCTTACATTAATGGTTAGAAGTAAAGTGTGTGGGTCAGTTCTGTTTGTTGGAACCAGACGGCCCATGCTGGTACACTGCTCAGGTGTCCATGTGCTTCTGAAAAATGCATTAGAACAAACTGATCCAACGAGGGCAGACATTTACGAAACAGTCATTCCCCACTTGTGGACGACACCAGTCATATTGTTCACATTTTTAATGTGCCACTACTTCTAACCTACCTCAATGACTCTCATCCTAAGTGGAGGTACTCTATCAAAAAGAAATGTGCATATACAGGAGACAGGCAGATTTGAAGATCACTTATCCAATAAATTAAGATCTACTTGTATACAGCAGGTAGAATTCTAACTATTATGTACGTCGCCAATGGTGTAATGGGATTACTGAACTGTTGAACTAATGCCCATGGCTTAACAGTTCTACTTCACTGATTCAGCATAATTGTAGTAATATTTCAATCCTAGATTTCATTGCCCACTGTAGTAGCACAGTGGGAATTGCAATTTCATGAGCAAATATTAAACATGCTTACCAACAGTATTGCTAGGAGTTCACTGCGTTCTCTGTCCAGCACCGGATAGCAAATAACTGTAGGGGAAACATAACAAGAACAACAAATGGCAATCAACATCATTAATATAATACTATTTATAAACAATTTGGAAAGTCATTTAAAGGCAAAATGAGATTTTATAAATCTAAAAGCACAAACGAAATGTCTCTGAAGTTAATTTTATAGCATTCTACAACTGAGTCTGTCACACCTAGTTGTCACATTCTTGTAGTGGTACAAAACCAGCAAAAGATGAAAGGGTACAATTCTAGCCAACCCTTCCCAAGATCCACCTGTTATATGTCATCCATTCTGCAACCACACCTCAGATCTACAGCATATAAAGAGTCATTAAAACAGTCTAAACAGCATAGGGAAACTTATGGTATGATGGATTTGGAACTTCTGATGTGCTTCAAAATTGTACATCACAAAGTCCTCGTGATTGAACATCGATAAGGGCATTGCTTTCATATCAGATAAAGAACACCCACCCTAGGGCTGTAGGCTTTACTACCGTGCTATCGTCATTCATGACTTCTGTTGATAAGATAGAGTTAGCCATAGGGATATTAGCTAGATAGTAATATCTGCTCTGTCATTTTTCATGCAAAGAGACATTTAATTGAATTCAGAACATCTTTGAAGTTTAAGCAGAAATTGAAAGTTGAAAGTTGGCATAAGAACATGTTAAAAACTTTGAAATTTAGTAGTCACCAGTAGACTTATATTAAAAAAAAACATTTTATTATGATACTAAAATGTGGTGAACTGTTGGTTGTATTCTACCTAACATTGAAAAGAACATTTCTGAGTCATCTAATTTGGATAAATTTATTGAGAAACTGTTATTCAAACCTAGTTTATCAAGAAACCAACTCTTAATAAAACCCTCTTCAACTCTAGACTTTGCTGGGAAAAGTTCCAACATTCTTGATTGCTACAGAGAAAGGTCAAGCCAAGTCAAGTCAAAAATATCAAGGGTAACAAGGTTTGGAAAGACTGAGGTCCTGTTGTAATTCATTTGTCGGTGCCATAAATGTCAATTGCAAATGATAGATGGACACATTTATCTTTAAGGTCACAAAAGTCAAGAACGGAGGATTAAAATGACATCTAGTTAGATACTGTTTAATGAAGGGCTGTAACATGTCCTCCCAATTGCAACTTGCACGTAAAAATGCATCAAAACACAAAGTATGCATAACTTTTAAAACTAATAAAAGCTATAAAAATCTAGTACCAGACTGAGCTATAAAAAAACAGAAAGATTATTCGAGCTGACAAGAATGTCAGAAGCTTTTACCATGACAGAACTTGCAATCAATGTTTCTTGGCTCTTTACGGTCAAATGAGACCCCAAAACAGAAGCTAGTCCTTAATTTGGCAGTCAATTAGTTCAAAAGTCTGTTTAAAAGTTTTTTGGTACCAGTGCTATAGATATGGTATAAAATATATCGATTATCTAGAGATTTTGAGAAGAAATTTGGGTAATCTGTTATTGGGGACACGTCTGATACCATGTTTTTCTGCTCTCAAAACAGACAAGCAGTTGCGAGCAATTTCATACATGACTGGCTCCAACATTGGTTTGCCTTCAGACTTGATGGAATCTTGATAGTACAAGGACCTGCACCTGTACCATCTAACACGTTTACCAAAACATTACTGATATGGTCTAGACTTACACAATCTTACGCTGTTTGTGATTGTTAAATGTCTAAAATGCATCTAATGTATTCAGTATGTACATGTACTGTCTATTATTCAAGATATTCAAACATTCACAAACTGTGCTTTTGAGGTCATTAATATGAAGAAGTATGACAATAACATGTCATGATGTAAATGTATACATGCGAATATGGAGTAACCAAGTCCTCAGTAGGCAACACGGGAAATATAACAGTTATAATCATTAGGA
Organism: Branchiostoma floridae x Branchiostoma japonicum; assembly: GCA_013266295.2. NCBI lineage: Eukaryota > Metazoa > Chordata > Leptocardii > Amphioxiformes > Branchiostomatidae > Branchiostoma > Branchiostoma floridae x Branchiostoma japonicum. The sequence continues at coordinate 9,796,056 of CM023827.1, read as the reverse complement.
ACTTACCAGCATGTAGAAATGGGTATAACATTGTATTACAGTCGCAGTCACATTCTCATTGAAGTACGATAGGTAAGACAATGTTTATAACAGACAATACTTCATACAACATCAACGTGACCCTAAAGGCAAGATTGCTGTAAACATGCAAAAGCTGACCTGTTGATAAACACAATATCCCCTTAACCTGCAGCACACTGATGTAGCCATTTAGCTACTAATTCTCTATTGGTTATAGGGTTAGGCAGCAGGGAAAAGGTTACGTTACAGTACCTCATTAAATCAATGGACGCCTCCTCCATTCCCATACGGATTTCCTACAATCCCCCTTGCTTTTAAAGACCACACTTTGGGAAAATCCACTAATCTGCGTGGGTGAATTCCAACTTATCTATACAGCCAGGAAGGAAGCGAAATCCCTGTGCTGTGAATGGAGATGATAAAGAAGGGATGAAATCAATAAGAAGGAAAGGTTTTATCTGGCGAACAACTTTTCCTTCTAAAAATAGTTTACGGCTGGATACAAGAGACTTGCAATTGAAGGTGAATGAAGGGCGGGTCAGTACAAGGCACGGCACATTTACTGACTTACCTGGGAAATAATATATCATCAAGGGTAAATTTAATGTCAGGAGGGTCAAATTTCTATGCTACTATGAACATTATGCTTTACAGACCTCTATCAATATTCACTTTTGTATGAAATATTGGAGATAAGGACTAGCAAACGCATGGTTTTATTATACAGTCTGAGAGTAAAGTGGGCCATAATATGAATGTTGTATATCTTACAGCCTACATGACATTGTACATCTTGAAATTTCAGCCGGATCTGATTGAAAATCTAAATCTTTTCTAACAACAAAACGTTGCATTTGCCAGCAGGCAATTTGTCATGCAAGACGTGTCTGTCAGAAGACATATAATTGGTACATTACAAGATGCAATAACATGAACCTTTAGGTTGTTTCTCCCTTGGTGCCAAGACCTCATGTGCATTGCAAAAGGAAGACTATGACATGTTTTAATAAGAAAGTCAATGTCAATTTGGAGGAGTGCCAAAAAGCAATATCATCAACTGCAATCTTGCTGACTCAAGGAGATCTGAATCATTGTGGACTAAAATATCTGTAGAAGAAGTAAAAAGGATGGTTCGACCTAGAGTCAGGATATTTTTTTCATTGCTGTGTGAAGGTTGTCAAGACACGAAGGAAATTTTAGGAAATCTTTTGAGATTTCAAACAGTGACAAGAGGGTGGGGGAGAAGGATTGGCACCTCTCCATGGTACTGAAACTTTGATATTGTCAATGATTTCAGAAATACTGGTCTCCAAGGATTTCATGCAACCAGAACAGGTATGTCTCTGAAGAAAGAAAATGTTGACATCACTTGATCATTCTTCAGAAAAAAAGTGATACTCTTCAAAATACTCTTTATCAGGGCTGTTTCCCCACAAGACTTCACATCTAGAATAAGGTCAATATTGCAATGTGCTATCAAATAATGCTGCAAGAAACATAGTTGTAAATTCAGTAGAAATAGGGAAAACAAAATGGTGCACAGTTGTCAGATACGTTAATATTTAATTCAACCCTGTTAAAGTTACCCATTTGGTACCAACTTCCTCTTATCTACATGCCATTGGTTAAAAAGCATTGAGAAGGTTAAGCATAGCCTGGGTGCCATCCTCCATAGTTACCGCCGGCTCCCTACTGTTGCTGGCTACCATGGACAACCAGTGACAGTACAGTAGGGAGCCAGCGGAGGCTGGTACCCAGGCTAGGTTAAACGACCATTTCCCTGCCAGGCACTGACTAGCCTCTCTACCCAAACATTGTTGATATCCAAGACCATGACTGACAAAATTCCACTAATGAACTGGCCTGAAAATGGAGTTCAAAAGTCATAAAATTTACTTTGCCTGGCTGCTGGCCAAAGTTGTGCTCTCGTAAATGGTGTTTCTAACCAGTCCCCATTTGACGCTGCAAAAGAGATTCAATCACAAAAACGTTTCAGTTGCGGCATCATCAACGAAACAGCCTTTTACGTTCTCTGGGGTAAAATTTATGCATCAAGTATCTCTCTGCCCACGCACAGGTATGTATACAAAATGGTTTTCACGTGTGAAAAGTTGTAATGTTCTTACCTTGGTATATTTGAGGCTGTCACACAGTTAATGTTGGCTGTGGAATAGGCAATCTAACGGTACGTGTGGAATGGGAAACTTCATAAAGCTGGGGCATAACAACCTCCTAAATGGGACTGCCTTGGCAGGTAGTAGTGAGTTATAACACTGTACAGCAGAATAGGCTATTAATGTACGTCAAATTGGAGGCAGGGCGTGAGTATACTTCAGAGATATGGATCTCCTTAGGGGTAAATTGAGTCCAATCAAAATACTGTCTCTACCTATTATACATCTTTTACATATTTTTGCTTATCATCATTTTCTTTCACTACATCATCATTTTTCCTTGAAACGTGGATGGATGAAGGAGCTTTTGTGTGATTTTAAATCTATTTATGAGTAACTGGAAAAATACAAGTTATATCTGGATCCCCTATAGGGTAACTCTTTATTCCCTTTGTCACAACCAGTTCCTTTTGACAGGCCACTGACTGGCAGCTCAGCAGGATTATTTAATGGGAGCTATTTTTACTTTCTCAACCATAACAAACAAGGAAAATCTTGACTAGCATACCCTTATTTGGCCTGGAGGTTGGTAAGTGAAAAACAAGATTGTCTCAAAATAAAAAATAGCGTGTAAAATTAACGTGGCCAGGGAATTCTAGCTGTCGAAAGTCTGTAAAAGCAGCGCCTCTATCTAGTTATAAAAAATGGATGTCAGTTATTTTTCCCAATTCAGTATGATTTGAGAACAGCATGTGGACTACAGGAATATTTGACAGGACTTTTTGAATGATTACCTGTTCAGTCCCTCCTTGACTCTTGCCTCTGTTGTGCCCATCATTTGGAGAACATTAGTTTATATTTGACATTGACAAAACCAGACATCTCTAGATCTATGAATCTTATCTGTCTAAGTTCTGGAGAAGTTGGTCTGCTTAGAATTTATTGATTTACCCTTATGTAATAATCATAGATTTTATTGCATGTACATGAACGATAACCCTTGACACTACAATCCATAGATAAGAGTTATGTGCTTATGAAAAAGGTAAAGAAGATTGCCATGTTGGCCTTTGCAGACCTCTAAAACTTTTCTAAGGATGGACTTGTTGGTTCCTACCAGATTGGAAGAACCCAGATTTACGCATGAAAAGCTCAGAAAGACATGTCATTTGACATCCTTGGGTGGAAGTGATTACAATGACGTAAGTCGATGCCGTGTGGGATTTCCCCCTAAATTGCTTGCTAACTCTATTCATTAACAAGTGACCAACTTTATAAAGAATTTATTCTCCATAAGCTGTATGTCTAGACATAATCTAGTTTCACAACGGAGCAAGTCTTAATCGTGACTTGTAACCTTTCCATGAGACTTCAGCAGTTAGGCACAAATGTTTTGGGGGCTTGTTAGTTTCAAATTTCTATTTCTTAATGTCTACTTTGTCACAGCAATGACTAGGCCAGTTTGAGGGACTAGGTTGGTAGGTAGTAAGTTTCAAACTTTGTTTATCCATTGAAGTCTTTTATAAAGAGCAATCTAACAAGTGATAATATCCTTGGAATGCATTCCTCTGTGCCTCACTGGTCTTTTATTGATTGCTGTTACCTGGGGCAACAATTTAAGTGCATCACACATTCCCTTCTAACTCAGACACACTCATGCTTTCCTTTTAATGATATAGGATTACTGTATGTTTCCAGACTATTTCCTCATGGTCATAGACAATTGCACTGTAGTTCTAATAGCTGCATTTACCTGCTAAGCTAATCATCCCTTACAGGTTCATTGAAAGGACAGTGCAGTAAACCTAAGTAATAAGACACACAGTTGTGGATACACGTCTTAGACAGATTTAGTGTCAACAATAACAGCAGATTTCTTTTGATGTGATGTTAGTCTCACTCATATATATATAAAAAAATAACACATTTGTCAGATTTACAGTCAAGCTGTAAATGTGCTGATACAAATGGAACTGGAACTTTTTTCATTTTTATACAAGCCCTCACAAAATCTATGAGGAAAAGGCTGCTAAACTTCATGTTCCAACACTAAACAAATGGTGTTCGAACATGAAGTTTAGCCTTTTCGTCATAATGTAGTGTACTAACACAGATGAACTTTCATACTAAAATAAGCCTCACAAAATCATTTTTGCTTTATTCCTACCTGAAAACTTGTACTTGTAAAATATCATGTAAAATATCAAGGTAGGGGTTCAATCTATAAAACAGACACCTTATATCAGATTTTATTACTTAGTATGACAACTTTAAGTGTAGACAAGGCTTTGTTCCTGCAAACATGTAGCACTACGGAATTAATTTTTAGAAAAGATGTTAGAGAAGGAGAATGATGAATGTGTGAAACAGCAACTTGACAGCCACAGATGGCAGGGTATCACCATATCAGCAATGAACCTGGAAGATTTATCTTAGAAACTTGCAGGCAATCAAGTTTCTGTCTGAAACACATTAGCTTAATGTTGACTTTGGCCTGGATGGCTACATTTCAACGTTCATTCAATTAGCTCTGAAATGTACCATGTCTCTTCTCCAATTTCCTGTTTCAAGGAGGGCCATATGGTGAAAGTATTAAGCTGCACATAATGATTATTGCTGCAATAAAAACGCAATAAGGCCGCAACAATTTGATAACTTGGTTATTGGAGTCATTACACTGCTAGTGTTTTCTTTTTCAATCAGGAAATACATTCAATTTGATCACTGTTGGTTTCTGTTCATCGCAACTGAGTAACAATCATTCAAGTCAACATTTCTACTTTGTATTCATTTTCACCCGAGTACGCATCCATAATTTCACAGCCCCTTTGCATTCCTTAGCTAAAGAAGAAAAGGAAAGTTCCAGTGAAGTCTGGCAAAATGGACCTCTGCCCTCATTTCCCAGAAGGCATCAATAAGTCACTGACAGTTTGATGGAAAAAAATAATAAATGACCATCATTACGGTAATCCCTGATCTAAAACCAAATAAAAGCCTAATCCCCTTGAAATGAACATTAACTCATGTGTGCAGGTACCATGAATTATCCAACATACTGTATATCACAACATTTTAGTCATGTCTTCATCTTTGGATAAATAAATGCTGACATGTATTTGTTAGCAGATGGCGAAGCCTACTGAACCTACGTACCACATGCAAGAAGGTGAGTGAGTGGTTTGTTATCATCTCACCACAAAGATAAATTATAAGCTCATACTATTCACCCATAATCAAACACCAACCACCGTAATAAATCAGTTATTCTACAGGGGTTTGCTTCATTAAAGAAATAAATTTGTTTTGATTACAAAATGACCCTATGTCATTCCATATCCTGGGTATAGTTCAAAGTGTATGTGGATAACTAATATTTACAGGCATAGCTAGTAAAAGATACAATAAAGCTAACCAATAAAATGCTTTTGCATTTGCAACTGAATAGTACTGTTAAGAAATTCAACATTGACAAATCTTGCAAGAATCTGCACAAGAAAAAGTTGCCTCTAACTGCATTTATGCTCCTTGCAACTGTTCTCTTCAAATTTGAAAACTTTTAAATGATTTTCCTTAAACTTTTTGATCAAATCAAAATTGACCAATGCCTGCTTCCCCTTCAGCTATTTTGTAAATCATAAAAGAAATAAAGATTTTACTGCCTACCATGATACAGAGTAACTCACAGAATAACAGCCTGGGGTTTAAGATGATATTGATTTCTTCTTAAGTATCAAAAGAACTAGAGGCACTTGGGTTACATGATAGTCCACCAGGAGTGAAAACATGAAGGGAAATAGATTCTATCATGACATCAAGGGAAAACTTTATTGGCATATGTTAGATGAATATGAAATCAGAACATAACGCAAAGGAAAAATCTGAAATCAATGTACATAAAGTTGCACAAGACAAAGAAATCTGCAATTTGTAGCTCTTCTTTTTGTCTAAGACAGCAAACTTGAAAATCAAACTTTTAGCAAAGATCAGTAATAACAATCTGAAGATATGAAAATCATTAACAATAGACTACTTGGTATTACAGAATTCTGGTAGCAATATAAAAATTTGCTCCAAAAGCCTTTAATGTAGAAAAATACCAGCCTTGTGATGCAGTGAGTCATGCATATTGTATCTATAATTAATTATAACTAACATACCCAACCAAAACTACATGAAAAATATTATGCTTCTATCCACGTGCATGTAATACTGGGATCAACTTCCTCCCATTTGTGCTGATTAGTCCATTTGATAGCATTTCAATAACTACTACAGTTTCAGCACCATGGATACAGGAAACAAAATATGTCACATTTTGCTATGTTCTAAAAATACCCTCACCAAAATTGTAACCTTATCACTAGAACAGCCTAGGTTGCATAATCTTCATGATGTAACATATTGGACACAAAATGTAATAAAACACTGAAGTATCGGATACTTACAGCACACTTGGCATGATTGTTTTCTGAGATAGATATATTTCTGGACAAGCAAGTTTAATTAGTTGTTTTGCAGATCACTTTGTTTCTTTGAACAATAGAAAAAATTAAATGCCCCATTAAGCACAGAAAGAAGTTTTAAGACTTTGGTAATAACAAAATCAAACAATATTTTTTACAAGCTTGAAAGGTTGCAATAATTTTGCAGTCTGCACACATGCCTAAGAACATGATAACTCAGTCCAGCATGTCAGGCAGGGCCTTCTCAGCCATACTGCTTAAGGCTAAAAGAAAATGAGAAGTAAGAAACAGAGAAGATATTGTACCTTGATATAGTTACCTAGAATCTTCAAAGTCAGGGTCACTATGAAGTAATCACTCTGCATTCATGTAAACATTAGTAACAAAAGCAGTGAATTATACATTTTTTGGTTGAATATCTTCACCCTGAAAACCAGGACAGAACATGCCCAACTGAGGGAGAGATCTGATGGTTGCCCTACCCTCTCTCCTGCTCTGATGATCTGACAGAAGTCATTATGTAATCTTTTCATCCCGTTCATTGCTGCATTATGTAAGAAGAGCTTTCAGTTTGCAGTGCACAGCAATTTCTTCTGCCGATCAATTCCTCTCGGCCGGGTTTTCAGCACCATTACCACTTACTGACTGTTCCTGACAACATATGGTAATGGCAAGTTTTCCAGGAAATTCAGTATGAAGTGTCAGATAGGTTACAGGCCTGGTATTCTGCACTGCTCTGTATGAATCTTAAGCAGTATTTTTTAGATCAGAACTGTTCATTCTCAAGAATGGTACAGGTGTAAAAGATGCCTATAACTTAGTATAGTATAAGGCCAAACTAAGATGACTTTTAAGGAAGAAATCTTCATGGGCAACAACTTTTGCAGGTTTAAAAAAAGGGTTAGCCCCTCAGAACTACAGGCAAAGGTTTGCTACAATGCTGTAAATCATATTTCTGGTAAACCTGCAACATGAGTGACTCTTCCTCCCACCTGTTCTCTCCTCTTCACACTGACTGAGCTGTAGGATTCTGCACACTGGGTCTTCAGCAGGGGGGCTGAGTCTGGTCACACATTCCCGCTCACTCACAGCTTCTCTGTAATACATCAACACATGCTGTTAGCACAAGGTGACAACTCTGGGAATAACACGGTTTTTCCCCTGTGTTAGATTTTCTTCAGTCATCTTGGAACACATATGCTCACCTTCTGGCATTGGTTGACCTACTTATTCCCTTTCATATAAGATACATCAATTTTCTCTGTCAATATAGCCATAACTTTTGTCTGTCTTTTATGGAATAAAGGACGCTAGGCAAACCCTGCAGGACAATCCTACCCAAACTTTGAAAGGAGCAGATTTAACTGATGTATTTGTATTATTTTCCAACGAACATTACAACTTGGTGTTGCACATAGATCTTAGATTATAATAGAGACATAACTATGCATAGTCCCAGTATACCATTGATTTCTTGCATATGAAGGATTTCTGTATAAAGTTCTATTATGGTAGAGCTGAATTTTGCTGATTTCTCAGTGGCAAGAAAGTTGGCTGAGAAGAAAACCCTTTTGTGAAAATAAATCCCTGCCTTATAGCTACTGTCTAGGCAATGATGAATTCCCATCTCCACAGCAAAGTACAGTCAAGTGTATATCTAATGTTACAGTAAGTTTGCCAAATCTTCAAAAAAGGTAAAACTCTCTTTCTCGTGGGACACCGCCATGGAACACCTAACGCACACTGCGGCTCTGTGATTTGTCACTGAGCCAAAAAGGAGCTGACAAAGGAAGCAAGACAAATGGTTGGTATTGTAGACCTCTTTAATGTAAAACACTGCCTTAGGGAAAGTGGAATATACAACAAGAAACAGCTGCAGGCTAACTTTTACATGGCAATGCTGTACTGGGGAATTGAAGATGATAAAATTCTCTAAGCTTTCTACATTTAATGTCCAGGTTTACAGAATTGGTACACCAGTAGGACTTCAATGTTGCTCACAACACTAAATTTCAAGCAAAAATATTTTCATGCATAGTGTTCATCTTCAAAACTCTGACAACTGGCAGTAGTGATTCTTGGGAAACCTTGACATTCTTCACGATCAGTGCATATATAGTGAGTATTTCAAGCTTATCCTTCTGCACCACCCCATGTTAACATCCCATTTTCTCCCCTCATGCACTTTACAGCAGTCTTGTGACAGTTGTGTTATCTGGATTGCTTTCATGGGATTCCTCCTCGAGCGAGGAATGCCCAAAGGTGTGATACAGCTGAGGAAAGGTGATATCCTCTGACGCAAATTCTACAAATGATGGGAAGAGATAGATTCAAGCTCCCAGTTCAAAGATAATACTCTCTCAGCATTTTAAGATCTTCTTTGTGCCAGCAAAGGGAATTGCAGTAGAGGTATTAAATAGAAAATGCATAAGCTGCTTAAGCAATTCAAGTTCCCCCATTATGCTGGATGTTAGCAGGCAATCTTGATGACAAAGCCATTGTTATACTAATATGTCACAGTGTCCTGTATAGCCGATGACAGGGACTCGCCATTCATGAAACCAATCTTTCCTATCCGCAGTTCCATTTAATGGAATCCGTTCTGTGCACAAATTGGATCAGTTAACAGACCATTAGGCTTGTAGCAAATGATGTTAAAAAGCCTGATAAATGCTTTCATAGCAGGATATGACGCAGTCTATAAAAGCAATGCCGTCCTAAGTGTCTGTTCTTTTTTGTTAGTATACATGTATGTGTGAGACTTCATCAATAGTTGAGGTCACTCATCACATGGATGATGAACTGAAACTAGCACCTCATTCAGCTCTGTTGTTGGGGCCTCTACAGTTACCTTGTGACCACATTATATTTAGTGGAAGATAAAGCTATCATTAATGCCAATCACATCTCTAAGATCTATCAACGCGTCTGCCTTGGCAATCTATTTTTTTTTCTCCAAGAACATCCTTTACATGTATGTTATCTCTTTCCAAATAACATTAATGTTACATGTATCACGGAAGAACTACAAATGTAGTAGACATGCATGCAGACACGCATACAAATCAATTCATCTCGATTATATGATAAGTGAGCTCACTAAACTGATAAGGTTCTTGAGCCGCAGTGTGCTTAAACTTCAAAGTAAGATTCTATGAATACATTACCAGACGGCTTACTGGTATGTAACACAATCAAAGCCGTGACTGTGATCCTTTTTGACTGCGAACTTGACAAAGCTGCTTTTCTGCACCGGGGTCCCTGATAAGCCCCCATTTAGAGTCAAAGGTCAAGAATAAATCATGCTATTTTCAGGCTGCTATACCTGACAATATTCTGAAGTGTATTGAGTTGAAACAGAGTCTTAGAACATCAATGCAATTATTTCACACACCGAAACCTTTGACATTTTTGTAGACTTTGAAATAAAATCGATGCGACAAGTATACATAGCTTTTCCACTACTATTCTTTCAGCTGATTATATAGTAAAAGGTCATGCTAGCTTGCCAAGTCAGCAGACTGTTAAAGCTACCATGCTAATGTATAATTATGTCTCATCTGATACAAACTTGAACAAGAATAAAACTTCTGTTACAATAGTCTAAGAAGAACAGTTAACATAAGAGCTTGCAATATTTCTGCCATCCAGATTTCTTGAAAAGTATAAGTACATGCAGAGGGTCTTAAAAAAGCCTATTAACACGTTTAGCAACAGATGCAGGTGCATCAGATTTAGAAGGCCTATTGTAGTATGTAAAAAGCAGTATTACTTGCCAAAGGTCAAATAAGATATGTTGCTATATAAAGGCCTTATCACTATTTTTTGTATGAAAGGCTTACAACAGCAACTTGAATAGTCTTGTCAAGAATTCAACACCTTCCCCCTTCATGATGATTGAAATTCTAGCGACGTCTGGCTATTGCTTTAAACCCTGGCTTTATCAAAGTCCCACGTCCGCCATATGCACCGCTCTTCAATGTTTTCCTATCTAAGTTGGCCCAATCCTTCCTGACAACATCATCAGTATTCTTTCTTACATGGTGACCTTTGCTGTTCCAGACAATCTGGATAGAATCCCTATAGCTTGTATGTAAGGCTGGTGCAGCATTACAATGAAGACCATGGTATCTCCACCATTAATCGTCAACTGGGGAAAAGCATATCATTCTCTCATATCAGGCAAGTCTCGGCACTCATTGTCCATTGGGATGGATTTAACACTAGACTGCAGGAACCATAAATTCGACACGCCTTTAATTCCACACTTTTGAGAACGCTCTGGCCAATTAAAATTCAGCAGGGTAATACAATGCAAAAACTATCAAGCATATAGCATTCTAAGTCTGAAAGACGTATAAAGCACAGACATTAAGAAGGTACATTCATGAGGTCATGATGATTGAACTTTGGAAGGATGAGATCATCAATTTACAAATGAGTTTTTATCACATTAGGTAGGTCATGGGAGGGGAGGGGCAGTTTCCCTGAGGACACCATTTTAAACCCGTAGCTGTTGACACTGTATGGCCATGTCAGCCTTGAAATTTTTGGGCTAAGACACCTAGAATAAAGTGCCTGATGATTGACAGGGGAAGAAAGAAGCAACTAAGATTGTGAAAAATAAACAGCTACAGTAAACTGTAGTATACCTCATGAGTATTCTGAACAACAGAAAGGGGTGGATAGCACAAATAATTGTACAGTTTTAAAGTTATGTTATCTTTGTCATCTCATATCCTTCTTCCACATTAAAGTCCTGAAATGCAAGGTCAAATGGGATACATACTCTATAAAGGAGAAATGAGCCTGAAAGGGTCCAAAGCTTTTCTGGACATTCTCCAAACTTAATGGTCCAGTCTTCGGCCATTCTGCATTCCAGTCTTGTTGACGGCTGTTTGTCGTGCATGTAAAAGCCTCTGAGGAATCCCTGCAACTCAACTTGTCCACCACTGCCTACAAATTTTCAATTCCATTACAAATGGTTACCCTATGTTACCTGGGAAAAGCATCTTATTTCTTTGGGGAATGTAAATCTTCCAATTAGTCGCGGGAAAGAATGACCTCATGTTTCCTAACTGCAAAATTAGTGCACCTTCTGAGGATGCAAAACTGCTTACACAAGGCTCAATTACCATGTATATATAATGTAACATCTATACTCTATATGTATTTTTAATCAACAACTAGGAAATATTACTGACCATATACCATATTGATGATTCTTGAATGATACAGAAACAGTACATTTATATATTAAGTAAGCGAAATATTTTAAATAGCGGCAAAATGAGAACAATCAGAGCAAAAAGACTACCATGTGAAAAAAGTTTTTTGTCCTGAAATTTCCTGGCTATCCCAATGTTACAGTTATTTATTTTTCAGATATGCAAACACTGCCATTTCTATCTGATTGAGACAAACACAATATTCTAAGCTTCACATGTTCATCGCAGACAGTACAGTTGAGGCATGCTATATCACAAGAACATTATCAACATTACCTTTCTTAATAATATTATAAAAATTGTTCTGGCAATAGTATACCTTAACAGGAAGGGGGTTGAAAAGTCATGTACGTCCAAAATCCTCACCAATCTACATAGATGGTGCAAGTATCTTGACGCAATGTCCCATCCTCACTAGACCCATCGAATTATATATGATTGTACTCAGTGCAGAAGCCTGTACCATTCCGTGTTCTATCCTCTCCTCTCGACAAGACACTCTGCATGACGCCAATCAATTCCCATTTGCCGAATCATTCAAGGGTACCAACCAAGGACACCCCTCGCACGTAGGACATGAAGTATCATCGATTAACTAACTTCACATTAAAAACTGCAGCAGTGGTGGTCAAAGTTGGCTGAAACAGCGCAATTAGGAAAAGTGCCAGGGGAGGAACGTGGGATCGATAGATTTTACTCTTACCTGGTAGCATGGGGGCTGAGTAAATGTGATGATGATGTGAATGATATCGAACGCCAAGTTCTAGATACTGTATGTCTACTTGGACTGCTTAGGGATTTCTAGGTTACACACAATAGGGAGTAAGATGGCAAGCAAGGCAGAGCTGGAGGAGGGTGAAGGATTGTAAACATTTCAAAACAGTAAAACCATTTTCAGTAAGGCAATCAGAGATAGCAGACATCATCCCCTCACCCATACTGCTTTAAGATCCTTTCAGTCTCACAGACATAGAAAAGTAACACTAAGGATGTATGGTAAGACTGCATTTTGTATATTGGAAACATGTATCGAAAGCTCTTTCGAAATCATTCTGAGGCCATTTGTCTGGAAAATGTTTGATGCCTGTCAAGTAGTACGAAAAGGACAACAGCCACCAAATTCTTTCTGCGAGCTTCCCTCACATTCACATGAGCTCAGGGAAACATTCCATGGGAGGGTGAGTTCAACTTGAAAATGTGCAATTTGCCACAGTTTGGGCATGCCATCATTCTTACCAATAATATGCAACTTTTCCTAGTACCTACCTTGAATACAAAATGTGCCAATAGCCAACTTACCATCACTGGATTCTCCTTGAAAATGACACAGCTCTGCAGCCTTATATCTTTATATGACAAGTACAGTGACTAATCACATCCAAGGGACATGGAGAACAAATTAGATACGAGTATGAGCCAGTCCTAGATGTGCTAGTCAATTAGATTTGGATAACATAAAGCTGTGAACATGCCACTCACCTAACTTACATGTTCCATATAGTCTGTAATGGGATGGCATCTAGCCAGAACGAGGTTATGTAAATGTGTATGGGGCTTTTCGGGATACCTCACAACAGGAGAACATGTATTGAAACTTGTGCACGTCTCCAAACAGATCAATTTTGTGTCTGAAATAACTCCCAAGGGCTTTTACACCAAACATTACCATGATTACAAAAGAGCTTTCTAAATTGACAAATTATTTTGTGGGTACACACTGAACTCCGCAGCAACAGGGGTCCATGGTTGTTCTGAAGTGATAAACAGGTAAGGAAAGGGCTTTTGAGACAGTGCTTTTCGACTGTATCCCACAGCAGGTAATATACTTTGAAAGGTGCTTTGCTAAGAGGGTTTATGATGCATTACACTACATAGCAGTTTGTACATTATGGTGATTGAATCCTTTTTCCTCTCAGAAAATGTTAGACTTGCATGACAACATCAGTTTCATTATATGCATTTATTTGCTGGTAATACAATTTACTGTACATAAGGATGACATATATTGGCAGTTTGTTTGTTTTTTTGTGTAAAAAGTAAAGCAGGTTGTCCTCCAGTGAACACGGTGTGTAAACAAAAGAACAGACATGCCTTTGGAAAGTTCCATGGTTACCAAGGGCAAAGTGTTGTCTTTATTACATGTCGTAAATCCTGCTGTAATGGGTGTAGAAGTCCTGAACTAAGGTCATGGTTAAATGGCCTCATGCGTGTGTACTATGCAGCACTGTTGTCTGTACTATGCAGCACTGTTGTTTATCACTAGGCACTGAGATGGGTTTGCACGTTGCAGATAAGGATGCATCCTATTTTTCTTCAACCCATCAGGCTGGAGGCAATTTGTTTCCATGGAAAATCCAAAGGAAGACAGAAGCACATTCATCTTGGGGTTACCTCTCCTGAGAAATGTCCTGGGAATGGTCCTTACGATAAGAATAGACCTCTGAGTGCTTTCATAGATTTGTAAACCTGTGAGTCACATTCAATATTCTGGTCTTACTGAGATGCTACCAGTTTTCAATGTTACAGTTGTACTAAAGCAAGTATCATCTCTCACCCAGTTATTCTGGTGCTTTGAGTTCAAATCATTCTTGTTTGAACCCTATCTATAATCAATATGACCTTAATTACATCATTTTCCCGCTGCCAAGTAAAGCAATAACTTGGCCAACTAATGCCAACTACCTTCTTTTGGTGACACTCCAAAAGCTCTCACATTGAAAATTGTCACACTTTTTTTTGTCATTGGATTTTCAGCGCAGGTATGACAGAACTGACTTTCAAAAGGGTCCACAACCACCTTTTCTATCACAAGGCTGCTGACCCATCCACGACTATCCCAAGAAGGCTCTCAATTTACTGTATACGATGGATTGTATGACAAATGTGAGCACAGAAGCATGTTCAAAACCAGCCTAGCAGTGTTTCCCACAATGTGCAAGCAATATCCCCTTATCCTACAGATTTAGGCCGCAGGAAAACTTAATAATCAATAAATGACTGTGTGAAAATGGGCAAGATTCATCTACCTTAAGTCTGTAATCTGAAATTCCCCTCTCAAAAGATCTACATCAATTTCAGGAGGGACTGCTATTGATTAGGTTATCAGCCAAATCACTGCTGGACGGAGAATTTATTGATTTCGAATTACTTCCTTTCAACCTGCACTTGGCATTGAATTCTCCTGGAGTCCAAATGGCTGATAGGACTGTTCCACTAGTATGATCATTCAGAGGGGTGGTCAGGAAGTTTAACCTTGTGCCTGTCTTTCTAATTTTCTGAATAGCACAGTATGAGTTAGGTGTTTTGCATAACGGTTCGTGTCCCTTCCATTCACAGAAAATTTCTGACTGTTTACCAAATAATTTGTAATTCTTACACAGTTTGAAATTTATCCTTTAATTTGGCAAACTTGCTTTTCAACTGCTTAAGTCTTCATACTTACATGTACAACATATAATTACATGTTATATGTAATGGTGTCCTCAGCATAACAACCCAAAAGATGTCATCAGACTGATGCGATCGTACATTTTTGTATATGGCAACATGGGCTGTTATTGCTAATCCAAACAAAAAAATTCCAGTTTGTCTACTTTCTACTTGCCTGGCAGCAGCCAATATGTATAGGAATACATTTGAAGACAGATGGCATCAGAGCTGCAGCATAATGGCCTCTGTATATCAAATTCACACCTATCAGCAACAACTGTCACAACTATGTTACACCAGAATAAATCTGGTGATGTCCAATATTGGGCAAATGCCAATACTGCTCAGGGAGCTCTTTCTTTCACAACATGTGAAGACTTTGTCCAAGTTGTTTGGATGGACCAAACAACTCAAATTAAATACACAAGATTACCAAAGTTCAGTTCTTACCTGAGGGTTACTTGATGTTTCCTGGGAACTAACAAATATTTCAAGGCAGCTATAAAACTTGGCATCACTCACATTGTCAAACTTCTATAACAGCTGGAAACGAAGAGTTGCCTTGACTATGCTTGCTGCATTTCAATCTTGCAACTTACATGTCATCCTTTCTTTGAATTTCCCTCTCCAACACAGATTAAAATGCCTCCTGTTTATTTCACTTTGATAGACAGTGAATACTTACTGAACAATTCCTTCAGTGGGCAGCACTGGCAGTGTGTTCCCATGGCAACGCAACTGTCTGGAATCCAAGTCTAGCAGGTACACAGCTGTGGCATGCTGTGTGAACAAAAAACACAAATGTAATCAATGAAAGTAGTGACAAAGATTACAACCCAGGTATTAAACCTTCCCTTTCCCCAAAGGAAAAAAAAGGCAGACAACTGTCTCTTGCTTTCACCACACGACACTTTGCCCAATCTACCAGCAACAATCTAAAGGGCACACTGTACAGTCGGGTCTGGTGGGATTAATGGTTGGGGGAGACCTTGTCAATCATTTGTATTGTTGCCCTTACTCATTGTATAAAGATTCTGACCAAACAAAAGTACCATGACATATATCTTCATGGTTAGAATTCAGATGAGGTAAGATGAGAAATAGGGAACAGAATAAGGAGATTGATAACCTTCATTGCTATCCACACAAAATACGTCAACTGCCACAAAGTCCCCAAATGTGTCCTGTTCTTTTATAGCCTCATATTTTCTAGTTATCTTCCCAACCAGGGGTAGCTTAAAAACACATTCTGAGCAATCTGTGGGATCAGAACATCCACTCTAATAACAACACTTCTTCAGCACCAGGGACAGACCCATTACCACAGGGTGTACTCTAATACCCACAGTGGACTTAACCTACATCATTTCCGGCAAATGAGCTGACAGGTCAGCAAAAAATCAATGGGCATCAGTTCTGTAGTCAGGCACTTGATGAAAGGCAGACAAAGGTCAAGCACTTACATGCTGATAGGTAACAAATCAACCACCAGCAGATGAATGTGTCTATTTTGGCTGGTGCAAGGTATCATAATGTGTTATCTATAACTTGTCAAGAGATAAGCTGTCAACCTGATAAAATGTTAGGTACAATTTTTGCAGATATCAAGGAAGAAAAGGCAACTAAATTTCAGCTTATTTCATTAAGTACAATGTTCATGACACAACAATTGTCTTGGTAGTTTCTAAAAAACTGCCATTCAGAAAGAACATCTTGAAATGGGAAGTGTTAGACCTTTACGATGCAATGCCAGACCTTCAATCTGGCTAAGAAAGTTTTCACTTTTCTTTACGATTTTTAATGGCACTTCCACAAGTAAGTATATAAATATCACATTATTGATAAATAGAAATAGTGATACACATGGGATATTCAAAGTTTGAATAGTAATCTGTTACAAAATGTAGCATATGCACCAACCACATTTTTGTGCCATAAAACTTCAGACGATGCATCCCCAAACAGCAGTATCTTCTTATACCACCCACAACATGATATATGATGCAATAACACAACAAACTTGTTGCAGTTATAGGGCTGGAACCAGGGGAGACGTTATATTATTCACTGTATAAATCCTCCATCACTTTGCCAAGCAAAGTTCACAGGTGCCTGTAAAGAACTGGAAGGTTTGACAGCGCACAAAGCTACGAGTCACAACTGTGCCATCCCCTGACGTTCAACCTTTAAGCAGGAGTTATATGCATTTGGAAACAGTTCATACAGAAGCCTGTACCTTACCAGCCTTTGCATACATCAGTATGACATGTGAGAATACTTGGTGTAACAGTGAATAGCAAGGGTACAGGGAGAATGATTGGTTAGTTTCATGGAGTTGAAAAGAGCAAGGTGACAGTATACCCAATAGGATATAGCCTTTTACCAGTAATGTCCCTAAAGTCCCCAGTTTTACAAACTCAGCCCAAGAGCATTAGAAAGTCTAACAAATACAGCAGTATAATACTTCTTGCTCAGACTAACAGTAAGGTCTGCTTGTTGACTGAGACAGTAATGGCAGGATAAGCTATTGCTAAACACTGCAGAAGCCAAATAAATACATGTATATTGTAGAGCAAAGTGCCGTAATCCCTGTAGAACTGGACTGGGACCTACCAAACATCTACAAACAGATTCTTACCAGATTACTGTACGTAATAGCAGGATTTTGGCCAGGGATATTCTACAAAGCCACAACTCGTGGTAATCTGGGGAGATTGGGTTTAGGGGTGTCTGCCAGATCATTCTGTGATCCCACAAAGACAGGTCTGTTGACCAAATAAGGGCAAAAGTATCCCTCAACTTCATCAAATGAAATCCCTTGACACATCCCCAGTAAGTCCAATCACAGTCTCCCAGACAGAAGTAAGGAGCAAGGACAAACCCATAGACTGCATTGTCAGCCATTTTCCCTGTTACTAGACAAGATGAAATTTCGGCAAAGGAACCTTTAGGTAAAGGAAATTTGGTCAACAAATCTTGCCTGCAAAATTTACCACAAGTGCTACAGGCCAAAATCATGAATTGACCTTCAGCATTCAAATTTATGCGAATATTCTTTACTGATTCAATGTACAGCAATGAATTTGGATGCCTCAAAAATGCCTTCAAAATGCTGCAATGAATTCTATTGGAGCGAATTTTATCTGGAAAGGGGATTATAACTGTAAATACTAGGAATATGAAATAAAGGATTATATATAATCACAGATTAAAATTCACAATGTTTATCTTTCTATGTTATACATTTATGAGGTTGAAGCTTGTTCATCACAAATCTCAAATGGATATTATGCATTTGAATATTAGATAATTAATCATAGAATAAATCCTACCAAAACAATTAATACTACATGTACATGCTACAAGCTATACAGTAGGTGAGCTGATATCCCATAAACATAATCATACTCAGTCCATATATTTACAGCACCCACTAGGCCTGGGAATGACAATGACAAAGCTGTACACGTTATACCCAATTATCTGGATCATTAGCAAAGAGAAAACAAGGATCATAACATCAATCATTCTTACTGCAGTCAAATTCTCTTAATCATATTATTAGTTACAGTCAATTGCAAACTACATGTACATATGTATATGTCAGGGTAGGGAGTCCGATCTTGTAGAATCAGAAAATCTACCAGTAGAGATCCTGATCAGAGTCTCTTTCGACAAAATCTTTAATCAGGATTTCTTTGCCATAAAACCAAAATATCTTTTAATGCTATACATGTTTGATACTGAACATGAATCGCAGACTGTACCAGCAGAGACTCAGGATTTTCTAACGGTAGAATTATTGGAGTATCTACCGACATAAACATGTACAATATGTACTACATAATACATGCATGTCTGGTATCTAAGCACTGATTAATGACTATGGTATCCATGATATAATGGTTAGATTTGCCATAGCATTGCTAATTCTGTTCTAACACACAAGACATATAGTCTCTATTACATAAAATGACATTGACCTTCTAGTGCAGATTTAACCTTTACCAGCCATAACTGCTATCGTATCAAAAGCTGCGTCAGTACTGTCTCCCTGCAGTGTGTGCTGCAGTTGCAAGAGGGCGTCACACATCACATTGAGTGACTGTTGCAAGAATCCAGCATATATCATGATGTGATCATTCGTGCAATAGAGCTAAGTTCTGGTAGGCCCTGATATGTCAGATGTATCAAGGGTAAAGGAAAAAAATGATCATAGACTAGACTAAGTACAGTTTTAAAATATGACATACTATAAAAGTAGAAGGAAAAATTAAGGTACATAATATGTTGAGATGAGGTAGTGATGACCTACCACATTTGGGATGATTGTCCCGATGGCCTCCTCCACCGCTCTCCTCAGCCCATCAAGGTCAATCACACCACTTAGCTGCAGAAGAGCATCCTGGGAAATAACAGCAAAGATTCTGATTAGGACTATACATACCGTAAATCGTTTTAACTTTGTTGGGACTTTATTCCATGGTTGGAGGGGAAAGGAGACGTTCACAGCGTTTTAAGTTTGCGGTTCAGGCATCCATACTAATGCAATGCAACACAGGGTACATTGTTGAAGTTGATGAGGTCGTGGTAAAAGCTTTCTGTGAAAACCATGAACACAATGCCACTAATATTTCACAATTCACAGTTTAACAGTTGAACTATTCTGGTACATAAAATATGTTAGATGTATTTACATATCAATGTGAGGTGTACATTATTTTTAATATAAAATTTTTAATTTAAAGATTGTAGCACACAAGACAAGGGATTTAGGGAGAGATTTTGAGAGAAGACCGTTAATATGCAGCCTCATGTACTGTACATGTTTGCTGAATACAAACAATGAACTGTCCTATAGATGCCCAATCCTTGGAATAACGTCAAATGGTTTTCAATACATCTAGCACAAAAGAAGTAATTGAACCATGCTGTGCCAAAACACTCCAGATAATAGAATAATCCTGACTGTATTACATATTGTGTTTTTTTAATGGAAAACATAATCAGTCTAAAGAACTCATTCAGCTTGTACAAGTACATTTAAAAGGGAATATGATATGTGGTAACACAGATGAACGCAGCCACACAACAAAATAGGACAAGGGTATGTGCATAATTACTGTCTACAGAAGGGAAGCATTTAAATTACTGAGTGCAAATTGCTTAATAGGCAATGTTGTCAAACCGTTGACTTCAGAGTCTCAGTAGTATTGAAGTTTGTACCATAAACATCATAATTTTCAGTTACTGTCCAGTAGTGAATGTCTTGGTCTGATTCTGTCTGTGTAGATTATGCAATTGTTAAAGGAAAGCAACAGAGAATATTAAATTCATTATTTTCCAGTAGTCTACATATTAAAAAGTTGATATATTTAAATTTTTACATTAGTCCGCCAAATAATTACCCTGTGCACGCGTTTGAACTTCGCGCTCTCCTAGCTCGCCCGCCGCGATGGCAATGATTAATGCTTTGCTCTGATGTCGCCGTTCCGAACCCGCTTATTTGCATATCACAGTCCAGTGATCTCCCAGTGGCACTGCACAGGGTAATTATTTGGCGGACTAATGTAAAAATTGAAATATATCAACTTTTTAATGTGTAGACTACTGGAAAATAATTAATTTGATATTCTCTGTTGCCTTCCTTCAAGGCCTCACAAACAAGATTGAATTAAATTTGAAGGAGAAAAACTGGACTTTGTTAATCACTTGACTTTAAATGATAATCTACAGTATGTACTATCTGGTCATAATGTTGTTGAATCATTTGCAAATGAGTATTGATGGCAACAATACATATTTCCTATGTTATATAGTTATTTGTATGTAGGACTATGTTAGATAATAAATGATCATGGCAAATAGCAGTCACTTCAAAACAAACCGAGTACATTCAAGCAATTTGGACCCAGTTAACAAGTCTGGCAAATATCAAAGGTCATAGAAAGACAGTTAGGCATACTGATGGTGATCTCCCATTACTGGGAGTTAAATAACAACCCACTAAGAGAGTGAGGCATGTGTGATATGAATACAGGAACAGGGCTGCCAATTACCTATGAAAGGAGATTTGCCTTTTCTCACAATTGCAATCATTTCATGCCTCCTTAACTCCAATCGATTCCACAGATTATCTGAAGTTTATAGTCGTATGGTAGCTGTTGTATACATTCAATTTTCCCTGTATGACATTTCGCAAATACTATATAATAATAGTATAACTTAAATTGTAATAAGTATAAATCTCATAGATCTGTCGTTTTAATATATCTGTTCTGGTAAAGTGTGTCAGGTATTTAAATGTTAACACAAGCTGGTCCATTCATTTCTACAATAATCATAGTAAGGGGAGCTACCAACTAACCATGTTGCCAATGTGACCACTTTTTGTTGGTCCCTAAGATAATTTTCCTGATTGACACAGGATTAAGAATCCTGTCTACAGTGATCACCTTTCCACATATACCAGCTTTTATCGGTCCTCCGAATGGTCTTCTTGGGCAGTTTTGACTGTATCTACCATCAGGTCATGTATTACATGGTATTGCTTTAAATCCTGATGGATTAAGATTAAGCTGCCTGGCCAGAAATACCTTGCACATCCATTTTTTCTACTTTGAAGATCAAAAGCTGTCTGACCATAACAGTAGATCAATCTTGGTGATAACAAGGAGGTTCAACGATCCTTGGTCATAACCATATCAAAGAAACAAGTTAAAATGTGTGACATTCTCCAATTCGTAAACAGACTTATAAATCACCAATTATACATGCTCACATTAAACATTTACAGAATATTAATAACTTCCTGTACAAACCACTGTTAAATAGAACACAAATAACATTCACCTCTAATGGCACTAATGCGTAATTGGATGGGTAAATGCTAAATTGGATTCAGTAATGCGTGATTTAGTACCTTAAGTAAAAGCAAGTACACATCAGCAATTGAGCTGGCAAAACCATTCATCTTGTTGTAGCAGGTAGTATATAAAGGTTTTGACAGCTATACAAAAGGTTTTGACACAGCCACCGCCTCAGTTATATATACCAGTAAATATACTCCACCTGGTGCCATCAAAATGCAATCTTATTTGAAATTCAAACACTCAGGCAGAGAAAAACCACAGAGTGGAATTATGGAACAGCCTTGACTGCTCTTGTGCTTACAGTACTTAAGAAATACATTTAATCGAAATATTACAGGTGCATATCTTCTTCTTGTACATGTATCTCATGTATCAGTAAGGCACCTACCATAAATATATTTCGTAGCGGGTCAAAAATAAATACTAAGCCTGTAGCCAAAAAGAACAGGTGGTTTATGACATTCCGTGAGCTTTCACGTCATCTTTAGTCTTCAAAGCAAAAGGTCCACCTCTGAGCAATTTAGTCCCTGTAATCCAGTCAGCATTTCACTATTCACCACATCAAACATTTGACACCTATGCATGAACATGGTTACCATTCTGTAACAGGCTGTTGCATGTTCTAAATGCTTTTGACATTTTGTATTCATGGGTGTTACATCCCTTACACCCAGCAGGCAAATGTATCATTGAAAATACACCGCCTTTAACGTCAGTAACTGCATCTCTACATTGGGTACAACATGAACAAAGCAAGATTGAAATGCTAAAGACCTTACCATATTGCTGGGGTTTTTGCAGTCTGTATTTTCCCCATTAATAAAAAGAAAAGCCTCGTGGGATGATTGGATGACCTACCTCGCGTCCTCAATACACTGATATATATTCGGCCGAAGCAAGTTAACGCTTTGGGCAATGAAAACTGATTTGGAAAATTCATTGACCCATTTCTCTTGTCTTTCTAATTACAAATCAAGATGTATCTTGTAATTTTGTTGAGAAACTGTGCAGCATACAAAGAACATACAAGATATAAGGGACACTGGTTTTTCATTTCAACAAAATTTGTGTCACCAATAATTTTGTCCAATGAAAGGGAAAACATGCCAGCTTAGCAACCAGGTATTAAGTGGCATTATGTGGTGTAGTCAGGTAATTTTCAAACTACGTCAGTGATGTTTCCAGGTGTTACGGAGCACAAGGAGTATCCATTTCAGCCAAACAACTGTCGGGGGCAGGGCTAACACAATCAGGATGTGACATGAATAAAATCAACCATACCCTACAATCTAGACTTCGGCTCTCTTCTTGTGTTTCCAACTAATGACCCGATGTAAAAATTCCCAAGGAACAAGAAAAAGTGGCTGGCAATAGTAGACACCGACCCTTTAATACCATTTCTGCCTTTCAATGACAAGATACGTTGCCCGGGGCTTTCAATTATACAGGTAATTGCATGTCTTCTTTTCTGTCATCATTTTCAAGCAGCTGAGACCAGACTGCCAAATGAAAGAAAAGAGACAATGTAAGGGAAGATTGGTACCTCAGCACGATTCTTTGGTCTTTCTTCCTTCAATCAAAAGAGTATGAGGTGGGATTTAATGAGCTCAGGAAATTTAACTATCAGAAGAATTTCACGAATGTATCAGATAGGCAAACTAAAGAATTGGTATTTTGGGTACATAAAGCAGGTTGCAAAACCTGTAAAATAACTCTATCTTTCCAACAGTATTGAGGATGTATGGTAACATTGTATTACGTATATTGGGAATTTCAGAAACACACACAAGCCAAAAACAATACTTCACTCACTTGGGGTGAGGTAATGAACTTATCCAGATCAACATTAATGTGTCATAGTCAGATTTAAGGATATCAAGACAAAACAATTCTATCTTGTAAATTTGCAGTACATGCAGGATACAAAATCAGCACCAAGGACAGCACTGGAGATGCCATTCCTGTAACTGAGCTATTCAAATTGTATGCATGACTGTGCAAGCTGGTATGTTACATAGTCATAACACTTCTCTTCATAAGGAATATATGTTTATATAATGTTTATATAACATACCTGTCATATTCTAACTTACAATACTATACTTACAGGAGACAGGATTACTGTTCCTTTGAGATAAATCCAGGTTAGATTCCATTATAAATACCATCAAGTTCACAGATTAAACTCCATTGCACCTCTGGCAAGGCAATCATGCAAGTAATTTTTCATTTTGACTAAGCCTGGAGCAAGATGTTCCTGGAAATCGTCCAATTTACAGTAAAACCAAATCTAAAGGACATTATAGCTTAGCTTTGCTGCACTAAATGACAAAACGTACCTCCTCTAAATGACATTTTTAATCTACATCACAGAAATTCCTGTGGTGCAGCATATTACTATATACTGTACCAGCATAATACCTAGTTTCAGTACCACTGGGATTTTTAATTTTCCCACAACTCCTGCAGCCCAGCTAAGATCTGTGACAGGCTCTTTAGTTTGTGTCCCTACAAACCAGTTCAAGCACCACACATTCAGGCAACAGCCCTGGGATTACCATGTCAACCAGATAATCCATTCTGAATGATCCAAAATGATATAAACATTGTGCCATGTCAAAAGTTACAAGTATTACCGGTACCTCAGATGCCAACTCTCTTTTCACCCAGGCCATAAAAGCAAGGACACAGTGACAAAAATTTGTGAAATTCTCTACAAATTTTTCTACAGTTCACACAAGGGCATATTGATTCATATTCTACAGCAGTGCTGTACCTCTTATTTTGCCATAATTACATTGAAGGGCCTGGAGATTAGAAATTCTTGACACTTCAAGCTAAGCTAAAGGACCCAAATGAAATATACAAAACCCTGCTAAGTTTAGAATGGTATCCACGACAATCAATATTTCTTAGCAAATATGTAATGCTCTTTTTGACCATGGCAACAAACGCAGATGCAAAGAAATTTGCTAAGAAATTTGGCTCTTGCAACCAAGTTAAAAAGGTGCTACTAGGAGGTCATGAAGTGTACATACTAATACATGTACAATGTAATAGATATTGTCAGATCTCCAATTTACCGATCACACCACAGCAGGTTGCTGATCAAAAGCAATTTGCTGAAAGTGCAATTTAACTGCAATAGACTAGGGGGCAGTTATGCAAGATGTTGTGTGTATACAGCAGGATGTTATTTGTTTTGAGTGAGTATATTAGTTGAAAAATGGTACTATATTGAAAGAAGATAAGAATATCATTGACAGTAACTGACAAATAAAAGGTTATCTGCTCCTGAAAGTTCTATAGATTCTGAACTGTGTTGCATCGAATGAGAAAACATCAGATCTCCTTCATCTACATTACACCAATCCCATCCCTCAGCATAACTATACTAGTACCACTGGGATTTCTAATTTTCCCACAACTCCTGCAGCCCAGCTAAGATCTGTGACAGGCTCTTTAGTTTGTGTCCCGACAAACCAGTTCAAGCACCACACATTCAGGCAACAGCTGTAGGCTTACCATGTCAACCAGATAATATGTTCTGAATGATCCAAAATGATGTCAACACTGTGAGTCAAAAAGTAGACTACGGCTTTTGTTCAGTTTGACACAGAGAGTGACCTGTGAGAACCACGTAACACAGGGGTTACTGGGTACTGTTTGCTTAGTCCAACTGCCTTTTTGTGGAGATATACATGTATACATGTATTACAACAGTGCATTGGAGTCATAGTCATACAAATATCACACTAAAGTCTTCTTGTACGTATTTGTTATTTCATCAGCAATATCAGCTTACTCTTATGACTCTTTTACAGCGATACAACTATATCGAAATTATATACACAATGTATGGGACATTATACTTACTTACATACGCAAACATAACCGTATATGCTTACTATCACTTATGTTCTTACATAAACTCAATGTACCCAGCCCACCTCACCTCTGCATAGTGTGCCTGTGACATTTTCAGAAATACACTCCTTGTCACCATCTGTTGCAGTGGGTATTGATTGGAGTTAAAGATACACAAAATCCACAAAAATAGAACTAAAGGGTTCTGCATGGGTTTATACCTGCAAGGCTGTTGATCCATACATGGTATTATCTGTTATATAATAATGCACACAAAATTCCCGTCAAGGCAAACTTACCTGAGTGGCTTCTTGCCCACAAAGCTTTATCAGCATATAAGGCCACACCAATTTAATTTGTTGCTTCTCGGATTTTTTCAGCAAAAATATGAAGCGATAGGGCGAAAAAAAAAAAAATAAAAACAGGCCTGGGCATCCCGTTATAGCCCCAAATGCTATGATAGGAGCCATGAAGTCAACATAAAAGGCTGAGTTCAAATTCAAACAATGAATTTTAAATTTTTAATCAAACCACTGCATTGATAAATAGAAAAACTGTAACAACTAGGAAGAAAAGGACTTTCTTCACCTGTTGGGGCCAAAATATGAGCATTTTTGAGATGATTCAGAACCAGAATCTTTTTTCTTTTTTTTTTGCAAATCAGGAAAAAATGAAGAGGCGAATACGAGAAGCAACAAATTAAATTGGTGTGGCCTAACGAGTATTTAATTTACCGATCTGCTAGAACTCTATTTTGGATACTATTAGATAAGACAGAGCATTTGTTATTGTCAAACTCCCGGACCTTATTTATGGGTTGTTTGGTTCTACTTGCCAACATAGACTAGTATTGTTTATTTTAAGGCTTCCAATGTTTATTTGAACACATGTCAAGGTGCATAAACTCAGTTTGTTTGTGTCAGGACTACCTACAAATGGCCATTTTGCAAAAGATGCATATCTGCATCCGTATTGTATATGTATTAGATAATATGCCCTTCAGTGTATTCACACCAGCTTTGCAGGCACAAGACAGTAGATGGTTATTACAATGAACGACCTGTCACACCTAACCTTAAGTTTGCTTTTTCAGCTCTAGGCGTTGTTTAAGGCTATCTAGTATTTTTACTAGTAAGGATGGCCCTACTGTACTTCTGGCAACAAAATTTGCTCTTAGTCTACGATTATCATAGTTAGATAGACCAAGAGCTCTTATGCAAACTTGCAAACGTAGAACCAGCCACACATATGGACCCTCCTATTACTTGTTACACAAGTTTCTAAACAGAATGTTCTCCTTTAAGATACATTAACAGTCACTGCAAATTCTCTCTTTTGTTCTACCTCCATAAGTATATGTAGAGAAAAATCCATCATCAAGAAAACTGACAGGCACAGTATGAAGATGTGTCCAATAGACCATTTCATGGATCCCTTTGCATGCTGGGAAAAACAGAGAACTCTGAGTAACACAGAGGGCAAACATAAGTCATTACCATGACAACATGGACCAAATGGGACACAGTACGCATGTGCTGAATACACATTGTCATGGCATTGTGTTGTTTGCCCCATGTGTTAACCATGATCCATGAAAAGGTCTACGCTGAAACCGAGTATCAAGGACATTATAATGTCCTGCAATGCAATTATCATGCAAATGTTTTGTGTATATATATATTTTGTATATCATATGGCTCTTCTATAGAATTATAGCTATGCTTTAATCAGGTTAAAGATGAAGGATGTGCAACATCCGGCCTTCTGATCTCACAATTTACATTTCCTTGGCACAAAATCTAATTTGGCACATCCTTTTCTCCTGTTTCCTGTTTTCATTTCATGCCTGGTTGGGCCAAGGCTTAATTTTGCCAACTTGAAATATTTCCTACAACCCTAGGAGGGACAGTTCCTGGTACTTAAGAAACAAATTACACTGTACTATACATATGTGATGATTTCTGGGTGTCGAGGATGTTGGAAAGAATTTTTGAACTTGAGTAGAAATATTTTTCAAACGTCAGCCGTTGGTAAAAGCCATCAATGATAGTCTGATAGATTAGTAGAAGCTTGAAGTAAATCATGAATAATATATAAAATGGGTAATTAGTAACTATCATGGGGCAGTTTGTGGCTGTCATATTACACAACCCTACTTTGTTCCCTTTGCAAAAGAACATTATGTTCCACTACTAAAAAAGCAAACAGGTTTCTTGAATGTCGAATAGTTTCTAAGCCCAAAGGTCCAAGGTCATATAGCCTTTTGTTTCATGTCTGCAGGGGGGAAGCTGGGTGAAATACGGAATGAGACTGCCTTTGTCTGCACTTGACACAAGAACCTGAGAGACCATTTGTCACACTTAACCTGGTTACCTGTCAAGTTACACAATACAGGTGCTCAGTATGGATACGAAATTTGTGTCAAGAGACCAGAGCTGTTAGAAATAAATCCAAAGCTTAAAAGGATCCTACAGGAACATAGACTGAGATGCAGTTTTCTATTTAACGTCTCTGAGTCAGGTAACCCTCCATATGGAACTCTTCAGGCCTCAAACAGGGGAGGGCAACTTAACTGCACAATGTTTATAATATACCTTTCCCCCCATACCTTTTGCACTGTGATACCTCTCTTAAAAGTATTTGCTGACCTTTTCTGCATAAAATTCATTAATATGATCTAATGGCTGATTGCCAATTTAATCTGATCAGAGGTCAGACTCTTCAAAATATAAGTAGAGCATGTGAAAAAGTACAAACAGTAAGAAAAACACACATCAGCAATGTTTGGTTTGCCACTCCACTAAGCAAGCATTATATACACTGGTATATTAAAGAGAGCTAAGGTTAACAGGTTTGGTGACAGAACTTCAAAACAAGATGGCATAACAACTGTATTAAAGCTTTCAAATGTAGGACTAGTAGACCGCATTAAGGAAACCGGGACATACCGGTACATATCAGTCAGGAAAACTTTTGACAGCAATAGCCATTTGTTTAACAGTGTTTGCTATAGTATTGCCGATTTGTGTGAGTATAACTCAGTACAATAATACCCCTGGCTGTGTTTCCAGGATATAGTGTGTACTCATGTGACTCTAATGTATATATTGTTGACCATGCTGGTTGGTCAAACTTGTCACCTGGTTTGATTGAATTGTAATTACTGTCATGTAATTATGACATATTACACATAAAAATTCATAATGCCAGGTACTCTAAGACCGCAACATTATCAAGGCCCTTTCAAGAATGTCTTGAACACCAGGATATCTGAAGTGTGCATACCTCTGGGATTACTGATGCTGCATTAGTAGAAGGTAAGATCTTTTTGTTATGTTTCACATGAAATTAGAACTGTAACGTTACTGTTCCCACTCTATTGAGCCAGACTTCACTATAACTACACTTCTAAAAGCACGTGAAAGACTCAAAGAGATGCACGTGTACCTTGATCTCAATTATATTGAGGAGTGACAAATGTCATCAGAAAAGTGGGTTCAAGTGTTACTAAGTATACTTTATGTACTTAGCACTGTGACAATCGAATTTATACTCACATTTATCAAGAGCCTGATAAGATGACTGGTGAAGAAAAACTATCAACAAACTTCAAGATTTGTACTAAATGATACTGAAAAAGAAATACATGTATTACTGATTTACTAAGTGTCTGATTAGAATCAAAAGCAGTCAAAATCAAATTCCGACAAGTCAACAAACATGTCTTCATGATACTCTGCCTGGCTGGCTAATGATCCCCAGATATGCTTGAGCAGGAGACCCAGCTGTCTGAAGATATGTCTAAGACGTATTTATACCAAAAAAGGGCCGGCTAATCTCCGCCAGGCAAGGATCATTTCCTGTTTACGATGCTCTCTATTTCCTCAAGTCCGAACCCCTGGCCAAACATGTAATGGTCAATAGCTAACACCATATGGAAGTGTCCTTGCTGTGAGTCAGTCAACTTTGTGTATTTATTTTATTTCGCACTTCCAAATATCTAGATCAAACCAATGTAACTCCTTCAAACATAGTACACGAATAAAGTTGGAGCCTTGGAACTTCTGAATGGAAGCATTATATAACCATAACAAATTAATAGATAATATTTTGTTGTCCTACTTGATTACCCAAAGACAAAAAAGCCTGAGTCTAGATCCTGCTAAGGATTTTCCATCCTCAAGGGAAGACTTTCACACCCTCAACAGCAGGACAGCAGGCACCTGGCGGTCTGCCTTTAAGTCAGGACATCACTGCAAGCACGTCTAACCCTCTCGAGACGGGGAACAGCAGACAACAAACCAGATAGTGAGTGAGTCTCAGATGCCATCCCTGTTATACGTGGCCAATTTTATCTGTTTGCTGGCTCCAAGAAGTGTCATAAAATCAACAATATAGAGAGAGGGTTATACCCTGTGCATTAGCATCGAAGCTCTGCCATTATGAGACCATCTACGTCATACATCAAGCGCCCACTCCATACAGGCCCTTTGAAACTGTCCTGTACACCGTGAACAGCTTTGATCATGTAAGACTTTTGCTTCAGATCCCACTATACATTGTATGTACAAGTGGTCCTAGGAGGCCTGAAGGGCACTTAACACCGCTGCCTAGTGAGGAGCGGCATGTCACTTCAAACAGCTGCAACCTCAGAGTTTGTGTTCCCTAGTAATGAAATGGACTTGAAAGGGTGACCTCAACTGATCTTTTTAAGAAGATGTTTAACTGTTCTGACCTCTACTCTGAACAGCGGGATATTTCTGAGGTGAAAAATATCACCTGTCCAGCATGCTATTTCATTGCCATCCATTATCAACTTCTAATTTTGCAGTATAGCTGATGGGTATAGCTATGCAACCTACATGTGACTTTGGTCCCTGACATTTGTGTGATCTTTCATAATGTTGAAGCAATGATTGCAGTTTAATGAGGCACGTAGCCTGTCAATTGAATACACATAAAATATTATGGTAAAAAATTGAAATGCACACTCTACTCAATGTTTATTGATCAAGGTTATTAAAGCTGTATGGGGTAACCTTAATTGGAAAGGAGTGAATTCGAGGTGTGCATTGAGGAGGAGTGGAAATCTATTGATGTTATGTTAATTACTAATTAAACGTCTACTTCTGTGTTTTAAAATGGCTAAAATCACTTCATAGGCCGTCACTTCCGGGGACTCGAGAAGAACAGCGATTTCTTCCCAATAAGGAATTCATTAGTGGCCGTATGAATAGCTCCCTGAGGACAGGTCAACTCTGACGTGAGGTCTAGAGGGAGATTAGAGGATTAAAAACGTACACAAAGTGTGCCTGGAATTGCCAGTGCCACCACAGGACACGACGTTACCAAGTAACGAAGCTGCTCATAACTGGAGTGACGCGATTTGCAGTCCTTAACCCTGGAGCCGAGCGGCTCACTACCCATTCGGCACATTTAATTTATGGTTTGGATTACGGTAATAAGTGTGAAACAATCGCTGTGAGAAGAAACCATAACAGAGCCACAGGGGTTGTGGGGTGGGGGGCGTTGTCATTACAACAACAGCGTGTAAGGTTACGACCCAGAAGTTAGCTGACCTGTAAAGTGCGGATATCGATCGTCTCCACCGCTCCACCTCCCCACCACCAGCCAGCCAGCCCGCGTAGGGCGCCCAGCAGCCGCTGCACGGCAAACGTGGCCATGGTTTCCCCTGGCAGACGTTCAACGAGCCGGCTGGAAGCTGTTTTTGATGCGAAAGTTTCGTCCCTGTGTGACCTGCATCACCCGCAGCCAGTCGAGACGATCATCAAGTCATGTTTTGGTAATAATAGCAGCTGATTGGTCCGCGTATTCCTCCAGATTATGCAAATCTTTTAAAGAGCGCGAAGTTTGAAATAAGTAATAACAGTGATGATACCTAACCTCCTAGACTGGGCTTATTTGGGAGCCTTTATGATGCGCTTTTTTTCTTTCTGGCAAATCACTACAGTAATAGGAGCCTCAGTATAAACACCTGATGTTGAAATTGACATGGATCAAAAACGCCCCGTTGCGGCGTAAAAAATCACTGCAGTAATAGGAGCTGCTTACCATCCTTATGCTGCAGTTCTTTATTGAACTGTTAGAGGCCGCTTTTGATCCATGCAATTGTAAGCGCTAGCCGTATTATCAGCACACACAATTAGCACGCGCGTGTATTTCCTCATATAACGTTATGCAATGTTACATCCAATGACAATGCCTAAAACTAAAAGGGCATGGTTTCCAGACACAGGTACATTCAGATAGGGTGTAATTTGGTTTATTCTACCACACACAATAGAAAGCAGCTGGTTAAAGTGCAAAATACTTTATTGAAAACCTCCTGTGATAATGTTATAAAAAAATCCCTTCCCATCTTAACATTGTTGCTTTCTGTAGTTCACATTGTTTTATATTTACAGTGTGCTAGACAATACCAAAGACTGAAAACAATTCTAGATATAAAAGGCATGAGGTTGGTTATACACAGTCTATCGTCAATATCAAAAGCTGGGTACATAAGATGACAGTTAATCAAAGAAGAGAGATAAAAACATGTCCATATTATTGCATACATAACTGCAAAAGTTGCAAATTGTTAATGCCGAATCAGGTGGCGACAGAAGTGTGTAACTATCGAATTTTGAAAATTCATATACTGTATAGCCATTCATACCATCTTGTATCTTCTCTACATTATTCTAAGACAAAAGGTTTTGCAAGTCACACATATCACAGGTGCAGAAATCACATATATACAGGAATATATGTATGCATGTGCAAAAAATATTATACTATATGTGCATATGGTCCCTCATCATAATTATAAAATACATCATCCTGTCTGTTTATTCCCTTATCAAGAGTACTTCTGCTTGTGAGTCCTTTTATGGATGCAGAAAGAAGCATAGTTATTGCCACAGTACATTCCATTGCTTATTCTTGGGCTCTTTTCGCCATGTATACCTCTGACCAGTTGAGGAGGCTAGGAGGCACTCTCTTTTATTACATACATTGAGAATATGACACCTGTCAAGTATGGTATACATGTACATCTATTTGTTTATCTTGAGTCTTATATACATATAAATCTTGAGACAAACTGGATTTGAACAGGAGTATTATAATGGACAGAAGTCGAAATCATACATTGTACAAGTACGCTTTATTTCATCCTCCAGCTCAATTGTAAACAAAACTACATACAATATATTTCCATATCCATCCTGCAAAATTTTACCCTCCCTCCTGAGACAGTCAATGGTTGATCCCTTATGACGCTGCAGATCTCATGGAGGAGGCTGTAGGTGGACGACTGGACCTCCCTGTCCCCGCCCCCTTCAGTATGGTCATCTGATCCTTCATCTCCGCAAGCCCTTTAAAAAAAGGGATGAATAATGATTAATAAAAGGAAGGATTTAAACTGGTACACAAAACTTACAATATAAGCATAGAAGCTTTATAAATAATGATTTTATGAATAATGATTGCAATTACAATTCAGCACATGTGATAATAGAACAAAAAGCACAGCATGATATTACCTTACCAAAGTGTAATCTAAGAATTACAACTTTTAATTGCTTGACTGCATTTTCTGCCACCTGTGTTGTCTTCCTTAGTCTTTTAATGTGAAGAAACTATGATGGTGTAATTTAACCAAGGCAAACAACTTTACATACATTACATACAGATCATTGAAATAAAAGGAAAAAAGTGAATGGTTTTATACTCAATCAACAAATGTCTTAAGTCTTCTATAGCTATCACCACAAATGGTGCATTGATGAATATGTAATGACCCGATATTGTCTGTCCTTCAGTAATGCAGCCGCTAAAAGGATATATAAACCAATGGTATTATAAGATAATCATACAGTGAAATGTCATCCTTTTACTGATCAACAACTTCTCATCAATAAAGTTGTTGTCAGAAAACTCAGATAACTAAAACTAATCATTGTTCTTCAAGATTTGCTACAAAAGGTAACAGAGTATAAAATTTCAATGCACCTATTTTCCTCACTGAAGACATTTTCTCTCAATCATAGTTTATTCAACTGTCATAGCACAAAGTGAACAGTGGTGTGAGACCTTGTTTGAGAGCCTGGTTCTCCTGCTCCAGTTCTGAGTTCCTGTCGGACAGGAAGACAGCGTCCTGTATGGCATCCTCCAGCAGTTTCCTGTACCGCCCCTCCAGTGCCGCCTTCTGCTCCTCAAACACCTCACGAAAGTTACGGAATGTCTGTAAAAAAAAACGTAATGACAATGTCATATTTATTTTCAATCGAAACATATATTATGGAGCATTCTTGCACCTTAGTTTTTCCCATGGATAAAAAACTGAGTTATACTTCCCATGATAGAAGACTTAATAGTAAATTCCTCTTATTCAAGACCTAAGTGAGCACTGAAAGGGTTAACCTTATTAAGTCATCAGTAGCCAGTAACACAATGAGTTGGGGATCAGTAATGATTGTAATGATCTCCCACCTGGAAATGTTGCAGCTGCTGTATCTCCATCTCCTCCTTGTGAGCCTTCTGAGCATTCTCCATCGTCTTCTCCAGCATGGCCTTCTCCTGCTCTAATGACTGCAGCTGTGAAGATACATAAAAAAATACACTGGTTACTGATTCAGCTATGGCAATCTACCCCCCATATTTCAAGCCATCCGTGAGAGGAGACTACATTTTGCTGGGCATTCATGGAGGAGCAAGGGAGAGATTATTAGCGACGTTCTTTTCTAGGCTCCAAGACATGGGCATGCAAATGCAGGCAGACCACGGCTGTACTAGGGAAGACCTGCCCAATGCTATGGAGGATAGGGAGGGCTGGAGGAAAAGGGTCATGAACATCTGTGAGACTCTCATGATCAAATGATGTTAATGATGATTCGACTATGCATTCATAACATACAACATGCAAAATAAATTTGTAGACAGATATCATAATGAAAACTTTTCTTTTGAATGTGTGAAAACCTCATGTCCATGCACCTGTAAAGTGATGACAGACTTCTGTGCCTTCATCTCAGCAAGCTGCATCTCCAACTGCACAGCCTCCTTGGTGGAATACTGCACTCCTTGGGCCTCCTTCAACTATAAAACACAATAAGTAATAACTCTTACTTTCATGGCTAATTATGAAACAATGACAATGCATTTATATATATATATATGTGGGTGGAGTGAGTTTTTAGGATAAAAAATGGTTCAAATATAATAAATTGTGTTGTAAGCCAACTGGAACAAAACATGTTTGTTGTTGTTGTTATTGTCCTAAATACCTGAATCTCTGCCTTTTCCTGTTCCAGTTCCATCTTCATGCGGTCCAGTTCCTCTTTAATCATGGCTCGGTTCTCAGCCTCAAACTTCTGACGCTCCTCAGCCTGCAAGAAGAACACAAAACAACATTTCATAACTTAAAATCTACTGCTAAGATCTGTACATTAGATCTTGTTGTTTCAAAAATTGACATTTTACAAAAGTGTCCAGAAACACTATACATGTGTATATAAATCTATGGCTTACCTCAATCCTGTATCTCAGCTCAGAGTTCCCTTTCAGAGCAGAGCTGGTGGCTCGAGCCTCCTGTAAAGTTTCAAGAACAAGTTGGACAACAAGTAGGTAGTGGACATACCAGACAAGTGTTATGTACGGTGACAATGTTTCTATCTTTTCTATTAGACTATGACGGCAAGGAAAGTGTACTGTGTTCTGACGTTGTTGTCATCTTTGAGTCAGCATTTCCACATGTCAATTATAAGAGTCTGAGAGGACAGAGTCAGGTTAACTTGCAGGAACTTTCTTCTTACCTCCTTCTCTGCCCGTTGTTTCTCCTGTAGGTCCTTAAGTCGTTTCTTGATGTCTTTGATGGCCTCCGTCTCTCTCTTCAGGTGTTCCTTCAGGTCATGGATGGCTCCAACACGAGCCTTAGTTTCATCTTCCTTGGCTTTACCTGAAATTAATCAAATGAAATACATGTCAATATTAAAACAGAACATGCATCTGCTGAATGAAGTAGAACAATGTGGGGTTTGACTCACCAACCTCAGACCATTCGCCCAACATTAAGTATTAATACAGTCAGTCATAGTTATAATGGCTATAAGGGCCTTTTGTGTAAATATTTCATTATAAAAAGACAGTGACGCTTGATATTTTGTATTAAGGGATCACCCAGTTTCAAGCAGGATTGAAAAAAGTTTTCATCACATTTCTGTCTCCCTATAAAGTTTTTTCAAAGGACTGTCAGCTCTGACTGTTGTATCTTCTATCAATAAACATGAATATGACTAGACTATAGACTAACCCATCTCTGTCATCTTGGTGTAATCAGCGATCTTGGCCTGCAGATCATCCTTCATCCTGTCCAACTGCTGACGTTTCTCTTTGTACTCCAGCTGAAGCTACAACAAAAACATTCATGGAGATGGTTAGAGAGACAAGTATGGTCTTCACTACTCCACAATTCATGCCTGGAGATTATCAGCTCTATTGCTGTGCCACTGACTTGCTATCTTTCTTTCTTTATGAAAACATTTTTCACCACTCTTGAAAGTGAAGATATCTTACCTTGTCTTTATCCTTCTGGATCTGCAGGATCCGCTCCCTGGTGTCCTTGTTCCCCCTCCTGACTGCATCCATAACCCATTCAAGAATACCCTGGAATACAAAAAAAAAATTCACACATGTTCACAAGTCTTTTACTCTTTTGATATCATAAACTTGATATCTTAAAGCAATGTTTAACAGAAGATCAGGAATCCTTTTCTAACCATGTAGGCTGTATTCCTGCTGCTGACATTACCTTGTTGGCCAGGTTGTGCTTTCTCTCCTCCTCGTGAGAGTCAGACAACCTCTCCCGTTCCTCCCAGCTCTGTTTCTTGGCCAACTGTAGACCCTTCACAAGCTCCTGTAAGGTTCAAGTTCATGGATCATTGGTGGGATTTTCCAAAGGGTCAGCCTCAGCTTAAGTCATTTGGGAGCTGCATGGTTGGCAAATAATGGCAGAATATCACAAAGGATTTTTATGTTGTAAAATAATCTACATCTGAAGAAGTGTCCATACATATTAAGTACAGAATTTTGGACAAAATGCAGACCTCCATCTTGATGACATCATCTCGCTCCGCAGGGCTGCTGCTGCTGATCTTAGTACGGAGACGGGTGATCTCCTTACGCAGCTCGCTGATGACCGTGCTAGTCTCGTCCTGGGAATATAACAGGTCATCATGAATTTTCAGCATGTTGAAAACATTTTCAGGGTCTACCTAAGATTATTTTTTTTAATGTCAGATATCCATGACATTGTCTATAAATTCTGGCAATAACAGTTAATGTCAATCAATGTAAGGAGACTTTTGATCATGACAAGGAAAAAAAAGACAACTTTTTGTTAGATGACAGTCAAAGGTTTAGAAGATACTGACCGTGACTTCCATTAATGTAAGCCTAAAATTAATTTAATAACTGTAACACTGACTCCACACTTACAGGGTTCTGCTTGACTTGGTTGTTGATTTTCCTGGCTGTCTGCACAAACTGCAGCGTAGACTGTGTCTGACTTGCACAGACATCTAGAAGAGAACACAACAAAGTTATCCCTCCTACCTACTAACTGGTGGATGTACCAACTACTAAGTAGCTAATACCAGCTCAGAAAAGAACAAGAAAAAGTCATGCCTTCAAGTATCACAGTTATCAACCAAGGATTCTTTTTTTTTCTAGAATTATCGTAGAGTGAAACTCACTACCACCATGTACAGTAGGGACCAGCTTTAAACGATGTTTAGAGTTAGAGTTAGATATGCTATGTGTAACAAGAAAGGCTATGTGTAACAAGTCATTTGGTGTAATATAGCCAGCTGCTGCGAAGCTGGTGTGTTATGCCAAGACGCGGTTATACTGGCTATACAGATACAGAAACTACAAAACAATAATTCCTGACAGATACACTTGTTGGTAGACCAGAACTGACCTGCAGCTGAGATGGTGGCGACCATGACGGTGTAGCTGTTTCCCCCCAGGGCATCCTGCAGCAGACGTGTGATGTGGGACTCCCTGTACAGAACGTTGCTGTCCTTCTTCTTGGACTCACCAAGAGCAGTCAGCAGGGCATTCACTCTGTACAGACATGATACATTTTGTACTAATCTAATATCCTGCTAAGGTTTGACAATACACAGAAATGTGGAACAGAAGGATGTTAAAAGAAAAATCTGTAGGAACCATTTTCTATAGGCAATGCCCACAATCACAAACAAACAAAAAGAATAACAAAATCATAGTTTTGTACATACAGCAAGCAACTGTTGATATACTGTTGAAGCTGTATATTAACCCTCAAAGTGTCAGGGAATATTAGAACTAGGCTTTAAAACTGGCCCATGACACTAGACGGGTTAAATACCATAGCAAGAAACAGTTTTGCCACGTTTGTACTCACCCTTTACAGGCACTAGTCTCTGCCCCTGCCAGGTCCACCAGGTTGACCTGTGACCTAACGCCCTGTCCGTCCAGCGTGCTCAGGTCCTTCTGTTCCACTCGGATCATCGCAACACGGTGAACACTGTAGAAAATAATTAGCACAAAACTTTTGTTAAAAACACCATGTTTTATTCTATTTTATTTTACATTACTTTTCCATTCATACATGACAGCCTATATGATTGAAATTCATTAAGGTTATGAGTTACATAATGTTTAGATAATTTTTGACTGTTACCATATTATGCACAATTCATGAGTCAAATATCATTACAAAGTCCACCTTGTCAAGGTTTTATACATTTTCTTTCTTTCAAAACCTCAAAATTTGATTCCATAACGGAAATATCTAAAGACTTCTCAAAAGATACCACAGCATGTTAGACTTACCCCGCCTTCTGGTCTGGTTGGATGATGGCACTGACCCGGTTCCCCTGGTCATACAGGCGGTTGAGATCCTCATCGTTGTGTGCTACAATCTCAGACGCACCCTCTACAATACTGCAAGGAAATCCATATTTGATAAGTATAATAACTTCTGGCCGTTTTTAAAATTAATAGGTACATGTAGTAGTAAATGCAGGCATAAAAGTGCATATAGCTGATGCTTCCAGTATGTTCTGAAAAGTTGATTGGTCGATGCATCAGAACTTACATGCCCAGTTGAGGATGTTGCCTCACTTTCATCTCGTTGCCATGGGGATTTAGAAGGTCGATGAAGCTATCTTCAGAAATCTGCAAAGAATAAAAAACCATTAGAATCAATACAAGATTTTTTCCTGTTGTCGTTAAATATGTTTCAAAGACCTCAAAATTTGAATCTAGTCAAATAAAGAATAAATATTGTGTGAAAAAAAAGATACCGTAATCCTTTTTGACACAACGTGATACATGTACATACAATGCACATTGTACCTGTACATAAGTGATGGACACAAAGAAGTCCCTGTTGTCAGGTGCAGCTTCAATCTGCCTGAAGAGAGTCTGGAACATCTGGGCAGGACATGATTAACTCAGTCATGTTATGTAGTAGACAGTGGTCTATAATTCACTCTATAGAATGATACATAACCCACGAAGCCACAACTCCATCTTGTATACCTTGATTGTTTGAAAATATTAGAGTTTGGTAACACACACACACCACTTTTTTAGCACCTCACTGTATCCTTTTTTTTTCTGGAACAGATCAGTAGCATTGACCAGATGTCTTTTTACCTGACTACCATACAACACTTTACTGTACAACTTGACACAGTTCTACTACAGGAGAACAAAACATGATTTACAGAATGATTACCTGTGGTCCAATACCTGGGTCCTCTTCAGTGCCATGCATGATGTAGGACTTCCCAGATCCAGTCTACAAACACATGACATTGTGCACATCAAAATGGGATCACTACATCACAGTAAAATTCATACCAACAAAATCCCTTACTTCTATTTTTCAAATGTTATAGGAACATTTAACATGTTATCACCAGAGTGTTTGGTGCAACATATCAGGTAGAAGGACAGTAAAGAGAGATTTTAAAAACAACATTTGAATTCAGAATAAAATTTAGATACACGAAATGTTGTTTGTTACCTGTCCATAAGCCATGATGGTCAGGTTATAGCCATCCACAACCTTTTTGACCAAGGCCTCACATTTCTCCTTGTACACCTGGCCCTATGGGAACAACATGGGAAAATATGGGATATCAACAGGTGCACAACTGTATTATCTTCATAAAGTTTTATTTGAGCTTTGTAAACTGGCCAACTTCTTGGGAAAATACAACTACCGGTTTATATTGTACCAGCAGTAATGGAGGTGCTCTTGACATACACATGTATATACATTTTATCATGACATTCTGTATGGAAGATGCTATTGGTAAGCCAGATAGTTTATTAAAAGTGTGTGACTCTACAGCTGTTTGAAGGTGCAATCAGAATCTAAGTATATCAGTAAGAAGAAGAGACTTAAACTTTAAAGGCTCAAGCTTGTACATACCCACATGAAGCATCGCAGAATTTGCTCCTAATTAGCATAAGCAAGCCAGGGAAGCAACACAATGCAGATAGAATGTGCAGCAAGCAAGCAGTGATACATGTGTAAATAGCAAGAAAAGTGATACATCTTCAAGCTGATATTTTGTATCCTACAATTCTATTGCCAGCGAAGCATGCCAGCGGAAGCGTATGTTCTGCAGGTAGAATGTGGAACAAGCAAGCAGTGACATTGGCAGAAGAAGGCAAGCTATATATGATACTTCTAGCAGATATTTTGTGACCTTCAGATTGACATAAGGACATGTACATGTATATGATATGTCATATTGCAATATAGAGACAAAAATCTTTGAGCTGTATTTGGCATAGTTAAAAGATACTTATACCACTAACAGGTACAATCTGTGGATGAACATTGTCAGCAGAAAAATTGTGTGGGCGTGGCTTGTGCTAGATGATCAACATTTTCATCTGTGATAGTTATAACAGTTGTACAATCCAACTTACATTGGCAGCATCCCAGAAGTAACTCCCATCTGTAGAGAAGGTCTGCTCCTGAAATATAGATAGTACAGTGTCATGTTAGATGGTTGAAACAATTACTGAAAATAAGACCAGGTCTTAAGATGTCTGGATAAAAGCACTGTAAGGTCTCACCTTTCCTCCCTGTACCACAACCTTGTCACCAGTCACTTTTACTGCCCTGGATGCATTTTTGCCCTTCTCGCTTTCTGCAATAAAATCCACATTCAACATTTTTATAGAAAAAGAAAAGGATAAAATATTACCAAATACATGAAGTACTTTTTTGCTTCTTTTAATCTTGTCACTTTTATGAAGTTTTGGCCAATAACAAGGATGGGTTTTGTGGAACTTAAACATTGGAATTTAAAACCATAAAGGCCATTCAAAAAAAATAAAACTCTAGTGACAGAAATGCCATTTATAATCTGCTCTTCAGTTGACACATGTAAAACTGACCTGTGAAGGGACGGCACCTTACGACGGCCTGCACTGAACACTTCTCCCCTGACTGGAACACAGTATGATACAAATAATGTTACAATACAGCATGATCAAGGCTGAGGACACATGTAGTGAAAGTAGGTCATGATCAATAGTTTGCTTTTAGCTTTTACTTCCTGGACTGAAAATTATGCAGTTTTTTCCCTAGTACAACTTAAGGATATGTTAAACGACAAGAAAGCACAAGTAGACAGTCACCTTCTACAAAGCACCAAAATACTAAGTACCAAGTATCTCCAAGTATAAAGGGAAAACACCAATTTCTATCTGACAGGAATGTTTGTTTTTCGCTCATTTATTAAACCAAGGAGGTTGATTTAAACTTAGTTCAACTTCAAAGAAAACCATGAATTTGAATGCCTTAGAAAATACCTCATAACTCTAATCCTTGCTCTATTTGAAGGCAAATGTCTTACCACCAAAGCGACGAGCAGTTAGGGTAGATCGGATTCAAGGTGTGCACTTACCATGTTATCTCCTGTGGTATGTCTTTTTCTGTAACTTCACTCTTTGCACTTCCAGAAATGTTGTGGTAATGTCTTTAATTATGGGCTGCCCTAAGCAGACAGGACATTGTGCCTAAAGAAATGTTTAAAACCATTACAATTAACTTACGTATTTCACCATAACTGAGTTACACGGTATATTATATACTTAGGATATACTTTTATGCTCCCGTCAGGAAAGATTTGTGTCCAAAGCATGAGTTGTACAGGAGAATAAGATACGGCATTAGCTAAATAAAATGTAAGGCAACTCTTAGCGTACCTCGTAGCTAGGGTTACCCTGACGTCATTTCCCACCTCTCGTGAAGTCTCGTGGAAATGTTTTCTATCTGAAATCATCTTTTCCTTTGGATTCACTGAGCCCTTAATAACTTGGAGGACACTCAATATATTCTATTGAAATTTGGTAGATTTTTAAGATGACAGTTGTTGCTTTTTACCCATTTTGATGCACTTTTAGGGAAGTTTTCAGCATTATTTGGTCACGTGACAAACGAGAGTTGTGAAGCGAAGATGGCGGCGTCCAGCTGAAAATTCATCGCTTTTGTTCAATTTCTTCGTTTTACTGGGAATATTCGGGTCTTGTAAAGACCCAAAGACATACAATATATATATAGAAGAGCCTAGTGTGTATTACAGAGAAAATTCTGTTCAATCAAGATCCTAAACGAGCCAGAAATTCAAGATGGTTGAGGTACGTAGCTCTTTATTACGTATGCACGCTTCTCTTGTGGGAGGGGGGCAGTTGTTGGTTTTCTTCGTCTTTACTTTTAAAATACACGTTGCTTATTTCAAGGATTGGATCATATTAGGTGTGCAATTGCATCTTGTAACCAATTCCCTGTTTGTTCCACACAGGAAGTTACCAAGCACTCCGTACATACCTTAGTGTTCAGGTCTCTGAAGAGAACACACGACATGTTCCTGTCAGACCACGAGAAACCCGTGGTGAGAGATGCAACCAGGTACTTGGAGAGCACATCATTCTCATTTCCCGTGTTGTTATTTTGACTGGTTATGAGCTCAGCCACGTGACAAACTTCAATAGACAGATTAAATCTCATAGAGGGTTCTGTGTAACTTTTCCTTTCGACACCCAGCTAGAGCCTCAAAAATGTAAAGGGGAAAAAATTTTAAGTGAAGAAATGTTTTTTCAACCTTAAGGTTCATCAGATTTATTCAGTTGACTTGCCAATAGCCATCAATGATAATTGCAAAAATATCATTGTTTATAGCAGCCTTGAGGCCTACTCTCAACTGCCGAATAAACGTACCGGTACGTTTATTTTTTTGGGCCCGAACGTCCACCCGGTACGTTCTTATTTTGCACGGTACGTTTATTAATTTTTGGAAAAATTTCAAGTACGCATGAAAAAAATCGACAAATCTTCGACGTGAAGACGTTTATAAATGCGTATTGTAGCGGGAAACTTGCCATTTTTGGGTCTGTTTTCGCCGCCGGCCACATAATTAAGCATTGTGGCCAATGACCGGGATGGCCTCTCGGGTCCTAAATAAACGTAAATTTGCCCCTAACATCCACCCGGTACGTTCTATTGGATAGCATGCTTACTAATTTTTCAAAATCAGGACATTTGTAACAGCATATTAGATGTAAATTATATTTAGAAACACGTATTGTGTCAGAAATATGAGCTATAACAGGCGTTATAACGTTACATAGAAAAAAACAATCGGCGGAACTAGCAACATTTTTCACGCATCTCGGACGCACATCTCACTCAAAATGATTTTTTTCTAGTGCATATGTTAAAATAATTCCACAAAACAATGTATTATAGCAATTACAAACTGTAATACTCTCAAAAGGTCGAAAATCCTACCACAGACAGGAAAATTTAGCTCAGGAAAAAGTCCATTCTGAAACAAGCAGAATAGCGTTCTCACGGTCGGCAGAGCCCACTTCGAGTAGGGGGGGAAACAATTCTTTACAATTATAGATAAAACTCTTTTGTCAAAAATATACATACGCATGTTGCATTTTAACAAAGCTAATTATTATGTAAAAGATCACAAACAGGAGTATAATTGCAGTCTAACGTATCAACTATCACAAAGAAATATTGGAAGAAAATGTTTCCCCCTGCAAGGAATGCCCCAGTTTTCCCAGAACTTCCTTCCAAACTTGAAGCCCCGCCCCTACTCATTTGCATACCTCAGCAAAGACTAGACTTCAAAGCTATCAAATGTAACACAAGACCCTTGACTGAGGTTGTGAAATGCTCTGTTGCATGCAATGTTGCCATTTGAACTACAGTATGATTATGATGTAGCATTGAATGCAAGTGTATAAAGGGAAATATGCAATGCATAAATGGAAATTTGGGAAAGATAAATTTAAAAAGAAATGATTATATTTGTAGATAATTTTCAATTCTTTTGACAATGGCTTTTACATTACTAGTATTACAATTTGTATGGGGCAATTATTATGTGTAGCATATTGTAAATTTTTGTTCAACTTCATGATAACCTGTAAGAATACAGGCTGTTAATTTTCCAGGGCGTACGTTTATTCTGGGACTACCGCCCGGGTAGTATATTTATTATATTTTGAAGTTTGTTGGGAGTATTATATTCAAGGGGGTATGTTTATTTCGGACCTATAAAGCAAGTGACAGGGTCATATAGACACACACATACACCATGAGAACATATTTTGGAGCATAGACGTTGCTTACATGTCAATATTTAAATTTTCCGGGGGGCATT
This sequence comes from Branchiostoma floridae x Branchiostoma japonicum, assembly GCA_013266295.2. NCBI lineage: Eukaryota > Metazoa > Chordata > Leptocardii > Amphioxiformes > Branchiostomatidae > Branchiostoma > Branchiostoma floridae x Branchiostoma japonicum. Next base: position 9,751,304 of record CM023827.1, on the reverse strand, counting down.
TTATTCCAGGGGGTACTTTTATTTGAGGTGTGAGAGTATGTATTTCCCAACAACATGTGTACATTTGTACTAGACATGCTATCTTTGTTGTCCATTTAAATTCCTATTTGCAAATAACAGTTAAAGATATGCGCATATATCAGTAAGGGCACATTTTAGTATAAGAGACACAGGTTACCCGTCAATTTTTGCAATTTTCCAGGGGGTACGTTTATTCCGGGGGGTATGTTTATTAGATTTTGAAGATTTGTCCGGGGGGTACATTTATTCCGGGGGGTATGTTTATTCGGCAGTTGAGAGTATGTTTTAGCAAGCTTAGCAACATATAATTTATAATTGTTGTTCCTAGTGATGCTGTGAAAAGGAACTGTAAGGCACGTGACGAGTATGGACCTGTCATGAACCTGGTGGAAGAGACGCGTCTTGAAAGACAACAGCCGACGAACGCTTACCCAGACCCCCACCAACCAGGTATGGCCATGAACTTACACTTCTCATGTCTGCTTCAGCAACAGTGCGCATGTCTTAAATCTTTTCTTTAAGTTTCCTAATGCAGTAATGGTGAAATTAATATACATGTAGAAACAATCTGTTATTTCACTGTATCTCCAGAGTTCCAGATGGAGAACCCTGTGATGTTAGGAGTCCATCCCTACCCCAGTGTGCCAGGTAGGCCTTTATACACTAGTGTGTTCTGTCACTTGCTTAGGAAATTAACGAGTATAAAACAAAGGCTGCATATGAAAAGTGACCTGTAAATAGATCTATGTCCTACTGAAATATTGCTGAAGTTGTACTGCTTGAGATAGTGACAGATTTTGTCATCGACATCTCAATATCCTTGCTGATTTTGTGTCATTGACTACATTTGGTACTCCAAACTTGCTGTTGTGTGCAGGTGTAGAGTTAAGTGCAGACACCATGGCACAGATACGAGGTCCCAGTGATGCAGGTATCCAGGACGTGATGCGGGCCCTGCCTCCCTCCCAGGCCAAACTGGAGGCTGAGCGGACAGCAGCTAGCGTGGCTGACATTCACAGACACCACGGGCCTGAACGATCCATGGTATGATTTCAACTCTTTTATTAGGGACGGTCCATTGGCAAGAGAGACAGTGAAATGTTCTCATTATGAATTAGGCTATGTCATGATGAAGCTACATATTTCTCTTTCAAATGATTTATTTGTGTTTTTCCAGGCACTGGTTGCAGTGGACAAAACAAAGGGAGCCATGGTGCCGAGGAAGGCCCCCACCATGCCCAAGCCCCAGTGGCACTCCCCCTGGAAGCTGCACAGGGTGATCAGTGGACACCACGGATGGGTCAGGTGTTTAGACTTCGAACCTGGCAACCAGTGGTTTGTCACAGGGTCTAATGACAGAGTCATCAAGGTGGGAAACTCCTTTTTCTATTGGCTGTTGTTTGGTTTGTACAGGTCTCTTTGCCAGGATGTAAAACTGTTTTTCCTCAAGGTCGGCAGTTAAATTCAGGTTGCTGCAGTATTTCTGCAGTAAAAATTACTATAGTAAAAGTTACTATATTGTAGTACATTTGTCACATACAGCATTTTAGGTCCATATCATTGTACTACTCTATATTCTGTCACATGTTGGTTTGTTGCTTTGAATGATTCACAATTTGCTGTGCTATTTTCCCATATACAGATTTGGGACCTGGCCAGTGGTCGACTGAAGCTGTCTCTGACTGGACACATCAGCACGGTGAGGGGCGTGGTCGTGTCACCACGGCAACCATACCTCTTCTCCTGTGGGGAAGACAAACAGGTGAAGTGTTGGGACCTGGAGTACAACAAGGTATGTACCATTTTTGAGAACATTATCAATGGACAGATGTTTAATTTTTGGTGAGAGACTTGAGTAGGGAGAAGTTGAAGACATTCTAGCAGTAATATAGAGAACCCAAGGGTTGGAAAGTCTATATCAAATTTGGAAACTATGACCTTTCCCAATGAAACCATCCTCTGAATTCCATAAAAGCTGGTGTTTACATTTGTTTACTGTTTGTATGCTACCAATAACAAAATCTGCTTTGTTCTATACATTTTTGTACTTGTCTGTCTACAGGTGATTCGACATTACCACGGACATCTGAGTGCCTGTTACGCCATTGACCTTCACCCCACCATAGACGTCCTGGTTACCTGTGGGAGAGACGCCTCAGCAAGGGTACGACTTTAGTTACCTGTATTGTAGACAACTTTAAGTATAGCTCCTGTTTTATAAAACCTTATGGAATCTTGTCAGTGATTTGTTTAGCTTCCTCTGTCCGTCTTGTTGATTCTAATACTTGACCTGTGTGTTTGTGTTTGTTATGTATGTTTGTAACTGTGATAACTGAGTGATGTGTTATTTTCCTAGGTTTGGGACATGCGGACCAAAGCTAACATCCACTGCCTATCAGGACACACCAACACTGTGGCTGATGTCAAGTGCCAGGCTACAGAACCACAGGTATAGTACATTAAGGGTTCATTGGCTTACAGATACTGAAATGGGTATGCCTTAAGAGAAACTACGGTATGGTGGCCTTGAAAAGGTGTTCCTGAACACCTGTTCCACCATACCATCCACTGTGTGGTAAATTGTTATAAATAAACTATCATTGTTTTGATGACACAATGATTGTGTTGTTGTTTATGTTTAGATTATTACTGGCAGCCATGATTGCACTATTCGACTGTGGGACTTGGTGGCAGGAAAGACGCGAGCAACCCTGACCAACCACAAGAAGAGTATCAGATCCATCGTGCTGCACCCAAAACTGTAAGTCCACATCTAGTCATTTACTACTATGTACTAGTATGTTTTTAATTGTTGTTGCCTTTTTTATAGCAGCGGAAATTACGTGTCTTACTTGTCCTATTTGTAATGGAATGGTGAAAAAATGTACATGATGTACAAGTGCCTTATACAGTAGTACCTCTACAGATTGCTAGGTGGTGTTTATGTACAAGGCTTCTCTACTTCTTTGCAGCTACATGTTTGCATCAGCCTCCCCAGACAACATCAAACAGTGGAAGTTCCCTGATGGAAACTTCCTACAGAACCTGTCTGGTCATAATGCCATCGTCAACACACTGGCACTGAATCAGGATGGAGTACTCGTTTCTGGAGGTAAGCTGGACATTGTTCTCTTAGCTATTACTGGCTACTTGTTTTTCAATTTACAAGTGTTGTAGTTGTGTCAAGATTTGATATGCAGTTTGCCAACAGTTGAAGCATTCGTAATTCTGGTCATGGAAGCTTTGATTGCATCCTGGAAAGTTATGTATTCAATATGTTGTTTATATATTGTGTTTAGTAGTTTGCTAACCATAGTGAAGTAAAAAACACAGTATCCCCTTAAAGTGAATACTCATAGGGCTTTCATATGATTTTGAGTTAGTTACAGATTTTTAATGTATCATACATTGTAGCTATATAATGTTAATGTTAAAAAATGTGGAGCTGGAATAAACTGTAGTCATCATTATATCAGAATTCTGTGATGTTCTATCTCCCTTTCCGCCCACAGCTGACAACGGTACCCTGCACTTCTGGGACTGGAGAACGGGGTACAACTTCCAGCGTATCCACTCGGCCGTACAGCCTGGGTCACTGGACAGTGAGTCTGGCATCTACGCCGCCAAGTTCGACCTGAGCGGCACGCGGCTCCTGAACTGTGAGGCTGACAAAACCATCAAGATTTACAAGGAAGACGAAACAGCGGTGGGTGCAACTGGTTGTCTTGAAATTGGTTTAATTTTGATTTCGCTTTTTTTTTACCACCTGATGTAAAAAGACAGCAGTATGGTCAGCCTTTTTACTTGTTTTATTTTTTTAAGGATTTTATGGTATTGAAGAATAAACTGTTTTGTTTTAATACTGTTGCTTAGAAATCAGGTGAAACGTAGATCCCTTCAGTACACTTACACAATCTCTACATATGTATGCTTCTTTTATATTCCAGTCTGAAGAGACCCACCCAGTCAACTGGAAGCCAGAGATCATCAAGAAGAAGAAATACTGATTATTGAGGTGCCCCCCTCCCCTCCATGCTATGTTGATTATACTCACACATGTAAAAACTGACAGGCAAGAGTCCTACTCCTAACAGAACTTTGCAAGCTTTAACTTGATCCCAAATGTTCATGTACTGAAAAAACTGCTACAATACCAAGAAGTTGATTCTCTTTTGGTATGAAGCAATACATATCTGTAAGCTGTATGTATAAGTTACATGGATCACATAACCAGGGTTAAGGAATATTTTGGGGTCATTTCTAGTTCTAAAAGAAGACGTTTGAAATTGAAGGAAAATCTAAGAGAAAAAGAGTATGGTTCTTGATACAGGGAGGAAACAAGGGAAAAAAGCTGTGATATTTTCATATACCTATGACATTAACTTTTGCTACCTTGTGTGTGTCTAGGCTTTGTAATTCAGTGGTTGTTCTCAATGGACTGGTAGGCCTTTCGACACTTTGAATTTGAGAGTTAATGTAAGAATAGCCTTTTTTGTAACAGTAGTATCAGGAACATTTTTGTCAGCCTAACCTGAAGCTAGATCCCATGTATTATAAAGCAATTAAAACTACATGTATCACACAGAAATCACTCTAACATGCCAGAGTCATTCTTGAAGCTGTTTTGAAGCAGTATTCATATCAGTAGATCACAGAGCTCTGTAGAAAGAGCTTGGTGCAGTACTCTAAATGATAGACAGGTGGTGCTTTAAAACAAACAGATTCAAACTTCCAACATAACCCATAGTTTCCTAGTTCTTTTGATATGAATACACTTTTTAGCTGTATTGTATTACAAAAGATGAACAGATTGTTTCAGACGATTTTAACCTTTTTATTGTTTCTCAAAAAAGTCAAACAAGGTGCAAAAACATCCCTACACACTAATTAGTTACAAACCAAACCATTTTGTGTCCATTACATCTGACATAACTATAGAAAAACCCTTTATTTAGATATGTATAGAGGACATGTCTGATTCTTACTGCCCATTTTGACCTTGCATGTTGTTATGACATGCATTGTGATGTCAAATTTATCACAGATTTATTTGAAATAAAGTCTTATATAAAGTTACATGGTATGATACATAGAAAAATGTACCAATGTGTACCAAATGTGACAAAAAGAGTCATCCGGTCAAATGCACAAAGCTACAGATCCCATTACTTTGTTACAATGCCACAGTGAAACATGGTTTTCTAAAATTATTCTAGTCTCTGTTCAGCTTCCTGTAAAGGAAAGACTCCAATGGAGGTAATTTGGTAGGAAACTGTATGAAATACTATATAACTCACATCCTTAGTTTCCCAAATTTGAAAGCACTTCTTGTGCCTTTAAACCCCTCATGAAGTTCTGTTTCAAGACATTTTGATTCAAACAAAATTTGTATTTGTGACTTTTGGACACATAATGTCAATAAGATTCCCTTACATACTGCCTATCCTTCATGTACAAACTTTGGAACCTATTATACATAGTCTTCTATAGATACCAAATATGGTGGAATAATTTGCATAATACTACAAGAATCAATGTGCATAATGCTGAACACACACATAGCAGCAAACAGCTATCTGCTTGGAAGGAATATGTAGTCATGAGCCTCCACCACTGGTAACACTGAGAAGTAGCGATGGATAAGACCATGCTTTAAGTAACACTCAATGGTGGATATTAACAAAAATAAATCAAATACCTCTACACCTATCTATTAAAAGTCCACACAAAAAGTATCATTATCAACTCTACATATTTTCCATTCATCACGCAAAAAAGGATGTTGTGTTTACGGTACAAATTCTGTACCACTACTGATTTCATCACACAGAGAAGGCTTGTCTAGTGTATATATGTTGTTGAGAAGTTGCCTTATTGTGTAACAAACGTCAAGATGTACAATTTTATAAAGATATGAACTCCTATTTGGATATTTCTACAAATTTTTTCATCATTTAGGTACTGGCTTGACAGCTGAACAAACCTAAAAGTCACAAATTCTGTAACAGGTCCAAAATTCACAGTAGGATATATAAGTTACTATAAGCCTCAGTCTGTGATATCTTTGCTGTTTTGACTATTCTATTGGTGTCTGAACTTGTAACACTGCACAGTGTGCACACCCTATAAGTAGGGTCTTTACATCCATAGAATGTTATGGAAAATATCCAACATTTTTACACTCAGGTATTGGAGAGTAAGGTTCAGAGTTCATTCTAGGAAATGGCTACTGTAGGTGGTCTATAATGTTGAAATTCAAAGAGGCCTGTATTCGAGGCATCGAATCTCAGAACAGCTGCTTCATCGTCAGTCGTTAGTAGCTAACGTAGGAGGACGCAGCACTGTAGGGTCGTGGTGAGGACCGACTGCTAGGGCGCGAACCTGTAGGTTGGACAAGCAGAGGTATGGCGTTGTTACAAAGTAGATCTCGTACATCACATGTCTTCCAAAAGTACGACATGCATCCATGACTTCCCCCTTTAGCTGTTTTATAGACTATACTAGATGCTCTAACTGCATTTTGTGGAGGAGTGCAGTCTTTGTAGCCGGTGGGAGACCTATTTTAGGATACTTGTGCTATTTCATGTCTGGCAGTTCTATTATCTATGTCTGCTGTGGACAAACATGTAAGGGCGAGGGTTACAAGTACAGGGAGCCAACCTACTGACTGACATGGCGCTACCCGACCGGGTGGGGCTCGGAGAGCGGCTCCTGCTAGGGCTCATGGGACGGGGGCTGGTGGCACGGCGAGGTGACTGGAATAGACAACCAAAGCAACATTAGTGATGGTATGTATTACCGGGTACACATAACCAGGTACATTTGTATTTGTTCTGTATATGTACATGTATATGATTTCCATTCTTCTTTTATTGTGCAAGAAATTATCATGTTAGTGTCATGTTTTATCACAAAGACTTTTCACCTTGAAAGTATAAGATAAGTATCAGATTTTCCCACCCTTTTATTGTACAGTACAATGTTTAATTTTTATCCTGATTTCTTACTGTCAAGTTTTTCCCATCCAATCTTTTTAGATCTTGAGCAGAATAACGAAACATTCAGGTTTTCAGTTAAAGTCTCTGTGATAGTATTCCCACCAACCTTTTCTATATATAAAATGTTTGTGTTATTCCTCAACTATGTCATGCATTAAAAACAAGAAAATATTACATTATTTACAATGTTCCAATATCCTTCTCTTGGTAATAATTCTGTAACAGTTTGTAAGATGTAGGACAACAGTTGCAGAATCATTGCAAGAGAGTGAAAATGGAAACAATCATGCAAAATTATCAATTTCCTTGTCAATCACAGAAGAATTAAAAAACTACATGTAACACTAAACATTGATTGGTCAATCATGCTTCATTTTGATTGGTCAATTGCATTAGTGTTGAACCAATCATGTCACCCACAGGGCTTGGTGAACGGAGCCTCGGGCTCGGGCTGCGACTCCGACTACGGCGCGGGGAAAACTGGGAGAGAAGTCACACAACACGAGAGAAGAGAGAAATAGAAAAGGTTAGACTTCACAAAATCACAGAAAACAAAACATACTAAAGGCTCTTATGGGGTCTTACTGTTACAGAATATCAATGATTTCGGTCCGACAACTGTTAACTTGTTTGAACAATACATTTTGATTTCATATTAAATCCACCAAGTATTGAAAGCATTAGAAGCCTGTAGTGCTGCTAGTCAACCCCTTGGTACATTTCCACCAAAAATATTCAGTACACCCCTTCAGAGCCTCACAGAACTAATGACACAGAGTTAATAAGTTACTGTTATGCAACTTAAATTGCTGCAAGCTGTTATTGTTAGCCAACAAGCTTTAATGCAAGCACATTGTTAATATTACTGACATTGTTAATATTACTGACAACATTAAGCACATTGCAACATTAAGCAACATTAAGCAAAACACCAAAACAGCTATTATAAGTTAGCTTCTATCAGCGTCATAAATGAAACAGTAAAAGCTGGAAACATGGACACATGAGAAAGTATGAGCTATCCAGAGAAATTAATGTATTACAAACAAATGTAAGTCAAGCAGAAAGAAAGTGCAATGTATGTTGAGATGTCGACTAAATGAATGAAATAAGTGCATGATGTTGGTATCTACTATGAAAAAGTAACTAGATGAAATATGATTTGGCAGACCTTTTTCACTTCAATACTTTCGAATTTTCTGAGATTCCAAAGCTATGCATGTATTATGTCAGTGACTGTTACTCAATACTACATGTTATGTAAACATGCAGTGGAAAAATTTCAGTCAAATAGATTTGTCAGCTTTTTTTTCAACAGCCAACTGATGTTAACCAACGATTCATAACTGCCACTGTCTTGACATTCGTTATGTTAGCCTGTGTCTTGGACATGGATTGTCTTACCAAGGAAGCGCCCCTCTTGGTCACGGCTTCTCCCTTGACCACGACCCTGTCGTACTCCATCAGCGCCGGCCACACGTGATACGCCACCAGGGGGGCCGTGAACTCTGAGTCGTAGCTCCTACGGTACCTGTCAATAACAGAGTAATATAAGACAACACAAACACTTTGCCAACCTTTATTGTAGGCTCAGGGTGTTACTTTAACACAAAACTGGCTTGTAATGACCACTATGATATGTACTAATTTTGATTATATAGAATTATAGAAGAAAGAGTCTTTGTCATTTTGGACATCTGGCTCTTGTTCCATATTGCTTTTATGTGTTTGTTTGTTTTCTTCTCAGACTTGTAAAACAATTTGAGGAAACTTGTGCTCAGAAGTTGAGGCTAATAGTATGGTGACAAGACTGTATTCCTAAAACACCTGTTATTTAGCCTTACCTAAATGCACAGAGAGACAAATTTGAGGTGTGTAATGACTGTACAGGGAGACCACCAGAATGCAAGACTTGTGATAAATACTAGTTTTCGGGTTAGAATCTTTCTCACATACCAAATGACACAGTATTAATCCGTAATTCTGAAGGAAGTTGGAAAAACGAAACAACATCCCTTCTGTTCACATTTCTGCGAATGGTGTAAAGGGAATTAGTACACCTTCTGCTGTTTTATTACCTTGTTGTGTTTAGGTACATAATTCAGTACAATCCTTACAAGTCTCAATGCAAAACACGACTGAGATTTGTATAATGATAACCTAGTTCTTTAAATTTTTTCTTTAATAGTGCTCCCCCGCTGAGAGTATGAGGTGCTGTTAGTTCTAACAAGTACCTGAATTATCTCCTGTTTGTGAAGGAAATGTACTGTACTAACTTGAGCTCGTTGTACAGCTCTGCATCAGTGGCAGGTGAGATGTCGAGGGGTGGCTCCAGGGCACACATGCCCCATCCACAGCGGCACACCTCACGGATGAACGGATGCAGCAGGTTGAAGTCAATCTCAGCCGGGAACGAGATCTTAGGGTTGACATTCATGGCACGGATGGTGTCCTGGGAAGGAGAGTAAGATGGAATTTAAAACTTGTAGAGACTAATCACTAACCAAATTGATATCAGAATTTCCGGAGTTCTCTAGAAATATAGAGGTAACTACATTGAATGTAATTTCATATAATTATATAATATATAAAATTTTATATTTCATGTTACCTCGTCTTATTTCATAGAATTAGACTTATTGCCTGGAATCATAGTATCAACTGTTCACAATTTTTGTTTACACTTATCAAACGGTAGTAGATTGAAATAAGAAATGTGGTACTCACCTGAACAGCACCATTGACATCAAACAGGTCAGTGTTCCTGACAATGTAATCAAGAACAGCCTCCTCCAAAGTCTCCGGCCCGACATGGGTGATGGCGAGGTTCTTACGCACGCGCAGACGCATCGCACGGAACGCCATCTTAGCAGCATGGAATGCCTCCTGTTGAACAAAACAAGACAAGCTTGTTAGAAACAGAGACTCTCTCACCTGTCAGTCAGACTTGACCTCAAATGAAACAAAGGTGTGGATTCATGGACAGACATAGGCAGGGTTGTCCTAATCTCTTGAAAAAAGTGATAGAAGGTGACATTGGACTGAAAAATGGTGAACAAGAATCTGTCATGAATGATACAGCAGTGTGGAGAAATTTTATGGAGGACATTAATGACACACGGGTGTCATCTTATGCAGGATGAATGAACTGAACTGTGAATACATAGAGTGCAACATTCCAGATACTGTAGAACTGACCTGCACTCCTACAAAGATGATACGCTGAACCATCTCCTCATCATCAGGGATGTAGCGACGCAGGGTGGTCAGGGCCTCAACACGGTCGATGCTGAACAGGTCATTGTACCGACCAATCAGACGCGAGCGGCGCACAGAGTCCGTCAGCTTGGCATGGGTGGGAGAGCCAGGCCTTGCTGGTGGGAGGGGCGGGAGGGGATCGGGCAGGCTGGGAGAATGATATTGTGAAGCGTCAGGTTTGAAACATACTTCTGTACACTTTTGATAACTTGATGCTAGCATTCTGAAGATAATGATATAAATCAATACAGCCTGAAGGACAACTCCCTTTGTTAAATACACATATTTTCTTCTTACCCTTGGACATGCATATTCTACTTAAATATTCCAAACCTGATGCCCCTTCATATAGAGTCAAACCTGTCTAAGGGACTTCACGAAAACAGTCACAGTAGACAGAAAGGATTTGTGGGAAAGACTAAGAGACCAACAAAAAGTGGTCATAATGGCCTGGTGGCTCTTAGGAGTGGTCATTAGGACAGGTTTGATTGTAGGTCGATGTTATAAACCCAAAGAAAAACACCCTACCCATTCTCCAGTACAGCTCTCTCTCCACGGAGAATGGCGATCTCGTCCCGCAGAACCCGGACCTGGCGCTCATAATCACCAATCAGGTCAACCCTGGTGCGCAGGGAAGAAGACTCGTCTCTTGTAAGCCTCAACCTGAGGGAGAAGGGAAAAGATAAAATTTTAGCTTTCATTTTCATATTATCTCAGACCCGAGATTATTACAGTGGTCGTAGATAAAACATCTGGGATTGTCACTTTTGGAATGAATACATTTAGTGTTGATAAATTTATTCTGTGTCTTTATCATTTTTGCCCAAGTCATTGAAAAGGGGAAAACTTGATTCACAAAAAATAGCACAAGTTTATGAGGGCACACTTGTGGTACAGCTTTATCTGATTTTTATCTCGTTTTATTACAGTTTGTGTTGTAGATACATGTATCTGTATACTGCTCCTAAAAGGCGCTGTAGCATTAGATCTAAAGGTACCAAAAGTGTATGTCATTGACAAATACCAGTAGCTTGAGAACTTGTCAACTGTATTGACTTGAACAATATCATCATTTGCTTGAATCACTAGTGCCCAGCATGTTAGCAAACCAACCGCATAGTGTCTGAAGACCAAGAAAGCTAGTTGAGAAAAAATCAATACCGTTAGTTAGAGTGATATTTTGACAGTTTATGTGAAGGAAAGCAAACAAGCCACCACTAGTGCCATGGAAGCAACCTTCCCACCCAAGGGGTGTTAGTGGGGAAAATGTCCATGGGAGGGAAACTCACTGCCGCCTACGATCTTTGATCCGATTCTGTAAGGATCGTACCTGGCTGTGTACAACATGAATGATAAGATTCACACAAGAAAAAATGAAATGATGATGAACATGGCTATGGAATTCCATGCAAGAATAAAGTCTACATTCAAAGCACGCAAGATATGACAGAAAAGTTGGATGCAACTCCTTTTGTGACAATCTACGAGGAAAAAACAGACCTAACTATAGGCTATCACTGACGGTATGTCTACAAGGAGAATCACCACTATAGTCATTATGATCTACACAGTGGTTGTTAAAGGTGACATGATTCACACATTTGTGGGAAATCCTCAGTGTTTATTGATGGTGAAGACCTACCATAAATACAGTGTTTAACCACCAAAAATTGCTGTGCTTTGCTCAAATTAGGCCTGTATTTCCACAAAGTGTAACACATTATGTACTTCTGTAACACATACTTGCCACATAATAAGGGTTGAAGTCAAATGTAGTGTGCAGAGATGGTGGCAAGCACTTCAAATGCCCGATAGAAAACATGTAGTACTATCAAAGTACAGAGAACACTTACTCTTCCTTCAGACGAATAATCTCATCCTCGGTGGCCATCATAGTTCCAGTGGACTTTCGCCGTGTGTCGTCCAGTTCATCACGAGTTTCATCCAACCTGAAAGAGTTTGGGAGATTTAATGATATTCGTAAAAGCTTGTAAAATCTTGAACCACAGTAGCTGAAAGTTTTGTCTCTTGGATCAGGGCAAATAGAGTTTTGGTGTTTGGCCAGCTCATCTCAGTATCACAGGCCCGTTCTACCCCAGAGTGGTGAATGTAACTGCACCGGACTTACTCGGCCTTCAGGGCCGCTGCGTCGTCCTTGGTGTCCTGCAGGTCCTTCTCCATGTTGTCCAGCTGCTGCTCGTAGTGCGACTGGATCTCGGTGATCTGGCGGTCCTTGTCCGCTGCCTCCGCCAGGACGGCGAGGCTGGTGTCGGCAGAAACGCTGGCTGCTGATGCGGCGAAGCCTGAACTCAGCCATGGCAGCAGCCTGTTCTTCAGCGTGTTAACCCCTCCATAGAGACCACCTATTGGATAAAAGTTTGAAGGAATTAACTTTGGAATTACGTTTTATCAAAGGCTGACCAGAACTTTAGCAACAGAATCTCTTGGAGTTAGTGATAATTTATAAAGTATAATTGTTACAAAAAATTAGAATCAACTCTGTGGGGTAAATACATTTTTTGCAAAGCATCAGAAAATAGCATAAAAACTTTAGATTTTGTTTTTACTTTTTGTATTGTAATAAGCATTTTGGCACCAAAATACTCCATGTCAATATCTTAATTGATGTATGTTTGATGAGTTATTGTCTGCTTTGTAACTGAGTTAACGTTACCTTCTGAAGCCACCAGGTTGAGGAGAGTGAAGAGCTGCCCCTGCACCCTGGCATTCAGCTCAACCAGCTCACAGGCACGGGCCACGTTCTGGTCGTTGGTGTTGATCTGTGGAAAAAATTCTACAAGTCAGAATACAGAATGTACTGGTAATATATTGTTCACTACGTCATGTACGACCTCCCTGCAAATATGACTTTGATTGGTTAGGGCCAGGGATGAAAGGTTATTTAATTGTTTGTTCTATGACTGATTTTGTGTGGACTACATGGACTGACCTTTAGTTTTACTTCAGTAGATCTGTGCATGTTTGCTCAAAATGGTACAAAGCTAGAAATAGGTACTTGTACTTGTACTTGAGTACTTGTGAAACCCAAGGTTATATGTGTGGACATGGTTGGTTTATTGACATACTGGTAACTTGTACCATTTATCACCAGTGACATAATTAGCTTGGTATAATAGCACAGCTGGCAAGCCAGTGATCAATCAATTCTTTTTGATTGGGCAACAAGATGTCACCTTGGGTTATATGACCTAATCGTAATTCCACCAGTCAGTAATTCCTGGGTAACACGCAATTCACCTGCTCTAAAACCTCCAGAAGACTAACATGCTGTTATTTATGATCAGGCAGTCCCAATGCTGAACCATGAACTTCTATGTCAATACTCGTACGTAAGAACATAAAACATTCCAAAGGTCATTCCTGAAAAGGGTCAATGTGTGAAAAGGCACAGTCACGAGGCCATATCAGGGACAAGGTGAGCGGACAAAGCCTGCATTTTGCCACAATCCCACAGAACTGATATGGCAGCTTGGCTACCACTGTTTCCTAGGCATTGCAGCAAGCTCTGCCCAACAAAATGGAGTGCCGTGGTGTTCGTGACCTACATGACAGTCTTTATCAGCCAGGGAATCCTGGTGACCGCCAGTCAGACGGCAGACAACACATACCCGTACAACACGGTTGCCGTGGTGATGATCACAGAGGTTCTGAAGCTGCTGGTTTCTGCAATTCTGTATCTCAAGGACAACTCATTTCAAGAACTGGTAAGAGTCACTCTGAGGGATAAGAGAGTACTCCTGCTTTACCTAGTGCCAGCATCACTGTACTGCTTATGTAACAATCTACAGTTTGTGAACCTAGCTGTGTATGATCCTACCACCTACTATCTACTGCTGCAGTTCAGGGTTGTCATCACAGGGGTTGTCTTTCAAGTTCTGTTCAAGAAGATGTTGAGCAGACTGCAGTGGTTGTCTCTGCTGCTGCTGACCATTGGTTGCATGATCAAGCACATGCAGTACGACACCCACGTGAGAGACGGTGTGTCATTTGGAGGCCAGTCTCTCAGTTTTCACCTGAATGCTAGCCTTTTAAACATCCTCCTTCAGGTGTTTTGTTCCTGTTTTGCTGGTGTGTATACTGAGTTCCTGTTGAAGGGGGAGAAGTCCAGTCATGTGCCATTCATGATGCAGAATGTCTTCATGTACCTGGACTCCATCATGTGCAACATGTGCCTGTTGGCCTACACCGGCGACCTGATGTCTGCATTCACCACAGAGAGCATCAACTCCATACTTCAGCCGGCTGTCATTCTAGTTATCCTCAACCAGACAGCCATAGGCATCGTCACCAGTCTCTTCCTGAAGAGTCTCAACTCTATACTCAAGACTTTTGCAAGCGCCTTAGAACTCATGTTTACAGCAGTTTTGTGCTGGTATATTTTTGGCATCCCCATTGATATTTTCACCTTTATTGCCATCGTCATTGTTTGTTTAGCAACTTTTCTTTACTCCCTTCACCCTGTTGTGAATAAAGCTCAAACCAGACATGTAAGCGATTCACGTGACAGCAAAGAAAATGGAGTCGTGGTGTAGTTTTGGGAGAGGGAAAGTTTGGGCTAGAGACAGAGGGGTGAACATGCCTCTATCTTGTACAATTGGGAAAAACTGCCAGAAAATAATTGTCAAATGTGAAAGATGTTTGAATGAAATAAAGTTGATTGTTTAAAAACCTCATGGAATAGACCTTATGTTTATTAGTTGATTTCCCCAAACTTTATCACAAGTTGCAGGATGGAATCTCTCAATTTATGAGACAATATTTCTAAGTGGTCAAACTTTCCCATGGGAACTAACATAAAGTTTTCTCAACTGCCTTGAAGGTTTTTCTTGGTTGTTTTCCAAGTTCCTACACCTTGTCACTGACGCACTACCCTGCGACGGTTACATTGTTAGATGTTTGCCTGTTTGCTCTGCAATCCCACTTCCTGCCTCCTTACGTGATCATTTAAGTGTTCAAACCCAATCCAGCAGTTCAGATTACTGTACTTCATGTTTACACAGCTTTAATGACTGAGACTTAGATGACTGCAATAAAATGACAAGATGATTGGATCTTAACTGGACATTACATGATGCTTTTTCTGTGATTTTAAAAATTAAAGGAAATAAAACATGGAAAGAAAAATTAAATGTTGTTTACAGCAAACTTGCAGTGAGCTATATTGGGTCTGCAGGAAGGTAAAACAGTTTTTCCTCACAACTTTATGTTTAAATTCCTGAAAAACAATAAACAATTTGTGTCCCTGGAGAACTATGATCCGGCCCAAAATTTATTCATTTGACTTTGTTGTTATGTTTCTGTAAAATCATTCAAACCCAAGCTTCAAGTCAAGAAGGCAACAATTTATAAGGAGAATCTCTCTGCCTACCTGCTTGTGGAGAAAGTGAAGGTATTTTGAATCCTTAGGGGTGACCTGCGACAAATCTGTATGCAATGACCTATGCAGGAAATCTTCATGGCTTCAGCACATTGTTCTCCCACAATGGGTGTTTTGAAGCCTGTACACCTGTCTTTGTTCTTTTCTTTACAAGATGTCCTTCAACAGATTTAACCTGTTATGCTTCTGTAAAGTCCTCACAGTTCTACCATCTGTATAATTCATTCACACTACGGATGCCGACCAACAACGGACGACCCAATGAAACATACAAGTTTTGTATCACTCTAATGAATCAAGACAGACAAAAGCTCAACTTCATAAAATATTCAAAATCTGTTTTGCTTCAGGCTACGTGCGTAATGGCTCTTGAGATCCTGTGTATCGTAGTTTTAGCTGTCGGATACGAATTGGACAAAAGATGTGAGAAGGGCCAGTAGAAACTGATCAAATATGTAGGTAATACAAGCTCGGTGCGGTGTGCTAATATTTGTTTTACAAACGGCGATACTGCGACAACAATCGGGTTATCAGTCAAGCGCAAATAAGGCCCCGTGTCCATGGCAACCCATGATGCCATGCGTCCACCTGCCATCTTGAAATACCAGAGAAAATGTTGATGTATGTCTGAGTTCATTGTTGGCCACTATTTAAGGAATGCTTGAAGTCGAAGTGTGAATGTTGTTAGCAGACCGTGAGCTCAGCTTTTGGACTGACGCCAACATGCACAAGTCAGAGGTGACTCACGTTTAATGCCACCACAGGAATAAACTGAAAGGCGACCCTAAATCTTACAACAGTTTGCAATAGCTCAGCGCACTGAAAATCGATATACTACTGGTGCATTCAGCGGCTATTTTATACAGGATTTCCCAGCCTTGGTGATCGTTCCATGTCACTGACGATCACCTAGCTACGCCTGCCTCAGATTAAGTATCCCCCAGGGAACACTAGAAGCCATTCACCTCCTTGATTGCTGGTTTTGTTTCACTTCTTGATTGCAGAGGTGTTTGGAAGACAACTCTCAAGAAGCCTTAGCACTAGACAACAAAAAGGCAAGGTGGTTTAATGGTTTCCCAGGGTTACGTTACATTTTTTTGCTCCCTGCACACGTAACACAACCCTGCCTGCTAGCCCGGGTCACGACGCCAACTCTTGTGAAAACTTCCAGACCAACGAAGAAATTCTAAACAATCCTCTCGAAAGAGTCTCTGTGTGCACAGAATATTGAACAACACCCAAGTAACATTCAAAACGTTTTCTTCCACCCAAGAAAAGTAACAAATCCGCAAAGTAATTGTATCAAGCGAGGTATCATGTTTCAGAATTGTTGCAGGATGTAGCATGGCATGTTAAAAAAAGATTTTCCACCTATTATAAAGTTGATGATAACCATTCGACCGCAAATAAACAAAAATAACTGTAATCACAGCTGTCTATGAGCTAATGTTCCCCCTAATGATTCGTTACTACAATCATGGATTACAGCCGAGTAGTGCGACAGGTGGTTGTAAATGATAGTCGTAAAGGTGGAACACTTGATAAGGTCTGACACGAACGACCCCGCTAAGCATACACCCACACAACTTAAAGTTCCGTTCCAAAAAAAACTTTCGACTCACGTGATAATCATCGAGCCATTTTTCTAGCTTATCCTGTAGGGAAGTGAAGTTCCCGTTGTTGACCATACGGCGGAGAGATTCAGCCATGGTGCCGGAGTTGTGTTGAAGAGTCCTGGAGGAGTCGCAGGCAGCTGGTGGTCCGGGCAGGGCAGGGGGATCAGAGTGACGCCGCGCCGGGCAGGAAGTGTTTGTTTCGAGGGACGCCAACGCATGCGCACTGCGGCGGTTAAAGGGACCCCCGGGAAACAAAACAACACCTGAGGTCACCTGGCCTGCCCAGGTAAATAATTACCTGCCGTGCACAGGTAGATGATTACCCGACCATTGTGGTGTAGTACTGGAATCTGGACACAATGCTGTGGCGTGTGTATTATTAATCTTCTGGTATTTCAAGGACGAAAAAGTTATCAGTCTATGATATACATCTTGTAACGTTGCTCAGTGCTTAAGATAATTTTTGACAAGTTCACAAGATTCTCTGATATATGGATTGGACATACAGTGTCAACTTTTCAGCGCCCACTGGACTGCCGGACCGACAGAAAAAAACTAACCGCCAAGTGTTCGCTTGTAGAACGAATATATCAGTGACCCAATCGACCATAATCACAGCTTTTGCGGAATGAATAAAACCTAACCTTACTGGTTACTCGTTTTGTGTGGTGGTCATCCTGGTGGCCGAATACACAAACAATGGCGAAAAGTAAACTGAGCCCATCTCCCATAATAGAAAATAAAGTGTTACAGGCTACTGCAAGTACACAATAGCTTCACCCAGTACATAACGTAAGTATTGATTTACGAATTGTAAAGACTGTCCGGCTTTTTCTCTCCACGAGGTTTTCCTTCTTTTGTGGCTCTTGTAAAGTGATATATTGCCTACAACGACACGTTTTGTTTGCGCTGTTTTCATGCATTGTACTCAAAGGTTCCTTGTCTTGGTCGGGCTTGTTTTACGAGAGCGTATTTTCGGCGTTTCGTACGCTAATATTGCTGCACTTCTTCAAGTTCCAAATTATGTTTTGCCTCCTCCTGTAGCAAATGCCATTTACGCACTCACTTTCAAACCAGTAGTAAACACTAAGCTTTTGCCCCAAATGAAACGTATTAGAAGGTTAACTAAATCTACATCATTAAAATCTATGTTGGGGTGAGACTTGAAGCCCCCGTTGAACTATCTTACCGTGGGGACAATATTCGGTATGGAACTATTGGAAGACCAAATATTGTGACTATGTTCCCAAACCCTAGCCCAGCCTCCTCATCGTATTAGCACAGAAACTTTAACATCCATTATTCATGTTGATTTGAAAAAGACGTTTTGAAATATTGATGCGTCTTTTCTATCACCACTTACACTTAGGTACAGCTAAGGAAATACTCGTGCGTGAAGAACAGAACCAAGTTCAAGGAGGCGGCGCAAGGAGGTTGGCTCTCACTTTGGACTTGAAAAAGGTCCACAACTCATTGAGATCGGCTACTATTTATGCAAACCGTTTCAATCAGTCTGTTACTTAATCCTCATTTAACATGGCGAACAGAAAAAAAAATGCAGCCGAAAAAAAAAGACTTGGACACCATGTCGAGCAAATTGAATGTGCGTACAATGACGTTCACGCTGAGTCAGGAAATCTGTAACCTCAGGAGCGACGGATAGAACAGTCGGGAGAAATAGTTGCGTTTCCTAAAGATATTGCTAGAGGGCAGCTGTGTGCGCCACCTGCCTGACCTCCTCCAGCGCGGACGGAGCGTTTGTTCCTTCGATCGGCTAGAGCGGTGCTTTATTTACGGGGGTATTTGTGGTGCCGATCACAACTTTACGAACTGGCCAAGATGTTTGAAAGCAGATCTCCGGGCAATTTTTGGGTATTACGTACTGTACAAAATCCTACATTGAGATGGCAAGAGCATGGCATCTTTTGCCCCAGAAATTTTCTTAGTTTGGTGCTAGAGGTTCTTTCTGTGGTTTATGGAAAACAATTATTACCTTAGCTTTTGAAAACCTGTACATAACTGTTTAATTACCACAGAGTGAAAGCAAGTGCGACACGTCATCTGCATTAAGTTTCCAGGTTAAAATCACTGGACTGATGAATGCACACTACAAGTAATTTTACTTAGTTTGAAGATGGATCCAGTACAGCATAAGAAAATTATGCTTTGTGTTTTCCCGTGTCACACAGATACATCTAAACACAAGTAGTGTTAATAAAAACTTTAATTAAAAAAACCTAAGTTACAAATGTACATGGTAACATTACAACAAAGTAAAACAAATGGTACAGAAATGCACAGAATGATGTGCACAGGAGTACAATGTGCAAAAGCATGATACACCAGGTATTATGTACATCTATACAAGTTCCACTTGGACAATGTGGGATGGCCTAGCAATTCAGGCATGTTAGGGAACAGTTAACTGCATTTAGAACATTCCGTTCAATCAGCTTAGCTTGGAGTGCATGTTTGGGGAAAAAATACAGTCAAGAGGTTTCTGGTGACATCCAAGGGTCTTGCAGATCACTGATACCAAAACACGCAGTTGTAGGCTGAAGCAGTTTAAATGCAGTTAGGCAGGTCACCTTGTGATGTGACTGAGCTGTTCTCAACAAAGCAGGACACTTGTGTACAGCAACAGGGTCTAACCTGCCCCCATCCCCAACATGTCTTCCCTCCATCCTGGGAAAGCTAAGCACATTTCCTGGTGTGGCTTGCCACTGGCTGCTCCTTTACTGACAACAGAATTCATCTTTATTTCACAAAAGGACAGGAAGAGAGCTAACACAAGATGCAGCCAGTGGCAACCATAGCAGGGTCAACAGTTCAGTTGGCAACACTTCCACAATTACCATTTCACTGATGTTAAGTTTATGTCAAAGATTCCCCACAGAATGTGCATACCCTACCACCATTTTTTTCTTACACAATTTAGAACAAAGGGAATCTGAGACTTCTTTTATGTATAGACATTTGACTTTACCCATAAGCATAAAACTGATGGCAAATTACAGCTATATTGACTAGGTAACATCACGATCTTTTGGATTGCTCAGCAAAGTGGAAACAGTCAAACGTTTCTTATGTGTTTGGCCTGGAAGTTTTTGTTGGCAGTGACAGAAAGTTGCCTGAACCTGGATTGATTGCAATTGCACTCAAACAAATCTATGATTCTATCATAAAATGCTAAAAACTTAAAATCATTTGGTTAAAAACATTTTATTGGCATACACATACTAAAAATAAAACTTGCAATTTTCGTCCTCAGTGATCATTTCTAAAATGCTCTACTCTCCATTCAGCGAACAAGTTTGGCAGCGAAATTTTGGTTAAGAAGCAGGCAATGTCCTAATGTATAGCAATCTTTGTCTTTACACAAAATGTACAACACTTGTATTCACCCTGCATTGCACATAGTTATGCCGTAGGAAGGGTCGCCGGTGCCAGGATTGTAGACACACTGTGGTACCTGAAAATGTGAAACATTTGATTACAAACATGCAGTTACTTATGTTTCTGTCAGTGTACTTTTTCACTGAAGAATTCATGCATTGTGAAAGTGTCCTGAAGTACAAAAAATTGTTTTGCACAGCATATTCTTAAGTTAGAACTTCTTCCGCACGTCTTTATAACACTACATACTGTTACTACTACATCTTAAGTGCTCTCCCCGGAAACATGTAATAGTATGCAGAGGCAGTACTTACTTGGGACTCCTGTACTTCTCCCTGACCGCCTGCTGCTGTGAGGACGGTGCAGACTGGAAGCTTCGGTGCATGTCCTGCACACACGGGAGGAGGTCCGCCAGCGTGTATCCTGAGTAGTGCATCAAGGTCGGCGTCTGTGGGAGTAAACACCGTCAGTGATAATCTAAAAAGTCAGCAACTATTAAAAGTATTATAGTCTGGAGAAGGCTGCATTACTGACCTACGATAGACGATGCTACCAGATCAAATTCCGGCACCAATAACACTGAAAGGTTATCATTTAAAGAACCAACAACTTTGGAGCTTACCCATGGCTGCATGTTGAGTGTGTGCTGTGCCAGGCAGAGTGAGGCAGCAGCAATGGTGGAGGGGATGTACTTCAGGAATGTCTCCCCCTCCTGTAGAGTCAGCTCTGCCAGGTACTACAGGAAGGAAAAATACAAAAATACAACCAGTTAAGTCTCCTTACTACCTACATCAAAGCAAAAACAGAGCCACACAAATAAACATATCAAGAAACCGCCTAATAATAACTCTCCCTGAAGACTTTCTGCAACAGGCCTTGTACCTAAATATCATTGATTCGTAGTACAACTTTCTAAACACACTATCTGAAAACATCTCCAAACCAGGAAGGCCTCAGAAGTAACCAACTTACCATGGCCAGACTTTCCGTCTTGGAGTTGACCTTGGCAGCCTGGAGGAACCGCTTCTGGAAACAGTTGATGGTTGGCACGGCAACATCAAACGACAGGACCTTCAGGATCAGATGCTCCATCCTCAGAACCTGTTGCAGCGGAAACAATGTTGCTGTCAATCAACCTATAACTTGTTTCTCTGCCGAGGTTTTCACAAATTCTAATACATGTATCAGTAGAAACAAGGACATTTAGGCATCTTTTGCTTACCTGTTTTTTCGTGTAGGTGTCATCAGTGATGTACACAAACTCGCCAACATCTGGGGGGTAGATCTCTTCATACTTCCTGTTGGTTGGAAATAGGCAAATGTCAATATAAGCACAAAGGTGACAATAGAAAAAATCTGGACAAAAAAGCCAGGACAACAAAGTATTAGTGCTCAGTCCTACTGAGAAACCTGTATGCTGCACAGTTACGTTTTACAGATTATGGCCAATTGAGAAGTATTCAGATTGCAAACTTACGATGCCAGGAACATGGCTGCTGTCCCAACCAGCTGCAGCTTGCTGCGCAGGACTGACATGGAGGACAGGAAGCGGTCGATGTACGACACGGCCAGGTACAGCGTCTCGTTGTGCAGCTTGTACTCCTCAGCGACCTCGACCAGCCAGTCCACCAGGATACACCGCATGGAGTTGGTGATGTCAGGCTGCTTCTTCATGTAGCCAGGCTTGGGTCTATGTCTTAGCTGGAAAGAAGAACACAAGTTAGAACATGTCCCGACTGGCTCTCCTCGTAATGGTAACCAAATTTACAAACCTGGTGCCAAAACTTTGTAGGGAATCAAGGAAAGGAATATTTCTATTTTTGATACTCAAGTGAATACTATTATATGTACATGTTATTTCATGGCTAAAATGAATTTGTTCTTGTGTCTCGCCATTCCAAAGGCAATGCATTGAACAAGATGCAATACATACAAAACCTGACAATCATAGGGAAATACAGTACATGTACATTGAAATCTACATATGCAACAAGCCATTCTGAACAACCAAGAATTGATAAAGCATACCTCTGCTTCCCGGAGATACTGAAAGATTTCAGTTGCATATTCAGCAACCTCCAACACACTGTCTCCATGGGCATCAATGTCCTCTATTACTGACTGGTTGTCATCTGATGAGTCCAGTGAGGTGTCCAACACCATAGGAGAATCTGCAGAAGAAAAAAAATTCAACAAAAAATTCTTACAATTAGACAACTTATTTTTAGGCATGCTTAACTATGACAAAATAAACATCCTAACAAATTCCCATCCTGGATAAATGGAATTTGTGAACTTACAGAGAGCAACAGTTGCCAAAAGTTGTTCAAGTTCCCACAATGCAGAATATTCTTCCATACTCTCTGCCACCAAAAGTGCTCTTGGGGCCATTTTCCCACGATTTGTATCACAAACCTTGAGAACTAGCAAATGATCCTCAGCTATTGAATTCCTCCTATTTATACATTCTTTGTGGCAAGTTTGTACAAGTTTATTCGGATACAAGGAAAAACATGTTTTTGTACAAATAAAAACATCCTATGACAGAAAACATGCCTAAACATGCAAATATGACAAGATTATCCCAGAGGATGAATAGCTACCCCAGCTCTCAAGTGATAAAAAGCCATACCAAACAAGCTGTTCTCTCTTAGAAACAAAAACAGTTGCTATAGAGTTTTCGTAGTCTGAGCTGGCGATTTGCATCTAAATGTTACAAGCGAAGCGAAGGGTAAACCAGGTGAGAAATGAAGATTAATTACTATCATTTGAATGTAAGGAAATTTACATGTGTTTGAAATTGACTGAAAACGACAGCTGCGAAACGACTTTTCCTGTGATTGGCGTTTAACGGTCGAAAGGAAGGCAAATCCTAACACTATGGTTTCTTTTCCGGACTTATTTGAAACGGAAAATATAAACTGCAACTTTACTGGCGCCACTCGACAAAAGAAGGTGTGGCAACAAACATTCCAAATTCTGTCATGGGTGTTACAATTTTCAAATTTGCCCGCTGGCGTTTTTTTTATTATTATAATATACATGCTTTAAAAATAGCAATCCCAATTCTTACGCATGAAAGGATATTTCATATATTTAAATCGTACAGATCTAGGCCATTGATAGCTGGACAAACTGAAATTTTTTAAATTTCTGAAATGCGAGCTTATGACAACAAAAGACGGGGGTGTTGTTTACCTGTGCTGCTATCGATAATTTCTTCCGTTCGGCCATAGATGCTGATTGCTTGTCTATTCTTCTCAGTGCCAAGTGTTGTGACTGTGGAGGAAACCTGAGGTTCTTTGGATCGTTCCGTATCTGCTGAATGGTCGACATGGATGGAGAACTGAGTAGAAGCGCCGGGAGGGACAAAGAACCCAGTGGTGGGCTTTCCCGCCTGTCCGCAACCGACGCTCCCGGTCTGGCCGCACGCAGAAGTCGCTAAAGGACCGCAGTTCTGCAAAAATATGGAAACCGATGTTTAGAACAATATTCAAACTATCCAGAAGTATATCTTGGAAATTTAAGTGATTCTCAAGAAGAGATACTAGCTAAAGTTGGGCAGGTAGTCTAATAAGAAAATTTGAAATATTTTCAAGATGGCTGACCTGTTTTGCAGCGCGGTGCGGTTGGACTCGTTGCCGGCCGGCATTCTGGTTGAGAACTCCGAGAGCCACGCGCTTGGTGGCCTGGGGAGCGATGGGCCGGCTCTGGTTGTCCTCCCTCTTCAATCTCCTGGCGTTGGCTTGCCTGTTTTCCTCTCCTAGCGTGGTTGAAAAGCTACCGAGTGCCTGTGACATGATGAGAGTGGCTTGCAAGTTTCGAATGAAAACTGGAGTATAGTTGTGGACCAACGGCTGACGTTCCCTCCAAAACTCGGCACGAAAGAACAAATTTGCCGAACAAATAATTCTGTAACCACGAGGACAAACTCACAGCTACCTCAGCGAGAAAAATCGACTAAAATGCACTGGCAGAAATGAGAGCAATGAGCGAGAAGCGTATGAAGTCGAGATGGTAGCGTCTTCTTGTGCCGCTTCTGCTAACCGACCTCCTGTTTCAGGGGTTCAAGTAGCCCGCGACGCGGTCGATTGACCAATCAGAATGCACTATTCGAGTCAGCTGGTCAGGCGGGGCTGATCAGCTGGTGAATTAATGAGCTGGGTGGCGTGGGTCTTACATGTGCACTAGACAATGGAAGGAATTCTTCTTTTGTTATAAACAATGTTGAAGACAATTGTCGTACACCTTGGTCACTTTTGCAATTTGATTATGGATGTAAAAAAAATGGAAGATTGGGAAGCCATTGAATTAACTTGGACTTGCAACAGTAATTCAAAGATTTGCTCTTTTTCAGTCAAACATTGTGTAACAGTGGGGTCTAGTTCACATCAGGACTTTGACTATCTGATTGCCTTACACATTTATCAATATGAGCCTCATAGATAATTACTTTGATAAAAGATTATCTAGTTTCTTTGCATCAGAATCCAACATGAGCATCTCATTTGATTTACCTGTAGCACAGGTGTTGCAATTTGCATACAGGTATCAGTAAGGAACATCATTGAGGTAAAAAGGATGACTAGAATGATGATCAGTGTGATCTTGGACAAGGACCTTCATCACAGTTTGTTCTGCATCAAGTGTTTTAGTGTTACCAAGTGTTACTAGTGTTTTGTAATTATTAAAATAAACTTTATAGTAGTTGATGAAGTACACACATATAAACTGTAGTGGAAACACATTGGTGACTTCCATTTTAGCGCAATGCCTTTTCTCCTTATTTGCTTTCCTATCTAACATTGCTTGTAGTTGACAACTTGTCATCAGATTCCTAACTCGGATCTAAAATCTAAGTGAGTTACCTTTGCACAAGAACGTTATGGTGTAGAACCTCTACTCTCCAAGCAGAGGTAGGGTTTTGGGCTTATTTTTGGCGTGTTTTTAGGCTTTTTTATCGGGCTTTCTTTTTTCACTGAATTTTTTTTTCAGTGAAAAGGAGGTTCTATACTCTCCAAGCAGAGGTAGGGTTTTGGGCTTATTTTTGGCGTGTTTTTAGGCTTTTTTATCGGGCTTTCTTTTTTCACTGAATTTTTTTTTCAGTGAAAAAAAATTCAGTGAAAAAAGAAAGCCCGATAAAAAAGCCTAAAAACACGCCAAAAATAAGCCCAAAACCCTACCTCTGCTTGGAGAGTATAGAACCTCCTTGCTTTGCAGTTGGTTCACCCTAAACTTTAGTACTTACCATCACAATGGAGAAACCATCCCCATAGGGACAGGATTTCCCTTTCAACTTAATCACTTGTCTGTTCTCTCTCCACATGATGCCACCTCAACTGTTCACTTTTAGTTGTCTGACTGAAAACCTCATTGTTCCCTTTTCATGTGCTCACCACCTTTTAGACAATACTGAATTTCACAGGTTTTGGCGAAGTAAACAGTGCATTTTTCTTTAACAATGATCTGTATATGCAATCACATGAAACCTACTTTTGATATCATCTGTGATGTTTTCATGAAATGTCCAACTTTCCCATAGAGAAGCCACAACAAATATAAAACAGCTTAGTTTTGTAAAGTTTATCTGTCATATGGGTCATGATAACAGTCATATTTACTAGCCTATATGTACCTGCATATTAGTGTTTGGAGGTATGATATTACTTTTGTAGAATAGAGTCCCCAAAATGTTCACTTGTGCACACATACGAAGACAAAGGAACAGAGGTAAAATAATGGCAAACTGCATTTATTGGTTAAAAATACAGTTACATGTACATACAAAATAATACAATAAAATATATGTATAACATGTATTGTTAAGTATATTTTATTTAGAAAATTAATGCACCTAGTGAGACAGAAATAAGCCATATTGTCATGTAGCATTTGGTGAGTAGTTGTTGTTGTCTTGGATTTGTTTAGAATCTAGAAATTGTTGTTGTAGACTTTAGCCTAAAGTTGTTACTTAGCACCAAAACTTAAATGTGCACTACAGTTATAAAGTAAAAGTAGTCACATCATTTGTACGTTGATGTACATGTTGTAGTTGTAACTGACCAGGTAAGGTCACAGAAATTTCATTAATCAGTTTTGAAAGTGCTTAAGAAAATATAAGAAAACCAATGGCAATGCTGACACAATACTACATGTAGTACAATTCATAAGGTATATAATGTAGGTATGTAGAAATCAAACACTAAAGCAAAGTAAATGTATCGGTCAACTAATATTGGCAAATCATAATATTTTTGTAAAATCATTATTTTAGTTTTTTTAGACTTTTCAAATCCTACTGCACTGGCTCTAACTGTTTTTTATTTACTGTTTTATGAGCTGTGCTGGAAAAGTATTAAACCATTAGGGACTTTTGCTGTACCCTAAAAATTCCTTTGAAACATTTTCAGTCTACTAGTCCACTAGTATCAAATAGCCACAGGTCGATCAGATTGGCTAGCCTTTTAACCAGACAAGATTGAGACTTTGCATGTTGCCATGATTACAAAGACATGATGCTAAGGCACTTTTGAACAGTCTTTTCCCCTTTTCAGCTCCTCTGCTATAGCACCTTTCTGTTAACAATTTTTTTAGCACTTAAATACTACAGGCAAGGGTTTATGTTTTCATTGACAGTGTGGCAGCCTTGCCCTGCCCTTGTTATGGGGACACGGAAGAGTTTACCCGACGGAGTGCACACACATATCTTGTAGGTAGTGGTGCCTCGGTCAATAACTGACAGTGGGTCTGGACTGTTTCGTGGCAGTCGTGTGTTGTTGATGAAAAGTCCCCCACCGGCTTTAATGAAGGCATTGCCTCTTACAACAGATTCATTCTGTAAAAAGAAGATTATGAAGATATCATGTAGTTATCCTAAATGTAAAACACAAGCATTGGACAGTAATACTGAAAATGCAATCCACAGTATACACAAACACATACCATCCAATTCAGTGAATAAGAAGTTAAAATTTCCATTTCAACAGGAAACTGGATGTGCTACCTAACTCTGCTTGAATTTTTAAAATCAGTTTTGCCTTTTTAAATCCAGGATAACAGACATAAAATGATGCATCACTTATAACATATCCTCCAGTTCTAAATTATATAAACGATATTGAAAAAACAGATGTAGTCCTTACTCGTAGGGTTTCAAGCATGAGGTCATCTCTGAAGTTGAAGTTCACCATCCTGCCGAGGATGTTGACCCCTTCATTGCCACGGAAGATGGCGTTCTTTGCCGTGCTCACACGTAGGTCACTGTTGAGTGGACTGGCCACCTGCCAACACATGCACACAGCATGTGTGAGTAATGGTACATTCATATCTGCAGTGTTTAATGTACTGTAAGCAAAGTGGTGAGAATTACATCCACTTATTACTACGTATACTTCCCAAAAAATAGGCTAGGTTCAAAAGTTGTGGATGAAGCCTTGTGGATAGGCCTTGGCCTAAGGAAGAAGTAAGCAAATTTGGAAAAAGACTTGTCTACAGCTTCTTAATAATATTCCAACATGGGACATTCTCAGAGAAGTTTCCCTACAAAGTGCAGATTAAAAGGATGTAAATACTTGCAGTACGACTATGAGGGACAACTATGCTGCCATGGCAGAGGTCTGTGCTGTTACCATGTCTGAGTTATAAGGCATTTCTCAAACATGACCAAACTGCATACTTTAGAAATTTGCAGAAAGCTAACAGGGTGCTGAAGTTGCTTGGTAAATTCTGCCCATGTCTTACCCTAAATGTCTGTGCCCTCCTGACGTTCAGATTGTCCACCCCGTCTGGCATCTTGAATTCCTCACTGTCATAGTCAGTGGTGAAGATTGTCTGGTTGGTCTTAGGGTCAACAATGTCAAAGCCATGATCTCCTTTGATGGTAGTCTTGCCTGGTTCCACTTGAACTACACAAGACATAGAAATATTGACTCTGATTAGTGAGGAAATTGGTAATCTCTATTCTCTAGTTTCAATACATGTACAACAATAAATGTCCAAAAGTATGAATTCTGAAGTTCATACTGTGTACAAAATGTATGTAAACAAACATGTATGGACCAAATCATTACACCATGAAACAAAGCTCACCTGAACCACCTCTGATCTGATCTGTGATCCTGCTCTGAGCTATGACCTATAGAAGACAGACCGCACCATGTGTAAGTCATTTGCTGTTAAAAGTCTGGATTGGAAAGAATGCAACATATACTGACCTCATTTCCAAGTTGAGACATTAGAGCTACAGAACAATAGAGGCTACAGGCCAATCATATTACATTACAACTACTATTCATATACATGTATAACAATATAGATACCGGTAACTTATACTCACTGGTTGGTTGTCTCCTGTAAGTTCGAAGTCCTGGTTCCCAAAGCCACCAATCTTACTGTCCAGGGGCCTGACGTTACCCATGTCCCCTCCGTACTTGAACCTGAGGGTTCCATCGTCCATGAAGTCCAGGGTCTCCATGCCATTGTGGTCCATCACCAGGACATGGAGGAGCAGTACAGTTAACTGAAATTAATAACATTTGGTTATACCTGTTTTCTTGTTGATAAACAGAAGGCACAACATGAACATATGAACAAGGTCTAAATGATATCCATTAACATAGTCATTATCATACCATTACTGGCATGTTCTAACATATCTGTACTAGAGTCCATTCCGCGTTACCGTGCGGGTGTTTGCTCCCATTGTTTTGAAATGTTTGTAACTATTTCTAATAGAATTTCATAGTTTGCAAACTTTTCTAAATTTGTTTTAACTTTGTAAACAGTTTTCCTAAATCAGAAAACATTCGAAACATTGTAGAAGCCATGGACGATGTTCCGAAAGAATTCTAATAAAAGACTTCGCGGGAATACCATTTTTTCGAAATTTTTCGAAATGTTTGTAATTGCCTAAATGATCTGTGAAATCGGTAATCCACCATTGCCCGATTGCAGCCCCAAATACAAAGGACATAGAAAGGACGGGGGGCATCCCGTGGCGATCGTAATCCGCCCGATTGCCGCTCTCCGCGACCGGCGGTAATGTAAACAAACATATAACTATAGTTATATACCGTATTTCTTCTATTAAAGGACGCGGATTTGTATCGTATCGAAGGACCAGGCATCGAACGGTTTACAAAAGTAATTTCTACTAGGCTATTCAAATATGAACTTGTAAAATACATTTTCAAAAATATTAAACGCTCGTGTCCCGGTATTTATCTCCTGAAATACGGCGCTGAATGTTTGTTGTGCCGCACACGCACCAGTCGGCCGGCGTGTCTGCTCCCGAGGGATATGCAAATATTACATAACGTGACCGCGATACGCGTCTCCGATTGGTTGATATTTCAGCCGGCAGTGCCGGCGGTAATTCACAAAGCGGACCGACGCGCGTGTAAACAGTATTCTTTGTTAAAAAATATGCGCCAAAATGCTGTTCCCGCGAACACAGAACGATGTTTTAGTGAAGAAATACACAATTCAAAGAATCTTTGCGCAAAATATATATTTCTTTGCGGATTTATGGAGTCTTTTGCGTAATTTTGACGCTCAAGTTTCCCAAGGTTGTAGAAGCTCCTTGAGTTTCCGTGACGAGATCAGCGTAGTTTTTAACCGATCAAAACAAGAAACAAAACTCCCGCTAAAGGAAATCCTGTAACATTTCAGATCCCAGCGATTATGTTTTTGATCAAAATATTTGTGGATTCGCACGATGTACCGGCGTTTCAGCCGTATGCTTCCTCAGGAATTCTTGTCGCAAGCGGCATGGGGATGCACGGCACGTAGCGACCTCTGACAGGCTTCGAGTGCGCCCTGAGTGCGGCAAAATGTACTCTCTCGCGGCCAAACTCCCCTGGCGTCGTATGTCTCTATTTTGGCCAATTTCTACTCCTTCCATCCGCCTCCTGAAGCCTGGTAGGAAATTTCTTCAGTAAAGATCTTGCCCCCGAAACGAAATTTCCTGTCGCCACCGCATGCGGCTTCCGCCGAACAAAGCCACTAAAATAGACAGCGCGACTCGTTTATGGGGGCAATTGTGAAAATCTTTTGTTGCAAATAATTCGAAAATTTTCGAATACTGAGTGACTTGAATGCATAATTCAAAGATTTTAGAAATAAAGAGCTTTGTTCGTATTTACTTTTGAAATATTGCTCACATGTTGTAACAATTTTGAAAATGTTCGATTTTCTGCTGATAATTATTTGAAAGGTTTAGAATCAATGGTCTTTAATTTGAAGTAGTTCGAAAGTATTACAAACATGGAGCAAACACCCGCATGGTAACGCGGAATGGACTCTAGTATTATTGTTTGTGTTTTCTTCTTCATAAACAGAAAGCACAACATGAACATATGAACTGATGAACAAAGTCATTTTTATATCATTAGTGGCCTGTTCTAACATATCTGTTATACTCTACTACCTAATATACAATGTACATTACAATACAATGTACATAGAAAGATGCTTGTTTACTCACAATAAAGTTGATGACAACCAGGATGAAGAGGATGACAATAAGGATGATCCCCAGAGTCAGTTTCCTGCCCCTGATGCCTGTCTTGTGCAGCCTGTCCTCGTCTATGGGGACGTACCCGGCCCTGAAGTTACTGTTGTGCTCCTTGTTCACACGTTTGCGCTCCATGGACTTCTGCCGCATGGACAGTCGGCTGCCCCCGCCTCTGTGGAAACTGCCACCCTCAGACTGTTGTCAGGACAGAGAGGAGGAACAACTTAGGCTGCTAATTTGCAAATAACATGTAATACCAGTCAATGCAGTAATACTAACGTTACTATTAAAATGCTGCTCCTTGGCACTTGAGATTAAAACCATGCAACACATCATCATGCAAAATTGAAAGTAATCCCATTTTTATGGGGCTCAGCAGTATAACAGAAGAAGAAGAAGAATGAAGTCATGTGAGTGGTGCTGGGGTCGCCATCTACACTTTACTAATTCTGTATGAACTTGATGTGTGGAAACATACTACTCTGATACAGTACTGTGTTATGACAGCTGACAATTCTGTGACACCACATGAGTCATGACTGACAGGCCACACACAGTCCCTTTAAATGTTTATTATTTCACCTGAATATTTCACCTGAATCCGGGTCAGTCGGTACCCTTCCCAGGGTAATGAGACCGTTCATATAGTTCAGACAGTATTGGCAGTTCAGTATGAGAAGTTGTAGCCGTAACGGTCCGGGTGATTTTTCCATTCCAGAGCTAGTTTAGACTTGAAGGCATTCACTGAACTACAGGTCACTGTTGCTTCTGAGAGTTTATTCCAGATAGGGGTTGCTCTTGTTGGAAAGAAGTTTGATCTAGGCCCGTCTGACTTCTGGATCTGGAGTTTATATGCATGCCCTCTGGTATTCTTTGACAGACTTGACATAAACATTGACCTACTACAGAGGTTACAATGGTTTCCTGTGCGTAGTTTGTCAAGTCCGTGGGAGATCTTAAACAGCTCCACAACGTCGGATCTCAGCCTACGAAAGTAAAGTGTTGGTAATTCCAGCACTCTGAGCCTTTCAGAGTATGGGAGATGAGAAACGGACTGCACAAGGCGCGTTGCCCGACGCTGCACTCTCTCCAGAGAGTCCTGATCCCTCTTTGTTTTCGGGCTCCAGATAACACTAGCATATTCAAGATGGGGGCGAACAAGGCTTTTGTACAAAAGTAAAAATGAATCTTTATCCAAGTGCTGGAACGTATGTTTGATAGTTCCTAACACTTTGTTTGCTTTGTTAACTTGCCCCTGGACATGCTGACTAAAGGTCAGTTTGTGGTCAATCAGAACCCCTAGATCCTTCTCTTCGTTAGTAGTGCTCAGGATATGGGTTGCCCCACCCTCTTTCCTCATTATGGTGCATATATTTTTAGCTTTAACTTTGCTCATTGACAAGTCTTAATTCTGATACATCACAAGTTCACAACTCCTCTGGCCTCTCTCTCTACATAATAGGGCCATTCTTGTCAGTTCTATCATCTGCCACAAATTATTACCCTCAGTTCACTGCACACTGCAAATAATTCCCAGGAATTCCCTTGTTTACACGTGAAGCGTTGTACACATGGACATATATAGGAATTCCCGACGGCTTTCATGAAGTTTCCCATATCCCAATTTCTTATCACACGCCCACAAGCCCGCCCTAAGGTCCCAGATGTGTAACACATTATTCTAATCAGCTAGTTTTGATTTGTCGCGTCTGGCGTTTCACTTGTTGATAGAGTGTAGGGGACCGTTATCTCAGATTCACAAGACTGTAGCCCTAAAAAACGCCAATGTAATGACAAAACAAGCCATTCAATCGCATCTATATATTCTTAAGTACTAACAAGACGTACTTTTATCATGTTATGTAGTCACAGTTTGCAGAAAAATAAGATTTTATACGGAACTACTTACCTCCATTCCCGACATTTTTCTTGCAATTATCGCGCAGAACTGTGGGTAAATCAAAGGAAATCTCGCGAGAGTGAGCGAGATGCCACGTTGGTTCTGATCTTTTTCCAAGGAAGCGAAGTTTTCTCTCCGAAATTTTGGCAAATTTTGGACTGTCAAGTGAAGTTGTCACATTCAATAACTGTGGGTAAGTTTATGATAAATGTAGCTTTCTATAGAGTAACAATGCGGCATGATTTGCTCGTAGCTGGGGTTAGAAACTGTGCCTTTTTTTGCACGCCAACCAGCTGGGCCGGGAAGGGGGGGGGGGGTGTTTAACGTTACTGTCAAAAGTATTGTGTTTTCAAGGGACACTGCAGAAAACGACTTTATGATTATGGTAACCTTGCAGTCAGAACAGTTTTAAAGTGCATGTGTAAGTATTCTTGATGAGTCTTTTAAACAATGAATACAGTGTAGTAGAGTAGAGTAGAGTAGAGTTGTACGTTGTTCAAACCGGGTAGGAGCTCTGTATTATGATCAAAAATCATCTTCATCATGACGTATAACAACAGTTAGCTTGATCTTCATGTTGATGTACTAGAACGATTGAAGGAACAGAGTATTTGTCCTAAGGCTCGGTTTCTTCACTGCATTGGTATTGTATGCATGTGTAGCCTTCACTCTATTTGTATTCAGCTAAAATCATCCATCTTGTGACACAGGATCATCTGTCCATACCATGTTACAACCAGACACCAAACAGGCCACTGTGAATTGCCATACTATTCCTTCCACAATTCTAATGACAGCTACACCACCGCAGCTCTGCATTTCCCTTCCTGACACGTAGTCAAAGTCAATACTCAGACTTAAAGTGCTATATATCATCCTAGATGCATCATTCAATGGCAAGCACAACACATAATACCTTCGTGGGGTATACCCAGTTGTCATTTTTGTGTTGTTCATTCTTTGTATGAAAAGAAGAAATCATGGAAGTACCAATCCAAGACACTCCCCCAATACCAGACACTTCCCAACCACCAGATAATTCCTCAGGGCTTCCCGAAGGAAGCCAGAAACCACCAAGGTCTGTACTGTCTCCTCTGTGCTTCTTCTGTAACAGTGGTGGTGGTGAACTGGCTGTTGCCTGGCTGATCTTTCCAACTCACAGAATGCCATGAAAGTTGCTTGAAACATACAACATCACACTAAATATTTTACAAAAACATTGTGCTTGACACTTGGTCTTGGACAAGGTCTTGAGAGGAAGTAAGGTTGAGGATGTTAAGCTGCTGTTATGCTGCTTTTACCACTAGAAACATTAGAAAGGTGCTAGTGCAAAAGAATTTCTTTCATTAGTGCATGTGATTTTCTGTACTAGTAGCATGAACAGTTTGTTTTTGAGGCTTATATTTTGGGGGTCTGAGTTTGCATACCCATATTCTCTCATCAATATAAATTGTCACTACAATAAATTCTGCAATCATGGAAAAAGCACATATGATAGCTTACTTAGAAGTCATGATATGTTGAAAATAAAAAGATTTGCCTTGTTATATTGTCATGGTAGCTGACATGCTGCTCAGGGAATGCTGGATGTATGTAGAGGTAAAAATAGAGATACCAAGATCCTTCACTATTACTGAGTTGGTTTCTCTCTTGTTTCAGTCCCACCATGTCAGGAGGGTATGGACAGAGCCCTGATGGGTTTGACCAGGGTTTCTTCCAGACAAACTACGCTGCCGGCTATGATGACCAGAACCAGAATGCAGGATACGATGGTGGTGGACAACAACAGTATGTACCGTATGACAACAGGGGACAGCAACAATATACACCAAAGTATGTGGGTGTTTGTTTGTATACAGGACTTTGAAACTACTTTGGGTCACAAGACATTAGTAAGGCTGCACCTGAGGTAACAGTAGTGTACTACATGTACATATATTTGCACTTTGGATTATGAACCTATTTCATTTGTTTCCGATCATATGTTGTATCACTATCTGTTTTGAACAATGGGTCACAGTCTTACATTAGACATATGTAGAATGCTGTCATGAAATCTCTCTATCTTAGTCTTGTGGTATTATTCTATTCAAACTGGGAGGTCCACATGACTTAGAATTTTATGGGACCATACAGAAGTTTTTGTATGGTCAGTAAGGTTCCACTGTCATACAGCACACTGTTAACTGTTGTTTTTCATTGATCTGTTTTTTTTGTGTGTGTTTTCCAGTCAATATGCAGCTGGTGGATATGACTATTCACAGCAGCAGGGAGGTTACCCAGCCCAGCCCAATATCTTCACCCCAGACACGTCATCATCCTACGCAGGCTACACACAGACAGATGGGGCTTCACCTATGGGACCAGGCGATCCCAACAGTTTTGAGGATGAACCACCGCTATTGGAAGGTACATCGCTGTTTTAACTATAGTACAACTCTGAGATGGGGAAAATTCTTGATGTGTTATCTTGGAAGAATACAACATTTACAGTAGAATTTACTTACTAGGAGTTCAATACCATATATCAAAATTAGTTCTACTTCTATCTGCTTGTTGTTTGAAATGAGAAGATTTGTAGTCATTTTTTTTTTTCAGAATCAAGCATACATGAAATTGATAGGAGTTACTTAGTCAGATGGATAGTGCTTTTGTCTGTACATGTGTATTTAATTTGAGCAATTTTTACATGCAACAACTGTACTAGGGTCTTTCAATGCTTATTATGTATATAGATAAAAGGTAAATGTATTCGCCCATCATGCATACATACAAACATGATTGTAGACAGCACACACACGCCCATTTTGTACTCACAGGCCACAACAGTTTTGAAGATGAACCACCGCTTTTGGAAGGTAGGGCTGCAGTACTGGTGTGTTGTGGTTGGTGGTATCCCTACACACTAAAACCTCTCGGCACCATTTTTGGCTGTGTTCAGTTTTGTCCGGCTCCCACTAACATTGACCTCATCCATCCTCTGTGAATTTTGGGAAAAGGTGTTTTGTTTGCTTGTAAAGACTGAGGTAAAGTGATTTGGCTTGTGCATATAGGCATTTCTTAGGTCTGAGGAAAAAGAGAAAACATTTTTAGCTGTAATTCAATGAATGGACATGTCTTCCCTTGTATAGGATATGTAGGAATGATAGTTTTTATGACTTATGTTTCAGAACTAGGAATCAACTTTGATCACATAACGCAAAAGGTAAGAGATCCATCTAAATTTCTTAATCTAAGCATATCTCCTTATAGTCTACCATACAGAAATATCTTTTGTCCTTCACAAAAGGACTTTGCAAGGGATAGTCCTAATGATAGATTGCTTTTGGCAGTCTGCTTAGTTACCTTTCAAATCTGATTTGGTTATTTTGACCTTGATACCTCAGACTGGATACCTTTAACATTTATAACAATAATTATTTGAACCTTTTCCTCCCAGACAATGACAGTTCTGAACCCTACAAAAGAAACAGATGCCTCCATACTTGGGGACAGTGACCTGGCCGGCCCTCTAGTGTTCTGCCTCATGTTTGGGTCTTGTCTCTTACTGGTAAG
Organism: Branchiostoma floridae x Branchiostoma japonicum; assembly: GCA_013266295.2. NCBI lineage: Eukaryota > Metazoa > Chordata > Leptocardii > Amphioxiformes > Branchiostomatidae > Branchiostoma > Branchiostoma floridae x Branchiostoma japonicum. Next base: position 9,714,649 of record CM023827.1, on the reverse strand, counting down.
CACCTTCCTTATCATGCTGTGGTCACAGGAACGTTAGCTTAGTAGTCATCCACTGTGGTACAATGACTGTACAATGATTTATGTTTTTAAGTATGGAATATGTTCTTTTTCAGGGAGGAAAGGTTCATTTTGGTTACATCTATGGTATTGGTGGGATCGGCTGTGTGTCGTTGTGGTGCCTACTGAACATGATGAGTCTAACAGGAGTCAGTGTGTGGACTGTGGCCAGTATCCTGGGCTATTGTCTGCTGCCAATGGTCTTTCTGTCAGGAGCTTCAATCATTCTCTCACTCCAGTGAGTATGGCTTTATCTTATTTTTTAGCGCATATCATACTGAACTATTACAGGGAGTCAGTTTCTTGCATTGGTATCTTTTCTTCTGTAAGATAATAGAAATATTGTGTTAAAGTAAATACGTTTTTTTTGTCTTTTCAGGGGTGTCCTGGGCCAGATTTTAGCCACACTATCGGTGGGCTGGTGTAGCCTGTCAGCCTCCAAGCTGTTTGTGTCAGCCCTCGCCATGCATGACCAGCAGTTGCTTGTAGCCTATCCCTGTGCCTTGTTGTATGGTGTCTTTGCCCTCCTGACCATTTTCTAATGCTGGAATTCAGCACAGACTTTTTTGTATGGACTCTATGCTCAAAGATACGCAACCACCAGTGAGTTTCATATTCCAAAACTTAATCATGTAAATACTACTGTATGTATGCCATAGTATGGAAAATTGGGGTGAAAAGGAATGCCACAACCCTTCATTCCAGGGATGATCTTATTCATAAGAAATGAGCACAGTGGAAGTGCTAAAACTCTGTTGGACCTGAAACAGGTGGACTGTACTAAGGAGTACATGTAATAGTATTTTATAGGCTGTTGTAGAGGCATGGATACCAAAGGAAGATTAAAAGTATGGAATAATGAAGGAATCAAATATCACATGGTTCCCTCAATGTCAGGGATGTTGGATATTTCTAAAGAAAGCATTGAAGAAAGCTTCAGAACGAGCCTGTTTCCAGGAAAGTCTTCGTAAATTATTTAGCAGAAGGTTTGAGACAGTCTTGGAGGAACAGAGTTTTGGAGAGTGCCAGGTCTGGTAGTGTAATGTTAGCAGCATGTGTTATATCTGTATTAAAAAATATTGGTGTCATGTGTATTTTGACAGGAACTACTACTATGTACAATTACATAATTTTGTGTCCAGCTTTTCCAAAGGGCCAGTCTGTATCCACTTAACTGTACAAAACACAAACATATTATGTATCTCCAAGTTTATATGATGCACAGTGTACATGTACAGAAAACCCCCCCAGATCTGTTTGATTGTAAATTCTTCTGCTTGAGACTATTGCATAGCTGCTCTATTGCATGATTCATCCTTGTTGCTATCACATTTTGTCAAGCTCATAAATTTTGGAAGTCAAGGCCGAAACTAAAATCCATTTTTGCCTTTCTAGTTTTAACAGCTTGTTTATTCTATAGTATAGAAACAATAGGTAAAGAACTTTGTATAGATTGTGTATGCTATGTTGTCAGAAACATGTTGACATATTTTAGATCTATAGTATCAGATGAAAGCCGACCCTTTCCTGTGAATGTCCAGCATCTTTACTTTTATCATGTCCTGTGTTTTAACATCTTACTTCATGCTGGATTAGGTATTTACTATCTCATCTACTAGTGTTTGCTACAAGGCCATTGTGATTAGTTTCGAAGATGATATACTGCGAGTACTCAAATGTCAATATTTTGAGGAGCAAGACTACAAATAGACTAAAACGTTGTGACGAAAGATATTGAAATCCTTGATGCATTAAAGAATTTTGTACTCAATTTTCTGTAAGACTTTTATGTCAAGAAGTTTCTAATGCAGCTACTAGAATGTCAGTTAACAGCTCATCAGAACAGTCATTTTAGGTCATCATCCAAAAGTAACAAAGAACGCTATGTATTGGTATTTACGTGAAAATAATTCGTTAGTACTGTTGACATGTTTCTTGGAGTCTACTTCTAAATGTGCATATCAGGATGGTGATAATTTCAAGTAAAATGTTAATGATGGCACATCTAAAGATAAAAGCACAGATTATCATGTCAGTGGTGTAGCGGTATTGCACTCGGAGTTGGAGCACTACATTATGTTGGTCCATTCATGTCAAGTATGTGTTGCAAGTCATATAAAAGGGAATAAACAGTCTGATCTGACTTGACCACAACCTTGCATAAGATGACTCATAAACTTGTGTTCTTTGGCAGAGATGTACTAGTATTAGACTGCTCTGGAAACATTACCAGGTGGTGATGAGAGGCATGAATAATAGAAACTTTTTGCATTGCATGAAAAGCTTCCAGGACTGACAACACAGAATACCTGGGGCTACTGCTTTCAGGTCAAGGTCAGCTGCAGTAGAACCTAATGGCTGATGCATTTACTTGTACCCCAACTGAACCAATCATGGCTAGGTGTCCTTAGCAGCCTAATGCCTCCAGGATAAATCTTGCTGTCTCTCCTTCCATGTACACTTGCACAAGCAATCTTTCCTTTCCAAACCAGTTTTCATCTTCTGCTCTCCATGCAGGGGTCCATTCAGTCAAGTATGCTCCATTCAGTCAAGTATACTCCATTCAGTCAAGTATACTAGCAGATCATCAGCACAATCACTAAGGCAGAGACTTACTGGATTTTATTTAAAAAACTTTTATTTTCACAACAAAAAAAAGTCATAGGTACAGCGAAAACAAAGTGATCAAAACTTGTTTACAGTCACTCCTAGTCTGGGGGCTTTCAGCACTCTGCTACAAATTAGTATGTTCCCATAATCATGCCTCAAAGCTTGGCCTGAGGGAAGATCTACATCTTGTTCATATCAATCAGCACCAGGACTTGCTTGCACTTTGAGCCCTCCCATCCTGAAGAGGCAGCTTGGGTCTTTCCTAGGTATATTACAATCTGTAGTATTGGGGACAGACAAGTTAGCATACAAAACTGTTTCCTATATTCTTACAAGATGCTCTCTCTTGCTAAGATGACCTTCTGTTGTAATGCAAACTTGTCTGCCTGTTTAAGTACACAAAGGTTTGGGTAGCCCTAAACCAAGAGAACTGTCAATGAGAAAAATGACATAGCTACACAAGGAATGTTGTTTTCTCACTACACACAGCGAGGCTGCTTCAATGCAATTAAAGGTAGGACAAATCTTCAAAAAAATCTACACAATAAAACACTACCAAGCTACTCACTCTTTGGAAAGCGTAACCATATATGTAGCTCTACAAAAATGATTTTGGTTTCTAAAAAGTGAACTCACAATGAAGCAGCTTCAAAAATCTCTTCTGGTCCAACAGTACAACAGCAAGACAGTAAACAACAACAGCTACTACTATTTATATATTTTCTCCCTCTAAAAATGCATATACTGTAATCACAGGCCTAGTCTTCTACAGATACATCTGCAAACACAGCTTTACTTACTGAGTCTGGTAACACAACCTTAGGATATGTGACAGGGGTCCTGTTCTGAAAGGGCTCGCTACTTTTTTTCTACATTTTTTTTTGTCCTGCCTAGGTTGATAGAGAAGATGGACTGGAATGAGCTTTCAGATGTGTACAGCTGAGAAAGAACCTTTGAGGATAACAGATCTACTCGTCCTCCTCATCTTCCTCATCGTCCTCATCTTCATCCTCCTCCTCCTCTTCTTCCTCCTCATCCTCGTCCTCATCATCATCATCTTCCTCCTCTACCCTCTTTGGTGGTGGCGCCTTCTTGGCTGGACGGCCCTTCTTGGCAGGGCTGGCACCACCCCCAGTTCTCTTGTACTCCGCAAGCTCCTGTTAAAAAATCATTTGTACGGTTAACAACAGATAGCAGGAGCATGTGTACCCAAACCATCCCTATTACATACATCCCTTCTTATCCCCTACATGGTGTAAGAAGTAAATCAACAGTTTCATGTACGAATTGTACACACCTTCTGGTAGCGAGCCTTTTCAGTTTGGGCCTTCTTTTCATACTTGGCCTTGTCTGAATCTGAGATTTCCTTCCACTGCTTCCCCAGGATCTTCGCGATATCCCCCACTTGGAAATCCGGATGTGCTGCACGGACCTTGGGACGCGCATCAGCACAATACATGAAGAAGGCAGACCTGAAAAATGACATTGAATTTTAATATTTGAATAACAAACACCGTAAAAGCTGAATTTAAGTTGAAAATACATCAGCAGTATTGGACTACAGGAACATATCACGTACATGGCCCTCTTTGGTGCGTTGGGGTCCTTCTTCTTCCTCTTCCTGCGGCCACCCTCGGCACCCTTGGGTGGGACATACTTGGCCATGTCCTGTTCGTACCGCCTCTTGTCTGCTTCGGCAAGGGCCTGGAAGCGCTTCTTCTCGTCATCATTCATGGTCTAGAAAAGAAAAAAAATCCAGTGGTCAGTTTATTCCTTGTCTCTATGGTCACAACACTGCAAAAAGGAAACATTTCATCTCCCTCCTTATCACGCAAGTACTACAGTTTAATGGCCTACACTTACTTTACAAAAGTAAAGATCAATAACTACTGTACCACAAGAGATTACTTCCTGAATTGAATGAAGGTCTATCATAGAAATTACAGTGAATGGTTGATCTCACCTTCCATCTCGAAGCACACTTCTGGGAGAACTCCGTGAAGACAACCTGCTTGTTGGGGTACTTCTTCTCGTGCTCGCGGCGGCACTCCTGCACGAAGCAGGCGTACGCCGACATCTTCCCCTTAGGCTTGTTCTTGTCCTTTGGCATGATGGCTGACTTGATACTCTATGGGTTAACACCTGAAACAAGGAGAAACTTTTTTTTTAGAAAAAACAGCTTCAGTCACTCTACAGCCATGCAAAACTTCTGGACACAGTAGAATGCACCCTTGATGTCAACAGCAGACAAAAGTTATACAAAAATTAAGCGTAGAAACCCTGTGAGGTCTGTATATTTCCAATACGTCACACCAAATTACATAAATATCACACAAAGATTTGCTTGGTGACGTCGTGACTGACCATACATGTATTTGTTCCTATGGCGTTATTTTATTCCACTCAGTTACTATGAAATCATCCTTTATTTCCCAAGAAGTTAATGGATTCATCCTGGATAGAAATGGAACCAACAGAGCTTGCAGATTTTACAAAAAAAATATGTTAGCACGATTAGCTTATGTTTAGAATTAGTGAAAGTGTAGCACCTTTATCTAATTCGTAATGGACAATCCTGATCTGCTGGCCACTAAATACTTTGTACTAGTATGGCTAGCAACATGGTTTGTGATGATGCCATTATAGGCCCAGGACAGACTGATTAATACACACTTCAGTGACAGGGTGTGTTGCTGCTCAAAATCCAATTAAGGATTATTGGAAAGCTGCTTGTTGTGACAAGTGGGCCCTGGTGTGAGTTTTCTTAGACTTGCATTGGCCGAAATAAGAAATCTACAGAGTAATTGCATGTCACTTATGAAGCACAGTGGTAACAAAGACTGGAGTGATAATTATGAAGTGTTAATTACTGTAAATTGGAATAATTACAAAGGTCCATTACGCATGTCCTCTTTTACCTTGCAATTAGGCTATGAATATTTGTGGAAACACGCACCCCTCAAAACATGACCTGTTTGGGACATACTGTATTTACTTTACAGTGTACCAACACAAGTGACCAGCAACACCCACCAAAATGCATAAGTTCGATTTAATCTAATGCTGCCAGTATCCAACTAGTGTCATAATGCATATACCGTATGTCTAATTCTAAACCAGAATACTCATGCCTGATACTGTCCTAAATCTTATCATTCTGTAAGCCCACTTTTGCCGACTAAATTACATACATGTGCCAAAAAACTGCTGCACAAAAACACTCCTCTACACCAGCAACATGTTTTGTTCTGCCATGTCACATGCAAAGATTGGCTTCAAAACCATTTCTTGGCACTAGAAAGTCAGGGGAAAAAAGCTCTAAAAAAATTACAAGTCTCACAATTTCTATTTTTCAATACCTCGATAACACTAAGACACCAACATGTCAACATGTCCAGACTACCATTCAAATCTGGAAATTGAAGATAAATCTATTCTGAATGCTGCGTTTCTTGCCTAATTCCAACTTGTAAAATCAAGAAAAATATGTGAAGTCCAGCTCAAGAGGTTTCAGAACTAAAACTGTACAATTGTACTGACATGTAATTAACATTACAACAAATATTATTAATTTTAGAAGTTGCTCATAAGCCAATCACGGTTAACTGATTTTACTAAAAATTCTTCAGTGTGACGTAAATTGTGATTAGTCCAGATCACGCAATTTACTAGTAACACAGCTCAGTTTTAAACAAAACACTAGAAAACTGCTAGCACATGAAGTTCAAAAGCAAAATTCAAGTTTGAAGCCTGCCCTTCAATGTGTATCAACTAGTCTACCTTTCACTACAGTATACGTAAAAACAGACTAAATCAACAAAACAGATTAATTGTCTACATTTTAGGTTGTAAACTGACAAATTCAGAACTGAGGATGATTCATAATACCGAAGGGAATAAGTCCTGCTACTGTGTTACACACATCAGTCACAGTACTGCTCAACTTCCCATCCTTTGTCATTGCCCCCAAAACTGCCCAATTACGCCCACAAAACCAACTCCAAATGAGCCCCAAACCTACGTAACGCCCTTAAAAACGTGTGTCTAGTTTCCCTTGTAAAAACTATGTGATGTTGTGATAACCCTAACAATTACCAGAAAGTTAAAAACAGGAAAAACAAGGCCCCCATTCAAAGCCTATGGCAGAATGCTCACCAGCAGTGAAAGCTCAATTAGATTCATAAATAACTGTGCCAGCCCCAAATACATGACCAAGCATAAAATTTGAATGTCTCATACATTATCAGGGCCTACATTCAGGGTAATTTTTCTTCATAAATTGACAGATATTTTGCCTTTAGAATATCTGTGTATGGGAATGTGCAATGGAAGCCATTGCTGTGTGCACCCTTGTTCTGTAATATTGATACCAAGCACAGCTCAAACAACAAAATCCTCCCTTTCCTCCCACCAGATCAAAATGGCTACCGTTCCTGCTTGCTTTCTTCCCCAAAATAGGCCCACCCAGCAAAATTGTGGCCAAAGGGACGATTATTTCCCATTTCTGACAATATTATTCAAGCTATATGCACTAGCAAGTGCTCTGGAGGTGCTCAGAAAAACGGCCCAACACAAAGCCTATGGAGAAATTCATCCCGGACAAGAAAGCTCATTTTGTCTGAAAAACAACCTCCCACCCGTCATTAAAATGACCTTTGAGGCTTCGCATAAGCGTCCCCCACCGCTTGCAGGCGGTAAACAAGCCTTCTTTCTCAATTTCTGAGTTTTCTGGACACTTTAGTCAAGTTAGGTTGGGTTCTCAGTGGCAACATAAGAATCCCGCTATTCAGCAGTGCAGTGAGATCAATCTGTACAAGGGCAAGCCACAAACCAGACCGAAAAACAGCTTCCCGCCATTTTAAATTCCTCCAAAACGGGCGAGGACAAAGGAAAGCCATCCTTCCCCATGCTAGAATCCTCCTTTTCCAACGATCTTCCCGATTATTTGGCCCGAAAAATTCTCCAAACCCAATCCGACAACTTGAGGTACAGGCCTATGTGTAAGTGGTAGGGTAGGCATTGCCTGGCAATGGATAATGGCGAACAGAGAAGGCGAGGCAAGCTAGCTAGAAAACAAAGTGAAAATTTACGCCGCCACGCCACCCAAATCCATCCCCATGAAAGAAAGTCCCTTCCAAATTTCCTCCCCGACCCGATCTGGGCCCGTTTCTTCATAAATACAAACAGATTTTTACAAATTTTCCTACTATAAATGCCGTAGGTGCAAGTCTATGGAACTCTATGGGCAAACGCTGGGTACATAGGCAGCAATGCTGTGGCAATGGAAGGCACAAACATAGGGAGAAAATGGCAGCGTTTCTGCATGGCAGGCGCCCATAGGCAAAGCCTATACAAAAACGAGCCAATTTCGGCAAGCCGTAGAAAAATTTTGCGCGGTTGGAAATTCACCACAAAAATCAAAATGACAGATCAAGGCTAGAGGAACACTACAGTGAGGTTTTGCAAGCAAATACTGAGGTAAATATCGGAGAAAAACGAAGGGGAAGCTAAATGAGTGCAAGGGCCATGATTCTTGTTGGGCAGCCATTAGTGCGCACTGCTCTGAACAGGTAGGCGATTCGTCCAACAGCGTCCATGTAAAAATTCAACTGCGCACTCATCTATCATCGCGTAGCAATTGTAACTCGTGCAAACCGACGATATAACATTAAGCTACACTTGACCAATTTTTCCGAGAATTTCATAAAATACAGAATGTGTAGGGAAAATGTGAACTTACCTCAAAGTTCTGCAGCGAAGCCTATGGTAAAGAGCAGCAGTACCCACGCTACTTATGCTGCATGCCTTGTTCCAATGTCCCTCACCTGATTGGTCAGATTTGTTTTCGTATGTGGCCGACGCGCGCGCTGATTGGTTGGCTAAGTTTGCCACAAAGCTGTCACATTCCCGCCAGCCCTGACGTCGATTTTGGCGCGAAATTTTTGTCCGTCTGCTTTGGACGGGCTTCAAGGTACAATACAAAGGGGCTGTATACAGACACCAAGGCAGAGTTACCATAGGTCCATTATTGTTGTGCGCTGTTTGGCGCATACCTGAAGAGGCTTGGTTTACAACACGCCTGACCTGGCTGAGGTTAAAGACAGAACAAAATTGGTCATGATGTTGAAAAACGAAAACTAGGCTATCGATATTTTATGACTTAGACTTAGATATTTTAAGCGTCCCTTTAAATTTTGCGATCTGGGTCAATGTATTAAAACCCTTCTTGTTATGTGATAAAACTTTGAAGGTGAGGCTCTGTGTTTTTCCTTAGCCAAAGAAATTCATAGAAACCGAATACCAAGATGAGACAAGCCATATTGAATAAAGAACTGGTGGACTTGTCAAGTTTCTCAAATGCGAGTGGTTTCTTAGGGCTGTTGCAGAGAGGCATAGAACCGTAAGAGTAGAACTTGAACGTCGGGTACAGAATTTGACTTTAATAGACAAATAGTATGATAAAGATAAGTTTCGCGACATGTAACGTTTCAACGTCACGTTTTATTCGGAAGTCCTTCCGAATAAAACCTCCTTGGTTGTACTTAGACTACATGGATGCTTCCTGGGACGCGTGATCTCGAATGACGCAGGCAAAATAGCTATGAACGTCAGTAACAAGAAATATGAAAAGTAATCTTTATTCCAAGTCTCAAAGGACAGTGTAAAGGGCGTCCTGTGCTACGCGGGCAGCGCAGGAAAAGGCTGAAATATACCCTAGCTTGTATTTCCCGTTTCAGGGTAAAATTTTCATGCCACCTGAGTCTTATGATCATACATGTATCCATAACATAATTTTCCACTCTAAGTCATTATCACGATTAGTGTATCTATTTCATAAGAGACGAAACACGTGCTTTAATTGGTCCTAATGAGTGTTGCTTATTGTAGTATTCCTCCTAATTTGTGACGGGTCCTCGATGGGCGGGGCAACTGTCTCACATATGTTTTATCTGACCAATGGCAGTGTAGACATATTATCACGTGACTAGGTTTGTATTCGGGTGCCACTTTCGTGCCGCGAAGCAGCCGATTCAGGAATCGCCTCTGTAGTGAGAGGAGTTAGGACACCAAGAAACGGGCCTGCAGTCGACTGTCGACAGCATAAGAAACTGTTTGACGGAGTGATTATGTGCAGAGTGTCGTTGACAACCTTGCTACAGGGTTTGAGTTAGGTTGGAATTGGTTTGAAGCGGAAGATCGTCTGGAAATCCCCGACCCAGCGTCACCCTGCCTGCGATCAGCTGGGAACCTTGTCTTTGCCGAAGCCCCAGTGCAGTGGCAGGATCTGGCAACGAAAGCCCACCAACGTCGTCTGGTCAGTGTTTAAAGTCCTAGACTCACCTGGAGTGTGGTAATCCATTTTCTACCTTAACTCCTTCCTTGTTCAGCTGCTAGCGCCGTCTGTGTGCACCAGCAGTGAGTAGCCGGATCTGGGAAGCCGGTTACACTTCGGGCGAGCACGCGCCAAACTGTCAACAAAAGGATCGCGAGTCGACCCCCAGTCTGCTGAACTCAACGTTTCCTAACGGAGTTATTCAGGATAAAAGGTTGCTCCCAGAGCTCCTGTGACTTTCCAGCGTCAAAGTGACCGAAGCTAAAGATAAAACAGGCTTCTGTTTGTACTGGAAGACGCTGTTCTGAGGGCCTATCGTCAGCAAATCGTGTTTGTGTGTGGGAGCCATATTGAAAAATAGCATTGTTTCGAACTGTCTCGGAACCTTCTGCCATCCAGTTTGAATATTCTGCCACAAACATGAGCAACTTGAACGGTTTCAGCACGGAAGACGATTCCCGGGACGCGGGGCACGGACAAATCTGCTGTCTGGTAGACGACGGGGAGCGCTGCTCCCGCATGGCTGGCAACGCCTCCTACTCCAAACGGATCCAGAAGACCGTGGCACAGAAGAAACTCAAGCTCAATATCGACCACAGCGTGAGTCCATAACACTATGAATTCTTCAGTTTAACTGGTCATAGGTTTGAAAGTTTAGTGTCTTCCGAAGTTCGTATCACATATGTCCATGGTAAAATTTTCAACCAGCTGAGCTGGGATAAATTATTTGACCTGTTTACGTTTCAGTTCAGACGTCTCCGGTTACACTACCGTTTTCCTCTGGTTGTTTTGTCCCCAGAAAATACCTCACCAGTCACCGTCGCTAGCACACATAATGTTGGCAATAAATGGGCTGATAAGTGACTGAAAGTTTACAGTTTTCGTGCTAAAAGGTGGTAGAGAATTCCCCGTGATATGGCAAGCTGGAAAATCGCCCAGATTTGCAGACGACTTTTGTGTCAGCTGTTTTAGATTTTCCTCACATTACACAGATTTTCCCATCTTCATTCCTTATGTACGCATCCACAGAGTAACAAACTGACTCTCTAGCCTCAGTCATGTAATAAGAGTGTCTGTGTGTGAAGCAATCCTTTAGGTTTATTGCCGAAGACACGTCGGTAAATGTGGCTTGATTTGCTTCCGGGTCCCCGGCCTGTGGGGAATGACTGGGGAAATGTACACACAGCTGACCGACCAATCAGCTGTCTGCAGTAAATATCATCATATTAATATTCATTGCATATTTTGACATTGCCAAAATATTGCGGTTGCAACATATTACATATAATTTTCACAATGATGGATGCTGCAAAAATTAGCTTTTGCCCTGTTTTTGTTTTAAAAGACTAAATTTTTCAAAGTTGATAAAAATGATATCTGTGTAACATCTATTTTAGATAACGTTACCTTAATTTCCCAAGATTAAGAAATTGCTGGTGTCCTTCATGCATGGTCGTTCTGATGCATTTCAAAATCTATTGAATGGGCAGACTGGACTACAAAGGTGCTGAAAACTGAAGGTACAAAGGAGCTTTACAGAATCTAAGATGTCTCACATACTAGTGCATGTCTGGAAGGGGTAGACAGAGGATAGTCTGTTAGCGTTGATATTTCTGCAAGCTAAATTATTTCCATCTTAAAAGGTAAAAGATGTTTCTGCACTGCTTTGAAAGTGTTTCTAGGAACTTGGAATACAAATTGATATTTCCAGTAGATACACAATGGCTCAGTTCTGGGTAGACTTCTTGATGTAAATGAAAGAAAATACTGTATCCCCACTTTTCAAGGTTTTGACAAAGACAAAGTGTTCTTTCCCTATCTGCAGACCTCCATGGAAGTGTTGATCGATCACCTGCATATATGCAGGATAAAATTGCTCAGCTGTAAAATTCCATCCTATCAGATACATTGTATATGAAACTGAGGCAAACAGTCTATATATGGATGCTACCCTAGTAGCCTGCATGTAAATACCATCCTAGTGGATCAGCTTTCCTGCTAGTTGTAGTTAATGTTTTTCATGTTGTAGCTAAAAGAAATTATGGGTGTCACCTTCACTTGAAATTCCCAAGTGTTGTATGTGTGACTTGTAATTGCAAGTGGTGAAATACATCTACAGTTACTAGTATTCTTAATGAATGCCTAAATTTTTTATTCCTGATAAATGTCCCGATTCAAATGAATATAGGTAGAAATACAAGGGAAAGAAAAACTTTCGGAAACGATAGATTTTACACCATTTCATTGGGAGTTTTTTGATACTGTACTTTCCTCATAGCCGCTATAGCCTCGTTGCATGATAAGCCATATGGCCTCCTTGATTCATGGTTGAATGTGTTTTATTTTTCTCCACAGGCACGCCACATATACATCTGTGACTACCACAAAGGTGTGATCCAAAGTGCTCGCAGCAAGAGAAAGAGGAAGCTGAGTGATGAGGATGACAACAACTCCCCGGACCACGACTATGACGGACCTGAGGTTGGTACAAGTAAATTTTGCCATGGCATATGTAAATGAACTTTGTTGCTTAAAGTTCAAGGCCTAAATGTCACTTGCTGTACATTTTATATGTTTTTGTTATGACAGTAGCTGAATTTTCATCACTATGAACTGTCAACTACACGAACATGTTAAGTGCTAAACTGTGAACCCAAATTTTTCCAAAATTAATGTAGCTACTCTTCCAGAGATGTTCTATTGTACTGATGTTAGTGTGTTTATGGAATACAAAGGTACTATCTAATAAAGTATTGAATAGTGTGATACATGTAGTAGAGTAACAATTGCTTGCAACATATACCTATGGCATGAATCTATCTGTCTATAATATGAAAGGCAAATGTGAAGCTTGAATGACAAACATCTGTACCATTGCTGTTATCGGGTGTGTCCCCAGGTGGACCTCCTTGGTCTCCAGGTAAACACCTTGCGCAGGTACAAACGTCACTACAAGCTGCAGACACGACCTGGTCTCAACAAGGCACAGCTAGCAGAGGTGGGTCAACCCTGTACAACACAGATTACCTTCTCAGTACAGGCTGGCTTAACTTTGGTTTCTCATCCCCTGACTTGTTTGTGGGGAAATCTGTGTGATTCCCTTCTTCACTATGCAAAACCTTGGCAGCTGTTCGTAACTGGAAAGTTATTTGTTGATTATATCACCATGATTTTTGCTTATATCTATGGCCACACCAATTTAATTTGTTGGTTCTCGGATTTTTCCAGAAGAAATATGAAGCGACCGGGCGAAAAAAAATTAAAATTAAAAGAAGCCCAGGCATCCTCTGATAGCCCCCAAAGCTACGATAGGAGCCTTGATGTCACCATACCAGGCTGGTTTATAATTCAAACAATGAATTCTAAACTTTTATCAAACCAGTGCATTGATACATGAAAGAAACTGTAAAACAACGCAGACAAGGAGCTTTCTACAACTGTTTTTGGCATAATAGGATCATTTTGCAGTTAATTCAAAGCCTGAATCCAATTTTATTTTTATTTGCAAAGCAGAAAAAAATGAAGCGGCGAATCCGAGAACCAACAAATTAAATTGGTGTGGCCTATGCAATTAAAAAGTTATTTTTGGAACAAATATTTTGGTGAAGGCAGAAATCTGAAGTTTGTCTTTGAATTGATGAAAAGACAAAAGCACATTTGTTGATACTAGATCTAGTTTCTACTTATTCTGTCATAATTAAAAGCTTTGTGCATGTTGATAAGCACATAGCTTTTGTGAACTGTAGTGTAGTTCTTGTGTACACTCAGCAGACCACAACATTCCTCGCCTAATGCTGGAACTGTTGGGACCACCCTTACTTGGACAACTTGTACATCCTACAAAAGACTGGCATCTACTTTATATCTATATAATCTATCTATGTTTTGTAAAAGCATAAAATTAAGATTATTTCTATTTACTCATGTTTTCATGTCATTCTTGTTTATAATTTACAGACAGTCAGTCGTCACTTTAAGACCATTCCAGTGCAGGAAAAGGAGTGTCTGACCTTCTTCATCTACATGATCAAGAACCACAAGTCCAAGTTCGACCAAAAACATTTCGGCCATGATAGCTAAGTATCCGATCTTAGAACAGTCTAACTTTTCTTGTAGAAATCAGGCTTTGGGCCTACATTATAATATAAATATCCTTGTAACTTGTAAGTAATGGCAAAATATGTGACTGTGAGTGTCATGTAATTTTCACGTGTTATAGCTGTGAAAATGTCATTTGTGGAAGACTGTGATACATGTACCTCAGTTTTACAAGTAAACAATCATAGATTGTAGCACTTGTAGGTACATTTGTACATTTTCCTCTCGTTGCATTACAACATTTGGCAAAGCAACATCAGTTTTCAATCCGATGTTGTGACTACTACATTTGTACTTCCATCAAAATTGATGTAAGTAGAATATCACATATGAAATACTGTTATAAAGTATTACGCTGCTTTGTTTTTCAAAGAACAGAATTTCCAGCAATCACAGCAGTACCCTTCTTTGAGTATCCTCCACATTGGTCTCTCCCCACCAATATTATTTTACCTCCAAAAAGTTTTTCAAAAAGTCCTTATTCCCACTGCTGCCCAGCACTGATGTATTGCTTAAAGTTGTGTTCAAGGTATCCCAGGCTTTAAGTTCTTAGCATGGCTGTATGTACCTCTCTTGAGATCTCCTGTCATTTCTTATGATTGATTGATCTTCTTTGATCTCTGACTCCCAAAGATAGTAATTATCGCACCCATATATAAAGGGGTTCTGCCTTTGTGTCTATTTCAATTGTAACTTTGAAAGTTGTCAGAAATAAATGAAATGCTCATTTGTTTGGATCCTAGGGCAAAACTTGGACAGATTTTGCCACCAACTTGATCCTTTGAGATGGAGAATTGTATGTAAATTAGATAAAAACAGGTATTTGTATTGTACAGAAAGTGATGCTTCATTGCTGACTTTTAAATTTAAAGTGATGTTTGAATTTTTCTTCATTTCAGAAGTATCACATCAGAAACTTTGTACACTTTCTTTTCACAAGGTAGTGTCTGAGATCTGCAAGGACTTTAAGATCTATTAGAACTACCATTATTTTGGGGAACAGTCAAGTTTTTAAGGAGCTTTCTGGTATACATGCAAGTTCTGATTATAAGTATTTGGTACCACAAGGTAGTAGAAGACCACTTGTAAAACATGGTCAAGATTTTTTACTGCATCTGTAGTTTGGGGTGAACTCTGAGTAGTGGTAGGAGGACCTTACGTGAATTAAAATGTCATTATTATGGAGATAAGAGTTTGTACCTGATGCTCACATATTGGTAACATTTCATCCTGTTGTAAAAAGTGGGCACATGTATTTAACAAAATTGAGGAATGACATACTAGTACCCTGCAAACCATCCTCAGTCAGCTCTAGTCTGTTGTGTTGGTAGCCCCTTCTCAAAGTTAACCTTCTCCCTGCTAAGGTAGCCTTTGTGACCAAATTTGTGCTGGTTACAGGGGTGGCCAGCTAAGGTCATGGTTAACAAGGGTGGTATTCCATGGCACCTGATGGCATTGTAGTGTCTTCACTTACATTGTACCTAACAGATAACCTACATCACTGTATCATACACATAGGAACAGCATTAAAACAATATGAAGGGAACTTTGTTTCATAGTTTTTCCTTGCCTTCTTACACAGCTTTATAAGCCCAGCAATGCACAAATGAATCAGATTCATGGCAAATATACTTCCATCTGGAATATAAACATAGACAAAAAATTCTGGTGCCACTATCAAAATGCTGTTGGTACAACGGCTCTCATAGTCTAAACCTAAGATTCATGTACAAAATTGTACTGCACAAGCTTTTTTGATGGTTGAAACAATTTTTTAAATATTGTCGATTGACAAGAACTGGTAACCTTGAAAACAATAAGGGAAATGTGATTAAGTGATTTTTTTTATTGACTGATTTGCAAGTCAGCTTATTACATAAAAGAAAAATGAATAGCAGACAACACTTACAGCTAGATTATAGATACATGGCATATCATTAGTAAAATGTTTTTGTAATCTTAGACTTGCATATAATTGGATGTTTACAGATGAGATCTTACATCTTAGTACAAAAATGTATGTACTATCTATAAAATGATGAATTATTTCTGTGCAGCTTTCTTTTTCTTGCCCTTCTTCTTAGCTGGTTTATCACTGTTGGAAGGTGTTGGTTGTTTGAGTGCAGTGGTGTTGGGCTCTTCTGTGGACCTATATTAAGAGAAAATAACAAAACAATCAGAGATAGCAGACTTCACCCCTTTGATAGTAAGCCCCAGTGGCAGAACATGTAAAGACTGCAGTGCAGAAACACACAGATATGACAAAACAATACTCAACTGACTTGGGATGAAGTAAAAACTATAACTCAACTGACTTATCACCTGTAACCACAGAAAGCACTAATACCTGGCTCAATCATGTACATTCTTTATATGAAGGACGTTAAGTCATAAACTAGGAGCAGGCTTTGCGCAGGTGAGTTATGACTCTACCGATCTGCAGTATATCCTTATAAGTGAGCACCAGAATACATAATCATAAAGTCTGTCATAAAGTCATGCAGATGGGATGTCCCATGATAAAACGAGAAAAGTGCTGTGAAAGCCAAAACATCTACAAAGGAAGCATAGTTTCCTCTATAGGATTTATATGGTTGTTATTGGAAGCAGTTTGTACAGTATTATGAAAGATACATTGTATGGCCAAAGCTTTAATATTGTGGCTGCCATGTTTCTTCATGCACTGTACATGTATCTCCATGTTTGTTTTAAGACTACTTTGCCAAGTATCAAGCAAATGAAGGACTGTGCAAGAAGCAGAATATATATTGTTCTTATGGTTGCTTGGTGCTCAGGATTAGACATTACTATAGATAAGATTAATAACAGGTAAATCATATCTTACTTCATTTCCACATCTCCCTGGTACAGCACGACTTTTTCTTCTTCCTCACTGCCACTGTCATCTGCATGGGAGACTAAAATGTGGACAGCATCAGGATGAAACTATGATGTTGATGTCAAAAGCAAACATTTCATACTGCTGATTCGAATGGGAACAATCGAACATTTGTACACTGGTCTTCAAGCATTCAAGTTGTTGTCAGCCTGCCACCAACAAATCATGATTTAAAGAATTATGTCTTCACAAGGAACCAAATTAAACTACCCTGTTAATGATTTAAAAATCCTCACATGTACAACTTGAAATACTAGATTGACAGTTGATTTACTTTTAAAGATTACCATAGAAAATGAAAAACAGACAAACACGAAGAGAAATATATACTAGTATCCTCACCAGCTTTAACAGGTCTTTTTCTCTCAGTAGGTTTTGAAACAGCTACAGCTTCTCTCCCATTGGTCACTGTCTTCTTTCTATCCTCTTCCTCTGACTCCATGTCTTCATTATCTACCTGCCAGGTGTTCACCAGTCCCTCACCTATCTGAACTGTTCCAGGTGCCTACAGGTAAATGCACATGAATGATATGCATCAATGCATCAACCCTAGAAGTAAATTTGCAAATATATTGGAAGTTAGGTTCAAAATGTTTAAAGTTTAAGGAAGGATGGTAAAGAGTTTTCTCATTCTTCACCCCTCCTTTAATATTAGTCCTAGAATATGCTCAGTGAGCTACATGTTCCAACACATATATTATGGTTAGTGTGCCACAAGGGCTTCCAGTAAAAACCCAACGTTTCAAAAACGTTGTAAGGATTTGAACTCACCTGTACAAGCATATTGGACATCCTGACAGTGACACATAGTTAGGGAAGAATGACTGAAATGAACAAAAACTTAAAATTGGAAAATGAATCAGAATTCAATCAGTCTTGTCAGGACTGAAGATGCAGATCTTCAGCCATTACACATTTCCCCACTACTCCCCCTAGCTGCTCTGGTGCAAACTGCCAGTTGAGGTCAGTTTTGCAATCATTGGACACTGTCAAGGATACGGTCTGTCCACTGGTCCAGCCTCCTGTATGACTTGACTGGCGTGCTGTGCTGCTGCTGTTGTATCTACAGGGGTGGGCTCCTTTTTATTGGTGGTTATTTTGTTTGTAGAAACTGATTCTGCAAAACCACACTTCTCTCCAGCTTGCCTAAGTGAAAAGAAGCCAAACAAAATGTCTACGGAAACAAAAGTAGTACTAAGTATCTGATACACATCATATAAGCTTTCATCTGTGAGACAGCTCATAATTTGAGGCTATTAGCTTTAAAGAAGAGAATTGGTTGCAACATGTAACAATTAAAATATGATACATAACTATGTACTTTATGACAATTGAATAGATTGGAATTTTGTGGTACCTTGCCTGGGCATCCTTGTCCAGTGCCTTCTGAATCAGCTCTATGATTTCTGCCACTTTGACTGTGGCAATCTGTGAACATCTCAGAACCTACATTACAAAAAGGACATCATAAAAAGGTTTTAAAAAACAACTAAAAGATGAGAAAAGGTTCTAAGTCTGGACTGTAAAACCAACTTTTAAGTTTGATGATAGGTCATTGTGAATAAGAAAAAACTGTATGTATTTTGCCACAAAATCTTTTCTACAAATTTGAAATTGCAGTGCTAATGTTAACAGGTAGAGGGCCTTTGTGTACATGGGAAAGGGTCTCCAACCAAATAATGTTAAATCCCATTAATCATTTTCACCATAGCAGCAGTGCAGTGTTATTGAAGCCCAGCAAGTAATCCATCATCAAAACAAAATAATAAATGAGGGGGGATATCATTACATGTAGCTGGGTGTACAAAAAGAAACTGGTCTTTTCCTGTATACTCATTTACAACTTAGGGGAGTTGTACAGTATCAAACTAAGAACAAGATCCACAGTGTAGTACCAGCATATTTTAAAAAGTTTCTGAATTGTTGTCCTACCTGTTCCTTGACCAGTAGCATGCCCCCACTCATCATGAGTGTACAGATCTCCCTGTGCAGGTTCATCCCCACCACCATCCTCCCGTTCATCACACGCTCCTCAGAACGGTTAGGGTCCACCAGTAAAAACTCCCTACATGCAACAGGAGATGTTTGCAGCTGAACTTCAAATTCAAAATTCACTAAAGTGATCCCACCACATGTACTATCAACCTGATAAAGATAAGGGAGTCAGCGACATTAAGTGACTGGGAACTTATTATTCTGTTTTGCTGTTTGAAGAGGAAATATCCAAGCATAGTACACATGTTTGAAACCGAAACCTACCCTTGATCGAAGAAAGCAAAGGTGACACAGACTGGCATGTGGTGTACACTGAGGGGGACTGGATCTCTGTCTTCTGGTGAATGCTGTGCAGAACATAATAAAGTCACAGGGTATCTCTCATTACAAAGGGATGCTTTATCACATCCATTTTCTATGTATCAATAACATTTTACATTTGGATCTCCGTATTCCGTCATATCGTATTGGCATGGTGGGGATAACAACTTCTCTAAACTACATTCTTTTGTAAATTGAGAAATGTTCATAAAAAGAGCTTTTCATATTTGTACTTACAACGGTAACTTCTTCTCCCATCACAGATACATCTGGTCTCCTATAGAAGGTGACAAATTAGATTGTACTACATGTATACATTGTAATGCTTATGGCCTACATGGAAACAATATGATTTCCATTTTAAAATACCACTTACTACTTAAGTACACATACATATATACCCACCATCACCATTTCTATAAATTAAAAAGGGAAAAGAGTTAAGCTTCATCCTAAACCTTCTACCTCTTGCCTAATACATAATACAGTAATCATTACAAAATTTAGTGCCAAAGGGTTAGCACAGTGAAAGTCAACATGATAGTCGCTAGCTGCCTGGCACAGAAAACTGGCAAAGAACATGAGGACATGACTATACCTGAAGTGGGCCAGAGCTGTAATGGCTGCAATGCTGGCTGCATCCATGATGTTTCCTTCATCATTTAACACATGGATGTCTGCTCTAATGCACCACACCTGGGGGGAAAGGAAAAGTACAATCAATCAGTAGAAATGACAGCTTTAACTTAATGATAACACACTATGTACATTCAATTTATCAAGTATATTAACACATTAATTTGTTGGCTTATGTAGTGCAAATGTTACAGCTACTGCAATACCATCTTTTAGATTTCCAAATGTGCACAAAAGGTAAGATAGCCAATTACTTTGTATTACAAATGTATTTGTACCAGTAATTATCTTAGTCATCAAGGAAGTAAGTATACAGTACTACTATATATCCTCCCTATCCAAACCTTATCTGTATTAAATCCTCATGATGCACATAAACTGGATAAACAAGTACCACATGAAATAGATAGTGAATAGGATTGTAAGGTAAAAGTTAGACCTGACCTTTTCCCCAGCTACAATACAGAGTGACTCTGTGTCAACAGCTCTGGAATCCCTGATGTTCCTCTCCAGTATCCTGTTCATCTCAATACCAGCCTCTGTGGGTCTAGTAATAGTATGGAGAAATGCTATGGTTAGTTCAGGGAATTTTACTGCTACAGTTTTTACTTGAATAACCACAAAATAAAAACAATAACTATTCTTCATCAATGGAGTCCACTTTCTCATCTTAGGTAAATTCACACATGCATCTTACTTTAGCTATACTGTAATGTTATATGACTATGAAAGTATGCATTTGTGTTTATTACAACATTTTAATACACATGTATCACAATATCAGTACACATTTATTTTAGACCCAAGTTGACTATGTATTTGCTTTATTACCTCCCAGGTTCAAAGGCAGGTGAGGCCATTGGTGACAGCTCCAGGTTGATGATAATGGACCCTTCTGTCGGCCTGTTCTTCTTGGGTTCCTCTATCTTACCCGAAACCTGGGCAAGAACCCTGAGGAGTCAATCACAGAATAATTATTCAGTCTATTTGTGTTGGTGAATATTAACAAACAACATCGTGGTACAATTAAACATTTAATACTGTGAAGATTATAATGATTTTGAAAGGAAAGAGTCGAAAGACTGAAGATTCGTTATAATGAGTACTTTGTGTCTCCCAGCTCAACAATACAACATCCACGCTCCATGCCAAACGCAACCTTCAGTCTGCGGTAGTCGTACGTCTGTCGTCCATCGATGCGCTGCACAAATGACAAAATAAGGCAATGACTAGATTGTTCCCTGTCAACAGTGAATAGAGAAAAAAAAATTATTTGGTTATTACCAAAAAAATTCTTATTGACAGGATTATGACAAAATTAGGGTAACACAACATAAAAGGGATGGCATGTACACAAATAGTCATAGGAAATATGTGTGGCAGAACTGTGTTGCTAGCTGTCAACAGTGTGCAACATGTTTGTAAACACAGCAGATCCACATTGCACATGTTGCCCCCCTCCCCCAAACAAATTTTCCACTGAAACAACAGTAACCAACCTTCCTGTCTCGTATCGCGCTCAGGATAAATTCCCGTTCACATGTGGACATGGGTACTTCCTTCATTGTGGACAAACTGTGACTGAATATCTTAATACGACAAAATTATCTAACAGCATGCAAAGATTTGATCCACAAAATGAACTTTAACCTCTCACTGCGAGGTGGATGATGGGAACGGTCGATGCCATTACCTTATGGGAGTGTACAGTACGGGGTTTTCTTGTTCTTATTTCGCTTTTTTTGTGGAGATTTGGATGCAATGCTATGATAAAGAGATATCATATTTTGACATCATAAAATCTTTTTCTTGCGATTTCAATATTGCTGTTGTCTGTATCTAGAATATACCTAAATCGTGATTGCTAAGGATTGCCATGGATCTAAAATTCACTGAAAGAATATTTTGAAAAGTATCGAACCCTTTTTGATTTAATATGCTCATATTTACAACTTTTTATAGCTCTTTGCTCCAAATTCTTTATTTTCTAACCAATAGCAAAACTCCCCTATCACACCTGCATGAATAGACTCGCCCAAAATGGCTGCCTTTTGAGGAACAGTACCGTGCATCCAGTCTGACGAGTAAAAATGTTCCATTTATGACATTCCCCACCAATCTAGTCGTACAAATCACCCGCAGACAAGTATGCCCGTTCAAGAGCTTTCCGAGATTACCGCCAGAGCAGGTCAGTAGTTTTCTGATTGTTGAAAAATGGACAAAAACGGGAAGGGGCGGGGACCAAAATATAATGATGTCCAGAGCATTAATCCTTGGTGATTTGTGGGGTGGAAGGCCGTTTAGCGCGGGGTCGCCTCTGATCTAACCTCACTCATGATATCGTTTTGCACAAAGCCTTCAGCCAAGCTGGCTTTTGTGCCACCAGCAAACCGCAGTGTGGTTTAGCAGTTATTTTGAGCTGAATCCATAATTGAGGTCAGTGTTGGATTTCAGTCCCCATGTTGTAGAAATTGATTGTATTTGCGTGCTGTAATTAATGACAGATGAATCGATATGCAATTCACTGGTCAATATTGTGGAACTTTCATCGTTGAAATATTTCCACAAATGATATGCAGATATGAAAAATTCAAAAGCCATGAAAACAAATTGTATATACCTGACTGAACAGGTTTTTGTGCCCTCTGGTTGTGTTCTAAACTCGAGATGTTTTGTGTAGAAAAAGAATTCTTTAGACGTAACGTTAACGTTATCTGCATCATTTTTCTAGTAAATTGTGCCTGAAACATGTTTTGCTGTAATGTTATCATTTGACCAGAGATTAAATTAATCCATTGTGATTGGAGAACAGTAATTGCTACCATGGTGGATAGGTAATCAAATTGGTATGGTTATATCCTGTTAGATTTGTTTTAGAATGGCACAGGAAGTATCTATGACTAGTATGAGGACAGCTATCTTTGTATCAGGAATAATATATTACTGCCGTCTTTGAGGATGTATTCAAGATTTAACTACTCGAGTACAGATACCAATTTTTTTGCCTGCTGAAAAAAATTCTCCTTTTTATTTACTATGTATTTTTCCTTTGTTTTCACTGGCATAAATGAATATTTGATTTCCATTGTGTTTTTTTAAAAACCCCAATCCATTTCATACCCAGTCACCACTCAATGAGTAATGTGGAAAAAAAGGGACAATTTTATGACAAAACTTGTAGTTGTCTTTGAATAGGATGTAATGTACATGTCAAGAATGAAAGGAATATAATCAGTATTATCTACTGGACTGGATGGATTGTGCTATCTTGGTACTTCAAACACATGATTGCAAAGCTTTGTGATGATACATGTACATGTAGTAAATGCAAACAATGTTGATCAGGTTTTACATTACAAAATGATTTCATTCACTGATACACTGCTGTTATTAATCTGACACATTTGTAATTTTCTCTTGTCTAAGTCATATTGTTGAAGGTAAAACACCAGTATATCCCGAAGAAAAATAAATACTAGTAGCAATTATCAAGAAGAACCACATATAAGATACTAATATATCTACCTAAATTGCATATTGCATATTTTCTAAGCATTATTTAATAATAAATATGTTGGGGTTATAGGGTTACATTCAACCTTAAGTAAGAATATAGGTAATAAATGTTTGGCCTGTTTCTTGGAATAGACTATGACTAACTCGTCATGGGTTGCTATGCTATATATACCATACTATATATCGCCTGAGGGTGGCTCTGCTATTTACAACTTGTGGTGGGAACTATTTGACATGCGCTAGTCATTCCCCGGCCTTCCTCCTGACATTTAAATGGTGGGCGCAGACCTGGGATTGGGGTGGGAAAAGCCGGGATGGCAGCTGCTACAGGTATGTGTAGATGTACTGTACATATTCACATCTCACAGAAAATGTACCAACATTTATGGGAGATACATCTGATGAATATTGATCAATCCATTGAGATTCTTGACACTGCCTCTTCTTTCCATTGCCTTCCATATGTTGGTGTTTGAATTTCTCTGGTGAAAATGTCTCTGTTGCATAAGTAGAATAATGTACTACTAGTAACATTATTTGAACCCATCTTTATCGAATATCAGCTACAGTGAAAAATTTTTCAAGAGTAGGAGTTGAATAGATTTGCATAAGTGTGTAAAGATGTCATGAAAGGTGAAGGTATCAAAGCAAATATTTCCACAAGCTTTAACCGATGTAAAATTAACTCATCAAATTTTGCAGGTATCCGTTTTGTAGTCACTATACCATTGTGTAGGGTTGTACATTTGATACTGATCTGCGTGCTTATAACCTCTTTTATTTGTCAGTTAGAACCTAGCCCTGCCTCTGGCAAGAAAATTGTCCCCTGATTGTATCAGTGAAACAAGTGATGGTTAAGCCTCAACCATTAGCATTCGTGGTTTGACTTGAAACATGATCATGATGTCCTGTATACATCTGAAGGTAGCAGTCATTTTTGTTCGTAGTTCTTTTATTTACAGCAATGTTTTAGCATGAAAACGTGTATTGTATTTTGAAAATATTTGATATACACAATTACTGCAATTTTGTCCCTCTTCTTCTTGGTATTGTCAACATTTTCTGTGCGTGTCATTGTGCCATATGTTTGGGATAATCTGTGCAACATGGTTATTCCATACCATATGTTCCAACAGCCCGAACTGCGAACAAGCTTCGGCAAAATGTAAGCTTAGACATATGTAACAAAACTGCATTATGCATAGACTCATAGCTTTGTGTATACTTGATGCAAGATATGTAGCCCCAAAAATAAAGTACACTTGAAATATTTCCAACTCACAGTCTGTTTTAAATGGTATCTTATTCCTCATTTAAGATAGAAGCAAGCATTGCAAAAATTGCCCACAATAACAGATGTTAGGATAGGTGCCAGGGAATCTGTGCCGACTGTGACGTTAGAATTGATATTCATTCCGACGGGTCGCGGAAGGGTTGGGTATCCACGTGTTTCATTATCGGCACCACAGAGATTGGCCGGAAATGAATGGTGGTTCCGACAAGTGATGGTGGCGGCAAACTCTACTTGCCATATACATATTGCATTTTTATGGATTTTCTTTGCTAAATATCATTGTGACAATGTCACATGTACCACATGACTAGCAGCATTTTTTTACCACTGATACTGTGATAGTTATCCTTATAGAATATACATTTTAAGCTTTGCAGTTGATTGTAACTACAAATTAATGTTCACTTTTTTGAAAGTTCTAAAATGTTTTCATACATTTCAATCGATTTTTCAAATTTTGATTCTTTCCTAATTCTCAGCATGACATATAACATTGTTGCATATCTGATGTAACCTGTATTTTTAATAAAAACTAGAGTTTTCGAAACAGTTCCCAAGAACTAGATGCTGCTTACAATGCATATGTCGTAACTTAAACCATCCCTTCACCCATCCATAGGTTTTGCACACACAGAAGCAGAACTAGACTTTAAGGCTCCATAAGGGTCCATCTGAAGCTGGTAGATATGCACATTAGGTTGAAAGGCCCTGTGAAGGACATACTTCAATCCCCTCACTTCAGTAAGTCTTAAGTAGTACAGGTCATTGCTATTCAACAAAACAACTCATCTGAATCTAATAATGACTGGACTAGACACATATAAATCACACATTTTGCCTGTTTGCTACATTTTAAGTAAATGTAACTTTCTAAAATATTCTGCACAGCATATACTCCTCCCAATCATTTAGAGGATATTTTCTTTCCAATTGCTTGGGTGGTTTCGAATCATCACAATTTAAACTGTTACAGTATCTAAAATATTTTTTATGCAGCTTTGCATTCAGTATAAGGTTGACTTAGGTTGTCCTATGGGGAAATCTGAATCTTCAACACTAGAATCTTTTCATTCATAATATATGTGTTATGGGGGAGAATGTGTGAATCTGTCTCCTCTCTATTATACCTCCGTTTGTCAAAACAAATTCTACCTTTGTAAAATGATTATTATTCCTATGACTAGAATCATAGGTTGCATACAATCTCAATTATTTGTTCCATCAGTATATGATATTAAGAAAAGAAAATGAAATTTATGTAGACTGTTCATTGTCATAGATGTCTACAAATATTGCAATATGGATATCTACATTTATCATCATTCATTTGGAGGTAATTCCAGTAATGGTTGACCTGTTTTTGTTCCAATTTGGCTGAAATATCCATAGCCTGACTTTGGGCTAGTTGTGGTCTTAAACCTCACATAATTGGTATGTTGCTGTTGGTAAGTGTTCAATGTAGCAATTTCCAACATACATGATTGTTGAATAGAGTTATGCATGTGGCCTTGTACCTACTCAGAATGAATTGCAGGTCCTTAAAGGCATTTACAAGAAATCAATAGTTTTCATAATCATACCCGTACCAGTAATGAACATGGGAAAAGAAGGAAATTAGTATTTTAGGTATCATATGCCTATCCTTTTTCTTATATTTTGTATGACCAGAACCTTATGTTAGGAGGAACAATTTTTGGGGGTTAAAAGTCTTTAAAAATTGTTAACGGAAAAATTTCCTCCACCCCTTCATTCCCTACTAGTATAATTTCAATTCTTGCATGTGCTTTCAGAAGTAACTTCAGGGCTTTTACATGAAGTGGCTTGAGATGATGATAGCTGTGTAGACAATGTCACATCAGATAGTTTCATTCAAAACGTTGCCTGTGAGTAAAGTAGCTCTCTTAACTCGCTCGTAAAATGGGCATTCAGGATGCACAATCAGCTACCTGCAGCTAACGTTGATTGCAGGCCTATCCAATAAGTATTGATGCATGGATGTAAAGAATGTCTAAAGCTGTATGGATTTGCCTACAATTTGTGTGTGGAGGTGGCCTTTATTGGATTTCAGCTTTAGGAACCAACCATTGAGGATTGTACAGGGGGTGGGGAAGGGAAGGAATTGAAGAAATTACACACTTCATATGTACCTTTGTCCCATGGCTTAGTGCTTGGAAAATAAAAGCATCATTTGCAGTACTATTAGAGAAGTCAATGTTGACCATACCAGTAATTGCTTGTTTTTTTATCTATCCAGTAATACCCGTACCATTGCTGGAACAAAAATTGTATGGGTACACTGTACATAACATGTACATGTATCTTGCACATAACAGTCAACAGTCATCTGCCTGCTACCACTGTTAAAAGTCAAAGCATGTGAGCATACGGCCCAGGAGTGTACCTACATGTACATCAAGAGTCCACCACTGAGAGCACATAAAAACTTTAATGTACAGTGTATTTGCATACCCTTTTCAGTAGCTACTGATGTCTGACCTGTACTAAGTATTCCCATTGCAGAAGTAGAACTGATGTAAAACTCCTTAGTGCGTGTTACCCGTATGTCTTCACTCTGTTTTTGTTTGATGTGGGAGTTTTCTCGTATGAGTTGTCAATAAACCATCCTTTGGTCTTGTCATATGCACAGACAATTTTAAAACTATGCTGCAATACTATTGGGGATGAAAGCCCTTAAGGCCTTGCAGCCAGTACCACTACTTTCATTTAGTGAAATTTCACATACATGTAACCACAATCAATTGCAAGCTGCAGGCCCCAGGAGAGAAGCTCATGAAATAGAAATAGCTTCATGGTTCCTTGTAGTGGTTTACCTACGGTAACCTAATTGCCTAGGACATATGGTGGGGGCATGGTCTTTCAACTTCACATTTACAAAGCGAAACACATTTCCAAGTTTAGTCTCCCATTCTAATTAATGGAGAAATGTTTTTTTGTCATTTTTGTACATGGGTAATGCTTTACTACATGCTAGTGTCAGTCATTGAGACTAAACAAGTCTGCTTTTTTAAAGTAAGGTTTTCATGGACTCATAGATACTGTTGTTACGTTTTATGTTGATCATTTTGATATCTGATATTTTTTGGTCTCTAATAACAGCCTCATAGTTAAAAACTGTCAACCCTAAACATTGACTGGTGCTTTCCTTGGTGCTGAATCATACATTTCATACCCAGCCATTCAAACAGTGCTTGTTACCAATACATCTTGCTCTTACACACATCTATGGAAATTAATTTACCAACCAACAAAAGCTGGTCTCCATTTCAGAATATTGTTTGGTACTGTCCCTGGTGCTGAATGATGTGTTTCATTCTGTGTCATCCAAACAGTGCTTGTTTGGATGGCATACATTGCATTTGTCTGCATTTCTCCAGCGGCTTTCTTTAAATTGATTTGCTAACCCTGAAAATCTGGGCTTCCTAGATAAGACCAGGGTTCCTCATTCGTTACCAAAGCAGTCAGACTAATATGATTTGAACTTCAGCTTCCACGATGTAAGGTTAGTAATGAGGCAGTTTGATCGTTTTTGGAGCCAGGACTTTGGAGACAAATCAATTAGAGCAGCGTAGAGGTTATAGTTCACATTGTGATTGGATATTCATGTAAGAAACCTCATCCTGTATCATTCAATGTAAAGCTAAAGGGGAGGGGGGTGGACTACCAATAGTATTTCATATTTGCAAGTCTGGTCCAAACATTTCATGTCAGTTGAGGTCAGAAAATATTCAGATATCGGATGAACATGCCAAATTTTCTGGGGAAAATAAAACTTATTTGATGATTTTGCTGTTTTTCGGAGTTACAGTGTATATGTCGATGATTTATAAGAATTTCGAATTCATCTACAGGTATATGAAATGCCAAAACACTGTTTTAAGCTTTTTTCCTTCATACTAATCCTTATAGGAACCTAGGATTTCCATTGATTGTAAGTCATAACATTGAATGCCTTTGGGTGTTAAGACAAAGTCACAATACTTAACTAAAATGGGATGAAGTTCGAACTAAGTATGTTGTGTGAAGATCTTTGATTAGGCATTATCTCAGGCTCACTTGGCAGTCTACAGTGTATCAAACCGTGAGGTTTATCAGTGTAGGTGTGCCCTTGATGGGGATGGCTTGAAATGGAAATGGGATAAACATGTGATACTGTATAGGGTAGTGGTAATGTCAGTGTGGTTCTCTATATGGTTGAAGTATATATGTAGATGTGAGTATGAAAGAAAGAATCTATATCTGTTGCTTGATCAATATTCAAAATGTAAACTCCTTTAGCCCCACATCCCAGGGGAGTGCTGCAGCACAGCAGGCCTCTCTTCATTAGCATCCCTGATGTATGGACAGCCTGGACGTTTTTCTCATTCATGGGGGAGCGGGGTTCATTGCGTCAGACAAATGAGCTTCTTGCAGCTTTGGGACTGTTTAAGGTTTAAGGTCACACCTTGTCAGCTGTGACGTAAATGATGGCTCTTTTTTCTCAGTCCTTTTCTCCCTGTTGAGAGCCATGTTACAAAGGTGTCCAACCCAATGTTCCAGTTTTGAAAGCTTGAATTTACAGGAAAAAATCCAGTTTGAATTTCTATTTACTTTTTTGTAGTATCAGCCAGAGTAACAGCTGATCAGTAATGAGCCACGGTCATGCCATGCAGCGTTTTGTAACTCACTGAAAAATTCATGCCGACTGTGAATTCCTGTCGCATGATCTAATGTAATGGTGCTTCCACTCCTCCAACACCTCCCCAGTCATGGAAGTGTGCATTATTTATGGCACTTTCCACAATGGTCTAGTCCCTCCATTGGAGTACATCCAGCATAGCCTGTTCTGTTGAGTCATAAGATTTCAATCTGTCGTACTATTGCACATTTTGCTCTTTCTTTAAGTCATTGCAAGCCATCATGAACAGTCATTTTAACCAAACATCAACAGAATATTGTTTGGAGAAAAACATATTTTTATCATGATTATATTATGATTATATTATGCACTGTTTGCAATGAAAAGATGTACAGATTCCAACCATTGCTGATTTCATTGCATCAAATTATCTGATTACCATCCAGATATCACGACCTCTATTGTTACTTTGCTTTCTCAAAGATCAAATTCAAGGTGAACACTATTTCTAACCTTCATTCAAAGAAAAGGTTGAGCAAAACATAAAAATATAACCAGCATGCCACGGGCTCATTAAGGTCAGAGTTCGTATCTAATTGAATGATACAACCTGCCGATACCAATCAGGCAGGAAATCAGTATGTTGTTCATCATGATTCTGAGATATGGGTCTGTTTTGAGTGGTTGATAGCCATTGTAAAAGACTGGTCACCTGATAAGGGATGGAGAACAATACCACAGACTCTGAAGAGGTCAAAGTCATTACCACAGGCACACTGAAAGAAGACAAAGGTTTGTACAGTACTGTCTTGTCGGCTGGTAAAATGTCCATTTAGAAATGTATTTTTTTTTGTTTATCATTGTCAATGGAATCTACCGTAGATACCTCAGTGGTTTCAGTATTTGTGTTAGTGCACCAATATAGAATGGTGTTTTGAGTATCAACACATTTTATTGGATTTGTGTCATATTGTGATATCTTTTTTTTGCGTTCACTTGTCAATTTGTAGTATTCATGCATACATTGTATTCAGCTGGCTGCTTTTCTGTGATTGTGACATTAGTTCATTCTACAGTTGAATGTGTTCGATTGTCAGTATACCAGTTCTTTACTCCTAGCTACAAATAAGTATCGTAAACGCTTGAGAAAGTATAATGCACTTATCTTAAGACTCAGGTCTAATCTTATAATGATGATGACAAATCTAGATTAGTATAGAAACAGTTCTGCTCTAAAATAAGCATGATACTAGTAGAAGTACATGTAGTAAAAATGGTAGTTTGTGTATTCCTTCAGATGGCATAATCAGGAGTGTAGTGCACAAGTCAGCACAGTTCGAAGGACACCATTGTCATGTTGATATGGGAAATACATAATGTATCAGGTTTCTACCCAGAAGTGTTGTACATCTATGACTAAAAGTCAAATCAACCATGGCGGACAGATCCCTGTGGAGTACGGTGGTGCAGCAACTTACCCCGCCCGGCAGGGACGACGGATGATGATGATGATGACTAAAAGTAATGTCATATAATCAAGAAGGTTATACGTATAACCTCCTTGATATAATCATGTGTAAATTTTCACACGTACATGTACATGTACATACCGTGAGTGATACTTAAATCCTATCAATCTTGCTTTTCTTGCACCCCTCAACTATCCCTGACCTGTAACTAAACCTGCCTCAAAAGTATACCCACCTATTTCTTTGACCCATGACCCAACTTTGTTGGCCTATGACCAATGATTTCACATTGGTCTATGACACTTGCCCATGCCCTACACTCTTTCAAGCCATAACCAATCCATGACCTATCATTTACCTTTCACCTTTGACCTGCACTATAACCATGACCTACTTTGATCCCTGACCTTTACCCTTCAGCCTCACCACCACCTCCAGACAGCACTACTCCCCCTGACCCCAGCACACAGGGTTTAGGTGGGTACGAGCACCGTTTGTATATGTGGAATGTGCCGTGACAGTACATAACTGTAACTTAGGTTTGTCGTAGGTCAAGTAAATTTGGTAGGTAGAGTTAAACGATGTAATCATACTTTAAATCTAATTATAGTAAGTGTTAAAAAGTTACCATAGAATAAAGGAAAATGCCTGCTTGTAAGTTGTAGTTTTGCTGCATGTGTAGGGTAGCATAATTTAGCTAAGGTAGTCCATTAGTCAGTAAAATGATACATTTAAAATAGGTGATAATATCAATGATTAGAAAGCTGTATACAGAAAGAAGTGAATATTGGTAATGGTTGCTATAGTCCTGGTCTTGTAAGCTTAAATCTATTCCTGTGGTGGCTCCCCAGTGGTTGCTCTGCAGCGACTGTTGAAGCATTACTGAAACTGCAGTAAAAGCAAGGTTGAATCTAAAGCTGACACTCCCCTGGCCCAAGGGTCATGATCAGTCCTCGCTATAGAGACAGGCACTGATGTGACAAACACAATGCTTCCCATGAATCCCACCCCAGTGTATGTAATACCAAGTAGCTGGTTCCATTAGTAAGGTCCATGCAGGTGGCACGCCCACGTACAGGAAGAAGGATTGCAGCCATAATGCAGGGATTTTGGAGTTTACCATTGCTGCAGTATGGCATATTTGATAAGAATTAAGTAGGCCCCAGTCAAAGCCTAAGGCCTTAACAGCAGTTGTTAGGATGTCCAATATCCTGGCATTCCACATACAATATATTACCACTGTTAAAATGTTCTCTATGCCTGTACACACACACAGAAGCAGACCTGGCTTGGCATGGTAATTGTACATAAACTACTGTCATACCGACGGTAGACCTGTAAAATTGGAACCTACATTATTACAGATCACCATACCATCCTCTTTGGTATACCCCTATACCTTTAATGTACTCTTCTTCTTTTACTGCTGTTGTCATTTTATGTGCTGGCAAATTAAAACCTGGCATTTTTGTCTTTGGATGGTAGCAGTCATGGTTTAAGACTGTCAATAAGTGCCAGTCATATATGAACTATTTGTACTTTGGATTTTGTTACCTGTGCAACATTAATAAGCCTCCTTTATACTTGTTAAATGTATCCAGCAAAAGGTAATGACACCTGTGAGGAAAATAAGATATATTTTGAACATTGGCTACAATCTGGCTATGGGGAGAACGAAGAATAATCATGATACAGTTCACAAGAAATTGACATGAATGGTGGTTTTGGGTAATTGTTCATCCATGTAGCTCTATTATAATGTTCAGGATGTCATAACAATAATTCATAACAGTCACTTTTTTGCATGAGTGCATAGTTTGCCCTTGCCAACAGCAAAGAGTATAGACTATAATCATAATTCACATGTGTAATGATTGGAACTAACGGTACAAATACAGAGAGCCAGAAAGCTCACATGCTTTAGCCCCTGGTAACAGGTCCCAATTGAACCTCACTGACGTCAAACCTGGAGTCTTTATGGCCTCAGGTCTCTTTCATTTAGTCTACAGAAGGCGTCAAAGGTTCTGAAGAGCTCTTACAATGCTTGTTGCAGAGGAAAGATCTACATGTATAGCTGCATACAAGGAATAAAATTGGTTTTGGCATCAAAATCTTACATATGAATGACAAACACATTGTGCAGCACCTTTTTTGGGTCAAATAATTTTTATTTTCATATACTAGTACTGTATTGGGTAGTTGCTCAGTTTGAGAAAAGAGGACAATTTCAGTAACAGACTCCTTGTACAATGTATATGCCAGAGATTGTTTGTGTTGATGAAATTAACTCTCGAACATGGATGGGGATACAGGTGGCTATCAGCGCCATGGCAACGAAGACGATGCAGAGTCTGGGGCCACAGAGCTGGCGGACCAGCAGAGAGAGCAGAGGACCATCCTGATCAACAGACCACAGATCAACAAGTTCTGCTCCAACAAAATCAGGTGAGATTATACAGCACAGCTCCTGTCCTGATACCCTGCTGGGAAGAAAGTGTTCCTATTATGGATCATACACAGGGAACCCTAAACTATATCCCTTATATGGATGGTACCTAGGGTATACTACGTGATACTATCCATATTAGGGATGCTTCCTATACTGTGTGGGTGGAATGTATTATATGTCATTACATCTCAAGCTGTGAGGATCTCAGATTTATGTTTGTTCTTTATTCTAATCATGTTCATGTCTGTAAATCTAATACTTTTTAAAACGAAAAACTCTTGGTCCTGATATCAGGTTAATTCTAACTCTGAATACAACACAGATTTTTCATCATCATCATTATATAATTAATGACATGACAAGCAGCTTGTGATATTATGAATCTAATAAAAGAAAAACAACTTATTAATACTTTGGCATATAAATTACGATAAGTAGGGGACACAGAAGAAAACAAAGGAAGTTAGCCTGAAACTCAGAGCATTATTAGTCATGTATAATATTATTATGATACTGCAGCTGCATAAGTTCAAAATACGTCATGTGATTTCAAGTTTCCATATAGCTGGCTAGTGATACATAATGGTAAATAATAAATACACATGGGACTGTATGTGCATATATATTGTATATGTTTATTTGCCCGATTACTCTTGAATAGAACAGAATAGTATGGTTCATTTTGCATTCCTTTTGATATGTCAGTCTTCTGATAATTTATAATGTTGTCATTTTTCAGTACTGCAAAGTACAACTTCTTCACCTTCCTGCCCAAGTTCTTGTTTGAGCAGTTCAGAAGATATGCCAACGCTTTCTTCTTGTTCATCGCCCTCTTGCAGGTAGGTTTGTCTCTGCAGGTCAACGTGAAGAATTCCTTTTGGACGTTACAAACATTTCCCGCATTTCATGTATGAGCCAGCTTGGTAGTACCAACTAAATGATTGGTTTATTCTTCTGTTACCTAACTCAAGGAACTGGAAAATTTTTGGCCTGCCTGATGTTTATTCTGACCATAGACCACAGAAATATTTAGATATTCTCTTATAGAGACAACTATGTGATAGCATGGATGTACTTGAAAGTTCCCTGTTTTTTCGTGCAGCAAATCCCAGACGTGTCGCCCACGGGCCGTTACACCACAGCTGTACCCCTGCTCTTCATCCTGCTGGTGGCAGCCATTAAGGAGATTATAGAAGATTATGTAAGTGACCCACTACAGTCTGTATCATCTGCCTGCCGGCTGTTACAAGAAATTTCATTTTGAATCTAGAGTGAATATTCTACATCAACTGATTTCAACCAGTGAATTGATTGTACACACTGACTATACACTCAAAATACACCTCAGGCACAGAATTGGAGAGTTATGTATATGTAGGAGATGTGCTTTTACCTGTACGTTGAAAGGACAAGATAAGGATACAATCCATACTTAGCCTGCACATTTCAGATAAGGAAGGAAGGAAAACGGATTGGTTATGTTCTGACCTTTTAACTGAATAATGATTCTGCATAAAGTTACAGCTTACTGCAAGAAGAATAGCAGAATAATCTTATTACATCTTATTCATATTTGGAAGTAACATAATTTTTGACTTGCAAGTGTGTTGTATGATGTCTTGTTTCATGAAGAACTACATTAGTCTTTAAAACTGTTGAATTTTTTGCTCCTTTCAGAAAAGACACAGAGCAGATGACTTAGTGAACAGACGAGAAGTTTTAGGTAAGTTTCCACACATCAAACCACACAATATACAGGACAGACCTTGTAGGCAACTTTTGATGCAAATGAACATGTAGAGACTTAGCAATGAATCGTTCCATATAAAAAATTGGCACAAAAAGTTAGGCTCTATGGCTTACTACCCCAAACAAGTTGTTAAAGGTATTTTGGAATGCTTATCTGTCAAATGTGCCAGAGATGTAAAATGCCTTGTGAATTTCTTGTACATATATCTTCATTGTCACATTGATGTTATCATATCTTAACTGCCTAACCACACATTGTCCTAGGCACAACAACCATCTGTCAGTCATTCAGTGAAGTCTGTGACTTTAACAAGACATTGTCTTCCATTTATCAATTCTTTTCCTGATGTATAAAATCCACTGTGTTGTATTTTGAAATCAACATGTTATAATAAGCACATGTACACATTGTTCCTTGTATCTGTCTGATTAACCAATACTGTTAATGATAAGTGTTGCCCTAGGTCTTGTTGTATTGTTATATGCTGCTGTTATTGAAAAACCATACTTCTATTTTTCATGTTAAAATTGGCCTTTCCTTCCCCATATAGTTTTACGAAATGGACAATGGGTATCCCTGTATTGGACCCAGGTAAACCAGCGGCATGCTGTTGTGTTGTGTTGGCTAACATTCTGTGTGATCTGCCTGCTCTTTTATCTTCCATTTCCTTCTTTCCACACATATGCTGAAGTGATGTTAGTGTGCAAGATGTGCATGTTTCTGTAGCTTCTTTTGTTTTGCATTGCCTGTAAGATATTACCTTGTAGATCGGGTTAGCTGGTATTGGTATGGTGGTTATGTTAAGGGTGTCTTTTGGGTCTCTTCTGTTACATAAATGCTTTGATTCTAAATGCTTATAGATTACTTTCGTCAACGTCGTATTGAGGTGGTATAAAGGTAGTTGTGTTCTTCGATGCTATATTTTTTCTACAAAGCCTAATAAGTTCTGATATTGTTACTACTTAAATTACAAAAGACTGAGTAGAAAAATTGCCTTGCAATGTGATGAAAAAAAAACCCAGTTTTTTACAAGATCAAGAGCCTTTTAGCATATATTTGCATTCTACCTTGATAAGTGTAAATACATAATGATTGATTTTGTATCTTTTGTCAGGTTGAGGTGGGAGATATTGTCAAGGTCACCAACGGACACTTCTTCCCCGCTGACCTCATCATCATGGCATCAAGGTCAGTGTCCTTTCTTTTCCCTGTCAGCGGTTGTTGCACCACAAACTCCTCATCACAGCTGTCCTTGAACTTGATATAATGTATATTACTACTTAGTATTGCTTGAATGTAACATATAACTTTAGTGCTTAACAGCTGCAATAGACAGGATCCAATAGGACCCTTTCTATTGCAGCTGTTAAGCACTAAATTTGAATAGCCACAGTTTACCTCTATACTCAAATAGATGATCTGTAATACAGGTATAACTCTCCATTGGTATATAATACAGTTGTAAAATATCTGCCTTTTAGTACTACACTGTAGTAAGTGTTACCAAGCAGTGTGTAAAGAGCATGACTTGACTCTAGAAACATTTCCTGGTCACAGTCTGCCTATTCTGACTTACCTGAATGCCAGGCGGATCAATATTTTATAGCAGGCTTCCTACAAATCATGTCCACCCTCTAAATTGATGGTGATTTTATATTGTTCATATGTAAACCATGATACCACAATTCAGCCGAAGGGATGCCATGGTATTGTATTTGTATAGTTGTGCAAATAAACCAGTCATTAAAGGATGTACCTGCATCAGTACAAATGTCACCTTGGTGTTGTAACATTTTCATTCCCAAGCCACACCTTTCCATATTTTGTATGCACCTGTGTATTT
The DNA here is from genome assembly GCA_013266295.2 of Branchiostoma floridae x Branchiostoma japonicum. Classification (NCBI taxonomy): domain Eukaryota; kingdom Metazoa; phylum Chordata; class Leptocardii; order Amphioxiformes; family Branchiostomatidae; genus Branchiostoma; species Branchiostoma floridae x Branchiostoma japonicum. Next base: position 9,677,743 of record CM023827.1, on the reverse strand, counting down.
GGTGGAAGTGATTTTGAAATGAAGTGTGTAGTGGACCCAGTACCCGCACAATGTCTATCAGACAGCCCTTGGATTTGATTATTTCCTACATTGGCTTTTCCCGAAAGAAATACCTTTGGACAAGGATGATTCTTCATTTATTACCTTCGCCAAGAAGGTTATGTTTTCGTGGCCGTGTGTGTGTGTGTGTGTCTGTGTGTGTGTGTGTCTGTGTGTTAACAGCATAACTTGAGAAGGCAAAGATGGATTATCTTGATATTTGGTAGGTGGGTAGGTCTTGATGAGACCTCGAAATGATTAGATTTTGGGCCCCCTGGCGGCTTGTTATGGTACTGCAGCGGAACTTCCGGTTTTGATATCTCGTGATCTAGACAAGCTAGGGTCATGATTTTTGGTTGGTAGGTAGCTCTTGTGCTCGGGAAGAAGTGACGTAAGTTTGGGCCCCCTAGTGGCTTGCTCTGGAACTGCAGGAGCATTTGTAGGAAAATGTTTAAAGTAGGATAACTCAATAACCGGTTGACGGATCGTCTTGATATTTGGTGTGTAGGTAGCTTAAGTGATGCTTTACATAATTAGATGAACATTATGCAAATTATGATCTAATATGCATAATTAATGAGGGATTTCCATAATTCAGTTACCTTCCATGATAGGACTATTCTACCTTGTGACATGTGTACATAAGAATGAGAGGAACATTGCCATATATTAATTATGTAAATGAAGACCTAATTTGCATAATTAATGAGAAAATACTATAATTCCATAGTGGTTGATGCTGCCAATTTCATACTTGTGCATTTCGAAGTTGACTGGAGGTGAACATCATTCAACATAACTTATTCAAATCAGGACCTCATTTGCATAATTTATGAGGAAATGCTAGAATGGCCTTCTTTGTGAAGATAAAACTGCCATTGGGATGAGAATATGATCAAGTGATGTAATTCATTCAAATAAGGATCTTATTTGCATAATTAGGGGGAAAATCTATAATTTGTCAGTCATAAAGGGTAATCTCATTTGGCGAAGGTATGAGATCGTGGAACTCTAGTTTAAATATGGATCTATGACGAAACCATTCAAAAAGCCAAAACTTTGCACACATTAGCAATAAATATCACACAGAGTTGACTATTTCCGACCAAAATTGTCTCATTCACATAAAGAAAATATTCTTTTGAGAAAGTAGATTAAGTCAAGATTGTCCTCCTCTTGCTTGGTACCGACAATGCATATGTCCTTGCTAACGTCCTCTCTTCTTTAAGTCAATGCAATTTTAGAAGTAATCCATCACAGTTGCTTCCCCCTCCTCCAAATATCACAGGTGCCAGCCCTACTTTAGATCACAGACTGCCTATCTCTTGAAGCCAATATTGCTTCAGGAGCTGTCTGATATTAGAGTTTGGTAGAATGGAACTGCCAGCATCAACCATATCCTCCCATAGGCATGAAGGGCTGGATTTTTCATAAACCACCACAGGCTATTGTAAGGAATGAAGGCTCAACTTCTTCATCATGAGATTATATTCTTAAGATTCTGCAAAATTAATTTTGTATAACTTCCTAAGAACTCATTATGTACGGGATAAGCAGCAGAAGAACTTATAACCTGGATATGAGTGTTTTGCAGTTCCCCAGAAAATAAGCTCCATAAAAAATTAAGTATAGAAGAACATCTAAAAAAAGAAAATGTTGTTTACCACTATTGCAGTGAACCTCAGGGCATGTGCTATGTAGAAACCAGCAACCTAGATGGAGAAACCAACCTCAAGATCAAACAGGTAGGAAACATTTCTGATTTATTGACAGTCAAGAGATTCATTCTCCCCTTTTTAGTTTTGTGAACTTGTCCATGCTCCTCTGTTGAAAAGTCATCTTGATACTGTAGGATAGGACATTGCTTTTGTAAATAACAAACAACATTAGACATTAGATGTTCCCCTCCTTGCTCCTGTCTAGGCTCTAGCCCAGACTGCCACCATACTGACCATCGAGGAGTTGTCCAAGCTGGAGGGGAAGGTGGACCTGGAGGGGCCCAACAAACACCTGTATGAGTTTGTCGGCAACGTCAGACTCCGCGGAAAGATGTAAGTATAAACAAACTTTTAGGTAATTCTAATGATAGCAGAGCCATTTTATACAGTTGAAATCAAGCCTCCATAACAAGTGACAGTTCAAGCACAAACAACTATTACATGCACTTCATATACCTATTACAAGGTCTCATTATGTCTATACTTATTGACACCTTGCAAGCTATCCATACAATAGCAATGTTAAATCGTTGATATATCATTGTATCTTTAGACTAATTAGATCTTCTTTCAGGAGGAATCAAAGGCTACAGGCAGGGACATTGCCTGTTGATGTAGGGAGGTGAGAATATAGGTTGAAATGGGCAGAAAACACTGATATGCCACATGCCTGGTGCTTCTGCCACAAAATACACTGTGAACAGTCCTGAGCCTGAAGTGCCACCTGTCAGAAATGGACATAAGTGCAGTCACTGCATAATTGCTTAACACTGCCAACCACCTGTGTCTCCTTGCCATTGACCTTGGTATTGATGGTAATGCGCTCTGTCCTCACTGACAGTCTTTCTTCTGTTCTTAGTGTTGACAGTAGTGTATGCCTCTCATTCATACACCAGCCCTCCTCTGTCCTTGGTGCTGATAGTACTGCGTGCCTCCATTCATGCACAAGCCTTTCTCTCTCCTTGGTGCTGATAGTAGTGTGTGCCTACCATCCATACACAAGCCCTTCTCTGCCCTTAGTATATGCCTCCATCAATACACAGGGCTTTCTCTCTCCTTGGTGCTGATAGTAGTGTGTGCTTTCCATTCATACACAAGCCCTTCTCTGCCCTTAGTATATGCCTCCATCCATACACAGGGCTTTCTCTCTCCTTGGTGCTGATAGTAGTGTGTGCCTTCCATCCATACACAAGCCCTTCTCTGCCCTTAGTATATGCCTCCATCAATACACAGGGCTTTCTCTCTCCTTGGTGCTGATAGTAGTGTGTGCCTTCCATCCATACACAAGCCCTTCTCTGCCCTTAGTATATGCCTCCATCCATACACAGGGATTTCTCTCTCCTTGGTGCTGATAGTAGTGTGTGCTTTCCTTTCATACACAAACGTTCTCTGTCCTTGGTGCTGATAGTGTGCACCTTCCATACATAAATGCTTTGCTTTTTGGAGACCTTGCTGTGTCCCTGGTAAAAATCGTCAAATACACATAACTACAGTCAATCTCTGTCCTTTGTACTAATGTTAAGGTATGTTATTCACCCTGATGTTTGTCTTTGCCCTTGGTACAGATCATAATATCAAGTACACATAACTCCAATGATATGGCAGTCTGCTGAAACTGTTAGCACTGGTGCTCCAGACTTAACAACTTATATACACTTCAGCATTTATATTATTATGATACATCAATGTGTTCATCTCCACTGATTGGGGTGTTTTTCTACTTTAATGTCACCCTTTAGATTTTACCATCACAGATTAGTGTTTCAACACAGTGTGATCACAAGATTTTGTTTAAATATCAGGTCATCATCGTGTGGCTGTTAAACATGCTTTTCGGTATTTCATGAAAGATACTATGCAGACTAAATGCACTGTATGATAAGTTTTGAGCTATGACTATCCTTACAAAATCATGTGGTCATGCTGTGATGGTTTTATTTACTTATACATGGGTTATGTTTTGTGTAAGAATGTTTTTCCCATGTTGACCATTACCTTTGTCATGTATCATGCTGTCATGATGTCACATGGTCATTCCATCACATCTGGGTAGTGGGTAAGACACAGAGGATCCTACATAAGTCACTTCTGCTGACAAACACACTACAGCGCTGTCTTTCCATCATTCATATGTGATCTTCTTCTGCAAATATTTTCCCATTCACAGTCTTGTAGACTCTTTCCCTGCATGGTTTTTAAAGCATGGGCGTAGTGTCAACATCTCTATCTGTATTGTTCTGATTGATGAAAAAACACTGGCATGAAAATGGATGTTGGAGTATCATTTCTTATCACAAAGACTTTGCTACTACATGTACTTGTACATCACAGCTTTTGTAGGAAGCTGGCAAGAGCTACTCCAGTCTTCTCTAATACTCCAGGATAATGCACCTCTTTAGAAGTCTTTACATGCCTTGTAATGTATGCATTGTTTTAAGGGAGCAACACCAAAAAGTATCTATCTTCCAGGTCACTTATTTGGTTAACAACAGTTCAAAAGACTACTGCAACATGTTACTTGTGTTGATTGTTTTCAGAACAATGTTTATTTCTTCCTCACACAGGGCCATTCCACTGAACCAAGACCAGCTGCTCTTGAGGGGTGCCCAGCTTAGGAACACACAGTGGGTCTTCGGTAAGCACACAAATAACTGGGAATAAGACAGGAACAAAGAAAAATACCATTTTGTGTTATGGCTTAAATTGTGTTCTGTTTTTGTGTTTGAATGTTGTGCTATGTTTCCTGCAGGTATAGTGATGTACACTGGCCATGAGACCAAGCTGATGCAGAACACCACCAGCGCACCAATCAAGATGTCTAACCTGGACAGGACGACAAACATGCAGGTAAGGGGATGAGAGGGGGTCTTACTTTATTTCATGTTGTCTGTGATTGGGGACCACAGAAGAAAGGATAGGGACAGACTTGCACAGTTACTGTAGTAGTACTGATGTTGACTTGCACACCAACATTTTTAACAGAATTTTTACACAATGTTTTCTACAAACTCTTTTCCTTGTTCCACAGATCCTGCTACTCTTTCTGCTCCTTATTGCCCTGTCCTTGGTTAGTGCTGTCGCCTCCGAGATCTGGACCAATCGGAGGGGAGCAAAGGACTGGTACATCGGCTACAGCCGTGAGTCCGCACTCAGACATTTCCTCTGTTGAGGAATACAACATACATGTATACCATGTACTATTCCTTGTTTGGAATCTTGCTGTCCTTAGTATATCTGCATGTTTGGCAGCAATAACTCTGCACGTAACTTTGTGAACTGTACAACACCTGAATTAACAGAATGTTCTTGTCCATGTCAAATCTATAACGTTACAACAGTATTTTGACCCCTGTGTCAGTGATCCTTGATTTTCTTGGTCTTGTCAAAGTAATCCAGACCCATGGCTTAAAAACTGATAACCCAATCTGCACCCCTTCTTGTCCCATTGTTGTGAAATTACAATAACCTAATGTCTTGTATCTCTGCACCTTGTGTCATGTATGCTTTCTTGGCGTCTGTCCTGTCTTCTCACCTAACTGTGTAGTGGGTAAGATGATCTCACTATTTCTGTCATCTTATACTGATGGGGAGAAGCACTTTCTATGCACAGTAACAGCTACAGGGTCCTGGTGTCAATGCATTGTCAACTTGTGACTGCTTCCCAATGTACCATAACAAGCTACCTTGTAGAAACCCTGGGTACCAAAGTGGACCAAAGCTGAACACAGCTGGATACCAGGCTAAGCAGAAGGACTCTCCCCTGACAGTTTGTGTGTTGCTGTTTGCAGTGATGGGACCTAACAACTTCGGCTACACGTTCCTGACCTTCATCATCCTGTACAACAACCTGATCCCCATCAGTCTGCAGGTCACTCTCGAGCTGGTCAAGTTCATCCAGGCCATCTTCATCAACATGGTCAGTAGGTTTTTTAACTTGTCGTAACAAGTCGTCTACCTTTTATTTGACATACTGGTAAACACTGAATTGAACATTTTTACTCTTTCGTGTTTCATTTGTAAATAGTTCTCATTTCCAATGTAATGTCCCGATGCAATTCAGCCGTTCTGGCTGCCATGTTTGTGACAGTCTTTTGAAATAAACCATTCATAACACATTGCTGTCATCTTTTTTGGGCCCCTTTTCACTGGGATCTTTGTTTGCTTTAAAAAGGCATACAGTAGTAGCAGTTGAAAGGTGTTTTCTGTATATCTGTTGAATGTATGAAGAAGAACAGCTGGGTAGAACTTCTGAAGTTTTTCCTCTCCCACAGGACATTGAGATGTACCACGAGGCCTCAGACACCCCGGCCATGGCGAGAACCTCCAATCTCAATGAAGAGCTGGGACAAGTAAGCAGACACCTTCTTCTATCCTATCTTCATATGCATGTCTTAATTGATTTAGCCGAAGGATTCGTTGGAATGGTCAGCTTTTGTTTGTGTGATTCATAGACTTAACTTTTTTCCCCCTCATGTTGCAGGTGAAGTACATATTCTCCGACAAGACCGGCACTCTGACCAGGAATGAGATGGAGTTCAGGAAAGCCTCAGTGGCAGGGATGATCTATGGGTACTTGTCCATCTCATAGAAATATAAAGATATAAACCATATTTTCCGGAGTATGAAAAAGTGTATCAAATTTCAATGATTAGAACTTTGAAAACTCATTTTGAAAACTCATTTTGAAAACTGTCAGACATTAGTATCATCCATTACTTTTCATCAGTGATGAAAAATAGTTAATGCTACTTGAAATGTCTGACAGTTTTCAAAATCTATCCAGTTGCTTGAGTAACTGTTTTCTGTTGTATCTCATTACCTATAGATGTCTAACCTTCATTAACGTAACTTGTGTTGAAATCTCCATGGGTAAAAATCCTCACAAGGTAATCTATGCTTATGAAAGGTATTATGATATGTTGGATGCATAACACATTCAGTATAAGCACCAGGGACAACTCTGCAGTTTGCTGTTTTTCTGCAGGGACAATCCTGACAGTGAGGATGGAAGGTTCAACGACCCCCGCTTGGTGGAAAACCTGCACGCTGGACATGTATGTTTTTGTTCCTCCTTGTCTGCTGCATCTCCTTAGTGCATCTGCACTTGTAATTGGACATGGTGATTGACATGTTCAAATGTCATTATGAGATATTGCCTGAAGCTCCATTTTGAACCCTCTCCCTTCTAGGAGACTGCTCCAACGATCTATGAGTTCCTGACGACCATGGCGTTGTGCCACACCGTCATCCCGGAACAGGTCCCCGACGACCCAAACGTCGTAGCCTATCAGGCTGCTTCTCCAGGTAACCAATCAGGAAACTCTGCTGTGTTATACATTTGTTTGTTTGTTAGTTTGTTTATTTTATTTCACCAGGGAAAACATATTGATCGCCTACTGGCATTTTTCAATGTGCCCTGGGAGCAGTGTACCCTGGGAATATTACCAATGATGAGGAACAGTAACCAATCACTAGAATAGCTAGAACATATGAGTGTAGATTTTCTCTCTTCTTTGTGAGTAATGCTTTTTCTTTCCCCATGTTTTAGATGAAGGGGCCCTGGTGCGAGCAGCGAAGAAGCTTGGGTTTGAGTTCAACATCCGAACTCCTGAACATGTTATCATTGAAGCCGTAAGCAAATAATTGAGTCTATAATTTTTATGGCCAGTATGTTCTTAAAAGACAAGTTTAAGTATAGGATGTGAAGATACAATCACTGTGCATACCGGTATCTTTTTTTATCAAGGTCCACCTAGCACAGGTTGTGATATCATACTTTATGATATGTTGTTACTTCATATATGAATGATACCTTGCAAGGGTATAATACTGATTTACCTAATTTATCACAGTGTCAGCTAATCACAACAAGCAGTCCTAAATCAATATTTTTTTATCAAAGATGCTACCAAATGCCATGATTTAGTTCAAAGCCATCAACCTCCTTTTTCTTCATGCTGTGTTTCTCTTTTCAGATGGGAACAACAGAGAAGTATGAAGTCCTGAATGTCTTGGAGTTCACAAGGTAAAGCTTATATTTTCCCATGACTCATTTGTAACACAAAGTGTCTAATGTCTAACATGTAGAAATTTGCTTGCTATTTAAGATTTCTTTGGTCCTTGTCTTTACCTTTTTGTTTCTCCTTGTCAGTGAGAGGAAGAGGATGTCTGTCATTGTCCGTGATCCCAAGAAGAAAATCAAGCTGTACTGTAAGGGAGCTGTAAGTACATTTTAAAATATTTTGAGTGAATACATAGCTATGTGTATGTTTAAAAAAACAAAATGGATATCACCAAGTAGTTACTTTTTTGTATCAGCCTTTAAAACAATTATTGTATTGCCCAACAGGACACAGTGATCTATGAGCGTCTGGCCCCCAACCAGAAGTACGCTGACGTCACCCTGAAACATCTGGAGCAGTTTGCAACTGATGGTTAGTCTTGTAATTTTGAAAACTGTGGCTCAGCTTTCATATAATTAAAAAGATTAATTCCATGTTTATATCCAGAATTAGTCCCTTGACCAGCTAGAAAGCCAGTAAACCTCTCTATAGATCATGTTAGTTACATGTAAGATGCATGCAAATCATATACCTGACTCCTGAGATATTGGTCTTTCTTAGTGTATTCCTTATGCACTTACAGGTCTGCGAACACTATGCCTGTCAGTGACAGAGATCTCAGAAGCTGACTACAATGTAAGTTCCTAGCTCATGCAGTTTGTACCTTGGTAGCAGCTTTATATATATATTTGACCTGATATTTGTATGTATTTCTGCTTTTATCATATCTCTTTTCTTGACAGAGCTGAATGACTGATTGTACAGATAAGTTACTCGTATGCGTCTCAATATCAACCATATCATTTCAGTCTTTGCTTATTTAAAGCATTCTGGTGCATGAGTTTACTGTAGCAGCTTTGTATCTTTATTTATTTGTTTTACTGGTTTACGCACAGCTAAGATTACCAAACTAGTTAGTAGCTATTTGTAAGGGCAAACTTTGAAACTTCATACTTATGTGGGTAACCCTTCCCCATAAATTCAAAAATCTTGCTATGGAAAGAGTAAGCATGTTACACACTGGACAAGGCTTGCTGCCAGTGTGCCAGCATGGTGGATTGTATTTATGTGTTTGTGTTTGTCCTCTAGGCCTGGAATCAGAAGTTTTACAAGGCTGCCACAGCCCTGGTGGACAGAGAAAGGAAAGTAGAGCAGACTGCTGAGCTGATTGAGAAGGTATGAGGAATGGAGGAGGAAAGGTTGGGCAGGGAGAACATGTGCAAATACAAGAAAATGTACTCAGAAAGGTTCAAAAGTGTGGAAAAAATTAACAGAAAGGAAAAGGATAACTACAAGAAAAATCTTATCCAAAATGTTTACCTGGAGAAATTGTTCTTAATTGCAGTATGTCTTGTCCTTCATAGAACTTGAACCTACTAGGAGCTACTGCAATTGAAGACAAACTACAAGAGGTAAGTTTGGTTTCATGACATATTGTTTGCATTTCTGTGCAAATTGTTGTACTGTATACCTTTCGTAACTGTGGTAAGAAAAATGAACACAGGTAATGTTAATGTAGCCAACTAATGGGAAAATACAAGAAATGCACTCATTTCTGTAGAGTGAGTCAAGTAGACATTGAAAGTAGTATAGCATGTATATATTAAATAAATAATTCCACAATCAGGCAAATCTGCAAAGGTGATACAATTTGTGTTCTATAGGAATGACAAACAATATGAGGCCATGATTAGTAACACTCCTAGCTGTTTTCTACTGTCACAATCTTTGTCATTCAAAGTATTCACCTCAAGCTCTACCTACCCCACAGGGAGTACCTGACAGCATTGCAGCCCTGAGAAAAGCTGAGATCAAGGTGTGGGTCCTGACTGGTGACAAACAGGAGACTGCCATCAACATCGGCTACTCCTGCAGGCTGCTCACCGCGGACATGTCCCTTCTCATTGTCAATGAGAACAATCTTGATGTACGTTAATTCTTATCAATCATTTACAATGTATTAGTATTGACCAGTGGTTTTTTATTACATGATGCTACTTAACCACGAACTGATCCATGGGGCAAACTCCATTGTCTTTCGAGACAGAAGGATGCCAACATACTGTCTCTCTGCATTGTCATAGAGGAAGATGTCTTTATGATAGATTAGATATTTTGAAAGGTGTTAATACACATCCAGTAAATAATGTATGTAATCACAGTAATTTAAAACATCTAAAGATGGATGGCCATTGCAACTGTTTGAAAGCAACAGCTTTAGTGAACAGTCTGATAGTTTAAGTACTGTTATTGATTGCCAAACCTCATAGGCTACCAGAGAAGTCCTGAGAAAACACAGAGAGTCGTTTGGGAGCACCATTAGAAAGGAACAGAACGTCGGACTTATTATTGATGGGAAGGTAAGTCTGGCTGTCTTTTTTAGTTTGTAACATTCTGCAACCAGTTTTTTCCAAAGATACATGTACATGTATATACTAAAAGCCACAGTGCTTATCAAAAAGTACATTCCAGTCCGTAATAGACTACAAAAGATAGTCTGTTGTGTATTGTTTACATTACAATAAATAACAGTTGCTTCTTTTCCCATTAGACCCTGAAGTACGCCCTGTCCTATGATGTTGCCCATGACTTCATGGACATCGCTCTGTCCTGCAAGGTGGCCATCTGCTGCAGGTAAGGATAGAAGCTGTCGGGTGTCCTTGTGAATCTGGCGCTGTGGGGAAGGCATTTTAGCAAATTGTATGTCATTGACCAATTGTATGGCAACAACTAGAAGGCAATCTTAAAGTGTTTAAGTGCTAACATTTTGCTGAGCAGTTCTTGAAAAACTTTTGGAGATTTTGAGCACTCAGGTGGAAATTTGTGTTTGCATGCATGTTACTGTTGCAGTACACAAACCATTTTGGGCAATGTCACTGTAAGATTGTTTTTCTGTTTCATAGAATGCTTTTTTCTAGAAGAAGACATCTGATTCAGTAGGTACAGATACAAGAAAATCCTGTTTAATGTCCTTTGCTGTTATTTCAGAGTGTCGCCCCTCCAGAAGTCAGAGCTAGTGGACCTTGTGAAGAGAAAGGTCCAGGGTGCCATCACACTAGCTATAGGGGATGGGGCCAATGATGTTGGCATGATACAGGTAAGTTTCTCCATGTTCAACTTAACGCAAATCCTGTCTTGTGTTAGGTGCCATACATCTAAGGAGGAGAGTGTTTTCTTTTCTTTTGAGGCCTGTTTTTGTTTGAAGAGATGATGTATTGTATTTTTTTTTTTGTAACAACTGCTCTGGTTGTTGTCTGACTAAACTCTCTCCCCCCTCCCCAGGCGGCACATGTCGGAGTGGGGATCAGCGGGAAGGAGGGTCTACAGGCTGCCAATGCTTCTGACTACTCCATAGCACAGGTAAGTACTCATTGGAGTGTCTGAACATCTCTTGCTTTTGTTGACTGGTCAAGTCCCTCTCACTAGGAACACATAAACTGACACCCACTCAACTCGTGCAACAACACTAGTGTATTGATTCTGATCCTGTACACAACAGAATGCCTCCCAGTTCCCCTAGAGGCCCAATGTGCATGTGTACCAGTACAGATTGGCAGGAGATCTAACAAGTCTAAGTTATTGTGTTCATTTTACACCACTTTCAATATATTGGCTTCTACCAAGTTTGCATTACAAGATACCAGAGTCAAATCTAAGATTGATGTGTTCATGGAGCAAAGAAGGGAGTTTCTGTTCTAGGAAATTTTATTGAAGTAATCTTTGTCCTTTTCCCCCAGTTTGCATACCTGAATCGGCTACTATTTGTGCATGGAGCCTGGAACTACATGCGGCTGTCCAAACTCATCATCTACTCCTTCTACAAGAACCTCTGCCTCTACTTCATTGAGGTTAGTCCATGCTTCTTTTTTTGCAACAGTTAACACAGACAGACATGAGTAGAGCTGCAGCTGAATAAGTCACAAATTTAATAAGTCACTGCAGAATATATATCTTGCAATATCTTGTTTTATGTGTAACGTTAATAGTTGCAAACTGTCAAAGTTGTTATACATCTTTGAGCAGTGATATGACACTAACGGTACTTCCACCTTTGCCTAACTCATACACTTATCATATAAGTTAAAGAGTTAGGCAAAGGTGGAGGATTTGCCTAACTAGCATAAAACTATTTGGCTCTTTGTGTCAGTAATGGAAAATTGTACTTTAATGTTGTTTCATCCCAACTGCTTGGAAGTAGAGCGATGAAGAATTAAGATATAAACTACCTGGTACAAGAGTTAGTGATAATTTTTTGTTTGTGTTTCCCAGTTCTGGTTTGCGTGGGTGAACGGGTTCTCAGGACAGATCCTGTTCGACAGGTGGACCATTGCCCTGTACAATGTGGTGAGTCTTCTCAACATCTTGTCTTACATTCTGTTATACAGTATCTGTTGTGTCAAATCTTTCAAACAAATTTTCTCACAAGGAAGAAATTTTTGCTGAAAATTCTGTGGCTGGCAATTTGGCAAAGAAAAACATCAGGACTTTATCAAAGGGTGCGGTACAATCAGATATGGGGGATGTGTGGGCTGCGGCACTGGGCAAAGCCTGAAAAGGGGTGCACACATTATTCCGTTTTTTCTGTTGAATACCTCATCTGGCATGAAACAGCTTGCCATGAAGCCTGAATCGGGGGTGTACACTTTATTAGAAGAAATACCGTAAATAGAATGGTTGTTAAACCTACAATGGTACCTCCATGCTTAATATCCATGTGGTGCTTATTTCCAGTCCTTCACTGCCCTCCCTCCCTTTTCCCTGGGACTGTTTGAGCGAACCTGCAAGCCGAACAACATGTTACGCTTCCCGCTCCTGTATAAACCATCTCAGGATGGAGACTACTTTAATGCCAAGGTATGTCATAGATTAGATAGTTTCTTGTTTACTTCTCTGTGTGTTCAATATTAGTAGATACTTGAAGAGAAATTTTTCATACCCTGAGGGCCACAACAAACTGCTCTTTGACATTCCTTCTCTTGTGTGTTTCAATCAATACATTCAGAATTTCCACCTCACCCATGTTACTCTGCCATTTTCTCTAGAAGAAAGCTAACCGATATTCTATTCCTAGGTGTTCTGGCAGGCCATGGGTAATGCCGTCTTCCACTCCTTCCTCCTGTACTGGTTCCCTGTCTGGGCCATGCAGCAAGGTAAGGCTCCAACATCTATATGTCTCTCAGGTCAATATGATGAAGGGAAGTTGTGGTAGTATATCCATGCTTTACAAGCTTCAGTTTAACGACAACTGTACTGACAACTTTACTACTGGTAAACACAGGCTTTTGCAGGAAATTTACTACATTGCCATTTGAATTTTGATAATCCTATCAAATATGTAAGCATAGGCTTATTGTAGATTGAGTAAAAATCTCCAGTAATTTCTTTGTCACAAAACAAATCTGCCATATGCAGTCTTCCAAACATTTCTGGTGACACCTATCATACACTGCTAGTGCTGTGCCATTCTAGCTTTACTATGTGTAAGCAAAATAGAACCCCATATAGATTTTTTTGGATGTTCGGAACTATATAATTTTAATGTAGCAAATATTGTGCAAGTTTTGTACAATTTGAACATGAACTCAATAGAATTCAATGATGAAACTAAAGGTGATCCCCACAACTTTCTATCCAACCATTCAGATAAGCTGTATTGCAGTTGGTATCCAGTTTCATAGAGAATAGGTATAGGCCAAGTTCGATTAGACTGTGGCCAGAACCAGTAAAACATTTGTCTTAATTAAAGCTTACAGTATGCAACTTGCTATCACTTAGAAGGAATCTTTTATTGATGTATTGATTCCAACATGGACAATTAGAGACTTCAGGAGAGAAAATCCATGGCTGGTGGACAGTTAATTGCTAATCAGGCTGACCTTGGCACGAATATGTCTTGAAATCCGCTGGGTTTGTATTGATTCCTTTGTTTGTGTGTGTTTATGACAGATGTGGGCATCAGCGATGGGAAGGCTGGAGACTTGCTGGTAGTGGGGAACATGGTCTACACTGTGAGTCTCATGTTCTCAGCAATGTGCCCAGTGGTTGAAGCTTAGGGGAATGAAAGTTTAGAGTGACATGCATGACTGTGCTTTAGTCTTAGGTTGTGTTGTTATATGGATAAGATAGGAACATATGGTTGGTAATCACAGGGTTTTCCATGCACACCCTTTACCAATCCCTTCTTTGGATGTTGATTTGACAATTTTTCCTGTATACTAGCATATCTGTAACAACAACAACAAGGCGATGTTGACATGATACAATGGGGCCATGAGTCATAAACAATATCTAAGACCTAATTTTTATGGAATTGTAAATATGATGCCGCCATGAAAGTCATGTCATTGAAATCATTTGAAGTTTAAGTTGTAGCTGTTTTGTTTCAGGGGATTGGTATTCTGACAACTGTTGATGTGTGTAATATGACATTTAGCTTTCTTCAAGCATGCCCATAATTCAGCAAATCCCCCATACAATTTGAGGCTGTTGATTTAATCAGGGTATTGTATGCACAGCAGTGTTACCTATAACAGTTTTATAGCAGAGATTTAAACATTACCCTGTAGTTCACTGTGTATTTATCACTAATGTGCGTGTTCTGTTTCAGTACGTGGTCGTAACTGTTTGCCTGAAAGCAGCTCTAATGTCAGACTCTTGGACAAGGGTACGTCTTCAAACTATGATTTAAACTCAATTGTTTTCCTCAACCAATCTAACATAGAGCATGGAAATGATTTGCAATGAAGTTTCCCACAATGTTACTTATTGAAAAGACAGATTAATTTGCATCAGATATGTCCTCATATATATAGGGAATGTTGATATCATGGCATTCTTATACACAGACTGTAGGGCCTATAGGTATATCAATCCTTTTGGTGGTCCCATAGATAATTTTTCCCATTGACACAAGTATTAAGAATCCTGTCTATAGTGACAACCTGTCCACATAGACCAGATTTTATTGGTCCCCTGAGTGGACTTCTTGGGCAGTTTTCACTGTATACAATTTGTTGAAATTTTCAGAATGTCTTTGTCCAAAATTTGATATTTCTATACAGTTTATCATAATAAGGAAATTAAATCTGTTTTAAATTGGTTGTAGATTTAGGGACAAAGTAGGCCTTGTTTGCCATAGCAGCATGTTGATGTTGTTTGTGTCGGTCCCTCCAGCTGAGTCACGTTGCCATCTGGGGCAGCATCATCGCCTGGTTCCTCTGCTTCATGATCTACTCCAACTTCTGGCCAGTCATCCCCCTGGGACCCGACATGTTAGGGCAGGTAGGTTATTACCCTGGGAACTGAACTCGCAAGGCCGCACGCAGAGAGGTTACACGCATATAGGAGAGTCCCAACTCACTCCCCTTTCCCGCTATCTGCCGGCTCCTAAGATCTGCTTGCCTCAATGAGGGGCTGACAGACAGTGGGAAGGTGGCGTGAGTCACTCTCCTGCGTGCGCGTAAACTCTCCGCATGCAGCCTTACTAGTATGGTTCCATGCAGCGTAGTATGTTATCTAAGGTCATCACAAACCTCCACCATGGCATTGCATAGTTTCCCCACACATGTATACTAATGCCCACTTGCTTGTATTTTTTTGTAAACTGCAGTTATAAAGGAATGTGTTGTAGAGAGTGCCCAGCCACCTTGCATGCAGCAAAGAATCTGTATAATACTCCTGGATGATCCAGATATTTCCCAAAGATTATTGAGCCATTTGTTTAGCCAATGGGTATGAGAATCTAGTTTCCAATGAGCATAAAAGAGTTGGTGTTGGGACAGCAGCCCTTTGTGTGAAATACTGATTACTGCCTTCCTACACTCCAGGAACGTTATGTGTTGGGCAGTGGAGTGTTCTGGATGGGACTGTTCCTCATCCCCACCACATGTCTCATCAGAGATGTGGCTTGGAAAGCGTAAGTTTTTTGTCTAACATTTTCTTTGGTCTTGGATCTCCTAATGTGCCATTGCTAAAAAAGAGCCTTCTTATATGTTTGTGATGTAAATGGGCTTCCAAAGTGTAGCTATTGGGACAGTCCAAAAGCTCTTCTTAAGATATGACCAATTAGCAAGTGAAAGTTGACCACTGATGTCTTCCTCAGCCTTGAACGGACCTGCTGCAAGACGCTGCTGATGAAGGTGCAAGAGTTGGAGAAGGCCCGTCTCGACCCCGAGTCTGTCATCCTTGAAGCTCAGAAGAAAACGTAAGTTCTGAGGTGTTGATAGATACCAAGTACATTCTCATACTGTTTCACAAATGTTAACTTCTGATGGCTGTAAGGATTTTGATGACAACTTGGTGTGTCAGCAAAATGTCCTATACTCAGCTCTCAGGGTAGCCACCTATGTGTGCATATCTACAATGTACTATAGTACATACGATTCCTCATCAAGACTGTATAACATGTTTTCCATTGCACTTGCATTACTGTGTTGGTGCTTCATGTTGAACTTATGTCTGTCCAACATCTATTTTATAAAATGTGGATCGTAACATTTCTTATGGTTGAAAAGTCCAAGTTTTGTGTATAAATTAATTATTCCTTCGACCAATACATTATGTGGACATTCAACCACAGTCAATTGCTTCACAGGTAGCCATACCAGTACTTGAATTAAAAGTAATTTAAGTATTTTAAGAACAAGCACCCAATTAAAAAATGCCAGGAAAAGGATGTAAATTGTTTCTTGGTTTGAATCTTCATAAGCTGAACATTCTGCCTGTTTCTGTCTGCAGGGCACAGCTGATCGGGGAGCGGGACGGCCTGCTGGAACACGCACCACCTGCAGCAGCCGCACGACCAGGTGAACCAGGCACTGAACAACGTAAGGGTCCTCAAACTGCCTTCTCAATAGGTTCTGTCTGTAGCAAAGCAAAGTTTAGTCTCCTGGCCATTTCTAATAGCCCACAAAATGGATGGAACCCGGAAAAGGATGACGTGTAAAGTTGTGATAATCAAATGTGAAGCAAGGACTGGTAAACTATACAGTAGTTGATTCTGTACAGCATTTGCAACATGGCTCACATAGTCACTTCACAATGTAACACTTGTCAACAGCTATTGTGTATTGTATCTAGGTAGGTACCTCTGTACAGCACTACATATAAACTGTAATTCTAGTTTAGCCATACATGTATTTCACATTGCAGTGGAAACAGGTGTATTTCTGACATTTGTCTCATTGTACTAAAAATGTTTCTGTTTCTACACAGACGGCTATGCCTTCTCACAAGAAGAGCATGGTATTGTGCCTCAGGTAAGTAATTTTGTCTGTTTTAGACAGCAATATTAGATTTCTGTAAAAGAATGAAGCAACTGATGGTTTAGAGGGAAATGTAACTCAAGGGAAACAGTAATTAAATCTTATAGTGTTACCGGTATCTGTCATTCGTGCCATACAGATGTTCAATATCTTTTCCTGCATTCCTCTCTGAAACTTCCTCACCTGCAAACATACAATCCTCTAGAGATTTTATACGACTTCTGTCATTTATCATGGGTGATTTACCAGATTGCACACAATGCATGCCTGACAGTAAAGATTGTTCTAGTAATCTGTGTTTCAATGCAGTAGAGATAATATTGCATGATTAATTGTTAGTAAAGAGATATCTTTTAATGTAATATTGAAAGGGATTGTGTGATGCTATTAACATGACCTTACTATGCTGAAAGAAAAATATGTCAACCTATGCACAAATTAGAAATGAGTTGAAACAACAATTCATTCATTGCTTGTGCTTTGATAGCAAACAACATTGACTGGAGGGCAATTCCAGATGTATTAACCCTTTTTCCCTTGCTATTTTTTGTGTATGTAGCCCGGGGTTGTGTCTTATGCCTCCATCCTTCATAGCCCAACCCTTATCACAAATTGCTGTTTAGTAATACTTCTGTTTG
The DNA here is from genome assembly GCA_013266295.2 of Branchiostoma floridae x Branchiostoma japonicum. Lineage (NCBI taxonomy): Eukaryota > Metazoa > Chordata > Leptocardii > Amphioxiformes > Branchiostomatidae > Branchiostoma > Branchiostoma floridae x Branchiostoma japonicum. Next base: position 9,660,023 of record CM023827.1, on the reverse strand, counting down.
GACCACAATAACATGATGTCATCTCATTTGCAGTCTGAACTTGTGCGAGCTTACGACTCCACGAAGACCAAACCAGAGGGACTATAGTGCAACAAAAATCCTTGGAGAAATGAGAGGAAACAAATATTATATTCTACCACTAGGTCAGGCGGAGCTTACAAATTAGCTATATTGTAGTGGAGTGTAGTTGAGTAGTGGTTATAACTTATTGAGTGTTGTGGAGCTGTTGTATGTATATATTTGAGGTATTTACTGTTAAACTGTGTACTTACGCTCTGTTCAAAATGACGCACACTGGCTAAACCCTTCTTGATGTAGTGTTTGACCTACACATGTAGATGATGCTGTGTACCGGTATTGATTTGAAACTCTAGAAGTCCTGTCAAATGTTGGTAGATGCAAGATCCACCTCACGTCATGCCAGTTAGAAAATAAAAATATTTCTCAAATGTGCTGTAAAACACTGCAGGCCTTGTCATGCACTGTGGACAGTCAAGTAAAACAAATTGAAGCACTATTGAACAGAGTTGCAAATATCCAAGGAGGTTAAATAGATATCTGAAGATAGAAGAAATCTGAGTATACGAAATGTAGAAGGCCCTAGACAAAATAGTATGAGGACGGAAGACATTACTAGCTTAGTCGCAGATGCTGTGTCACTATTCACACTATTAGTTGTACATGTAGTTCCCTTACATCAAGATTTTTACTGCAATTTGCGTTATATGAATATTTGGGACTTGGCATTGGCAGTAATCCTGCTCTATCCCGTATATGTAAATTACGTGCAATACATTGTAAGGAATAAGTGGTAGGTGTGTAGTTGGGATGTTGTAGCAAAGTGGTAGGAACAATAGGTGTATGCAAAGTATCAACAAAATAAAGAGTAACCAGCTTGACCTTGTCCTCTTAACAGACCACTAGCATTGAAGAAGTCATTTACTAGTAATATTTGTATCATGATATTCTTTTTGATGTTGCTGCATTTGTGAAATTACATGACAAAATAAGGCAGTATTTTGGTGTTTTGTACATGTATATGGCAATGGTTATATATATACATGGTTATATATAAGTTGAGCTACTGGGCTGTGTTAACTTTGTATATTATGTACTTTTGTCTTAAATTCAATTTATATGTGATGGCTGCTTGACACTGTGTGTGAAGTCTAAGTACTAGTATATGCACCATCTAAAAGACTTGTTTGATATATTGTTAGGGTTTAGTATGTGGTACGTTGTTGGGTTTATTGATTTTGTGTATTGTTCTCAGGTGTCTGTGGAAGTCAAATTTACGAGGTATTGTGACTGCAGTTTGAAAACAGCATCACAAAGACAGGAAAAATAGCATGCTATCTATCAAAGAGATTATGAGGAAAATTTAAAGGAGTTTAAAGATATTATGCTACATCAGTTGATGTAATCATATTCTCAGCATACATGGCCAGCAAACACAAAATTTTGTTTTTTTAAGTAGGCTAAACCATAAAAGAGGAAAGGGATTGGTAGGTACATGTACAAGAAGTGGTGAATATAGCTTTACCTACAGGTTGGAAAATGAATTCATTACGCTAGGCTAGACAGAACTACTAACAGTTAATGCCAGTTTTGCATTCCTATATTTTCCATTGAATGTATGGAATCCCTCCGATGTTCATACGTGACAACAATAACAAAAATGAAAGAATGCTTTTTACATGCATTTGTCTTAAACGGTTAAAGAAAAAAAGGCATAAAGTAAATTCATTATTTGCATAGTTCCCTCCCTGTGCAAGAAATGGTGCTATTCATCTTGTGTGCACAGCCATAACCTTACCTTTTAATATGTTTGCACAATAGCATTTTATTCTGTAAGTAGTGAATGACAACAACAAGTATTCCCTGGAGAAAATAGTTAAAACCACAGCACAAGACAATCTTCTTCCACCGAACTTACAAAAATCCTTACAAACAAATGACAAAATTACTGTTGTTTCAAGAGCTGTAGGGAAAGCAAACGGTTTTTGTTGTCTGCAAAAACAATTGGACAAACTATAACCACAGATAAAATCAGTAACTTTACGTCTTCTAAAGAAATATTCACATGTACCCAAGATTAAACATTGAGCATGAAGGCATTTATACAAGTCAGTTTTGAAAGTTAAAAAACATTTCTGACATTCCCATTAGAATGGCAGGTTGTAGGCTGATCATTGATAAATGTATAAAGATAAATTGAAAAGTAAACCTCCAAAGGGATACTACTATTACTGGTACTGCTTTATACTTGTTATCATTTGATATGTCCAAGACTTGATATGAATAACTAGTGAAAGCTGAAGGCAACTATCATTGAAGAATGAATGTCAAATATGTTTGGTGTATGATTTTGGAGCTTTGTCATAACTGTTAACTCTGTATGTTCTGAATAAAGCTGTCATTGTTTTATCACAGAACAAGACTTGTGATTGTTTACTTCTAAAAATTGTGCAGTCTTTCACACTTAGTCAGTAATGTTAGTGGGTTAGATCAACTTTGGTGACGAAGACGATGTAAGGTAGGTAGGTTTGAACAAAATGAGGGGTGCTTATTGCTGCTTATCAATCATCAAATACATACTTTTGGGGAGTGTCAACTCTAGTGCTGTCTTTTGCTGTTGTTTCACTTTTTGTGCAGTGTTTTTCAAGGGTTCTAGAAAAGTGCTGAACAGAAAAGATTGAAAGGGAAATATGCTGCATTTGCTCGCTAATACTGACTTCTGTTTCCCTGCTGTATCATGATACAGTAGTTTGATCAAGGACTTGGTTTGATCAAGGGCATCCAAGTGCAAAAATTTCTAAGCTCCCTGTGAGTTGCACAATATCAATGGGAAAGTGTTATCTATTTATTTATTATTTGATTTTACAGTAACAGCAAATGTCTATCTACCACAGTTGTGTGTCTGGTGTATATCCAGGGGGATTGAGGCATTGAGTAGAGGTTATTTTGTTGACAGCGCCAGGGTCACCCTCACAAAATAGGTGTCCTTGGCCCAATATCCACTACTTTCATAGACGTCATATATCCCATAATGCCTTGCGCACGTCTCGGGTCGGAAGAGAGGAGCCGCCATTTGCAGTACTTTCATCCTTGTAGTGACTGCCTTTTAAATGGAGCCGAATAGGCCTTAAATCGCGGTGGTCGGCACAGTTTTAGCGTTTCTCCACTACTTACAACCTCTAGAACCTTTCTAGATGAGGCTGGAGTAACAGAACGTCAGATCTGTGGTCAATTTCCCCTCTGTTTGGAAGGACGTCGAATTTGGCCCAGCCCTCGAACTCTTCTCAGTGAGCCCAACAGAGAAGGCCAGGCTTGTCCACCAAGCAGGATAAAATACTTTTGTCGACGCTCAACTTTTAATCTGGCTGAGTTTTCAGAACCCCTGGAAATAACTATGAGTTCATCGCCTAGCAGCGACCAGGTGAGATGTTATATTTTAGTGTGGTTGTGTGAATCTGTCCGTGGTGATCGAACGAAAAGCAGACGAGAATTGTCGTCGGAACGCTAGCTACCCAAGGCCAGCCGAAGAATTCCTGACAGTGGTCGGCTCAAATAACAACACAAGGAAAGCTTTAGACGGGCCTGAGGTCTCCTCACAGGCTAGGTGTTTGTTAGAAGGGAATTATCAAACCTTAGGGCACAGAAAGAGACCTTTATTACATCGTATATCACTTGCCAAATTGCTTGGCAACTAAGGGTTATATAAAGAGATTTATCATTCTTAACATCGGGTAGTGTTACGCCACGAAAACCATCTGACAAACAATACAGTAGACCTTCAGGAGTGTTTATGTCTTAAACCAAGAAGGTTTGACCTCCTTACTTGGATAAAAGGCTCCATATATTCTTGTTAACTGTAGATGTTGATGTAAACAAATACAGAGAAGGTGTTGTGTATACATTTCAGGTAGTTTTTTTGTAACTTGTTGCGGTGACGTATAATTATGATATTTTCATTCCCCTCACATATTTCCTCACATAGTTTCTATGTAGTGTTTAAAGTGTTCTAGATAGTTTTTAGCAGGACTCAGTAAAACTATGTTCAACTTAAAGTGAACATCCCACATTCATTACTTAATTGGTTTACAACTGACCAATCAACTGGTCAAGAATGGACAACACAAAGTTGAGGTGAAACCAGTAATGCAGTCGCCATCAGTACGAGATGGCCAGTGTTATTACATGTTTTATGGTTGCAAATAGCACGGTCATGGAGCTTTTATGGCTGTGATATAAACGACCCTTTCAGCCCAGAATTGATGACGGCCCAACAAGGGTCATAAGACTCATTATGTATGCAGCCTCCCAACACATACACATGCACGCACATACACACTCTCTCACACACGCACACACATACATTTGTACACATTCTCTCACACACACATGCTTCTACATACACACTCTCACACACACGCACACATACACACACACATGCACCCACATACACACTCACACATACACACACACACAGGTGACTACAAGTACACTAACAATTGGGAATCTGTGATGATGCCCATACATATAGCACCATGTCTATTTCCCCACCATATCCTATTCCTAAATTTAGCACGACATAAAAAAAAATGGAATCATTATATGCAATAGTAGTGAGATCATTAGTTCGTAATGATACAGGATTACTATCACAAATCTGGGTTATTTGTCTTATGACATACATAGGGAAAAGTGACATCTAATTGCACTACTCAGAACCATCACAGGAGTATAAATAGCCTGGATGCCAGACTGTTATCAGGGCCAGCCCCCAGTAAGACCCTAAGAAGCAAAATGGAAGCAGTAAGATGAACAAGCGGGTATAACGGTGCAGTGACCTGATTTTGTTCTCTGTAAATGATTTACCAATTGTCTGGTGTACTATTCAAATAACACCTTAGTGGCAGTGTAAATCTTAACAAATAGCACCTCACTTACTTGCAAGTAACCTATATCACTTTTTAACCTGGCTTGAGACCAGGTAAATTGTTTCTCGAGAAATCAGTAAAGCTGCTCTGTCAGTACGACAAGAGGGATTTAAAAAATTCAACAGTATTTCTTCATAACAATGGCATTGTGGTATAAAGGAATAAGAGGCTAGGCGATAAAAGGGATAATGCGGTTGATAAACAGTATTAGCAGGTAGAGGTATGCTGTGGAATTTGATAAATGTATGACACTTTGTAGACTGATAACACAATTTCTTTCTAACTTTCCAGCTGTAGTTTTTATAACTGATGTATTAGAAGATAGTTTTAACAGATGTCACCTTACACAGTAGGCATTCCTTAAAAAATGAAGGTTACAGTTTTAGCATAATTGATTGACAAAGGCTTTTGTACATGGGTAATGGCATTCTTTATGTGACTGGCAGATTTGAATCACGTATGTCTCCCAGTGGAAAAGAAAATGAGTTTTCCAGTAAGAAGAATTACTAACACGTGGGACTTGGAACTACCTTGGGGGAAGGTAGGTTGATATATTGATAATGATGAATTAGCACAAGTATACTATCAGTACTATATTTCCCCACACAAGATAAATTGAGTATTTTGAATACAGTACATAAACTATTTCCTGAGGCTGTCTTTATGCTATGTAGTATCAAGATTACATTTCTGCAGACAGTAGCAATAGCGGGTGACCCAGCCAGTACCAAATGTTTTATTTCTTGCATGTCCCGTTGTCCCCAGTACCAACAGATAATCGTTCGAATCATGGTATCTGCCATGCGTACCTGAGACAAGAATGCTGTGGGCTGTACTCATTAAAACAAACAGGCATTAGCTTGGGAATATTTATCAGCAATGGTAAACCCCTGCTCAGCGTTTATCAATACTTGGGAGCCGGGACAGATCCTTGACGATGTAGCGGCTGACCAAATTATGCGGGTTATCTCTCGCCTTGGAGGGGTAATGTAACGAGATGTGGCAAAAATCATATCAACGACCAGGAGCTATGATCCCCAGTGTAATTCCCTAATTGGATTAAGGAAGTAAATCCGGAAATTATACCGTACAGCCTGGAAGATGGTAAACTATGAGTCATTCCTTGTTAGGTGACTTTTGTGACCTGAGTACAGGCAATAAAGATCCCGAGACGAGCCATTTCTGTAACAGTTATAGTGATTAGGACGCCTTGAAAGCCATGTGTGCTGTAATGAATACATATGTGTATAAATGGCTGCTACTTCCTATACAGGAGTACTGTAATGTACCTCTGTTACCACCACTGCTAGATCTAATGTCTAACACTAGAGCTGTGGGGAGGCTGAGTAAAGGAAATTTAAACATTAAAACTCAGTTTTCACGACAAGGGTTTGTGTCAGAAAATGTCTCGGGCAGACATATTTAATATGTCTGCCCGAGACATTTTCTGACACAAACCCTTGTCGTTAAAACTGAGTTTTAATGTTTAAATTTAATATGATAACATTTCCTAATATGATATTAGGAAATGTTGCCAGCTTTACTATAATGTTTATGGTACTGTTAGCCTTATTTGACAACTAGACGCACAATTAGGATAATATGACTGTTGGAAACATGGGTATCTGTTTTAATGAAACCATTTCCTGTTGTAGCTTAAAAAATTGCGTATACACATATTATTTGTACATGTATGGCACAATTCAAATTAAAAGTAGTTTGCTGACGTCAACTTTTTACAGAGGATTGGTTGCAATAATGTCTATCATGGAAGAAATTGCAACCTTTGCAATAAAACCTGCACAAATGTCACACGGTTAGTTTTACACTGTTTCTAAGATGGATGCCATTTTGAAAGAGAAGTGAATTTTGTGGTCACGCAAACCAAGGACTAAAAGCAGCTGTAAAGATAACGGCTTGTCTGACCGATACGTGGCAATACATGTGCCTGCCATAAACAATAAGTTCCCATTGAAATGGCTCTGACGATTATCAAGAAAAACCATTGTCATTGTCCCAAAACAATGCCATAAAGTACTATTGATTGTTTTTAATAAAAACTCAGGATTAGGTTCCTTTTCAGAGGGAATGGAATTTGAGAAAGGAAGGATTTTTCGTCCAGTTAATCACCCAGATTCTCAGAGTTTTGTCTTCTGCCATATAAACTAAAATCAATAGTGCTTTTCCAACATTGTGCTGTATTTATCCAGCATTAGTTATTCAGTCCAAGCCTAAATATTTTATGAGCCAATCAAATATTTAATACCTCACATGGTTAATCAGATGTAAGAAGGTCAGAAGTCTTGTACCTGAGGCATATGAAATCGTCTTATGCACCAATTTTACCCAGATATTATGCTGTTATTTATGTAGACTAGAGAAGTACTAGAACACTTATTTAGTTGGGTATTTTATTTGTAACCAAACATACATATAGCTCCAGCAAGGCTTGATGCTTGATGTGTAACAGTAACAATGAGTTTGGTATACCAAAGCTGAGGGGGTCTTTTGAAGAAGCACTTCAGATTAAAAAGCCCTCACATATTGTCTCGAAAAAGTTGGTCTGAAAAGACTAGGTAATAAGATCCTACACTATTTTAGTCCAAAAAGAGCCCTCAACTTTTCATCAAGAGGGGTCATATCAAATAACTCATGGCAGTTATTGATGATAAGTGTTAAGTCCAATACAAAATACTGTAAGTCTTTTGGTATACTGTAACAGTAGAATTTTGAAGAACATTGGAACTGGGTATATTTTTATTAAGTTATAACAGTGATGGCTTATAGAATTATTGTCAAGTGGTAGAGTAAAAGTTACTGAGAAATACTGTTTGAACATACATTTTTCTATTCATAGGTAATAAGACATGCATCACTGTCAGCCTTGATTATTGTCCAGTCTTGCAGATAAAAGCATTTAGGAAGGTCATAAAGGAAATGATGTGAAACTTTATGATGAATGTTACAATCATTTGTTGTTACCAATTCATGTAGACCATAGCTTGGGCCAATTCAATTGTACTACATGGTTTTACATGTATAGTATTTGTTTTACAATTGGCATTTGTGTCTTTATTTTTTTATGCCACAATTTGAACATCATTATTATAGTATTAACTTAATATATGATCCTTCTTGTCCCATTGCTGTGTTAAATCAGAGAAACACAAACTGTGTTAATTGTATCTTGAAGATTGCAGAAGATGACTATAATGTAAGACAATTTTCTGCCCAGGAGTCTCTCCTTCCAAGTGTTACAGACTGTGGAATGGACCTGTTATTTCTGGTAAAACACAGTAATCGTAAGGAAGTAGCTGTCAATACAACAATAACTTTGGTAACACAATGCCCCTTTGTTCTACACATAGATAGTACATTTCTACATCTCTGCAGTACAGTGTAATATGATGTAGCAAGCATGAAAATGGGAAATTGTGTGAATGAAAATAAAGATTTGTTTTATGTAGTACAGTACTAGCTTTAAAAAAATTCTTTACTTTCTTTCCTTTATGCTTGGTACAAAATGGCACTATTGCTACTAAGAAGGAGTAATCCTCTTATATCATCAAGAAATAGGTGAGTTAGCACCACATAATACCTGTAAATTGGCAGATTCAAAACAGAAGCCTTGAATCAAACCTATTGAGGACAAAGGTTGATAAAGTCCAGCTCACTATTGCTAACTCGGTGTTTTCTGTGGAATTTGCCCCGGAGTTGTTTCCATAATGCAGGGTGGTAGCGTTATTATAGGCCCAGTGGTCAGTAAGGTCTTTGAATGACCAGCGCCAGACAACAGCGGAAAGAGTGGTTCAGAGAGGTCAGCAGCTTTGGCCATTCTTTTCACATGATCCCCTTGACTGTTCCTTTGCACCACTGGTCAGCTCTGTTCCAGTTTTGAAAGTCATAATGATCTGCAGATTTCAGAGGTGTCTGGAATGTGCTTAGGTTCTGATTAGCCTCCTAGATTAGGATTACTGGTAGATTAGCACATCTGCCCTCAGGATTTAATGGGTCCATAGAGACCATGTCTGATTCCCATTTCACAAGTGTGTCTCTAATTGTCTGCACCCAATACACCTTCCAGCAAAGTATACAATTTAATTAATATGCAAAGGATGTTGCAACTTGCAAGGTAAATTCCAAACCGGATTTTGGCTCCCCATGTTGCTAACTAATCGAGTCATTATGGCTCCTGCATAAGGTTTGCCATACCATACCGTGTATGTCATGACAAACAAGTAGGGTAAGATAGCTGAGTGAGCATTAAACTGTGCTTTTGAAAAGCTGGGTTCTATCCTTCAAGAGTGTAGACATATATTTGTTTACAGATGCTGTGCCAGTTTAGCTGTGAAGTCAGTCATGAAATCGTCAGTAGTCTCTAGTAGCATACTCTCAGTTTCAAGACATTTTTCCAAAAATAGCAGTGAGATCTTTCCACAATATGCTTTGGTTCTATATAGAATGTCTCATCTGTCAACTTGAGAGCCATACTGTTTGGTACTTCTGCTTGAAGTCAATGCAGCAACTTTGCTTTATAGTGGTATGTTACAGTTAATTTCTGTGCCAAGAAATCGAACTACCCAAATAGCTCGCTCATATTTATTTTATTCACTGTGCTAAAAGTTATGAATTTGGTACAGTGGGTCGTGCATACTCAAAGTATTGAATTGCTGTCAAAAACTAGGACCATACATCTGGTGAATTGCCCAATGTATGGTAATTACTGACCTCAGCTCGGCCCTAATGCCAATCCTGGCAACCTTACGTACATCAGATGTAGACGTGTAGCTAGGTCAGCACTCTGGCCAAGGACTTATTTGATCACGGAGGCGGAAGTCCCTTTCTGCTGTCTTTAAAATCTGATTGTCCAGTAATAAGTGGTTTACTGACTGCTTCCCTTCCTGTCTGGCACAGACCACCAGCCCAGCTGAATGGGGCTATGCTGGAGTCTGGGTATGAAATGAATAAGTAAACAGAATACTGTATTCGCCATGTTTTTTGTGGGGTGAAAGTGACTTAATAAAGTCAGATGGAACCTTTTTGTCTGGAAGGAAATTGTAAAATTGATAGGTGATCTATCCAAAGTTTTTAATAAAGATGGATTAAATAAAAGCGCAGCTTGGGTGAGATGAAATGTATGCTACCCTACAGCTAGTCAAGAAGCTACCGGTACTGTTACTCCCTGATTTATCTAATGTGTCATCTCTGGAATGTCCATTTATCCTGGAAGGTGTTCAGTTTGCCTTTAGTACATCCCATCCTTCCTGTTAAAATCCCGGGGGAAGTGGAGATAATCTGCAGGTAAACATCCCCAGGTGTGGTTAACCAGGCTGATCAAAACACTGCTACCATAGGGGCACTACCATCTGTGCCACTGTGGAGGTGTCATAGGTCAGGTCAGGTCTGAACTAGGCTACAATCTGGTGTTGAACTGTTGGGCTGTATTTGAATTTGCACCTTGGTTTCTTTGCTACTTCCTCGTGGTAAAGTGGGAAGTTGAAGATCCTTCCATTGTTCCAACTTGTATATGGATATGCTTTAACTAACTAGTCTGGAAAAATGTGCATGTATAAAGTTGGTTCTACCAAAATTGATGCCTACTCCCAGATTTTGTAATATTTTTTAAAAGTACCCCAAAATCTGAAAGAGTTGGACCTTGATATACTTGACAAAACATTCACTTTGTTAGCTTGTTGTCTGATAGCATTTATAAGTTTTGGCATCAAGGTATGGACTTGGGGTACCATAACCTCATGTTACATCTTTGCTAACCACATTTCCAACATTATGAAATATTCTACAAAGTGGTAAGATTAAAAACAGAACCAGTACTGTAGTTCACAGAAATGTTATCTGTAGAAGTCACTGTTTCAACTCGGGACCTGCAAAATGTCAAGGACTAGGATATTGTGTGCCATTGTCAGGACACATTTACGGTGTGGTTACAGTAAGGTGTGTTGCTAAGAAACGCTTATATTGTGGTGGATAACAGCCTTAGGTGAATAGAAAGACTCCAATTGCAACCTTGGCTGTAGATTACCCAAATGAAATTTTCTTTGCATCCATGGCTACGTGTACGATGCAAACTCTTATGTTACCAACACTTACATGTATGGCTTAAATAAGTTTTCTTTAAAACATTTTCAGTTTTTTGGTCACCATCAAGAATGTAGGTAAAAATCTGCTGTACATACATGTAGATCAGTGGCTACATTTGTAGGTGAACCCCTTCTAGTTTGTATGGTACCATGTATTTAGACATGGCCCATTTGTAATGGATTCCACACACAGAGCAGAATCAGATGCTTAATTGAACCCAGCCACTGGAGAGTGGCTTTTATTGATGCAGTGGGAATTCTAGAATACAAAAAAGTTGCAAGAACAACAGTTTGGACCAGATGAGGTCTTCATTATAGGTGTATAAGCTCCCAGGTTTTCTGTTAATGACATCTTTCACCTCTATTGTAGGGAGGTAATTACATAGGGCAGAAATCTTTGCTTTTAAAAGTTTTATGATCATCATGAACATTTGTAATGAACTTAAGGGCTCAACAGTGTATCTATCTACCAACTGTTCGTAAAATACATATATGTAGCAGTAAACCTGAAAAAATTTAAAACACTGTATAGTACTAAATTTTTCAATATGGAGACATGGGCACAACTCTGAATGTAAAGTAAATCTATTCATGCGTCACTGGTAATCTTTGTTGCATGGCAACAAGGTCGGTTTCTGTAGGATACCTAAAAAGCACTCTACAGTTAATTTGAACAAAATTTATTCATTCAGGCAACCTTAATGTACATGTAAACTGGTTGCCATGAACATGGAAACTGATTTGGATAGATTTAGGTTGTTGCTGTCTTCTTACTGAAGATGTACTTATTTCGGGCATGTGTGAAAAAGAAAATAGAAGATTCCTACATATCTTACAAGACTGGATTTTTATGTGAAACTTTTTGTGTTTCAGTTTTTAGTTGAAATGGCATGTCTGTGTTGGGACATATGTTACTGATGATGTATATATTTAAATGATTATTCTAACCTTTTTCCCCTTCTTGACTCAGGTCTCACAAGGAATACAGCAGGTAAAAATGCATGCTAACCTGTACAAACATATATACATGTACATGTATGCATACATCAATGTTTCCTTTCTTGTAGTTCCCTACAACAAGTCAACTCTAAAGTTAACAGTCTCAGATGGTAAAGAGTGTTGAACCAACATTGGGATTCCTATGTTTTTATGTTGGAGAACACATGACTTTGGAGAGAAAAACATACAACTACCAGTGGATAACATATGAAGTTTTTTTAGAACCTGCAATAAGACCATCTGATCATAATTCTCATTCAAATCTCTAAGTCATTAGCATAATGTATGACTTTGTCTGGCCAGTTGATATGTCCTACAGCTGACCTCTCCCATTTAGACAGTAGAGGGCATGTACAGACTTGAAAATTGTGCTTCATGACACTTTAACATTGCAAAGTACAACTCAATAAATCCTGGCCTAAATGATTGCCTCTTCACCTCACCCTACACACTTCCACAAGGTTACGCATGTAGGTTATTCAGCAAGATGATAATGAAGTACATTGTAAGATATGCGTAAGTGCCAAATGCTAATGATGATAGCTTGAAGTTGTTCACCCATAGAAACGTGTAATGCCTAAGTCTGATGATATGTTATAGCTTAATCTATGTCTTAACGTGTATCTATATGGTTTGGGTGATGATGCATGTTCCTGGATTGAGTTTTAAAGGTGTTGTATTCATCAGTGCTTAGACTGAGTCCTGTAGAAATACAGCCTATTTTAGAAATGGGCTGTGGTTTGCTTAATTTCTGATACCTCAGCTAATCAAGACATTTGTATTTATGGAAGTGATTTAGAAGTAATGATTATGTGGTTACCGGCGTACTGAATTATTTGTGCAATATGTATACATTGAATACTGGCAGTTGTATCGAAAACAGCAAGTTGAAAATTAAAGTTAAAGTTGAACAGTTAAGAAAACCTTGACAATTGCTGTCTCTTCATAACAGTTGATATGTATTTTCCCCCCAGGTAAACTTGCGGCTGATCCTGGTCAGTGGAAAGACACATGAATTCCAGTTCTCCCCCAATGACTCCGCAGCAGACATCGCTAAACACGTTTATGAAAACTGGCCTACCGGTGAGTGTACCTCATAGTGTTTCCTTTCTTTTATCACGTGTATCTCCTTGATGCTTACTCATAGTAACTTCCTTAAAGATCTAATTGTTCATTTCTACTAAAAATGAGCAATTCAGCTGTCCAAACATGAATTTTTGGTCAGACAGCCAATTTTAAAGAGAGCTATAGCTTTATGCTCAGTCTTATTGACATCTGTTGTTTTTTAAGTAGAGAAGTAGCCCCATTAGTAATCATTACTGGTAGAAGTTACAAAATTATCCCAAGCCCTGCCATTGAACAAAACATCCTGTCCCCCATATATTTATAAAGCCAGAAGTGATAAGAACATGCTCATGGAAACAGTGTGGATGAATGTCATCTCTGAAATTCAAGACCCACATTTATGGCATGAAAAATTCATGTGGGTGGACAGTTTACGATGACACATGCCAGTTCCAACCTTAAATGATATTGATTTGCAGTTGCACCCTTGAATCAGACAGGTCAGTACTAAGTAAGGGACAGTATCTTTGACCTTCACCTTTTTGTTGTCTGGTACGAAACTTCTGACAAAATGGATTGTCTCGCCTTGTCACGTCTGAAGGACGAAGTAAAACTTATAACACTGTACGGTGGGGACACTCACTCACTCACTCACTATAATTATAAAAACTCAGTTTGGCCTAGTGGTGTCCTTTTTCATATAGAGAGGGGTGTTTTTTTTCTGTTTGGGTAGTTCAGATTTTAACATGTTGTATTGTTTGAAGGCTTGTTGTTATACTGTATTTTGTTCTTGCCCCCGGCCAGACTGGGACGATGAGAAAGTCAGCACACACAGCATACTTCGTCTAATATATCAGGGCAGATTCCTGCACGGAAATGTCACACTTGGAGGTAAGCCTGCATCCCTGAAGGTTTCACCAGCTGATTTATGCATGTCTTACATTCTTGGCATTGCTTAACCATGGTAGCTATGGTAATCCACTTGTAGTTGCTGTTAAGCAGTCAGAATAGCAAGTGATGAAAACTGCATATCTTCAACTTGTGAAGATTCATCATCATCGTCATGTTTGCTGCTTGTCTGTAGCCGTGTGCACTGATGTAAGCTGTCATTCTTCTCCATCGTAAAGATTACCCACAATGGGAATGCCTGATTTACATGATTCAGTCCAGAATGTTCTTGTAATACCGTATGTATGGTTGTTGAAGATTGTGCTAGGTGTTTGTATAACCTGATGTTTGCGATATTCCCGACAGCCTTACAGCTACCGGTAGGAAAGACAACAGTGATGCATTTGGTGGCAAGAGAGAATTTACCAGAGCCCAACTCACAAGGTTAGTTTTCAGGTGTATGAAGGTGTGGCCAACAAATTTACAAATATACCCAATTATTGTGCAAGGTTAAGTACAAACACTGGTCAAAAGATTGTGCAAGAAACATCTGATCCATGACATTAGACAGCTCAGGGCCTAAAAATAGTTGTACGGCTAGAACTTGAGGAAACCATCTCTAAAACCTCTCTGCACAGAGAGGAGGGTTGCAACCCCTCAAACTTGTTTGACATACCATTAAGTTTTACAGTAACACATGCACCTTCACCTTCTCCTTGCTAATGATTGTCATAATCAATACAAATTATGTGCCCAAAGGCTTTCTCAACAGGGAGAGTAAATTAATTAAGTTATTTCTTCATCATGGCATCTTCTCAAAAAGAACACTCCAGTCAGTGTCAGATAAATTGTATACTCTGATTCCTCAACCTTGTAACAAACACTACCATATAAGATTAGGTCCTTGACAATCAGTTCTTGTCCTTCCCACTTGAAGCAGTGATGGTGTAATTTTCCTTCAGGGGATTTATGCCAGTCCTTATTTATAGCTAGCAAAGCTTCAAACCTGTCTAATTAGGTACCTGTGGGATATAACATGCCACAACATGTGGTCGAAATTAGTCTTGAAAATGCAAGTCTATTTCTGAAGGCACCATTTATCCCTCATTTATTCTGAAATGGGATTTTAACGTGATTCAATTTGGATTAGGATTGGAAGAAGCAGCCTTAAGAGCGTCTCTTATCTTATGAGCTCTCAAGATATTAGTCTTCTTGTAATTATAGCTGCCTGAGAATAAACCTTAAAGTTTAATAACGTACGATGTGGTAAACGCCCCAAGCCACACAATGTCATGGAAATATCAGAAGAGATTAAAGTGAAAAGGGCATGGGGGTTTGGGCGCAGGTGTGCACTGGGAATGGCCTTGTTAGGAAATCCATGTAGGAGACGACTGATGTGAAATGTCATCAAAGAGGATGTGTCTGAAAAGGATCTGTCTCACATGATTGCAAATGGTTTGGAGTGACGTGCGTCTACGTCCCCTACGTTAGCCTGTTTGATGGTAGGAACCTTTGTCCTACACAGGACTCTCCCCAGGAAATTTAGAGTGGTGCTGTTTCTGGGAAGAGGGAAACTCAGCCCAAAACAAAAGCACATTTCCATGAATTTCAGCCAAATTTTCTAAAGTAAAACATTGACAATATGGTACTGAAATGGTAACAAAGGCAGTGCAGCAATGCTTAGGGAAAGCAGTGTCTGCTGTTCACTGTTTGTCTGGTTTCATCACCACTGTAGATGTCAGAGCATGGGGTTCATGGTTTCCGCTGGGGTAATTAGCGAGCTCCCGGCCAATTAGTATGTCTTACGGCTTATTCAGCACGGTTGTATACATTCACTATATTTGGGCATGAATGTAGAGCTGTTGGGCCTCCTTAGGAACATGTTGTGCATGATTACTAGAAACTAATACGAAAGTTGCAACAATGTGCTATTTTGTTCAGCTCCAGTCTTGTTCTAAATATGGATAGATGCCAGGATGTTGCTTGCCTTGCACAGTTGGATATGAGAACACAATACAAAATTCAGAAACGTTGCAAAGGATCAGACTGATATATACTACAGATTTTTCTATAAGCTAAATACCTAAGTTGGAAAGAGCAAGAGAACTAAAAGCTGATAATCATATTTGTGAGTTGTAATGGTAATAGACAGGCGTTGCAAAATCTCTCAATTGCTCTATTGATTCTACATAATGATGTAATGTACTGTAATTCCCCTCTGGCGAGGAAGGGGCCACTTTATATGAGGGGTGTGGCAGACTGACAAGACAATTACATGCACTCGAGAAAGTAGCCAACAAGCTAGCAAACAGACCATTTGTGATTTGTAAGTTGTTTGTAGCTAACCTTGCTTAATTCCTTCCCTTCTGCAGGTCAGAGAAAAAGTGGGAAGACAGAGGAGAGTAACTGTTGTGTCCTGTTGTGAGTGGTTGAGAGGGGAGGACACGGGGAGACACGGGGGGGAGAGAGAGAGAAATCATCAGCTCAAGATGATCCATTTTTCACATAAACCCTATAAATATTGTCAGATTTCCACTAGTCATTTTAACCTCTTATAAAATGTGTTGCTTCAAACCTACCATGATCGACCCTTCCTTGTAACTGTACCATAAAAGAATTACAGTTGTAAGAGTTACAACCAAATATCCGAAGTTCTTATATTTATATACATATACAAAATGAAAATTGTATTAAGCAAGATCTAAGAAAACTCAGTTACTAAAAAAATGGTTATTGTTGACTTGATCCAGTAAGCACAAGAAGAAAAAACAGTGTTTTAACTTACTCTTAGTGCTTTAACTTACTCTTAGTTCTAAATATGATGCTGGATGGCATCCATAGAATGCTTCACCATTGGTTAACAATGATATGAAATTAAACCCTGTAAGCATAGATTCTTTATTGCGTTAAGTTGATTGAGAGAAAATTGCCAAAACAACACAACTAACTTACCAAGACTATGCAAAAACAGCACGCCTTCTTTGAAGGAGACTGTGATAGAGATGGATCCTTAAGTCTTAGAAGAATTAAGATTTTACCAGAGATTTCTGAAGGAATGGTACGTTTTGTGGGAAGGACTTGAGCTCTGCCTTTAAATGGTTATTGCAGGGAAAGTGCTTTTACTTAGTAACGTACATCCTCTATCAAGGTTCTTAATACTCTGCTGGGCTAAGGACAGGTATGAGCTTTGTGTCACCCTTCTGATAAAGTAAAAATGTAGGTACCTTCATGGTTTTATTTGTACAAAATGACACTTTTAATGGCCTTGATTGTTGAGAAGATACCTCTTTGTCTTAAATTGGGTTGATAATAGGTGGCTTTGAAGCAGCACAAAAGATATATAGATATCAAACTTCCCCAAATAAAGACTTATCAGCTGGAATCTGAGATAATACCCACTATTTTAGGTACAATTTTATGGCATGACCTAACATGTAAATGAATTAAACAGAAGTATACATGTTAATCACTGGGGAGCCTTCTAAGACTAGCATGTGGCAAGGTTAAGTGCTTTGTTGCCACAGAACCAAAATTGTATGTATGTACATGTATCTATGTAGAAGCATTACCAAAAAGAAAAAAAAGAAGAGGTAAGGCTGCAAGAGTGGCCCAGATTGAAGCCATGAACTAGATGTGGTTTCTGTGGCAACAAGCACCAGGTGTCGTAGGTTGCGTCAATAGTATGCTATAACGGAATGGTAACCGCGTGTATCTGTGCAGCCCACTTGTTGAGATGAGCTCAGCTTTCACAGGGCAGTTCTTACCCAGGCAACTAATGGTACAGTCCAGATTGGGGCGTGTGCCTGGGACGTATCCCTTGGCAACCATAGGGACTGCATCATGCAGTGAGCATGAATGATATGCACAGACTTGCACCTATGTGCTTTAGACCATATGCCGCACGGATATAAGATAATTTTCAGAGACGTTGTGAGAAACCAGTTATCTTCGCACAAAGCAGGAACAAAAAAAAAAGCTCTGTACATTTCATGAGATTTTGATAGGAAAAAAATAATGTTGATTGAAGATATACAACATGCAGTGGGGTAAGCCTTATGTAAACCCCTTATATGTCTTAACAAAAGCTTCATAGATTTTTGATCAGTGAACAATGTATTCAGCAGCAATGTATATTATCTCTATATGTTATGAGCTAGGTATGTTTTTGGTCTAACATTTTTTGCATTTGCTTAGCTGTCAAAAGTGACCTCAAGGTAGTTTACTGCTGTTTGTAGCCTTTCACTTAATATATATATGTAACTCAATATGTAATTGTTAGCTTAGATTTTTATTTGTATCCTTGGAATTGTAAATATGATTTCATTTCATATACAGTAATTCCCGCTACGACAAAGGGTGAAGACCTTGGGAGCCTTTATACAGAGAAAAGCCATGAAACCCAACAGTTACAGATGTCAGATTTGACAGATTGCTTATATTATACATAAAAACGAAAGATCATTTGTTTACTAAAATCTAAACATTGTACATTGATACAAAGGAGGTAAAGGTTATTAATAGGATGAAAGATCACCCTTGAAATAGTTTAAAGATGGTCTTGTGAGGTGATCGCACTGGGTAGTTATGATAAGGTCTCATGTATGCAATGTAGCATTGTAAACGTGCAGGCCTGCAGGTAATGTGGGGCAAATGATGTGTGCTGTAGCATATTGCACATAAGGATAACTTGGAAAATCATAACAGGCTGGTAACGCAGAATAAAGTGTGAGAAGCGGAGTCCAGTGTTTTTTCTTTCTTTGTGAAAGACTGCTGAACACTATCCACTCAGGCCAACATTCCTGTCCTTGGTGCTGAACACTATGCACACACATGACACAGGCCAACATGCCTGTCCTTGGTGTAGAACACCAGCATACCTGTCCTTGGTGCTGAACGCCATCTAAACAGGTTATCACACCTGTCCTTGGTGCTGAACACTATCCATGTAAACATTTAGGCATCTTGTTTCATGATTGTTCCAAAAGGATTTTCTAATATCAATTCATCAATGCTATTATGTCAAGGAAAACAAGTGTATAAAAGCATGTAGACTGAAAGACATGAGCAAGCTTTGCACATCCCTTTTATTTCTATTTCATAGATTTGCATCATTCAGGCAGTCCATAGCTGAGAAGTTTGAATAACAAATATAAATATAGGGAAACACAGTCTAAAACTGGCATTGACTGAAATATCACAAAAACGTGCTACTAGTATCCTGCCAATGTTCATGAGTACAATGCACTTTTACATGTAGCATCAGAAGTACATTTTGCTTCACAGCTCACACTGAGCAATGTCAACAAAACACAGCTGGACTTCTTGTTAAGTACATGTATGTTGACAGGATTCTTTCCCAAAATTACTCAAATCTATTATGTTTTGTTGTGTGAACTTACTCAGATAATGCTTGAATTGATATTGTAGCTTTAAAGATGCATTTGATACATTCATTTTTGGAGATGGATTGAGCCTCTTATTTTATTTTATTTTTTTTGTTTTTCTTTACCTTTTCTTCTTTGCACAATCATAGCTAGAGATTTTGCCTCAACTTACTTGCACTAATGTGATGTGTTTCTACTTCTACATCACTTATTTTACCCCCTCCCCTGTAGCTGTCCAGCCTGTGATGATGTAGTCCATGAGGTAGTTGAGTTGTAGCCCACGCCACAAGCCTGTAGGGAACTCTTCACCACCTGAGGCTGATTGAACAGAGAAAATCCAAGTATGAATCAAATCGAAAGTTTAAAACACCTGTCTTAGAAAACCTTGCTTTCACCAAATGAAAAGATGTTCCCTGTCATTTTGGGCGTCTTTATATTTCTGTGATATGATAAACAGTCATGAGAAGTATGTTTACCTACCGATTTCTGGGCTGTCTGTATTTCCCCTACTCGTCTGTCCTGTTGGAACAGTTGGCGTGACATCACCTGAAGGCCAAGCCATGGTTACGCTGTCTCGGACTGAGCAGCACAGATTGTTAAACCAGCCATCGGTGGGATCTTTGTCCTTTGCCGAGTCTGTAAGTTAGAAAAAGGTTTTGAGTCGACAAGAAACAAACTTTTATGTCTTAGTATCAAGAAAAGGCACATACAGCAGAGCTAATATGCCATAAACAGCAGGACCAATTATGATAATCTGTGAACATTTTATCAGGACAATGCAGCACAGTTTTGTTTAATTTTTGCCTTCCACTATTTTCCAGGTCTGTTGCACATGTGAACCGATAAGCCATGGCGACTGTTTGATGTTTGACGTTTATTGAAAATCCATTAGATTAGACATATCATTCTAATCTATTCTTCCTTGATTTCTCTTGCTTGCAGTCTTACATATGGGCTATATAATAGAACTGCAAGCAAGAGAAGCCCTGGAACAATCGCTACTGCTATAAACTGGTTTGTTTCATTTGAGCCATATTTCTCCTTACCAAATGTTGCTCCATTCACTGTGGCTTTCTCATTTGTCTTGTCCGGCCAAATCTTTGACTTGACGTAGTTCAGACCAATTTTAGCGGCAATATCCTCGGTGAGTCCAGTCCAAGTCATGCGACGTCCGTCGTCTGCAGGGTCAATGTAACGAACGATATGCAAATAAGATATAAACTCTTCTAGCATGAGATGGAAGTATAATTTCATGGAAGCATCCCAACAATTCTCAATGGTTGAAATTATGCATCCATTTTGTTGATTCCTCCTGGCCAACAATAACCCACCATGGACCTGGTGTGGTTGTTTCTATGGAGCTGTTTTAGATTCAACCTCATGCTTCTCATTAAAACAAGAAATCAGAGCTTTCAGACTTCTGGAAAGCATTTGGGGTTTTATTGACCTTCAAGTTCACCCCATTTCCTGTGTCTGATCTTTTGACCTGTCATTCTGCTTGTCAATCTTCCCCCAAACCATGTGCTGTCAACCTACTCTGTCCAGACAAGCAGACATACAAAGCCACAGCTCAGCCATCCAAAACAAGTACCCAAAACAACTGTTAATCTGTACTGACCATGATCAATGTCAGGTTTCACGTCCTCAGGCCAGAACGTTTTAGTCAAATATTCCATGAGGCCATTATTCAGTGTGGTCGGGCGGATACCGTCATCCGTGCGCGGGTCTGGAGCATTGGAAAAAAGACTTCATGAGATCTAAGAACGCTAACTAGAGTTACCTTGCTATATATATATATATATATATATATATATATATATATATATATATATATATATATATATTCTTAAAATAGTTCCTCCCCTTAACGTGTATGTCTTATGTCCGGTCCAAACGTGGACCCCACAAATCTCCATTGAAATACAGAAGACCCAAACACTGACCTGTTGGCTTCCCGGCGTCCTTGAGGTAACTCCAGGTTGTCTTGTAGATGTTCCTTCCGACCTGGAGCAGCCAGGTGAGCGGGTCGGGTGGCGGCAGTTCGGCCAGTTCGTCGAAGTGACGACCCCGGCGGTGCCAGAAACAGCTGTCCAGCAGATAACTGTAGCGCCTGGGGTGGAACATGCAGTCCAGCATGGGTTTGTTGTATACTCCGGAAACAGTGCGAAATGGTTCAGTGTGAGGTACAGCTTCGTGCCAATACGCACTTACGAGGTACCTGATTGTACCTGATAGGCATAGAACGCTACATACCAAAAATACTTGTTGAAAAATCTTATTTGACTCTTGTAAATATGGTTTTCTACATTAGCGGAGAAAAATAGTGCTTCTGAAAAGAATAAGCCAAACGAGTTCAGAACAGAAGAAGAACAGCTGTAGCGATTTCAGTTTAACTTAAACATTTTACGGAAGGAGATAAGTGTTAGCCTCTACCAGGCTTGAGGGCACGGCTGGAAATAGTAGAAATTGGCCAAATAGAGAGAGATAACATGCCGAGGGAGTTAGTCAGCCAGTTTACAGTTTGTGGGCCGGCAAAAACTGTAAACTGGCTGACTAACTCCCTCGGCGTGTTATCTCTCTCTATTTGGCCAATTCCTACTATTTCCAGCCGTGCCCTCAAGCCTGGTAGAGGCTAGGTAAGTGTGGGAATGAAGGATTAGGAGAACAGATCATTCAAGTATCGGCGGATATTGTAAAGGACGGAAAGAGAAGACGATGAATCAAAACAAGTTTGCTACACCACAGCGTTACAGACATTAAAGCTACATGGTGTAGTATCAACAAATTACATCATAAATATGAAGACGGGAACAGAACAACTTACCACACGTCGTCCGCATCAGTGACGACATTCATGACGGTGTCCTGGTCCTTCCAGCCGTAGTCAGTCAGAGCGGTCATCATGACTTCACGGCTCCTGT
This sequence comes from Branchiostoma floridae x Branchiostoma japonicum, assembly GCA_013266295.2. Classification (NCBI taxonomy): domain Eukaryota; kingdom Metazoa; phylum Chordata; class Leptocardii; order Amphioxiformes; family Branchiostomatidae; genus Branchiostoma; species Branchiostoma floridae x Branchiostoma japonicum. Next base: position 9,637,725 of record CM023827.1, on the reverse strand, counting down.
CCTTGTACAAGTCACAGCGGACCAGTCGGCCAAGGCCTCCACTGTCCGACGGCTGGACATACGCGGATATGAAGGTCTGACTGTCCGTGATCTGCCGTACCAAATGACATAAGGGTGAAGACAAATGAACACCACAACAAAGTACTTTGTTTCTTAAAGGTGAATCGCAGAGTTGTCAGACTTTATGTCGCAATCCAGATGGATTGAGAGAACGTACGAAATGTGGTCTCGTCGTCATTCAACATTAGAAAATAACTGTTGAATTCTAGTTCCTATTGGCAATTATAGCTCGTTTTGGCGGGGGGGGGGGTTTAGAAAGTCCAGTGTTTTTATTTCTTTATGAGAGACTACTAAACACTATCCACAGAGATGAACATGCCTGTTTCTGGTGCCGAACACTATCTGCAAAGGCTAGCATGTCTGTCCTTGGTACTGAACACCATCAACACAGACTAACATGCCTGTATCTTGTGCCATATACTACCCACACACAGGAAGCTAGAACATAACTTTTGAATTCTGGTTCCAGTTGGTAATTACACCTCGTTTTGGCAAGAGAAGTTATTTAGAAACTACAGGAGCTAACTGAAAAATCCCTGGCCTAAGTTGGCGTCCGTGTCTTTCGTACCTGGTAGACTCGGAGCGAGTCTTGGTTGGTTTCGAAGACGGGGAGTTTCTCCACTAGGCGGAGTCCCACCGCGTCCTTCAGCGGCATATGAGCCATCAGAGTCCTGAACTTCTCGTGCTTGTCAGGCACAAGGCACGACAGTAAGTATAACACCACCAACTTCTTCAAGATACCCATCTTCCCAAGGAGTACGTAAAAACGTGACTCAAAACTCGGGCTTCGCTGACAGGTGTTTTGTAAATAGAATTCGGTTGCTACGCGCTGATTCGAATTCGAAAATTCGATTTTTGACGTTCCGGAATGCGCTCCGTAGAACACACTCAGCTCGCCGGCGCGTCTGCGGCCTGGGATGCGCGTTCTATTTGGTGTAATTCTGCCTGCTCCCGTGACATGGCCTCACGGAATTTCGGGGGAAACCCGTTTCGCCCTCGAAATCGAATACAAGTCAAATACCATCAGAAAGTTTAAGATTTGCTCTTTCTTACCCAACAAATTTCCTGTTGGTGCGAAATCTGCATCAAGGCGAAAATACACAGCGAAATTGCGCTAAAATTGCCAAATTTCAGGTCATGATATCGAAAGGGGAAAGGTACATTCTCGGCTCAAAAAATCATTGGGAGCAAATTAGCAAGTCTAAATATTATGAATAAGTTACAATAAGGAAGATATGTGGTTGTACAATCCATCGGTAAGCTTTCTTGTGAGGCGTGTCGACGCCCGGGGAACGGACTACTTTCTCTCGCGGAAGGAAAAGAGAAACGCATAGAACTCTCGACGTGGCTTCAGTCCGGCTGGAACTTACAACCATCCCCGCGCCTGCGCGATATTTCCTTTCACCATTTTTTTCGCCAGGTTGATTTCATAATTATCTTTAGGCAACAGCAAGTAATTTTTATGGATGACATCAGCGCGCGCATTGATTTTTGCCTGATTTCAGAAAAAAAACAAGAAATTTTTTTACAAAACCATTTGTACAATAATGGAAAAATCTAATTTAGTGAATTTATTTTTTGCAAAGTTGTTTCAGAGACAAATCGGTGTTGTAACAGTTGGCACAATATAAATAGAGCAGAATTTACATATGTATGCCTGATGTTTCCTCATTACCGCCATCTTGTGAAGTGATAACCTTGAAGTGTGCTTCTCTGCCCAAGGACGACTTTCCTCTGCTGACTGACACCATGTTCTAATCCTGCCATGTTTGACCTTGGGTCTATCTGATCTCCAAGCAGATGTTAGGAGGATGAAACTTTACGTTGTCAAAGCTGCCGTCACAAACCGTCTAAAGTAAGGGAGGTGGTGAGTTTAATAGGGCACTCCAGTTTAATTTCTTGTCGGAAGTCTTGAAGTAGAAATTTTGCAAAAGGAAAACATAAAAACAGTGGGCTGGAAGTAAGAATTGGATCTAACTACATGAACTCAGTGTAACTGCATAGACTATCGCCTCAAACACCTGTAATTCCAGTTCAACATTATCTTAACATATTCTTTTTAATCTGATGATTTCTTTGGCGATAGCAGCAAATATCTTGCATCCATTATTTCTTTCTAGAGACACAAAAGATAAGAATATTCACAAAAATCAATGTATTTTCACAGTTTGTTCGGTTCGTGAGAAGTTCGTTCAGATGATGACGGAGATCACGAAGAGTGGCTGGACACCAGACTACAAACCAGGGCCAAAACTGCTCTCCCTGGGGGAAAACGGTAGCACTGCAGGACAGTTTCCAGCCGTTTTCTAAGCCACAGTAAAACTAAGAACTTTCAGCAGTAAATATGGGATAGAATTATATTTATCTCACTTTTCTATGCAGGTAGTTGACAAAGAAACAATCGGTCCCAAGGAACCGTTTGAATGTCTGACAATGAGATTTGTACGAAAGTAATTGAACAACTTATACACTTTGTAATTTTGTCAGAAATTGCAGGGTTTTTTTATGTCAAATACTATACCGTAACCTTCCTGCTTGTTTACTAAGCATACTACTGAGAAAGGGGCACAGTAGAAAAACGGGAAGATGACTTTTAACTTAAAGATACGCAACTTTCAATCAATATCCCATATAAAATACTTTTTAGTCAAAATTATAGGAACATATTTTTATTTCAAAGTTTTGTATCTAGTCCCTTTTTAATGTAAATATCAGAATGGTTGCAGTAACTGTTTTGTAAATATTTGTATCATGATGCTGAAGATGTAATTGTTATTGTTATTAATAGCTTTATTGATACATAGTTTTCAGTGTACTCGTAAAAAGTAATCTTTATTTTTAAAAGTATCATCATGGGAGTATATGCAGCAATCTGAAATGTAATGTAATTTTGTGATAAAGCAATGCTTTTAAATAAACTGTCTGAAAGTTTATGCGTTTCCATCGTATTGTGTGTGTCAGTTTTTTTAAAGTAACCCGGAAAAGAATTCCCAAGTAGTCGTCAGGCTTATTCCGTCCGAAAAAAAATTCCGTCTACATCCGGGTACTCTCATCATCATCATCATCATGATAGTAGTAAAGTTTGTCACTTCAGAGCTAGACCAGAGTTTGGCAAAAAAATTTCCGTATACATACGGGTACTTCATGATGATGATAATCAAGTACCCGGATGTAGACGAAATTTTTTTTGCCAAACTCTGGTCTAGCTCCGGAGTGACAAACATTACTACTAGTAAATAGTACCCGGATGTAGACGGAATTTTTTTCTGCAAGTACTGGTCTGATGGAAACATTTAATGAAACATTTAATGAAGGTTTTCCCCTGTTGAATAAATTGTGGAGCTGGATTCTTATTTATCAAACTATATATAAGACAGAGTCATTGAGAGAGTTCCTTTTCTGTTCCCTTTATTCACAAAGTAATGACTGATTGACAGGTGAGTAGAACATATTTTTAGTATTCATACATTTGTTGCCTTCGTCAAGAAGGGTATGTTTTCATGGGCGTTCGTGTGTGCGTGAGTCTGTCAACAGTATAACTCGAGAAGGCTTAAATGGATTGTCTTCATATTTGGTAGGTGGGTAGGTCTTGATGAGGTCTAGAAGTGATAGGAATATGGGCCCCCTGGCGGCTCGTTATGGTACTGCAGCGGTACTTCCGGTTTTGAAATATGGTGATCTGGAGGAGCTAGGGTCATGATTTTTGGATGGTAGATAGGTCTTGTGCTCGGGAAGAAGTGACATAAGTTTGGGCCCCCTAGCGGCTTGCTTTGGAACTGCAGGAGCATTTGTATGAAAATGTTTAAAGTAGGATAACTCAATAACCGGTCGACGGATCGTCCTGATATTTGGTGTGTAGGTAGCTTAAGTGATGCTTGACATAATTAGATGACAATTATGCAAATTATGATCTAATTTGCATAATAAATGAAGCAATTTTATAATTCAGTTACCTTCCATGATACTCTACCTTCATTGTGACACATGGGCTACAGGCTGTCCCAGAGGGAGAAAGTCCCAGAGGGGATAGTCCATGTAGCTGCAGGCGGTGTTGCCTTACAGCCTGCACATGTGTTTTTTCCCTTGCCCAATGCTCGATTGCAGACTGCATCGGCAGGGGTAATTTTCACAATCCAACTTCCATATTTAGGGGGACTAATATATCACTTCTACCTTCTTAAGTTATATAACGATAACATCTTTTGACGAAGGCATGAGATCGTTGACCTCTAGTTTCTCTTTCAAATATCATTTCCAATTTAAGTAAATGTCGATTTGTCATTACAAATATACACGTCTCCTCAGATTGTACAGTATTGTTATTACTTTCTAACAAGCGATATGAACTAAAAAGGGACACCAGAATAGCCACTTCCGGTTACGCATCCTTCGATCGGCGGCGCTGAAGAAGTCGCCAGAGCTGCAGAGGAAAGACCGTGAGAGGACAAAAAAATAAAAATAATGAGTCATTCTTCAGGGCATATTGTTGTAAAAAATTTGAAATGTATTACAAAACTGTTGGGCTTTCAATAGAGATGTCCAGAAATATGCTTAAAAATTTTTTTTTTGTATTCTCATCAAGTAAAAATAATATGGGTAAACTACTTTCACACGAAGAAAGGGTCATATCATAAGTGTAAATGTCTCTTCAACTTCTAGTGTCAACTTAACGTATTAAACAACAGTTCTTGTGCCCATAAGTTTTGTCGCCACAATTCTTGTTTAACAAGGTTTACGATCTCAAAATTTAAAAAAATGTAGGAATCTTGTTTTTTTGGCCTGCCTTGTTTTTTTCACCCTCTCGCATTAGATTTTGAGTCTGGGGAGGATGTCATCCATAAAATTTACATGCTGTGGCCTTATTAAGTAAAACATGTCAACAAATGTGCTTAATAAATCGCATGTCAAAGCAGGAGGTTTCTAAAAGAAATTTGAAGCAAATGAAATGTCTACTACCCCTTTCTGTTAGATTTGCAGGCTAGGTAGCAGACTAATTAGAGTCGGAAGAAATAACTCTAACGACGTTAACGTTAATACCCATAACGCACGTTCAACATCTAAAAGACGTCATTTGGAATTTCCTCTCCATGGCAACAGTATTAAAAATAAAAATATCACCTTGCCGTGAGACTTATTAGCCGCAGACTTGGAGAGAAGAAAGCTACTAGGCAGTGACGATACGGAAAATCCTTCCACGGGAGAGACAGCAAGGACAACATGACCGAAAACGCCATCATGGAGGTTAGGGATGCAGAAGTGATCGAGAGTTCGGACGTTAAAGGCAGAAAAACCTTCAAAACTCAAGTAATAGTGGAGATGAAACCGCCATTACAGCAGAAGGAGAGCGCGAAAAGCACTAGGGCGTCGGCACAAGCGAGTCTTCGGTGCGAAGATGACGAATTGGCGGAACTTTATGAAAGTAGGAAGGCAGCAGGTACGTCAACATTTTACCAACACTGTATCTGTATATTCTGTAGAACATACAACTGATTGTTTTCAGATATGTTTGCAGTCGGTCATGTATGTGCACCACACCCAATATCTTTCACTGTTTTAAAAAGTCGGCGTCACACTGTCTGCGGTTTTCGACTGAATTTGTTGATTGTCAGAAGTTCGACGAATTCAAAATCGCCATAGAATCAAGCGTGTTTCTTGCCTAAAAATCTGCCCTGATACATTGTCCGGTCCCAAAAACCGACCGGTGATTAAGAGGGGCTGTTTTGTTATTCGCTGTAGAACTTGTATTCGTCTTTGTCAATTATATTTTCTTTCTTTCTGTGGTGAGGTTAAAATTAGCAGTCGCTGGTGTTGCTCACTAATGTGTCTTGTATTTCTTTATGTTGTTCAATAAAAAAAAATAAAAAACGAGGATACCGGCCGCATTCCAGTCGAAAATGTGCCTTTGAGCGCGCAGACTTTTCCGGCGCTATTTTCCTGCTGTGTGACGCCGACTTACGACAGCTAGTGTATGTAGCAGTTATGCTCTAAATCTGACAGAACAGGAAGGAGGATACGTAGCAAGTAACACCCTAAATCATGAATGAATGTATGCATAGAAATTATTAGCTAAACAGACATACGTTTGAAACCTGTTCTTTGAAGTCGTACACAATTTGCAAGTTACGTCAAACGTAACCATAGTAGCGAACATGTGACTGACATTGCAAGACGTCGCCTTATCCATGATCATACAACGTTATGCATCGCGTGAGCAAAAAGATAACATTTGTCAGTCATTTTCAGCGCTCATGTCTGACATTTATGTGTACAGAATCATTGGCCAAACATTGACGAACAATTCAAACGCTGATTATCATAAAGAAAAGAGCTTTAAATGTGGAATAAGGTCGGGCATGTTCTATTTCTTTTTCTTTTTACTTGTGCTTTATTTTCTTTTTACTTGGGCTAAGTGATGCCTTAAGTTAGACGGGTTACTTGTTAACTATTTTCCACTAATCATCTAGTTCTCTTTGCTCACAGTGTCTCCACCTGCAGTGGTTCGACCGAAGGAGTCCCCACCTCCGCCGGCCGATGACTCCTGCCGCCCGCCGGACCCGCTGTACGTCAGACGGGTAGGACAGAGGTTCTGGTCCACCAAACGGATCCTCGACTGGCAGAGACAGGCGCTGCGTGCAAGGGAGGACCCGGAAGTAGTTTTGAAGCCTGTCCAAGAATATGGCGAAGAGTCTGCCTTGAAGGAAGCAGAAATTGGAGAAGTGGGAGTTGAAGGCCATGGCCATACAGAGAGAGAACATTATGAGAACCACAAAGAACACGCGGATCACGAAAACGACAGAGAACACGCACATTACGAGAATGACAAAGAACACCAGCATTACGAAAATGATGGAGAACAGGGACATTATGAGAACAATGAAAATCACGCACATTACGAGAACGACAGAGAACACGCACTTTACGAAAACGACGAGGAACAGTCGAACTTCTCTACGCACGTTTATGCCGATTTGGACCCCGACTTTCTGGCAGCACAAGATGCGATCCGACATGCCGCAGCTCAGCCATTCTATGAGATGGACATCACCCCTGCTGATGAAGAACAAGAACAACCATTCTACAAGTTAGACATCACCGCTACCAAAGACAAGCAACAACAAGAACAGCCCCCCTTTTACGAGATGAATGTCCGCTCAGGTGATGAGAACAATGACCAAGCCTTCTACAGGATGGACGGCGATCAACTGGGTCAGCCACCGTCGTCAGTGAACGCGTACGAAGATTTAGATCCCGATTTCCTCGCAGCACAAGACGCTGTGGACAGGAGGCACGGAGCCACGGGGCCCAGCAGGGGTGAGTAACCTGCATGACTTTCACGTTTGTGCACTTAGACAATCCACATTGAATAGTAAAAGGGTCGATTCAGGCGGAAATAGAAATATTCCCATATATAATATTCCCATATATAATAGGCCTAGGCTTTTATATATTCTTTACCGCTTCTGTAAAAATATCCTTGGTGTGCACAGGAACTCTAGTAATCTAGGAAGTAGGGCAGAACTTGGGTTGTTCCCAACAGATATAGATGTATCCGTCCGTGTAGTTAAATACTGGTTAAGACTCAAACAACTGGACACTTTCACACACCCCCTACAGGTTGATGCATTACTCTGTCAGGAACACAATATGGGAAACAGTGGTAAGAAAAGCTGGCTACACCATGTTAAAGAAATAATCAACAACACAGGCTATTCTTTTTTATGGAATACCAACCACTGTACATTAGACAACAAGAGTATATGTGCATTGTTGAAGAGAAGACTGACTGATATGTATGTACAAACGTTCTTTCACCAATTGTCCGTAGATAACGGCAAGCTAAGATTTTACAGGACTGTTAAATGCGAATACTCTATGGAAAAATACCTATATCACAATGAGTTTGACGAACGAGCTGCCATGTGTAAGATTAGAATAAGTGCGCATCCATTAGAGATAGAAAAAGGCCGCTATAGAAAACTACCTGTGCAAGAGAGATTATGTAAATATTGCCCAATGAATGCAGTGGAAAATGAAACACATTTTATTAGCCAGTGTTCTCACTATGAGACCTGCAGAAACAAATTATTTCAGACAGTTACCACAATTTCTCCATCCTTTCGTCATTTAGAAGATCACCAAAAGACTACGTTTTTACTAAGATCACAAAACCCACTCATTATGCAGAATGTGGGACTATTCATTATCCACTGCCTTCAAAGAAGAAGTCGAACCCCATAATAACTAGCGTAGTAGTAGAGGTTTTCCCAGACAGTTGTTGTCTGTCTTACATTATTGTATTGTGTACTTGATTGTAAAAGCAATTAGCCTTCGGGCATGATTTTGCAATAAACTTTCTATATAGCAAATAAGAAGTTTTCAAGAGTTGATATACGCCGACATGATATTCGACAGCTAGTGTAGCAGTTATGCTCTAAATCTGACAGTACAGGATAGAGGATACGTAGCAGGTAACACCCTAAATCATGAATGAACGAATGGATGGATGTATAGAAATTATGAGCCAAAAAGACATGTGTTTGAAAAACCTGTTCTTTGAAGTCGTACACAATTTGCAAGTTACGTCAAACGTAACCATAGTAGCGAACATGTGACTGACATTGCACGACGTAGGCTTATCCATGATTATACAACAACCCACTACTGTAAACAAGGCGGCATTTTCTGCGCAATGCACCGCGTGAACAAAAAAGATAACATGTGTCTGTCATTTTCAGCGTTCATGTCTGACATTTATGTATACAGAATCATTGGCCAAACATTGACGAACAATTCAAACGCTGATTATCATAAAGAAAAGAGCTTTAAATGTGGAATAAGGTCGGGCATGTTCTATTTGCTTTAGCTGACCTCACTGTTTTTTTTTTTTTTTTTTTACTTGAATGTGCTTTATTTTCTTTTTACTTGTGCTTTATTTTCTTTTTACTTGGGCTAAGTGATGCCTTAAGTTAGACGGGCTACTTGTTAACTATTTTCCACTAATCATCTAGTTCTCTTTGCTCACAGTGTCTCCACCTGCAGTGGTTCGACCGAAGGAGTCCCCACCTCCGCCGGCCGATGTCTCCTGCCGCCCGCCGGACCCGCTGTACGTCAGACGGGTAGGACAGAGGTTCTGGTCCACCAAACGGATCCTCGACTGGCAGAGACAGGCGCTGCGTGCAAGGGAGGACCCGGAAGCAGTTTTGAAGCCTGTCCAAGAATATGGCGAAGAGTCTGCCTTGAAGGAAGCAGAAATTGGAGAAGTGGGAGTTGAAGGCCATGGCCATACAGAGAGAAAACATTATGAGAACCACAAAGAACACGCGGATCACGAAAACGACAGAGAACACGCACATTACGAGAATGACAAAGAACACCAGCATTACGAAAATGATGGAGAACAGGGACATTATGAGAACAATGAAAATCACGCACATTACGAGAACGACAGAGAACACGCACTTTACGAAAACGACGAGGAACAGTCGAACTTCTCTACGCACGTTTATGCCGATTTGGACCCCGACTTTCTGGCAGCACAAGATGCGATCCGACATGCCGCAGCTCAGCCATTCTATGAGATGGACATCACCCCTGCTGATGAAGAACAAGAACAACCATTTTACAAGTTAGACATCACCGCTACGAAAGACAAGCAACAACAAGAACAGCCCCCCTTTTACGAGATGAATGTCCGCTCAGGTGATGAGAACAATGACCAAGCCTTCTACAGGATGGACGGCGATCAACTGAGTCAGCCACCGTCGTCAGTGAACGCGTACGAAGATTTAGATCCCGATTTCCTTGCAGCACAAGACGCTGTGGACAGGAGGCACGAAGCCACGGGGCCCAGCAGGGGTGAGTAACCTGCATGACTTTCACGTTTGTGCACTTAAACAATCCACATTGAACAGTAAAAGGTAGGTTCAGACGGAAACCCCAGGAAATATTTCCATATATAGCATATAGGATGAGTAGGCTTCTATAACATTATAATAGCAAATAAAAAGTTTTCAAGAGTTGCAAGTGTGAGCTTAATAAGTGTCGTACACAAAAATTGCACATCGAAAATGTTTTATCTGCGATACAACACTGTCTTAGTTTATGATCGCAGTTTGTCTGTTGTTCCACAGGAGCTGACGGCGACGACCCGAGGTGCAGTCAGAAGTGCTGTGTGTTCTGCAGGTTCCGTCCTGGGCGCATGGTGGCTCTTTGTGTTGGTGTCATCCTTGCTGGTATTGCTGCAACTATGGTCGTCGTGATCCTCAACCAATACAATGTACTGAGTGTTCACCCTAACGAAGACATGGTGGTACATGTATGTTAAATTGTATTACTTTCCTGTAACAATTTTCTTAAGAAGCATTCGGGTGCTTTGGTCATTTATCGATCAATGTTTGAAACTAGCAGTTCTAAATAAGTGAAATGCAAAAGAAACACAAAAGAATCACATATAATTTGAGCACCATAGTGGTATCATAAGAAGTTTTTAAATGACGAGGTTTGTAATCATACAATACGACTATGTTAACATACTTTAGATGTGGGATTTCTTTTTTTTTTATATTACCATGGCATGGTGTTAGTACCCTCCTTGGTATTGCTTATGTGTGATCAGTGTGTTACTTATTACAGCTAAACCAGACAACATTTGCAACGACCTCCTCAACATCGTCTGCACATCTGCCTGTGACGTCACAAGCTACTTTTGAGACAACAGATGGGACAGGTAAATTCTCGTGGATCTGTAGCCACTAGCTTTCTGGTCATTCAGTTCTGTTCACCTGGACCGATCCTGTAGTTTGGTATCTACAGCTGAACCTATTGTTCATTATTTCTTGCAGGTTGGTGGAGAGAGTGGACCCTCTACATCAGAAAGTACTTCCAGCAGAACGAGAACACCGCCATGGGTTTGGAAGAACGTTATCCTGACTATGAGGTCGTGATGACCCTGCTGGAAGACAGGTTCTTCTGGCCCCTTGTGTGTCAGTACTGGAAAATTCATAATGACCTCCCGTACACCTTAAACATGGCTGTAGGCTATGGCATAAAATACGGAATTTCACGTGAGTACATGGAGACACACGGCCTATCCGCATACAGCGAGTTCTTTTCTTCCATGTTGAACGCGTTGGAGGCACTGCCGAACAAGACGGAAGGACTGCCAAACAATGGCGAGGTAAGTCTGTCACTATCTGAGCATGCATTGTCGGACACTGACATTGAAGCCCTGGTAAACCTTTTCCCGTATCTGGAAGGAATGAAAAACTTGAATCTTGTCAACTGCAACATTTCTGCTGACGCAGCAACATTATTGGCTGGCCGGCTACACCTGCAGGATACGCTGACTATGTTACTTCTTACCTATAATAAGATAGGAGATGAAGGGGTGACAGCAATTGCAGAGTCCTTTCCTCACTTGAAGGAGCTCCAACATTTAAACATTGCCAAGACCTCAATAACAAACGTAGGAGGAAGAGCCATGGCCAAAGGGCTGGCTCACCTGCAGCAGCTACAGGTACTCTACTTGGAGGAAAATGAGCTGGCGCTCAGTCTCTCTGCACTGGCAAAGGCGTTTGCCAACATGGCAGGACTGAAATTTGTTGACATGTGGCCAATCACGTGCAGTTCCAGGTCTCTCCACATGGCAGCAGAACAGGTACGAGACGCTGTCCACACGCTTGCAGGACTGGTGACAACCCGCAAGGGCACTCAGCTGTATGATGGCTCTAGTAACAAAGGTGGTAGATGGGAACTGGACACAGCATGGCGACAAGTTGAAAATAAACTTATAACAACAGGAGTATTCATATCAAACAGACAGTTGAAGGTAAAAGTCAAGCTGTTGGTTCATGATGCTGGACCACCCAGAGGCTAACATGCAATTTCCTGATTCCCAAAAAGATGGAGATATGGCAACTTGACGGTTGTCTTGTCACTTTTCTAGAGGCGGCCGTGACCGGCCTTGTAGCTTAACGTCTTTTTATGGGTTTTTATCAGGCTTTCTTTTTTGTACTGGTAACGTTATCTTTTTTTCGCCAGCCAAACGGTGGTGTATTTGACACTGCACTGTCAATTTGATACTGTCTTGTAGTCACCAACAGATCTGCTTGGACATTAATTTACATGCAGATACAACAAAGACATTTACTGACATGGGAAAATAAATTTTGTTGAAACATATTTAGTGTTGATGAATTATTTGAGGCCAAGGTTGTATGCATGACCTTATCCTCATATCACCCCAACCAATTCAACGCCTGCCCACGTCAATAAAGTTCAACAAAAGCAAATATGACATTGATAAATGTGCAAATGTCATACAAAATTAGAAATACTGTTTGATGGGTTTCCAACTGGCTAGGCCATCAATGTGCCTTCGGTCTTTCTTACTACAATTAAGAATGGAGGTATTGTGTCTATATGTCTGTTTCTGGGTGTGTCTGTCTGCCTGTGTGTGTTGTTTCCACATCATTTCTGGTCAGAATAACTTAAGAAGGCCAGGATGGATTGTGATGATATTTGGTATGTGGATAGGTCTTGGGAAGACAAAGGTAAAGGTCAGTTCTGGGTCTCCTAGTCCTAGTGGCTTTCCTTGGTACTGCAGCAGAACTTCCGTTTTCTGTATGTTTTGTCCTGTAGATAATATGGTCTTGATATTTGGTGTCAAATAGCCTTTCATGTCAGGCTAAGTGGTACAGGTTTGGTCCCCCTGGCAGGTTGTTCTGGAATTGCAAGGCTGTCTTGAAGGAGATATTGCATACTTAATGAGAAAATGCTATTATAATAGTTCCAGTGTTTTTCCTAATAGGACTGTAATACATGTAAATATGGGCTTAATTTGCATACTCACTCACTCAGTCCCCTCCGAGCCTAGTGGCGCATGGGGCTCCAGTAGCTTCCTCCATCTGGGACGATCAGCAGCCACCCTCACCGCCTCATCCACCGAGAAGCCGCGTCTCCTCACTTCTTACTGTCTGTGCTATCTTAACGATTTGGAAGAGTGTTCTCACATTCCAACATCCCACTCGGATGTGGTGTTTTGGTGACAAGAGTTCAGCATTCAGGTTGGGAGCGTTCTTTCGACTTTGGCCCCCAGCCGTCATTCTACCCCCTGGGTGGCATCCTTCTTGTTGCCAGATCTGTTTGGTATACTACTTGGAGTTTCGGTAGCAGATTGCTTCCATCGAAGCGTTTAACAGGGTTGGGTCGCTGGCCCTACGCCTAACCTTCATCCTTCACAGGCTGATCTTGTTAGCGTGGTCAGGAATCAGGGGTGTTGCCGCTGCCGTTGGCGTTATCCAGGGAGCCCCGCGAGGAGGTGGCAGTCGGTCTTCGCTCCCCTTTAATTTGCATAACTGATACGAAAATGTTAGTACAAAAACCTCATTTGCATAATCAATGAGAATTCATCAGCCATAAAGGTTAACATCATTTCGCAAAGGTATGAGCTTGTGGAACTTATGTGCTGTTTTGTGATTATATAGAAGACTGCTGCTATGGAGGCTATAAGCAAGAGGGTTCAATGAACATTCTTGGTAGCCTGGTATCCAAGACCTATCTGAGCTGCCCCGTTTATTTGTGTAGAGGATGAAAGAGACTGGGCAGCTATGACAGGTTTGGATTAACCACTGCTACCTTCTTGGCCTCAGGGGTTGCCCACACGACTGCACTGATGCAGTGATGGCTATTGTAACAGCTAGTTTATGTTTCTATCTGTGGAAGTAATGCAATAAATAGCTAAACAATCTCCTCCGCTGAGTTGTTGGACAACTACTCCGGACCTGTCGTGAGATATTTTCCTGACATCTGGGAAAATCCTCATTAAGACCATAAAATTCCTGTTTAGACACCGAAAGAAACTGTCGCTGATTGGATGTTGGCAGTCCCGACCTCTGGAAAACCTGTGTTTAAAATGGGCCGTAGTTTCAGACCTCCTTCTGACAATTCAACGAGGTGATTTATGCATGTCACAATTATCGCCCCACCTACCCACTTCTTTTTGTCCACCAGCTGAGAAAGGAAGGTTCAGACATTCTTTTACATAATCATCAAACGACCTTGAGAATTTGATGTTTATCACCAATGTTGATCCTTACCTGCCGTCCAAATTGTCTTATCTGATTTAGAAAATTGGTGTGTACCTGTAGATCCAGCCAAACCATTCATAGATTGTACAAAACAAGATCATTAAGTATACCATAATTGTGTTTATGATTGACCAGACATGACCTTTGGCAAAGGCAGCAGAGGTTGTAAACATGATAGGGCAGAATGTACTGATAAACTCTCCAAGCAGAGGTTTAGGCTTTGGCTTGTCTTTGACGTTTTTATCCGGCTTTCTTTTTTGTACTCAGTCTGGTATCTTTTTTTTTTTACACATATTGGATACTGCCTGGCCAATTCAATACTGCATTGCAGCCACCAAAAGATCTGCTTGGAGATTAGTACTGTTAACCTTTTCATACTAGCACCATTACTCTGTCCTTTGTCATCTTGGGCTTGGTGATGTGCCCCTACACACATTGGGTGTGGGGATGTCTCTCTACAGTCTATCTCTACCCCCTGGGTGTGGGGCATGTCACCCTACAGTCTACTTCTACCCCTTGGGTGTGGGGCTGTCACCCTAGTCTATCTCTACCCCATGAGTGTGGGGATGTCTCTCTACAGTCTATCTCTACCCCTGGGTGTGGGGCATGTCACCCTACAGTCTACTTCTACCCCTTGGGTGTGGGGCAGTCACCCTAGTGTATCTCTACCCCATGGGTGTGGGGCTGTCACCCTAGTCTATCTCTACCCCATGGGTGTGGGGATGTCACCCTACAGTGTATCTCTACTCCCTGGGTGTGGGGAATGTCCCCTAGTCTATCTGCACCAGATACAAGAATAATTCAATATGCATCAACACAATCAAGTAAAGAACATCAAACATTTAATTTCATCTGTCGTTTTTCAGTAAAATGACATTTGATTTCTCACTAGTTTACACATTTACAATATCACTATCATATTTTCTCTGGCTTTTCACAAAAATACACCATATTTCCTTATACTCTCATTATTTTCAATACCATGCCAATAGCAATTTACAATCCTGGATAAACTTTAAAATAGACATGTAGTAAAACCAAACCAGTAGGGCTTCACAACTCTAGATACATATTCAGATAGGTGAAGAAAGTGCGCAGAAATTATAATATGTAACGTTAAGCACTATTTTACATATAATGAATGTCATTCATTAGCAGTGGCAGTTTCAGTTATTCCCTGTACAGCTTTTCAATAATTATGAATGAATAATTATGAATGTAATATTGACTTGTAAACAGCGGTAGTGTAACAAATTGTAGCCATACTTCAAAACCGTTCTTCAGTAACATTTACTGAGGTGAACTTGATTGTATTATAGCTATTTAAGTAGTATGAGCCTAAGATAAACAATGTCATTACATACCAGTTGGTAATGCAAGAAAAAAAGCATACAGGTGCATGTCCACTTAACAACCTATTGACAAAGGTTCATCAACACACAGCATGCAAACAGAACTGACTTTACATTTTAAAACAGGATGGTCATCACTTCAAACCTTCATAATTTTCATTTACCATGTATCATACCATATCATATATCCCTTTAAGGGCCATTTTTCTTATGAGCATTTTTCATATAATACTTTTATTACATAGCTCCAAGCCAGAAAAGTGCTAAGCTTCATGTTTACCCAAAGTTATGGGGAAGTATCTACGAAGACACTTAAGTTCTGCTTTCCTTTCTAAGAACCAATACAGATGGCTTTAAGTGATGTCTTTCTTGGGGGGCGGTCTTCCACATACAATTTTCAAGGCACAAAGGGATCCAAATGTACCTTTTCCCAGCACTTCTCACATAACTAAATAAATTGATACCTGTACAGCACCTTTGGTGTCTAGAAGTTAACCAGAACAATACAATGGGGGCAAACTTTCCACCAGAAGGCACTTAATTGACTAACAGCATCAATCTATATCTTGACATCTCTGATAACCAGTTTTGACACAATTTTTGCACCTTGTTGGTCCTCATGAGCAAACGTTCCAATGACAGTTGGCAGGGAGATTTTAAACTGTTCTAGAAAGGAAAGATCATAATGTCACACTAAAACGCATGCACTTGCCGCCACCGTTCCGTCAACATGTCCATTTTCCCCAGACCATTAACTTTTGCTACCGTGAAGTCAAAGTGAATTACAGTATATTTTGAACACTGACTGTGTGGAGCAAATACAAGCTCTTCCAGCACTCGTTTATGTACTCCTTTTAAGAATGTTCTTGATCATTACACTGCACTGTTGTCCACACTACTCATTGCACAACAGAATTACAACATGTCTGCACAGAATTTACGATAAAAGATTGTCCTGAAACAAAAACATCCCCACAATGAACAAGTTTCGTTACTCCATCAAAGAAATACCACACACCTGATTTGACATCAATTTCCTATAACAAATTCCTGACAGAAATATTCACTCTTTGTATCTTTTTCCTATAACATTTAACAACTTATCATGTCAGACTGTAAATTTCCATAAAAAGATTTCCGTTTATATCTGGAGTATTATGAAAGTTTCTCGTTATCTGGAATGTACAAAACAAAATTACTGTGACCCTGTTTGACCGTTAAGTTAGGTGTCACCAAATCACACCACCAACAGGAAATAGATACAGTCCAGAAGACAATTAGAAGTTATACAAGATACAAAGTAAAATGTTCCAAGTTGGCAGATTTTTTTGGGACGGTAGTATATTGCCTTGCCTTAAATTATGTATCTAACACACAAGCTTTGTGATGGTTGGCATAAGTTGTTGCAATTCAAAACAAACCCACCGAATACACTACGATAAAACTATTTAACAAATAAAACTGACAACTTTTATCATATTCCTGTCCTAGTCATTCCTGTAAACATTTAATGTTACTTGACATTGCTCACTTTGGTTCTTAGTCCTGTGTATCTATTGAAGCAGTGTCATTCTATAGTACACGGTACATTTTATGTCATCCCATGACTAGATCAAATCCTGAAGGACAGGCCAACATGTAGTTAAAGTTTTACCCATTCCACACGGTGACCCCAGCAAATTTATCACTGACTGAGTCAACTTTAAACTCATCTTTAAGACAATACCAATTACAATGCAGAATCACACATCGCAACTTTCACCAAATATAACAAGAAATAGTGACGCTCCAATAAGACCAAGTCTTAGCAAAAACTCCATGAAAGATACACCTAGCCAAGCTTAATTTTACAACTTGATAAAAAATTCCAAAGAGGAAATTTTTTCAAAAGATGAATTTCATAACATCTTTTACTTTCATGTTTAACTGTCTGATATATAATATAACGTTGGCAATAAAAGCGATTTATGGCTATAGTCTAAGTGTCAACTGTTTGTGGGGACAAATATTTCACATATGAAGCATTTCTGTAATATATGGCTTATTCTTGTGTTGGAGATTGAATTCTGTAACATGTACATTTAAGTATCTCATTGGAAAAATTAAAGATTAACATTTATGAAATATAAATGTATGTATGTATGTTTACACTTTGTCTTCTTCTTATAGTCTAAATAGTCTTTAAATGGGAATTATGATCACAAGGTGGTGCTAACACATGGATGCACACAGTAGTTGCTTGCGATATTTTACTTGCATCAAGAATTATTCCTAAGTTGCAAAAAGGTAGTAATCAAAGATGTTTGATAATGCACCAGTAGATGAATTCCCAGTGTCAACAGCAAAACAAATAAGGGGCAAAAATAATATGCAGCACTGCATACAGAAAGACTTCAACCTTATGATCAGCACTTCAAGTACCAGTACCAATTTGGTACAACGCTAAATGTTAGCTGTTCCCAACAGTCTTGAACCACAAATGGTGGTTGTGCCAGAGGCACATTAACTTTACCTGCCAGGTATAATTATGT
Source organism: Branchiostoma floridae x Branchiostoma japonicum (assembly GCA_013266295.2). Taxonomy (NCBI): domain Eukaryota; kingdom Metazoa; phylum Chordata; class Leptocardii; order Amphioxiformes; family Branchiostomatidae; genus Branchiostoma; species Branchiostoma floridae x Branchiostoma japonicum. The sequence goes on along the minus strand of CM023827.1, from coordinate 9,619,695 downwards.
AAGTGACCTGACCTCATGTGTGTTAAATGTCACTGTCAGAACAGAAAGGCGCTCAAATTTTGCCAAACATGATTGTATCATTCTTATAATAATTCCCCCCGATCACCTCACCTCAGTCCATCTAACTGCCTCTAATATATTTTGGAATGTAAGATAGAACACTTATATTGTCTATTCAGTCCAGATACTGAAAATCACATGATTGTAAATACTGTCCCCACAAACATGACTTCTAAGAGGTATCATGTGCGTGAAATGAGGCTTTGGATTGTATGTATGTATGAACTCAACAATTCAAGAAAAATTAAGTACATTACATTACAAATGGTTAAATCCATCTTTTAACACCTCAGTGATTTAGACAATAACACTACACTCTGGATATCATTTTATAGCTAAAATACCGGTAGTGACGACCTTGTTGAGTTCAGAGAAAACATTGTGATCCCTTCCCTCAAACTTAATGCCCCCCTTCTCTCCTGATCTACGGCTCATACTTGGATAGCTTCTTTTTCAGGTATGCATTTTCCTCCTTGACTTTCAAGAGCTCCTCTTTCATGGCGTTGTTCTCCTTCTCCAAGAAGCTGGCTCTCATGGCGATCTGATTCTCCTTGACACGGCGAGCATCCCGCGAGCGCTTGGCCGCCATGTTGTTTTTCTGGCGGCGCTGCCAATACCTGTCGTCCTTCAGGTCGGTTGGGACGTAGACCTTTTTTGATTTCTTCATCATGGGCTGAGGTTTGAGCTCGTCGTCTGTGAAGGCGCGTTTGCGAGGGTCAAAATCCTCTTTGGCTCCTGGAATGGATGCAAGAGCAAGGTCACCTGGAGAAACAGTCACAAGAGTCCTGTTTGTTAGACTGTGTCATGGGGTGGAGCTGCAGAGACTGATTTCTACAGCCTCACAATATAGCTTAAGGTGTAATCTGGCTTTGTCAACCAAAGCAACAATTACTGTATATTCATACTCATAGGATGAATAGTTCTCTCAGACATAGACTCTCTTCATCAAAGCAAGCAGATATGTAAATGAAAAACAGGGGGAAGCATGAGGTTCTTTGTTATGGTCAAACTCAATGCCTTGATTCTGGTCAAACTCAATGCCTTGATTCTTACATGTATGATTCTTACAACTCCAGTGAGTACATTCATCTCAGGGCCAACAACTGCCCTACCATCACAAGCATATACAAGACTGATATTGTAAGCAGTAGCCCAAACCTACATGTAACTACTTTACTAACTACTGGACCAGGTATAGGATCCCTTTTAGTTATTGGTGGGCCGGCTTACTCTCTCCTTGCAGCCAAGGGCTGAGTTGTGAGGAGCTTACAATGGTGGTGGGGCTTAATCGCAAGGGTCTGGAGCGGCTGCCATTCGGCGCTAACTCAGGTGACCTCAATACGACCCCAGGTGCGGCCATAAGACTGTAAGGTTTGAACCACTCACACCGGGAAGGACCCCTACTCTTTTCGATAAGTATGATGGGTTCTTTAACGTGCGTGGGGCTCTCCCCAAACACGGGACCTCCATTTAACGTCCTATCCGAGGGATGTCGCTAACCGAAGCTAGGTACTCATTTACACCTGAGTGAAGTGAGGAAAGTCGTGTAAAGTGCCTTTCCCAAGGGCACGAGATCGGTGACATGGGTGGGGATTGAACCCTCTTGGCCCTGAGCCGAACGTGCTACCGCTGCGCCACACGACCCCACAAACATCCTATCCAAGGGATGTCCCTAATGAAAGCTTTACACCTGAGGAAAGTAAGGAACTTCGTGCCTTTCCCAAACACACAACATCGGGGCATGTCTGGGGTTGCAATTGCCAGGGTGAACACTCTAACCACCATGGCATGGGCTGACGTCACCAAATGTACTGAGAACAATTGTGCCTGAAAGAAATGAAGGCTAGAGACTTTCTGCTGCCCAATTAGAACACACTACAGAGCAGACCCTTCTGGTAAGAGTAAAGGCTGCGAGCAGTAATTACCACAAATGTCTTTTAGTTGGGATGTCAAAGTGCTTCTGCCTGAATACACAATAACTGCCCCATCCACTTTGATCATCCGTGGATCTCTGTGGAGACAATGTCTATGACCGACATGAAAGGATGAAGCAGATTAATGGCCAATTTAGTTGCACAAATCACAATGACTCAGGCTTTGGGATGTAGAATTGTACCCTCCAGGTAGTAAATGTTCAAAGAATGCTTTCATATAATTTTTGAAAGTCGGTAACTTGTTTTCCAGATGCATAACCAGTCCAACCAAACTGCATGTCTCTCCTTTGAATGCACATACATTTTGCAATCAAAGATAGACGATGGAAGCATCATCAAGGTAGGTTTCTACCACGATCGTAAGAAATAAGGTTACTAGGTTTTTAATACGCAGCCTAAAAGAGATTACCCCAGGTCATCCTGATAAAGATATTCATGACATAAAGTTTCAAAATCAATAATGCTTCAAAAGAAGTGACAATAATCAAATGAAAAATGAAATATCCAATCACTGGCAAAAAATTATGACAATTTTAGATGTGAAGAACATGAGAGTCACCTGGGTCCAAGCTGATGTCTACTTTAGGTATGACATCAGTGGCAGTGAGGTGTGGGGGAGGGCTGCACCCAGGGGTGGGGGAAAGCTGCTGTCTGTAGTGGCCGCCACTGGTTGAAGCTGCAGAAAAAAATGTACAAGTTAAGGGAGGAATTTACATGTACTAGCCTGGGCACCATTCTCACTCCACTTACGAAAGTAAAACTAACCATCGAGAATGGTACCCTAACTAGGAATCTATCCAAGCTTTCTTCAATAATCTTTTTCCTTCGGGTGCCTTTTTTCACTGAGATGAGATGAAGTAGAATTGAGTCCAAAATTTGATCAGGGATTGGAAATTGAAGTTTTATCTTGCTTCATGATCTTGGAGACAGTGTCTAAATGTCAAGCATTCACAATCTCCTACCCAAAATATCACAGTTTGACCCAAAATATATTTGTGTATACTTTGCCCCATCAAGATGCTAGAAAAATAAACTTTGCAAAAGACAATTATCATGCTAGAACTGGTCACAACAAAACAGTACTCCACCATATCTACCAACAACATAAAATCAATGGGAAATGCAATGATAGCAAGTGTGTTGCCTGGTATACTTTGCCATATACTTAGGTGATTTATGGTACAGTACAATATGAACCAAAATCAATTTTCATGTTTGTTTACAAATTTTGGTTTTCCAATTTGTGTTGCTCAGCATTGTGTTCTTTCTATAATTAGCACGTCATATTAAATGAAAAATGTTTTCATTTTCATTCTAACCCTTTGGTCCATGGTCATAGAAACTCTTGCTGGCAATCTTTGAAAACAAGGATCAAAGCAAATATCAATCCTTCACATGCCATGGATGAGGTTTTAATTTGTCTGACATTGTCAGGGCAAAGGTCATTTTTACCTTCGCCAAGAAGGTTATGTTTTTGTGGCCGTGTGTCTGTGTGTGCATGTGTGTGTTAACAGCATAACTTGAGAAGGAAAATATGAATTATCTTCAAGATATTTGGTAGGTGGGTAGGTCGTTATGAGACCTCAAAATGATTAGATTTTGGGCCACCTGGCGGCTTGTTATGGTACTGCAGCGGAACTTCCAGTTTTGATATCTCGTGATCTGGACATGCTAGGGTCATGATTTTTGGATGGTAGGTAGCTCTTGTGCTCGGGAAGAAGTGACATAAGTTTGGGCCCCCTAGCGGCTTCCTCTGGAACTGCAGGAGCGTTTGTATGAAAATGTTTAAAGTAGGATAACTCGATAACCGGTCGACGGATCGTCCTGATATTTGGTGTGTAGGTAGCTTAAGTGATGCTTGACATAATTAGATGACAATTATGCAAATTATAATCTACTTGGCATAATTAATGAGGGAATTCTATAATTCAGTTACCTTCCATGATAGGACTATTCTGCCTTGTGACATGTGTAATTAAAAATGAGAGGAACATTGCCATATATCAATTATGTAAATGAAGGCCTAATTTGCATAATTAATGAAAAATACTATAATTCCATAGTGGTTGATGCTGACAATTTCATACTTGTGCATTTCGAAGTTGACTGGAGGTGAAAATCATTATACATAACTTATTCAAATCAGAACCTCATTTGCATAATTTATGAGAAAATGCTAAAATGGCCTTCTTTGTTAAGATAACACTGCCATTGGGATGACAATATAATCAAGTGATGCAATTCATGCAAATGAGGATCTTATTTGCATAATTAGGGGGGAAATCTACAATTCGTAAGTCATAAAGGGTAACTTAATTTGGCGAAGGTATGAGACTGTGGAACTCTAGTTGGTCATTCATCTACACTAGAACGAGGACAATAGACAACAAGTCTTTCCAGCCAGACCACTTTCCTTTAATTATGCAAGAGATAGGATGATAAAATATAGCCTGAATTTATCACATAATGCCATCAGCTCAGGAATGTGGAAACGTAACTAACAGTGTCTGCATTTTGAATCATCCAGTATGAAATTCCATCCACTTCTCTTTAAAGTTCCCCATGCTAGACCTTAGAACTAGGGTTGAAAAGGTAACAGCAATTTGTTATTACTTCACAGAACTTTTGACAGCGCGCTGAAATTTATTAGACAGTGTATAATACACATATACCTGTTTTAATTTGTGTCTATGGTGAATTTTTCATGTCATTCGTGCAACAATGTTGCTATTCATATTGAACTTAGCCTTCAATAATTGAATTCTAACATTTGACGACCAGCTGTTACAATGAAAATTATATTACACAGAAGTCGGTTTTATGATTGATATTAGTCCTAGAGTGTAAAATTTCAGTTCCTCAGATCTGCAATTCTTTTCTCTTCTTTCTATTACAGTGTATTGTGACAGCGGTCTGCATAAAATTATACTTTTTTCTGCAGATAACATGCAAAATTACCTGCACCACTTATTTTCTTGCATGGTGAAAAATAAAGAACTGTCCCAGCATGAAAATTTGCAAATTTTTACAACTGTTAAAAGGTGGTGTGTTACGCCAAAGGGCGGTTATACCGGCTATACAGATACAGATACAGAAGGTAATTTGAATACTAAAGGAGATGGCTTTAAAGACATTGCTATTCCCCCCATCACTCTCCAAATGACAACTGCCTCAGGCTGTTGATTTTACAGTCATCAAAGTCCGGACAAAATTTGATGACATTATATTCTGTTTTGGAAGAGTCTGAACGGCAATAAACAAAATAGACAAATTGTTATGCTGTTTGCTCCTAACATTATATATTATTATGAAATCCTTTTGCATGCATAAACACGTCACCTTTATTTCAATTCATCAAAAGAAGGAAGCAGAAGTGATGTTTCTGAAATTTTGCACTATATTCTACAGTTGACTGAAAGGCCGTTAAACTTTATGTTTTCATGTGGACAGGTAGCTGCTCGTAATTTATCATAGATACCAGGATTTGCCTCGAGCCACTGCTAGAGGCCTTCACCTCCTGGTATTTAATCAATATTTCTATGTGATGCCAACAACACTGATTACAGAGTACAGAGATACATCTTTGTTCCAACATAAAAAGTTAGTGCATCATACGTCGGTGAAGGTTAGACATCCAGGTGATAAGATACGCCAAAAACAGTTACTCAAGCAACTGGATATGATTTTGGAAACGGTCAGACGTTTCAGGTAGCATCCACTACCTTTCGTCACTGACACTAAAGGACTGCAGGAGAATTGCTGGTTTATAAGCACAACCATTGATTGATATGCATATTAGTGCATCATATTTTCAAATTTCCTACTGTAGTTATAAAAATACAAGACAAATAAAAACTACATCACAGTCCTGTCAGTATTACATATTTTTAAGTTGGGAGGCGTGTAAACTTTAAAGTTCTACAGAAAGTTCTTGAATCCATTCTACAAGATTGTGGTATAATTACATCTTGAAAATTTGTCTTTATCTTTACGACACATAGCTTAAATAAAGTAAACTTGACCAGCAGCAAATTCTGCTTTCTTCAAGTACTTAACTGTGAGCAAGCTGCATTTGGTTTAACAACACAATATTGGAGGCTTTAGCTGTTGTTCTGCTTTGGGGGTTTGTCGACCAAGACAGCAGAATTAATGCACAATAAGCAGTGATAAATTTAGTTTGGACCTGGTCTGACAGCATGGTGGCTCAAAATAGAACTGTCCAGAACAGAATACTGTTAATTCATGTAAGTGGCAGCACTTAAATTTTGAGGCACAGTGAAAACCAAGAGTTTGCAGTATCTTTGACTTTGTTCTTGAAACAATGACAGCAACACAATGAAAGGCCAAAGCATTTAATTTAACATTTTTTTCAGCACGTACAGTTTGTGGTGATGGGTCACTATGAAAACTGCGATTCAGGGCAGAAATTTCTTTAAATTTAATTCTCCCTGAAATTTTGGATCATAGGAATAACATTATAGGCACGAAAAATTGTTAGATCTAATATGACTTGCTGCCACGTGCAAAATTTGTGTGCTATGCTGAAAAGCCAGTACAGGCACATTTAACAATTCCTTTCTGCACTATGCAATACGACTCTACAACAATAGACCAAAACACTGAATCAGTAAAACATCCTTTACGTTGTTGATATTGTAAATTGAAATGTTGCATTTTTTGTAATGAAGACGTAATTCGGGCTACTCAGGCCCACGAGTTCCTTTCTTGATAAAACTTCAATTTCAACATACATGTACTTTGAATTCACAAGTACAAGTGTACGCCACCATTTTCTTATGCAATCAGCATCATTTATGATGCTCTTGACACTTTATGACATGCAAGACTCATTCTGGAACTCTTAAGTGGAAGTACTGGCAGATTGAAGAATCCACACGTGATAAATAAAGTGGATCCACGTGGATGTCAAGAGATCACACAACTGTCATGCACACATTTATATATAAAACACACAAAAAATGGGTCTCCAAGTAGAAAAACTGACTTGAGAAAAACAACATTAACTCCGACATGGTCTGAATTTCAGGCAGATTTTTCAGACCAATTTTATGAGTACTTACGTAGAGTGAGATCCTCAGGCCCGGTTGAATCAGCATCTGAACAAGCTTCCGTTGAAAAATAACTACTGGACCTTGAAAGAGTACGAAGGGGGACAGAGGTGCTAGCATACATAGAGGAGAGTTTGTCTGGTGCTTGTTCATGTTCATCCTGTTCTGTAACAGGTTTAGTACTGTAGTGGGCAACGTTTTGTTCCTTCTGTTCCATCCGCGGGAGAAGGCTACATACGAGCGGTTTTACATCTATTTGTCCTTGTGGCATGAGCTCGCATGGGGGCAGTTTGGGATCAGCAATGGAGCGCACATCGCTGATATGAAGGTTGCCTCGTGGCAGTTTTCGGATCAAGGGCGGTGGGCGTCGTGTCTCACCATGAAACTGTTCGCCATTTACGTGAGGGTACTGGGAGTCTGCATGCTCATAGCGTAATGCGTCTCCGTTGGATCTGTAAACCAACAGTTTGTGACCGCTATACTGAAAGTTTGGTGCTGGGCACACAGTTTTTGGTTTACAGAAATGCTGATCTAGCACAGGTACAGCCTGATTAGTCTCTCCTTCCAGTCTGTACAAAATACGTTGGTATACACTAGCCATGGACATGTCGTGCATGTACGGTGCTTCTGCGTGTGCTTTATGATTAGCCTGGGGACCTGCCAGGCTCTTGTGGTGGCCATTTATAGTGGCCAGTTCATGATGGGACATGGGTAGTTGTATACCAGGCAACATCATGATCGGAGGAACCATTTGTGTGGGAATGCCAGGGTGATAGGAATGCTTACGCTTGGTCAGGTCCAAAGGTGGTGATGTGGGGTGCTGTCCGTATGCCATTGCAGGCTGCATGGTTGTCATCGTGGTGTACGTGGGAGGGGGGCTGTGATGCATCGCAGTCTGCGAAGTTGTGGGCAGGCTGGCCGAATGATCGTCTTCCTGGCTTACCGGTATGCCATTCTCAGCCAGAAACTCATCCAAGTCCATATATTCGAGCTTGAAATCCTAAGAATTAGGCAAGATTCCTTTTTGGTGAAAAAACATGTCATTGTCCAATGCCTGTGGGACACCCTGAAACCATTCCAAGATATGGTTCAACACGTAATGTTACTTTCCCTTCCACCATGGGTTGAATCACATTTTCAGGGTCGAAGTAAACAAAACGAGACTCCCGATGGCAATCATACAGAGAACAGCACAACTCCTCAGCTATATCCTTTAGACTCCCAAATTCCAAGTGATTTGAGCATCCAATGGTCTGGCATAAAGATCTTTTGACACCTGGCAAAGTGGTAGAACGTTCCCCTCAAAACCTTCTGTCTCCTGTTTATACGCGAAGCAACAGCAAAGGGTACTGAAGGTCAAAAAGCCCCTCCTAGGCCTGAAAAAACTGGTCTGACCAGGACACAGTGCTGTCCCTCTAACTGTCCACAGACACTTTACTACAGCTCGGTGACTGTACTCTCACAGCCCTCCTACGTACAAAACTGCCCGCCAATTAGCAGCTTTTACGATCTGGCAGATACACTCAGCGTAGGTGGTTATCTGACACATCAAACAAATTCAGGTGACAACACTTCATGTCTTTCATATTGTTTCCAAATTTGTATTGAAAACAAAGGTGTGTACTGCAATAACATTTAACCCAACATTGCTTGCTAACCAATCACCAGTCAACGAAACTCCCAAAATAAAGTGACACTTTTGAGGGTAGCCAATGTCCTTTCCTCTCACCCCCTACCTGGCATAATCATAGCACAGTCCAACATAGCCCCATCATAATGACGCAAGTACTAATGAGGTTTCATGTGCCCAAAGGCTACTTCTGACAATAAGAGACTTTCATCAATTCCATTGACCTACTTGGCTAACAATATAGAAGATAAAAAAACAGGTTCATTAAAAACATTTTTTTTGTCCTCTTAAATCCTTTAGCACAAAGGACTGGCAACCCCTCTCTGTGTATCTTCAAAATCTTGCTACAGAAACAGCCTTGCTAAGGGATGTATGCTAAATTCTATTTGACTTTGGAAATAACACCTAGAGGATGTATGAATCAAAAGAACACAACATTTCCTGCAAAATGTCACACTAAATACGTCCCGGTGACAATCCCATTTCTTTTAAACTGAAATCATAAAACAAGACACTACTGATAGTGGAATCCAACACTGCTAAATAGTGTAATAACTGCTTCATGGACGCCAAAAGACACCAACACAAATCATCATCTGATAGTGTAAAAAACAACTTTCTGATATATATGTGAAACAAAATGATATGAAATCCAACTGAGACTCAAAACAAAAACAAAAGCCTGCTATTCATTTTCTAACTTGTAGGTGGCACTTCTGATATATGATGAAACTGTGAATGCAATACTGCACGTGGTCACAAGGTGGCGCTTTTGATATCGTATAACAAAAGGACTGTTTAGAACCTCTGAAAAGGAGTTGTGCTGTTCTATATGTCCATTCAATTATCCATCAGGAAATAAAAACAACATACAAGTCAAGTGTAAGATATTGTCTTATCTGATTGAAAGAAACTAGCTATTTTCTTTTTGTTGTCGGCTGTTCTTAAAGTGCACATTACAATGGGTGTAAAGTGACCTGGTTTGCTTGGCCTTAAGAGCAAGTCCCGGCACAGCGGCATTGCAGTAATTATCAGTTATCAAAATAGCAATATACTTAAGTTCATGTATTAGTCATGTTTCCATATAATGTCAAGGTTACCTGCTTTACTGCGACTCCCCTATCAGGGGCCAGGCACTGCAGTTCCCCCAAAACTGGTAGGGGGCAGTTTTGATGCATGCAGCCAAATGGTGTGTGCAGTTTTAGTTGCCTACCACAGGGTGGAACTTTTGACATGCAAAGGCCGCTCTGCAACTTGTAAGGAGTTCTGCTGTCCAGCATATCTTATCATTAACAGACTTTGGGTAGGAAGAAAAAAAAACATAGCAATAAACTGCGTACCTTAAAGTCATCGCTGTCGACTGCGATGGTCTTGTTCCACAGGTTTGGCCCCAGGAATGCGGAGGCGATAAGAGTGGGATCTGCATCCTTGCACCAGTCCAACTGCTTCTGGTCTTTTTCTGCTGTAGTAACAAATATTGAGTTCAATTTGAATATAATGCTCACTGACTTTTGGTGCCATTGGATTATCTGTATGTAAATAAACAAGATACCTCAAGAAGACAGTGGATTTTTATGAGAAAAATTAGAATTTCCAAAAGCTTAGTGGGCATCCTACAAAGTGATTGAAGTGTTTTCATGTATTTTTGGTTAGATTAAGAATTGCCAAAACAAGAGCAAGCCAGTAACTTATTACATGTATACTAGTTAGTTCATATAGGATCAGGTCTGAACCTCCAGTGCTGACAATTTTGCATATTGTTGTATATATGGTGATTAAAGTTTAAACCTTACTTATACTGACCGGAGCTTGATTTTTTGTCTCTTTAATTTCAGCAGGAGAAGGCTTCCAATTGCAACTTATAGAGCTAAAATGCAACAACTTCTCCATCAAAGGGGTGGTCATCCACCGATTTATATGGTGCACCCCTAAATTTTTTGTGCACCCAATTTTTTTTGGTTGGGGTGCACTGGTGCACCTATTCCCAACAATGAATTTCAAGCCCTGCCTTTGGAAGAAATGATATGATTTGTATTTATTAGAAATGAATATGATATGATTTTCTCAAAGAATAACAACTGAAATGCACTATGCAGGATGGAATTCTTTGTAAACATGAAAAGTAACATTATGTAGTTTGTTGTTGATGAATCTAACAATGACATATGTTTACATTTCCAGACATCACGTTGCATGCATAGAAGTCATTTTAAAGCTCCTTGATGCATAAATGCACCCCTTTGTCTGGTCTACAGAGGCGATAGTACAATGTGCGCTCACACAAGAAAACATTTCTATTTTCATATCCTCTGTAGGTTATTGTAATCTACACAACAATAATTGATATGCAAATCTTTTATAAGCAGTCTTTCCAACAAGCAACGGTTGGCAACTCCTATTGTGTACTAGACCTTGCATTACTTCCAATCTTTGTATCTGAGCATTTAAGTCATGCCACGTCTCAGCTTGAGTCACCTATACATGTAAGTGATTCTTGGAAAAATGATGTCACATAATTTACATGTAGCTACTGAACAATTGCTGTAAGTAACAGCTGAAGTCACTCTATTCTTATCTCTACCATCAGATTCAGAGCCTAGTGTACACAGCAGCTAGTCAAAGACCATGTCACTTGCCTCTTGGCTTGACTACTTACTTGTAGTGTTACTTTCTATATTAAAATGGAACATTTCAAACCAAATTCAAAATACATACTGGTATGCAACTAAAAGGATTTCGTAAAATGTCATTAGCATGACAACCTGAACTTCATTAAGCATTGGGATCCTGATAAAATTGCTTATCGTATAAGAGGTTTGGCAACGTCTAGGCATAAATGTGGGAGAACCAGCTGGCTATGAAAGAGTCAGACATTTGCCAGCACATGCCAGCTCTTTCATCACATCTCACATACATGTAGTATTGTCCTTTTCAATACAGTATTACATTTTTTGTAACCATTAAGACTTACTAGTAGTCCCTGGACCTGTGTTTTTGATCCTGTTCAGATGTCAAGTTCCCTCATTGCCATGAAGAGAAACCAATATCAAACTGCATAAATGTTGAAGCCAAGCATGTGTATAACTTTAAAATCCAATGGTTCCAGACATAGAGTTTATTCATAAGCTTCAACTGTGCAGAGTCATGTCCATCAAGGGGTCACTAACCCTAGGTTGACCACTAGCTGACCCCAATGCTAATTACCATATCTAGTTAAGATTTAACCCATATTTACTTACTAAATGTAGGTCATATTGAATCTACGTGTTAATGTTTGTTTTCAAGTCTAAACACGCGTGTCTGAGTCACGTTTTGCACCACGCACCTCCTAGTCCTATAATGCTTTCTGGTAACACAACCAGGACAGGATCTTTATAACATAGTATTCCATTCTTTTGATGAAAAGTTAAGGCAGGCATGCGGGTAAGAAACAGTTATTGATATGTTACCTGCTACCTCACCTACATCAAATTTCAACCATATCCCTTCCATTTATCTAAAAACAAAATGGTCTAATTATGCCACCAGCTTTAAGTGAATGATGATATTTCAGTTCAATCATGGTATCAATCTTTACTGACTTCAAATCCTCCATAGTTCCCTGTTGTATATGACAGATAGCAGGTCTTAATTTTTGAGCCCAGCATCCTCTTCAATCTGCAAGGCATGTGAAGGACAACCATACCAAATCTATGAAACGTAATCTCTTCAGCATCCTTTGGCAATTTCTCGATGATGAAAAGGAAAATGTAAGAGGTCTGTAGGGCGTCACTACAACTGTTTCACATGTCACGATTTGCAATGGTACAAAGCCTAGTTGATGGCCTATTTTGTTTCCAGTCCAAGGCTTCATAAGCTGGGCTTGGAGGGAAGCCTGTCATGTTACTTATGAATTATAAGCCCCAACCTTCTTGTGGCAATTGGCCTTCTGACACCAAGGCATTAGGGCGTACAAGAAAGGGAGAAGTTACAGCTCTATTATTATCCTGCCCTTCAATCAAAGTCGTACACAAATGTCAAAGTTTCACACACTAAGGATAATGTTATGTCTTGGGTGTGCAAAACAAACTGGCATTGTCACGGTACAAAAATATCAGCCAAGTGAAAAGAATGATATACAAAGTCTCAGAAACATGCCGAAATAGAAACGTGTATGACACTGTGACACTTTGCACAGGAAATTATACACTGTTGTAGACATAGGACACCAGGTGCACGGATACATGGATGGTCTTTAGATGAAAGTACTCCCCAAATCCATCCGGATTACTGAAATCCTCCTTTGGAGTAGAGCGTGCAGTTTCTCCTTTGATATGGCAAACTTTGATTAGATTTCTAAAATAAAGATTTTTTTTAAAGCCATGAACATTATGGCTATTCCCTGCTTATCTGGTTTATTGTTCTATTTTTCATTCAAAATGCAAGAAGTTGACAAAATATTGTAACATTACATGGAGTAATATTTCAGAAGAAAACATTATTGATTTTCAGTGGTCCATATAGATTTTGATACCTGTCACAATATGCAACCATATCGTATCTAGGTTGACCCATCTCAATCATGGGGTTAGAGACTTCTATAACCTAAAGTCTGCATGAATTTTTGCCTCAGGTTACTGAGTATGGTATGTCACCTTTTCACCTTTCACCCACAACTAGTACACTGTCACCTTTTTGTGAGAGAACTAGCCAAAGGCAACAAACACAACAATTGGATTAATGGAAACAGTCTTTTTCAATCGTAAAGATTTTATCTCTCCACCCGCCGAAGTTCAGTCACAATCTGAGAAAAGACTTACAGTGGGCATTAATTATGACCGTTTACAATGGTATGGGGACGTTAAGCACCCCAGTGGCTGTATTAACAACATCATTGAGCTGAAGCTGTCTGGCAGCAGAGGTCAGGGACGACCTAAAAAGACAGGTTGGAGTGTATCAAGAAGGACATCAGAGAGCGCAGCCTTGCTGGATAGGGCCGCCTGGAGGTGCAGTGTGAAGTCCAGCCTACTGCTGCCTACCCCTGTATTAGGGATGCCCGCAGCAGTATAATATGTATATAAGCCAGGATAGTGAGTGAGTGAGTGAGTGAGTGATGGCAAAAAAGGTTTCAAGCCAATTCGGACGTTTGAAGTTTGTTTTTCATCAATGTATAGAACCCCAAAACATTTCCACATTTATGATATGCACCAATTTTCTTCTTGATTTGAAACTGAATTCGTGGAAAGTCAAATAACATTTAACCTTCAAAGTTCAAGACCTGCACACTAAATCTTTGTCACAGGAGGGGTAATTAAGCCTGCAGGCAACTAGTTAGGACCGGATAGGGATTAGGGTGAGGAGGATCCCTGTAAGTTTTTAGTTAGTATTTTACAACATGATGTTTGGAAGCCCAGCTGTTAGACAAACAGTCCTTCTCATATTAGAAATCATACTATATGGTACTACTGCACATGGGTACCAAACTACGTGCCAATCTCGTTGGCTGTATCATGACGCTACGATTTCATTATTTCAGGTCGCTAGACTGGTACGGCGCACACGACGCACACCGTTGTCTGCTTATGTTTCCAGCAGGCAGGCGGATTAGATTACTGACAACGGAGCACATAAATATGGTCCAACAAAACTGGTGGGGGGAGAGCATGTAATCACATGGTTTCCATGAAGTGTTACCAGAAATGTTCTGCTCAGAGACTAATAGGTCATATTAACTTCAAGATGAAAAGAAACACACACACACACACACACACACACACACACACACACACACACACACACACACACACACAAATTATTTCGTTCACTCTTGGCAGTCCTTTGTGGCAAAAATTACATTCTCACTCACTCACTTACTCCCTATCCGGTTTATTCTCTGTTGTTGCCTGTCTTAGTAGGACTACTTCAACATAGACTTGCTTGCTGAAATGTCATGTACTGAACACAAACATAACAGTCACACTTTGAAATGAGGTCAAGGCTTTTTACTCTCCCTACCTCCTGGCCATCAATCATTTTTGAATGGCAAGTGCGTGATGACAGGTTAATGTCAATCCAATGAAAAAGAATCACTGTAAATCTGAAACAAGTTAATTACATTTAATGGAACTGCCACAACAACCATTATTTCACTAGAGTTACCTGGAATCCTTAGGGGTCTTCCTCAAGGGGACTGGCTGTAAAAAGCTGACGTGTAGGCCCTGGCAACAGTCTAACTTACATTTCAGGTAACATTTTCTAACGAACAGATGCTGATAGATAGGAACATCTAGGTATGCTTGCCAAACTGTGCTGACTTTTCTTTGTTGTCTTTCAGAGTTTCTTGTTTTCTCTATGGCAAGCAATCAAAGTGTACCACTACTACTGAGTAACAGTTAGTTACTAGTCCATCAGTGACATCTCCGGATGGCAGTCAACCAAGGAATGGCTGTAGTTTTGGAGGGACTATGGTAAAGTCTGCCGGTTGTCCTGTAAAAGCCTGTGTGGTCCATGGGGATACACTTGCCTTAGCCCTTTTACTTATACACAGATGGTTGCTATTACTTGCTCTAGCCTACGGGTTTGACAGCTTGACAACATAGCTGAGCCAAAAATGGTAAACACGGCTGCTGCCGACAGTGTATGTTTCTGCATGTTGGATGGGCTTTTAACCATAATTGACAAACCATACGGAGGCATTATAAAGCAACTGTTACAATAGTCCCCGACAAAATTGCGTGAAATCAACAATCTGAAAACAAGATGTCAACAAACAGACGATCGCAAAGAAATCATGAGCGCACAAGGAGAAATTTGATGTCTTTCAGATCAACGCAACCGATATTTCCCTTCCCTTCCTTAGTCAGGAGCTGTCCAGGGTGGCTGTGTTGTCCACTGACCATCTCTGGACGCACGCCATGTTGCACCTGACCGAGCATTTTGAGCAGAAGAACACTCACCATTCTGGTTGGGCTCCGGTGGAGGCTTCAGAACGCTGGGATTTTCCAGCAGCGATTTCAGCGTCATGCCGCCAAGATTCGCAGCGATGTTCGCCCGAGCTGGAGTTCCAGTTGACATCTTCTTCACAGTCAAACAATTAACCCTTGTAAAAGAGAATTAAACGTGCAGGACGACCCCAATATTCTACGACCTGCACCGGATGATCACTTCTGCAGACCTAGGTGTCCCCGCCCACTTTATTAAGGATTTCATAAATTATGTTCATGACCTTTCACCTGATTGGCCAGCGGTTCGCAGTTCGTGATTGACGTTTCTATGGTAGCGAGGACATCTCACGTTCCAACCATGCGGAGTTGTTGATTACTAGTAGTGTTTTCTGCTCCAGGCTTCATCATATTGGATATGTAAAGTGGGACACTGATACGGTTTTCAAGGCTGGCAGGTGGATATTGAATAACCATTGACAGAATGTTAGCACATAGGTTGTGGATGCAAAACAGCTGTGAATTTTAACCCCCAGATGACATGACACGACTTTATGTTGATGTTGGTAGTAATCAAATTACTTTTCTTAGATTCTAACCCCATCACATTTGGGAGAAGATGACATCTCCTCTCTTAGAGACACTGGCCTCAGGCACTGCATATCTATCAAGGCAGCATGACAGTTCCTTTGTAGATCAGATCTGTCATAAGGTTGGATAGCCTTAGGTTACTGCTGAGTCCAGTGTCTCTGATTAGGGTGTTAATGAGAGTTGTGCGTCATTTGCCTGGGTTTCGTTTTCCTTTTGTTGGCTACTGCAGGATGTGCTTGCTTGCCACCAGCTCAGGGTATCGCACGATGCCCCTGCTGTAGGGGTTTTGCCCAGTACAATTGTGTAGGTGTAGATGCGCACAAGCTCCATTCTCCTTTGCCTAATGACAGCATTGGGTCACCTAGGCAACGTTGACGCACTTCAGACAACCCTTGCCTGGAGGCAGATGAAATAGTTTCCTTCCTCGAGATGAGATGGAAGCGAAAACATCACAGCCAGGGCGTTCTGACAGGGCAACCAAAACTCCAATGGTGGTTGCAGGCTAACCAAGGGGCTATTAAAGCCCAGAAGATTCAAACTGTTGGAAGTATATTGCACCGCCATTGAAAATGATACAAGTGTACAATGTAATTTACAAGTTGGAAGCTAGTGATGTGCTTTCCAAAAACTGTTATAAATCACATACACATGTACATCTAAACTACTGGTGACTCTTAAAAACAGTGTTGTGTTCAGTTCTTCTACTGACTGTGCCATGCTTTCCTTGATTGAAGTTCAGATTGCATGCTAGCAGATTTCTAGCTGTAACTAGATGGTACCTTTCTTTTGTATCCACAAAATGTAAGATGGTTTGTCATTAGTGCCACTTTTGTTTGGGGCAGTGCTCATTAAGAGTAAAGAGAGAAGTAATGTTTTCATGTGAATTATGACTTCCTGTAAAATATGATCCATTTTATGTCTGCTGCTCTCATTATTTCCTAACAGAACAGTCTGCACTCCTCCCCATTCAAAGGATCATCCCTTACATTATTCATTAGTTCTACAAATTCTGATATCAAACGTTTCTCAGAAGCTGCAGTGAAATGGGACTTCCAAATGGCTGTTTGATGATCTTGTTACCATACTGTTACAGAGGACCATGCGACTCAGAGCCAATCATAGCTCTCACTTATATTTTGGGCAATGTACATGTATACTAGGGTTTTAAACATCAAATTATAATTCATTCTGGTACCAGACTATTCTCATAGATGTGATGAGTCGAGTGGACTGGAGATTATTCTAGGCTTGATTTGTCCATCTCTTGCCCAATTTCTTCCCTGCCTATATACATGTAAGAGAGAGATTGACATTTGCAAAATCAGACAATCACACATTTGCCCCTGCACTGACTCATGATTACTATCATCTATACGTGCATTAGCTCCTGACACAATTTCTGGGACAGTCTCCCATGCAGTCAGATACTATTAGTATTTGGGAAACCAATCAACAGAAACCAGTGGGTTTTCACAATACATGCTAGCACATCACCTGGGAGTCGGTATGTGCATATGTGGGTAGCCTTGACCACAAATGTCAGAGGTCAGAGACTGTCATCAAATTTGTCACGCCACTTTGAAGGGTGACAAGAACATTTTCCAAATCACTGGATTTTCTTCCAGTGTTCCAAAATTATCCATTGTGCCCTCAAGAAATATTGTTGATCATGCCTCACCAAAAAGGGCAGGGCAGCATGTCATTAATCACACTTTGTCAGATTTCTTTACCAACTCCTTATTTATTTATTCATTTCAGCTGAAGACACAGCCAAGGCTGCCCAACTAGCACGGGGCTATTATTAAGGGCTAACCTTGTGGCCAGTCACTGTAGAATTCGCACCATCGCACACCGGGGCATGCCCCTACTCTTTTTCGAAGGGTGTGGTGGGTTCTTTATCGTGCGTGGGGTGTCACAATTGTTAAAGATTTAATTCCAGGTGAAAGCATACCTGCCTGCTCCACCTATATGTACTGGACTGATGCCAAAAGATTTGTCACACTGGGCACGTGTGCTTAACTTTTGCTGGGCCAACACTGTATGATGAAAAGCAAGACATTTGGGAAATGTAGTGGTAAATACCAGTTTCCCTCACTGACACATTTTTGATTGACTGGAAAAAGACTTTGAAAAGGTGTAGTAACTTTAACCTTCTCCCTGCTGCCTAACCCCGTAACCAATAGAGAATTGGCAGCTAAACAGCTAGCCTCTACCAGGCTTTGGAAGCGGCTGGAAAAAGTAGAAATTGGTCAAATAGACAATGCCAGGGGAGTTGGTCCGCTAAGGAGTACATTTGCCACCTCTGCAAAAATCCTAGCATTTTATCTGTCTATTTGGCCAATTTCTACTCTTTCCAGCTGCTTCCAAAGCCTGGTAGAGGCTACTAAACAGCTACCTCAGTTTCCTTAAGGTTAAAGGCCTCAAGGGAGGGGGTCCTCCTAGTAAATCCAATAAGGCTCCATAATTACACTTAAGTTAAATTTATTGTCTTCCCTACACATCTAATGGTATGCAAAATTGTCCATTATGATTTATTGCATTGCATTAAAACAGCTGATTAGCCCTTATATATAAGTTATAGAAAAAACTATTCACCCATCCGCCCACCCTTATATTTTTTTTACTAGCAATGGCTTTTGAGTAGATTGCATTCATACGTGTCATACATGTACGTGTGCATGCACTTTTGTCAATGGAAATTTAAGGACTAATGTACGTGTAAAATTATAATGTTAACTTGGCTAAAATCTAACATTGCTATATGCATAACATATCATAACTTGCAAAAGTCCAATTTTGCTGTTTGCATAAATGAATTTCATGATTAGTGTCTGTGATGAGTACAGATCCAGCAGCCTAGCCCATAACAAGCTGTACCTTTTTCAGGCCAAATTGTCATTACTGTACAATCATTACCAGTACCAGATTTCTGACATTACAAACTTAGGGGAGAACCATGACAGTGAGGGTACGAAAACATACAAAAAGTTTATCTATAATTTTTTCCCTTGTTAGTTTAGCTTTGATACGAATGTGGGGAACCCTTAAACACAAGCACAATTCGTTGTTTGCTCATTTGAAGTATAATCCAGAAAAGAAACAGTTGTGAGCTAAATATGATCCATATCCTGTTCAACTCCTGATAATGGGAAGCAGTTCCTGAGGGCTTTGCCCACTGTCAACAAACAAATTCAATAGAATGGCCAAATACATTGAGATGTTTCATTTCAAATTTTGTACAATATGGCTGATTTCAGAAGTACATTCAGGCCTATTAAAGAGTGGCTATTTTACCCTTTCTTTGGTTTTGACATTTATACACCCAATGAAATTATTGCCAATGTTATGCTGTGGATTCATGACATTGTAGAAAATGTGATACATGTATTAGATTTTTGCTGGCAGAAAGTAATGTAGAAAGATGGTATCAAACTTACTGACCCCCAGGTGTCATTGTTGGGTTACATCCTGCATTGTTTCATAGTTTTGGGAAACATCTTATCTGTAGATACGCCAACAGATTTCTCATTTTACACTTTCCACAACACCATGCCTAGTCCACCGCCTAGTCAGGTGGAAGATAATCACATATCAGCCCAGGGGGCTGGCGAGATATGCTGATAACCTTGAGGGGCTAGAACATGAATTGGATGCTGCTTATCTCCAAGCAGATCTCTAGGTAGCAAAATTGTAACCATTGATTGTACCCCAACAGCAATACAATATTCAATTGGCCAAATGGTGGTTACGATTTTGCCACTGAATGATCTGCTTGGAGATTTGATGCTGCAACAAGGAAATCTAATTCATTCCTTTTCTACCCATCAGTCTCCCTTTGCAGTCTCACACACCCTTGTTGGGATGGGGATTTTAAGCACTCCTTTCTCTGTTTCTTTCTCTATCCTGTCTTGGATGTGTGGGGTGGGTGTGGCATTGACCTTTCTCTATGACACTTCAGTGCAGGTAAATCAAAGCTAACATGACCTTTCGCGGTCTTACCCTGGGGGCGAGACGGGAACGGGCTGGCTCCTTCAAAACAACTGCCCAGGGCCCCTTTAGGATCCAGCCCACTGACAACATGCAACTTATTTCCAAAGGAGTACACAGCCAGGTGCGGGAGGGATGGCTGGATGTTGGGGGGAAAATTAAAAAAAAAATCATGGCTGGCTTGCAGGGTATGTCTCCTGGCTTGTCACAGGCAGCTGTCCGTCATTGCAAATATAATGGACTGTTTGTCACTGAATTAGCATGCAGAAGTGTTGCTGAACGAGCCACTTAGTTTGTGCATCTTGGTGCTTGGGCCACAGGTGGCTTACTAACTACTGTAAGAATCTAATAAAGAATTCAAATAACTACAATCAACATAAGTTATAAGGAAGAAATTAGCGAGGAGAGGAACTGGAAATAAAATTTGAGGGTTCAATCAAACTGGGAACAATAGTGAAACTGGGTTGAAGTGATTTTGTTTGCTACTGAAGATACAGGTTTCTTGACACGTGAAGACATACCAGTGTATCTGTTGGAGAACCCAAGAAAACAGTGGTGGCAAGATCTCTAAATGGCTTCTTCAAGATCTATAATCATAGTCTATTCCCACAAACATTTTCATGTATCCAAGTCTGAACGTCAAGCATTCAGGACACACAACATGGTAACCTGGTCTCCTTTGCAGGCGTTCCGGGAGCGGTCAATGTTTCTTGGTTCCAGGGAAGGCGTACTAGGGAAGGCAACCAGAGTTCTAAGCATGTGCAATCTACATGCGATCGGAATCCCCCCCCCCCCCAAGGAACGCTGACCGCTCCCGGAATACCTGCAAAGGAGGCTACCCAGGGCTGTAATCTGAGTTTCCTCAGCACCCTAAGCTTCTATCCACACCTGGCCACCTAAGCCCTCCCCTATTGACTTTTTGCCTGTGTGAAACAATTAACAGGCCCTGGCAGATGGGTCTTAGGTAGTATGAGGCAAAATTTCCTTGAGGGCATGGTGGCCTTGGTGCTGAAGAGCTGGCCTGTGTGGGCCCTGTCAACAGTCTGGATTCCAGCTGACCAACACGGGTCACCCAGTCATGGTTCATAGATCACCATCATGGCAGAGGTTTGGCAAAAATATCATGGGGGTTGACAGATGAATCATATCTACTCCATAATATGGATGTTCAGCTGAGATGTATGGGTCAAACACCATCCTCACTATCGATCACTAACAAAAAAATTCAAACGATAGAAATAGGAGCTCCAATATGCACTAGTTACACTCTTTCTACCAATAAATTTTCAGGAAACCTGGCTTGGTAAGAAAAGAAATTTAAAACATTTTTTTGCCTTTTATAACAAACAATGGAATGGCTTTTGCATGTGTATTAGTAGATAGAAATACATAGCTATTGCTGCATTGGCTTTCCCCTGTGTCATTGTCACCAATAATCTGCTATGCAACAGCTTGTACAATATTTTCTACAGTAATTGAAGAAGCAAATAACAAGCTGAGCACTCAGACATTATGTTGTCTGGATGTTGCAAATGAAGTGAAATCAATAATCAATGTGTTTTCAGTCATGCCAATTCATCATGGCTGACAGTGATTCAGACTTCAAAATCAAGAAGTGCTGAAGTTATCCAATAAGACAACATTTTACAAACCTTCTAATGAGACAAGGATTGGATGCTAATATAAGGGTTACAACTGACAATGCAGATTCCCTTATGAAAATTTTCTTGATGTATATGGAAATGTATGAAAACTTCTTTTCCCAGTATGCACACATTGTATTCAGCGGAGGATCCACAAAAAAGACAAGTCCTTGAGTTCTTGTGTGATTTACCTTACAAATGACGTGCTTTTAAAGCTTATATAAACATCATTCTGTAGAGGCCTGTATTGAACAATCTTTTTTTCCAGTTCAGTAGATATCTTCAAAAGACTACTTCTGAAGCTAGAACGTTTTGTTGCTACCCTTATTTTCCCCTTACTGGTACAATGGCACAGGTATTGACGTCATGGTATCCACAGCAACCACTTAAAAACGCTCTTTCCGAGCTTCCTGCAGAGCCTTGAAGACTTGTTTTGCAAAGTCATGGCTGTCTCTAAGGTCATAGGATAGCACACCAAGAAAGGGTGAAAAATATTCAAAAGGCTTCTGTCAATATGCTTTCAAACCCTGACAACATTTGAGCACAGAGCGTAGGAGGATAGCAATTAAAATCTTTCATAGTCTGCTGTACCTATCTTTTCATAAATATGCATTTGAGGATACATATGTTTAATAGCCATTTATTCCAGAAGAGAGGATTCTTGAGGACAATTGTAGTGAATGTACATGTACACAAGCTGTAATCTTACGGATGTAAATCTGGAAGGGTTGTATAAGATATGAATTGGAAAGAATTGTGTGTGCGTGCTTGTGGAGGTGTGAACATGTCAGTTTGAAACAGTTCGTGCTGGTAGGTCTTCAGGCTACACACAGTACCTGGTATTGGTACCTAACTTCTTTTCATCTTCCTTAATCACTAAGGTCTGAGAAGAAGATGACAAACAAATTTGATTGACAGAGAGATGACTTGCAGAAAATTAATGAGAATCTGCCCTCTGATGTTACATCCCAAGGACCTGTTAGCATTTTTCCAGGATCCTGAGTCTTTTGTCCTCTCCGCAATTAGGACAAAAAACTGCACTAATACTGCACATGAACAATTTAGATTCAGACTCCTGCTCTAACAGGATGAACATATTTTGCATAAGGTCAGTGACATGGCGAGGTCGACGGCTCAAAATAGCTCTTTTCTCCTCCACTCTTTTCTTATCAAAAATCACAGTGTTGACTAAATTGCACCCAGCAGGGGTATGTATCTATGCTTTTCATCTTGATTCATTGATTTTTTTTCACATGTTTAACTAAAATATGGGGGAAAAGGACAACAATAAGGAGAATCGAATAAGCTACCAGTAATATGCAATGTGGACAAATAAAGAAAAAAAAAAGCAACAAGATAGTGGACTGTTGACTTATGGAAGATAGTGGGCTAACACTGCTTGCATGTAACACTCCTCTATAATTTTCATTAATGTTTGGGCTGGCAAAATATGGTCATAATATTTTAACTGACTGTTTGTAATTGTGGCTTACCTTCAAATGTATTTGTTAAATGTCTAAATCTAAATGTAAAATACTTCCTCACTGAAATATACATTGTATTCAAAGGCAATCAACCAATATAATGTTGGGTAGATATGTTTATTCATAATATATGATATACATATGTACACACACAGACTGACCTATTGGTTTGAACGATGTAAATAGCCAGTAGCTGACCCGTAACAAAGATGGCATCACAACAGAAAGCATGATTATGTATGTAAGCCTTGTTCTTCTTACACATTAATGTGGTGTTTGAAAAAATTTGCTTGGAAGTATATCGCTTGAAATCCTTTACTTTGATCCATTTTCATTATGTATGTTTCACATTCTACCCCTTAAGATAAATTTCAGTGTTTAAAAAAAAACAGCCAAAATTTTTACCCTCTCCTAATGCAATCTAACCTGTCAATCAATTTAGATTTGGTGCCAAAAGGTTACCTTAACAGGGTTAAAAATGACGTCCTCCTACAACATGATCAGTGTCCCAAGACACATTCCAAGTGTGAGGCAACGGCTCCTTCAAGAGACAGCTTCAAACAACACTTGGACAAGAATAGCTCTGGTGTGGTTAGTGTCTCTGTACGAGTTAACCTCCGGCTGCTAACATGTAACGTTATATGCATGCAAGGCTGATGTGCCAAGAGATCCATCCTCATGATATCACCATGACATTGCTTGACATCAGTGTTGAGATTCCAGGAACTGAATGCAAATCAGCTGGCACTGGAATATACAGGAGTTCTTGGAAGTTTTGCATAATTCATGAATTTCTTGGAAAGTTGCAATCCCCGCTTAAAGCCTTTGATACTATCTGTCTGTACATTTCCTGTTCAATAAGATGGCAGTAATATTTTTGGATTCACAGGTTTTAAATTCTAAATTTCCCAGATTTTAATGCAAAATTTTAATCTCGCTAAAAGAAAAATTAAATGAATTCATACTCTTTTTACTGTTCATATAACCGTAGCTTGTATTTTGTGATATTATGCTCACATTTCATTTACTATTTTATTTACTTTACTAGCAGGAATTCTTTGAGAATATTTTACATGTATATCTACATGTAAAAGTGATGCATCATTTTTCCTGTCACAAGGACAACCAAATCCTCTGGGATCAGTACTAGTTCTTACGACTACATCTCCTTGAATTTAGGGTCTGTATCATTAGATTTATAACATTATTGACAACTGCGAACAAGGCTACCAGGTAACGCTTTAAATCAAGTACATGTACAGTCTGTATGAATGTGATGCCAGTAAATTATGAATCAGCTACATTGTACATTATAGGATCTTCAACACTATTGTTGTTAATCTATTTTTACTGTATAACTTTTACACAGTCTGATGATTTTGGAAATAATTTTGAATAATTGTCGACATCTAGACTGTCTCTGTAGCTTATAAACTCTGTCACCTTTCATTGAAGTATGCAGTACTATAACATGGAGAAGACTGTTAGGTTTTTAGAACTTGTTGATTAATTGGCACTAAGCCTGTCTAAAACTTAGGCTTAAACTGAATATACCACAAGGAAATGTTCCAATGTTGATCTTCAGAAAACCTCGACATATATACGTGAATTCGTGAGACAGCTTTCATGTTTAGCAATTGAGGTATGAATATGGTTATCTATATCTAGACATGGAGTGACAACGATATTTGGACCTTATTGCCTTTTCATCCAACAAATTGCTGAAAATTATATTTATAAAAATAGGTTTAAACTATGAACTATCTACATTGATTTTCCAAGGCAAGAAAATATAATATCCTAAATACACGATGACATTTGTATAAATGGAATGAGAGACTGTATCACTCTTTTTGAAAAATGTCAATGTACGCAACACAGTTCTGATTTTTGCAGGAAAGTCATGTATACCGAGTAGGTATAATCTTCTTTCCCTCACAAACTATCCTAAGATATGAAAATAAAAAGACGCACACAGAAAATGAAACTCTTGAAAAAAAAGGGACCATTTCAACCCTAATATACTTCAAATCTATGCGATGTGGCTTGATTTGGAGAGTTTAGACATCTTTCTGAACATCCAGGGCTTAGTAAAATTAACTTGCTCCAAAGTGACCTTCAAAAATCTTTGCCATTTTGCACCACAACAATTCAAGAAAGTTGTCATCTTTGGACTTGTTTTAACTACTAAGCAGTTGCCAAAGTCAATTCATCAAATGATTCATGTGACAACCAATGTCAGTTAAATATTCTATCGCATCTGCTGGTTCATATTCTAGTTAATTTACAGTCTGTACAGCGGTTTCCTTATGAACAAATATTTGGTAATATTAAAACTGTGTAATCAAAAAATACTATGGAAAGGGGAATACTAATTTGGAAATGCATCTCATCTAGCTACATGTATCTATACAACATGCACCTCTTGAAAAGAACAACATATGCGTACGTGCAATTTTCTGAATATATATAGAACATCTGCCTCCTACACAGTTTCTTTATGTTCTGACGCAGTCATTGAGTTAGTGTACGTGTGTGAGGTCAATGTACCTATGGCTGCCGCTGAGTGTGTTACGTGTCGGTCTCCGGTAACTCAAGTCCTTCCTGTATGCCCGGCA
Organism: Branchiostoma floridae x Branchiostoma japonicum; assembly: GCA_013266295.2. Taxonomy (NCBI): domain Eukaryota; kingdom Metazoa; phylum Chordata; class Leptocardii; order Amphioxiformes; family Branchiostomatidae; genus Branchiostoma; species Branchiostoma floridae x Branchiostoma japonicum. Next base: position 9,593,759 of record CM023827.1, on the reverse strand, counting down.
TGTGCTGTACGCCCGAAACGGGATGTATCCAAGACGTGGTCTGAGTCACATGGCTGGGAAGGAACAAGAAAAACATCGCCTTAACAACTTTCATCCCCTAAAGTGATACTTTAATTCGAACTTTCCTTGCTTAAATGCCATAGATGTAAATGGCTTTTCTGTTATAAAATACTAAGAGTGTGCCTGTTACATTGCACTGACTATTATACTGATTCAAGACAGTGGCAAAAATGTATAAACATGCCATGGTACTTTTTTAACTTTATCAATTTCGAATAAACAAAGTACACATTGTCAATTATCCATGGATTGATGTACATTTATTATACAGAACAAAAAGGAAGATCTTTATGAGACTTAATAATTAACAGTGTCCCAACTGCCTTAACTGATATTAAAAGACCTACATTTACATGTAGTGATAGTAGCCTGACACTTAACAATGTTAATAGCCAAGAGTTGCTCTTAACCTACATACAGACTCACTTCCAGTTTAGTATGCTCTGAAGATACATGTGCTCTTCAAGGGAATTTGCTAAGTATGCTCTACCTCATTTGCTAACTTTAAACATAGAAATGAGACTCAGTCTACATAATAAAAGCAAAAGCAAAATGTAACAAGGTTTGCAAAATGGCAACATTCATTTTTGTTCTTAAAGAATTCTAGAAGGTGACTTGGAAGCTAATTCTGCTTTCCTGCAGTTATTTCTTTCCATTATTCCACTGTCATTATCTGTAATAAGGCTTTACCTGCTGCCTAAATCTATCATTATGCCCATCCTGTAAAGTCCTCAGCTCTTAGTCTTGTGCAGTTAGAATACAATGTAATTATGCGTTTATGGAAACCTAATTTGATTATTTGTGTATTTGTAACTGCTTCAACTGCCACACAAATTTACATTGAACTTGGTTATCCTTGAAGAGGTTCGTCAGTCACGTGTAAATCACAGTTGGTAGCATATTCCTCAATCAGTGACGATTTGAACAGTTAAAAAAACACATACCTCCAAATTTTTGACGTCCACTGTACGTCTTGATCACAGTGACATCGAAAATTTTGAGGTATATGTTTACCAAATTGTCACTGATTGAGGAATATGCTACCAACTGCACTTGGTTGTTACTGCAAGGGCGACTTTGCAATGTCAATACCTGGTACTCATCCGTGGAAAACTGGTCTGTACTAAGTGCTGTTAGCAAACTTGTTGTATGCAGGACTACGGCACGTTGTCATCTTAGATACTTGTAGAAGCTAGACATTATGGAGACGTTTGTTGGAGTATGACCGGTCATTACCTCCACAGGTTTTTAAGTATCTACAGGATGAGGAACCTACATGTACATGAGGTGGAAATACGTGTAGAACAGTCGGATCCGAGGAACTGCGGCTATTTGGAAACACTTATATTGACATTCAGTTAATGCTTTCTCCTTTGATTTAAAAAAAAAGGTCTAGCCTAGAGTCTTTTTGGGTTATCAAATACATCCCCTACTTTTCAACGACACTTTGGGTTTTACTGTGAGGATAGTCTTTAGATACTCCAATAGTCTAGCAGCCATTGACTCTCCCTTTACAAATTTCTAGCAGTTTGTGCAACATGTGAATTAGAGAATACCACACAGGACCAAGGGTGATGTGAGCTCCACCATATGGTATTCTGTGTCGCAAGAATGCAAATTTCAATCCAAAAAAGACCAAAAGTCTAGAAAAAAAGAGATTGGCAAATAGTGTGATCATCAATCCCAACGTCCAAATTTGGGTGAAAGATCTTGATCCAACGTTAGGGTTTGACAAGAGGCGTAGTCCAGTGGTTAGCGACCCTGCCTCTGGACTAAGTGGTTGGGAGTTCGAATCCCGGCTGTTGTCGCTCACCCAACATGCACGCTACTGGAGAGGGTTGCAGACTTGCAGTCCTTAGGACAGGACGTTAAGCCGTGGTCCACTGTTCATTGTGCTTGTCGAAAAGAGCTAGGGGAATTTCCCCGGTACAACGAACCTGTAAATACTGTACATAGCGTCTGTCACGACCAGTGGAAGAATAGCTCTTCAGTGATCACTGAATGAGCTGAACTGGTTCGATATCACTTTCACTTTCACTTTCACAAGAGCTGCAGTGCACATGAGGTAAAGTAGCTACACTGCATATCAGTTAATGGACCACAAGTGCACTCCAATGAATTCCTTCCTGCTAATTTGCACTTAATCATCCTTATCACTGCAGCTGTAATGTAGAGTACTACTGATGAGCTGTGAGGATAGCGAGTAAGCTGTAGTGTAGAGTACTACTGATGAGCTGTGAGGATAGTGAGTAAGCTGTAGTGTAGAGTACTACTGATGAGCTGTGAGGATAGCGAGTAAGCTGTAGTGTAGAGTACTACTGATGAGCTGTGAGGATAGTGAGTAAGCTGTAGTGTAGAGTACTACTGATGAGCTGTGAGGATAGCGAGTAAGCTGTAGTGTAGAGTACTACTGATGAGCTGTGAGGAGAGCGAGTAAAGGAGAAGCAATCCAAGATGGCTAAGTTCTACCAGCAACATTATTCCAATGTTCTGGGGGAAATTGTTCACAGGATGCAGAGTACAGAAATCCCAGGATGCAGAGTACAGTACAAACTGGTCCAGAATACCTGTATCAGGGTTATCGCGGTCCAGGTATGACATAATGGTATTTACATAACACCTGGTTGACTTTAACCTTAAGGCAAGTGTTGTGACATCAAGTGATGCAGTTGAATAATGATCACATGAAAGTACAGAGACCTTTTTGTATCTGTCAGTTTGCTTTCTTTATGTAACCCTTTGTAAAAATGCATATGGTATTAAGTAAAAAATATGCTGATCATAGGTTCCAATAGTCATCATTGCAGATGGCCACATCTGTATTTTATGTAAAATCAATCTGCACTGAGGTTTAGAACTTTATCTCTATTGGAAAGCTTTTAAAGAATTAATCTGAATCACATAAATCAATATGAGTCATGACAAATGGGGCATTTATATAACACCAGCATCAATTCTAGCCTAAATGATGCTGCCATGATATTTCATGTAATTAAAAAAAACAAGCACATAGAAGTTATATAAATCCAAACATTTGACATATATAGCTGTCCACAGAGAATTAGATTCTTTTCATAACCCTTAACAGATCAATGTTGCTAATACTACTTTAAAGCTATGAAGATTTTTCTTGTGTAAGGGAGAAAAGATGTCAGAGTTTTCATTGGATAAACAGATCAAGACAAAAGTTAATAGCGTAGGAGGGTTTATCATGTTTGTGTTTCTATCAGGGGTGTCAGTCATGATTTTTGAAAAACCAAACTTGGATACCATCTGGGTTAGGATTAGCCTGGTTCCCTGCCTGTTGGCAGACCTGAGGCATCCTAGCTAGGGTTCTGTAGGTTTCAGGCTAACTGCTGAGTTACATTATGTATATTGACAATGGTGCAGCATATCAGAGATACAGTATATCAGAGGCAAAGACAGAGCACCCTTTGCTATCAAAATTTCAAAAACCTTTTTTCTCAACAAATACAGTATTTCTATCCCCCTCTTGCAGAGGCAACAGTTGCACGAACAATTATACATTTAAATGTGGCACAAAGGGAAAACATCACACGCAACACGGGAGAATCATGAAGACAAATATTATTTTGCAGCACAAGATATACAGTAGTCAACATCTGCCCCCCTCCCATGGAGTGATATCCCAGACTGCAATGCACAACTCATGAAAGAAACATGAATGTCAATCATGGCCAGGCCCAATTTGGGGGTCTCACAGGTGATGAGAAGTTGTCCTTGGATGGTGACCTGATGATTGGCACCTGCTGACAAAGATCTTTGTGACTTACCTGCACATGTTTATGTGACTATAAATGTGCAATGCACTCTGGGATATTTTTCAAGAGGGAGGGGGGCACAGCATCAGTGAGATTTACAAGCGAAGCCAAACAGCATACTCACCGTCATGGTTCTCTTTATTTATACTACACAAAAAGTTGGGAAAACTTCAATAAGTAGTAATGATGGTGAAGCGAGGGTTAATAAGCCATGCTCTTACTTTATGTAATACTTAGCTCCGTCCTCTGTGTAGGCTTCCTCCCAGCCATAGGGTAATGCTGATGGGAACACACAAACATGCAATGTCAGTATACTACACAAGTTAGGACATTTTGATGGTGACAGTGAAGACACATGCACACATACAAAAACACATTGTGGTGAAAGAACGTACAATGCTTTAAACTAGTACATTTCTAGATGTATTGCTTACATGTATACATGTGATTATATGTACATGTAACATTTCAAATTCATATCTAACATGTGACTTAACTGAATGGTACTGAGCAAAAAAAAGGCAAATTCTGCTGTGCATGATATTTCTCGACGAAAGGCTGCATGTATGCTTTGTATTCATTTTGACAAAATACCCTTTTTGTGAGAAAAGGTTAGACCTAAGTTTACCTTTCTACCTGTATACCTCACTCACACTGTACACCTGTAATAACATATCCCAGGGTTTTTTCTAAACCGGGGAATAAGGGCGCTGCTCCCTCATGTAACCAGCCAGCTCCCTCGACATGTCAATTTTCAGATTTCACCCTGGACCCTAAGTGGCTACATACTAGTACACAACATAAAGTCTTTCTCAAAATGATCTTTTTCCAGTGAAAATATAAAAACAAAACATCATAACAATGCATTTTAGCATTACAAACTGTGTTATTCTTGTAAAAATTTGCATCACTCCCTTGCCATGCTAGTGATCTGCTCCCTCATGCAAATTTTTTCTAGAAAAACCCCTGTATCCGATTCAGTATTTTGGGGATCCGATATTGGCATCCATATTTGGTTATGCCCCAGGCCTCCCATGTGCAGGGATTGTAGTACTGATACCTTGGTAACTTGAGCTACTAAACATGATTTTGCAAAGACTGGCTTCAAATACCAATCTTTGTTTTGATGTGTTGAAGGGAATAGAATTGGCACCAAAGCTGATGTCCATTGGTCTAATAATCCAATACAAAAAAACAACTGTGAAATTGAGCCAACCCTACATGTACAGTTTTCTTCAGGATAACTGGTGTGATTACTACTTTCCCCACATGGCAAGAGGTGCCTGTAGCTCCAAGTCTCAGTAAGGTCACATGTCAAAGCAATTGAGCCAGTCATCCGGCCAAATTAGTGATACTTTCTTCAGCATTACTGCTTCCCACACTGGTGTATTATGCCGAAGGGCGATTATACCGGCTGTACAGATACAGACACACGTGACCTGACCAGGAAGGGGGGCTGGAATCACGTGCTGGTGCCAAGGGTCGCGGTGAGGTCACACGTGCTTCAACTACATGTATATGGGTCAACCATCCCCAGAAAAGGCCATAAGTAACGCTGGAAGTTTGCAAAATCACATCTACAGATTACTGCCTTAACTACTACTGACACATGACTTGACAGAGACAGGGGACATGACAGCCTGGAGTCACATGCTGGTACTACTAGTCTTGGTACGGTCATGCGTCTGAATCATTTGGGTCATCATCCTGAAAAAGGCTGGAAGGTAAGGTGGTAACTTGGGATTTACTGACACGACTGTTTGTGACATGTGACGGTTGTGACCTCCAAGACAGGGCACGAGAACCTGGAGTCACATGTCCGGGCTGCCCCCAGTCTTGGGCGGGTCACATGTCCAAAGTAACCGAGTCAGTCATCTTACTGTGCTGTCACATTTGTCATAGGTCATTGTACAATTTTTATGTCATGCAATCTTCAAGCTAAGCAAGCTGTGACAGAACCAACCACCGACAAGGATCTAAGACAACCTTTTCCGTAACAAGACAGCTGAATTCTGTACAACACAGCCACAACTGTCTCATGAATGCTTTCAGTTTGCGATCGTACCATGACTGTTACCAGGCTCTTAAAGAAAACTATGCATTATTGGGTACAGTAAAAAATTTGTCCTTTTCTGGTGCTGGATCAAAAGTATTATACATTAATCATCAGGAATCAAAACTGTTAAATGTCAAATTACGAATGAAATCACAAGACATTTTGCCTGCATATGAAAAATCACCACTGCTTTCTTTTCTTAAATCTTATGAATGATGCGCCAAAAAGTGAATGATGCGCCAAAAAGTGAATGATGACTGATTGAAAGCCATGTATCTGTCAGCAATATCGTTTGCCTATTTCTCAGTAGTGTTTGTTATCGAAGCGAGAGGCACCAGGAGGTAAAGTCAACCATAATCCTGCAAGGCTGGTGCTACTTAAGAAGGCCAAAATTGTCGGGTAAAATGTCCCCAAGTCTTGTACAGACAGTATCACATTACTAGTTTGGCATACAGCAATGTGTAGGTGGGCTCACCCACTGTAACATGACATTAATGCATTAAGTGCCTATGTTCATAGAACTGGCTCAGTGACCTTTTAGTAAGTGGATTTTTCAGACGATGACAAAAGTTGAATTTTGTTTTTAAGTAAAAATCTTTAATGATTATATTTGTTGGGCAAAAAGGAGCTATCACAATTGTTTGATAATTCTAAATGAGAAATATCATAACCCACAATTTTCCTGAAGTAATATAATAAAGCTAATTTGTAACAAAGGCCAAGACAGACAAACTAACATTGATTATGAATGTCACAAGAATGTTTGAGACCGTCCCCAAAGCTTTAACTGCGTGACGTTGGCGACCCATTAGGCAGAACACGACCTGTTTTCCCTGGATTTTCCGACTTAGGACTACCAGTAGCCAAAGTGCACATGTTATGCACGTGGCATTTCTAGCTAAAGGTGGTATTAACATCAGAAGGTTGCAAAAACATCTTCATGTACATATATGGTAAGAAAAACAAGATCCAGCCTCTATGAAGTTATGTTACCATGGCAACCAAGCTGGAGGCTGACCTCCCAAATTTTCTTCTTTAATGTCATTTCAGCCAAGATGCCTGGGAGGATGTGCGATGATTTGGAAGAAAACTTTGAAGATAATCCATTAAAGCGATATGTCAGATCGGCTTGTCATAGGAAAAAGTTGATTGACTGGTAGGGGCGGTTTATATAACTTGTGTACTTTATATAACGGATGTTTGGTTCACTGAGCATCGATGTGTGTTGATCCTAATTGCTTGGAAGGTCGGGTCAGAATGGGGTGCTGCTTATGCACATTGGAAGGTGCACATGGCACAAGCATGTACTTAAGTGATGAGAAGAAGCACAGTCCCACAATAAGGGATCATGTCACAGAGTAGCCTGTGTTTACACAAGCTCTCAGCCAGGGGTTTATGACCCCCACCCCAAGGGGGGAAGGGGCGGCAACCATCGGGCGGACCAGCAGCACAGAAGCACGGTTTTATTAAGCTAGTCACAGAGCCCAAGTTGTAGGATGTGTACACACTGTATACCATATTTTTCAAGGAAAGTTGGCTGGCCAATAAATGGTTGTTTTTATGCAGTATGATTTGACAATAATAAACATAAAATCAGACTTCCAACTGAAGATTATAGCTGACTTACACAACAGTGTGTTACAATAATTGCTTGAGCCAACTGGATGCATTAGTTTGGAAAAGATGTTGCGACTTTGTAGCATGTAGGGTCAACTATGTTATACCACAAGGAAGCAAAAATATGAAGTTCAGGTAGCACCAAATTAATGAGGTAACCAAGTTCCAACTCACGTTCTACTTCGACGATAGACTTCACGGCTTTCACCACGTCCTTGGCTTCAGCGGCCAGGTTAGCGTTTGTCGTTCCCTTCCCGTGTCTGGCGAGATAGCCGGGAGGTCGCGTTCCAACTGCACTCTCCCCTCGTCGACTTCTCCCCAAGGGGACTCCTTGAGACTGGTCCGTTAAGACTTCATGCACGAGCTGGAAGTAAGCAACAGGTCGTGGCGACCATGTTTTTGCTAAGGCGTTACTTAGAGAAGCCGTCAGAATAAGCACCAAGCTTTATTAAAAGCTGTCCTAGAAGGTCTCCAGTCTAGAGTACTTTCATGGGATAAAGTGAAGGTCTGGGTGACATAAAATCGTTTTCGGTCAGGTTGTAGCCCAACGAGTATATATTTGGTAAAAAAAAGACTCCTACTTGTTGAAATGTAGTGGACCACATTTATTACCAACTTGAAGGTAATTCAATAGGTGAAAATGTTTTTATTGTTATTCAACACATTAACATTCTTTTTTTTAAGCGATATTCTACAAATATAATAGGATCACACAAGTCAACTTTTCCTTGGTGTTATTTTGTATGAAACTAGTTTGTATTGAAAATTGATATCCTAGTCTGTATAATCAATCAATCAAAATATAATCCAATTGTAATTCTTACTTCAACAAGCACGCAGCCCAAAGGGTAAAGTCTTACCTCCGCAAACTTGAGCAGTTTTTCAGTGGCCACTTCGTACGTTTTCTTCCCACTGTCGGACTTCTTCAGCTGACAGTCGAGCACCGTTATCCGCTTCTTCATTTCTTCTGAATTCTCTGGCGACTGAAAAGGGTGGAAAACTACACATCAAGCAATGTCAGGCTAAAGGATAAAAGCTTACATAGTATCAGGGACAGTGTTTATCTTATGCAACATGTTGGCTTGTACATAACAATACTGGAAACCAGTAACTGGGCCTGACTGACTGAGAGGTAATATTCCTGGGTAGACAAAGTGCACTGAGCTATACACTGAAATCTCCCATTATTAGGAGACAACTCACATACCTTCTCAAAGGCTAGTGGAGTTTAGCAGGCATCATTGACTGTATTTAACAGTAAAGTTCATTACCTTCGGGGCAGTCTGCTGCACCTTGAGGTCGGCTATTTCCTGCTCCAGCAGTCTGATGACTTCCTCGTAGTCCTGCTCCATACTGCGCGCCGCACGGTGAGCCTCCTCTGCCAGGTGGACCTTTGACCTGAGGGAGCGACTCTCATGGATTGCACCTTGGGCCTCCTGTGGGTGGGGAGACAGGTGATCACAGTTTATACCATGTTTCTTCTACCATGCAAAATTTTTACATAATGTTAATTTCTTTTGTGCCATATGTGTGTGTTTTTACCATGTCTGATTTTATTGTATTATGTACTGGGCCCTATCAATTTGTCAAAATTGAACTAGGCCACCCAGGTGTCTGAAGATTCAATAAATAAATAAATAAATAAATAAATGTTATCTGTTGTATGTATGTTTTTATTTTCGTATGAACCCTGGAAGACTAGCCAGTTTGGGCTAGGGGGTATCGGAATAAAGAGAGAAAAACAGGCTCTAAACTAATCTTTTAGATACCCAAATATGATTGATATAAAGGTTTTGCACACTGCTATGCCAGTTCATCATTTTACACCCACAATTAAGCATTTAACATCTTCATAAAAAGTTTTTCTGAATAAGCTGATCAAAGTCTACATCACCCAACAGCTGAATTATGCCAACAGTGGCACATTGAAAGTAAACAGAAATGAGAAATGAAATGTATCTTCACTCTGCTCTCACCCTTCTAACTCTGAGTAGTTCCTCCTCCGCTCTACTACACACCCTCTCCTTGTCTTGTAACAAGTCCTGGAAGGAAAATCAGAAAACTGAAGCATCAACAGTTACCGGTAGATTGTCACTGGGCTTTCAGTAATTTGGGAATGTCAACTATAAAGACAGACTTGTCTAGATTTATGAAAACAATTAAATACATTTAAGGTATATCTACAGAATAGTGGCTTAAAAGTTGAAAACAGAACCATTCATCTAGTTTTAAAAACAATCTTATAAATGATTTTCCAGCAGGTGTCATAACCTCTGACAAACTCAACAGTAACACAGAAAGAGTTCATTGCTTGCCTTTAATCTTTGTACTTCTTTCAGAGCATTGTCTCTTTCTTGTCTTATTCTGTCCAGTTCGGATTGGCTAATGTTGGGTCTTGACTCTGCTGTCTGTAAGTTAATAAGAGTGACATGTGATGCAAAGTAAGTGTCAAGCACTAAAAAAATCTGAATTCATAATGAAAATCATTCATACAAAATGATACAAGCTATTGACTCGAAGTTGTCTTGCTACAGCCCCCCTTAAAGAGAAAACTCATTGACTATTGACAGTCAGGGCTCGAAATTTATTTTTGGGAATAGGCGCACTGGTGCACTCAACCTAAAAAATTGGGTGCAAAACCTAATTACAAACCTCACTGTTCCTCTTATGAGCTTGAATCTGAAAAATTCTGCTGAATCCAAATCCCAACTTCAAAGTCATACTACAAATACTACAACAAAGATTTTATAATTTTTCTGACACTTAGGATGTCAAGAATATGCTGTTTACTAGTATACATTTAATTTCTCTACATACGTAAACCTACGAAAATATTTGGGTGCACTGGTGCACCCACAGAAAAAAACTGGGTGCACTGCTCTAATTTTGGGTGTACCATGGTGCACATGCACCCAGTATTTGGAGCCCTGGACATTAACTGGTGCTGTGTAAGACCTACCGGTAGTCTGTAAACAGGTGGCTCGACAAAGCTGCTGAGATCTGGTCCTGCATACAGCATGGAACCCAGGCTGATGCCTTTCTCCTCTAGCTCCAACTTGTAGACATCTTTAGCCACTGAGACAAACTCTGCACAAACAAAGGGTAGATGGGTTCAGTTTAACAGTGGTTTACTCATGCCCTCTCCCAGTGTAAAAATAAAAAAAAATTAATCATTAAAAACATGAATCATACAAACATCCATATCACGAAAACAAAAAAACACTGACGAAGGCATGAGCTCTCCGACCTCTAGTTTTGGGTAGGATACAATTTGGAAAACTACAGCGTCTAATATCAAAGCTAATTTCCAATCCGTTTTCTATGAACATCCTCTTCTGATAATGGTCCACGTGTTACTGACCATAAGCAGCTGAACCATTAATGTCAGGTCGCTAACACGCGGGCCATTATCAGAATGGTGCAGAGGTGCTTCACAGAAAACTAATTGGAAATTGGCTCTAAAATTAGGCCATCAAGGTTTGGCTATGAACTGAAACGCAACAGTACAATGACACAACTAACCCTTTGATCTATGCAAGGTAGGGAGAAGGCAGTGCTTACTTAGGAGCCCTAGTGCTCCCAAAAATTTGGCACACCAGCAAAAATCTAGGTGTACCACTATAAAAAGTTGGGAGCGGTAGAGCACTTGTGTCAGCTAGCACAGGAGTTTAGTTTAGTAGATGGGTTCAGTTTAACAGTGGTTTACTCATGGTTGTAAGTTGGGAACCTCATTTCTTTAGTCGTGGTTGTAGGTTGGGATCAGCAGTGGTTTACTTTAGTGAGGATTGTAGTTTGTCAATGTGTATGTGCAGAAAAAATACAATCTTTTCAGCTTTTTTTGTGATTTATGACTTTTTGAAACATTCTTAAAATGTCACTGTTCAGTTTTCCCGTGAGCAATTATGCACAACACTCACACAAATGTCAAGGTCTCAAAAACGTTGTGATTTCAGTAGACATTTGACGTCAGTTCAAGAATTTAGGTCAGAAGATGGGTTCACACAAACATTCCACTTAAAAGTTTAAAATTCTTTTTATGTAGGTCAACTGTTTTATTTTTGTCAGTAAATTGCAAGTTTCAGGAGGAGACCACAGTGTGTGCGACAAAGAAGCTACAAGTAAGGACATTATGTAATTTCTTTCTTTGTAACGAGGACATTATATAACGTCCTTGTTACAAGCGACAGGATGGCTATTGTAGTTCATGCAGTAATTGCCCTAGGCCTAGGAAAAAAATGTTGTGTTTCCTATTTCCTGACCGACCCTAGAAAAAACTGCCGACCCTAGCCTTTTTCTGTGTGGACCCCTACAACTAGTACAAGGAAACACAAAATATTTTCCTAGGCCCAAGAAATCCCACGTTCCCTAACCTAGCCATTTGCCTAACTCAGTCATGAAACCCGTTCGCTTTCTCTAACTAAAGCGGAGGTGAAACGCCAGCTGGCGGGATATGTGTAAGTACCAGTATGACAGCGGGTACTACAATGTAGGGCCTTCCTACGCACTTTTCCGTGCACGTGGGGCCTGCCACGTGCACACAGGGGTATAATTGGAACTGGATAAAAGAAATCCAGCTGAAGTGAAGACAAGATGAAGCAAAGGCATAATGAGCAAAGTATTAATAGATGGTGAAGGGAAGAAAGTGGGAAACTTTTGAAAACCCTCCCGCCCATCCTAAGGTATCTACTATTAATGAGAAGCTCCGCTTTGTCAGTGTCATTGGAGGATGCCCCACTAACATCCGATACCAATCCCCAAACCTAACACAAGTCTCTACACCAAAGCATAGCACTTGTTGCCTTCGTCAGAAGGTTATGAAATCAGTCGGTTTTAGTGTGGGTGACTGCGGATTTAGCGGTATAACTCTTGAAGGCATGGTTTGACGCCCATGATTTTTGGCAGGCAGGTTACCGTTGTTGAGACCAATGTCAAGTGCAAATATGGGCTTCGTGGGGGGTCCGTACATGTAGTGTGTGTGGTAGTGATTGGTTTATTTCATTCTCACAGTAAAAAACCACAGTTTCGCAGCGCGCAAAATTGCGCGCTGAATTACACTGGTTATACAATAGTTAACTCATGATTTACTGATATTCAATCACTAAAACATTATTACACGGAAATTCGCCAGGTATTTGAAATTACTCATATTTGAATAAAAGTTACTGTACTTACGATCAACTAGTTAATAATACTTTACATCGTGCGGAATATATTCTCGGAGCAATCATCAATAAAATATCTGTCATTATTACAATAAAGGCTAAAAATTCATTTTTTCGAAGATTAAAACCACAGTCAGCAGGCATAAAAAACTACTTACAATATTTCGGTAAACGACTAAGACATATTAAGTAGTGCTACCATGTAAGGTATAGGACTTTTTTTGTAGCGTTCGGTTTTTGTTTTGACAGTGTCCAAGTGGGAGCTGTTGCGTGTCTTTCTACCGCTAATCTCTCCTCGGCAGGGAGGTAGCCACTCACGGAAGCAGGTTGACTGTAGGAGCTTTTTAGCGAAAGTCTCACACAGGTGTTCGCGTCTTTGGTGCAACGTCGTGAGGCCGAGGGTGTGACAAGCGTCCGTGTAGCTTGTGTAGTGTGCCCCGAGAATAGTGCGGAACGCTCTGCGTTGAATCCTTTCCAGTTGGTGTCTCTGAGTTTGAGTGATGCCCGGTTGCCAGACTGGAACTGCATACTCGCAGGTCGGGCGTACAAAACTTGTATATACGGTGACAAGGTCGTCACTCGTAACTCCAAATGTCTTGAGTCTCCTCAGGAAGAATAGCCTCTGGTTTCCTTTCTTGACCATATGGTCGACCTGAGTGTTCCATTTCAGATCAGACTGGATATGAAGACCCAGAAGTTTTGCCACTTTGACTTGTACTAGGGGATAGTTGTCGATTTTGAGTGAGGGTAGTTGTGGTACAGATTTTGAAAAATTCAGATACATCACTTTACATTTCTTGGGATGGAGTTTCATATTCTGTTCTGTTGACCATTGGCTGAGCTCGTCGAGATCTTGCTGAATAGCGGGAGGTTCCCTCACCTTGCGGCACTCAAGTAAGTTTAAATCGTCAACGAACTTCCATCTCATGGAGACTGCGTTCTCGGCAGCGCTGTTTATCAGCGCCAGAAAGATAATGGGACCAAGCACAGTCCCTTGTGGAAGACCACATGTTGTATTTCTCCAGTCTGAGAAGGTGTTGCTGTAACGGACTCTATGTCTTCTGTTCGTCAGGAAACTGATGAGCCAGTTGGTCAATGAAGGTCGCAGGCCTAGAGTTAGGATGCTCGACACAGCAATCGTATGGTCCACTCTGTCGAATGCTTTAGCAAAGTCAGTGAGTACAAGTGTGCTTATTGAGCCCGGTTGATCAGATGTCTTGGCTAGTTGGTGGACGATATCTACCAGACAGTGAGTAGTTGACTTCCCTTTTAAACACCCAAACTGGTACTGGTCTATGTTGGGAGCGATGTCTTTAAGTACCCATGAGCAAATGATGCTCTCTGCTACTTTGGCTAGGATTGGTGTAAGAGACACTGGCCGCAGTTCATCAATGTCTGGAGGGCATGTCTTCGGAAGTGGGACTATGTTGGCTTCGCGCCATTGCACGGGTACATGTGCTTCCAACAATGAGGAATTGACGATGTCAGACATTGGCAAACTTAATTCGTATGCGAATTCCTTGATAATCCTACTGGGCAGACCATCAGGACCGGGCGCTTTCCTTACTTTTATTCTTCTCAGTTTCTCGTACATGACCCATGGTGTGGTAACTGGTGGGGGCATTGCTGGAAGGAAGGCTGGTAGTCGTTCGAGGTCCAACGGTGGGAGTGATCGTGTCACCTGGGACAGCACGTCGTTAATTGCATCAGCAATGGCCTTGGGGTTTTCATGGTGAACTCCGTCGACTTGAAGTATGAGTTCTTTGGCACGTGTGTTGAGCATGGTTTTTATTCCTCGGTACCACTGAGCAGGGTTGTCATTACGGAGGGCTTGTATTTTCGTCTTGTAGTACGTTTTCTTGGCTTTCTTAATCTTCCTTTGGATCTTGTTTCGTAGACCACGCCATGTGTTGTCTTGTTTGTTGGCGAAGGCTTTTTGTCTCTGTTGTACAAGGTTCTTTATTTCAGGGGTGAGCCACAGTTTGTCGTTGCAGTGCATCTTGATGGTTTTGGTAGGAAAATGTTCTTCAAGTTTGCTATGTACCTTGTCGTAGAAGGCATCTGTCTTGGATTGGGTATCGGGGGCATTTAGCACTTCCTCCCAGTCATATGTGGTGATCCACTGACCAAATGACCTGGTTTTTGAGTCAGGAAATGGTCTAACTGTCCTTGTCACGGTTTTGTTGATTTCGGCGTTCGTCTTGGGCTTGAGGACAATGACATTGTGATCACTGTGTCCAATAGGGGGTAGTGAGTCAGGCGTTTCGTACAGGTGGTCTACATTAGTGATGACCAGGTCAAGAGTAGCCTCCTTCCTTGTCGGTATGTTTACCACTTGCCGTAGATTGTTGCCTTTGCATACTTGTTGAATATCCAGTCGGTTAAAGTCTCCTGCTACGCATATGCCGATGTCTGGTGATCTTTCACGTAGTCGATCGGTCGAGTCAATCAAGTGGTCGATCAATGTAGTGCCATGTTGTGAAGCTGGTGGGAAGTACACCGCACAGACGGCGATGGCTGATACTCCCCGTGGAAGACGTGTCGGTCTAACCTTCACCCATAGGCATTCCAGCTCCGGGGGAACTGGGATGTCAAGCTCGCGTGCCTGGACGTCGTCCGCGACGTATACGGCGACTCCTCCGCCTTGTTTTCCGACTCGTGGTTTAGAGAAGAGCTGATATCCGTCGATATTCCACAAGTCAGATGGTAAATCTGGGCTGAACCATGTCTCAGATATGACAGCTATTTGAACCTTGTTTAGTGAAAGTACGGTTTGGAGATCATCCAGTTTATTACACAACGACCTGGCGTTACATACCGCAGTAGTTGGCATCGGCTTTGTTCTTGGTTGTGTATCCGTAAGTCCAATCTTCCGCAGCACACTGGGACGGTAAGAGTGTTCTAGACTTACAGGTAGCGTAATCAAGTTATCGATGTTGCTCTCCTTGTTTACAATCGGCAGGTTCATGAATTTGCATATAAACGGTGCAAGATGGCTTGGCATTTCGGATGTTCTGTGCCCTACAATAGTGGGAATGGGTCGTTTAACGTTCTTACCGGCCCGGCATCCTCGTGGCCGACTCTTTAATTGCAGAAGACCTAGGTGCCGAAGGTGGTCTTTGAGTTGGGTATCCATAGGTGGTTTGGCAGCTTTAAGGCTCCGGAAGAAGCCGGCGGTGTATTGTAGAAACCCCCGCGTCGCCATTGTTTAGTCCAGGTAGCCGCAGCCTCCCAATGAACCGCCCAAAAAAACGACTGGATAGCGCCGACCTCAGCCGAGGAGGAGTTATTTCTCCGACCCAGACAGTCATAAGACGCTTACCGAAAACTTATACACGTTCTAGCACAGTTAACATATATTAAAACACAGTAAAGTGGCGCAAGTCGGCAGAGCAGTTGAAGACGCGGCTGCTACCGAGAGCGCCACCTAACGTACATCACTGCAGTGGACATTTTGTGTTTGTCGCTTGTTAGCAGAATAACTCTTATACATGTGATAGTGATAGTGAGTGTGTGAGTGAGTGATGTATATGTAAATCGATGTTTCCGACCTCTAGTTTTGGGTAGGATACAACTGGGAAAATTTCCAATCGGTTTTCTATGAACATCCTCTTCACCATTCTGATAATGGTCCACGTGTTACTGACCATAAGCAGCTGAACCATTAATGTCATTTCGCTAACACGCGGGCCATTATCAGAATGGTGCAGAGGTGCTTCACAGAAAACTAATTGGAAATCGGCTCTAAAATTAGGCCATCAAGGTTTGGCTATTATATTATTATTATATGAACTGAAACGCAACAGTACAATGACACAACTAACCCTTTGATCTATGCAAGGTAGGGAGAAGGCAGTGCTTACTTACTGGGATTTTAGTAGTTTCATCATCAAAACTGTGAATTTCAAGTAACCCCACCTCACTTATGTGGCGTCGTGTGGCGTAATGGTAGGGCATTTGACCCAGAACCTCTGTCTTGTATTAGTCTCAAGGTCCCCCTTAATAATAGCCCTATGCTATTGGCTGTATCTGCAGCCAAAATGAATAACTAAATAAACAAACCCTACCTCCATAAGAAACACTCCCGGTATTGTCTGGTCTCAGTCTGCTTCTCAGTAATCTTTGTTGCCCCTCGGTTGTTTTCAATCCTAGGTACTTCAGAGCCTAAAACAGGGGAAAAATTTATCAACTTGCTACATCTATAGTACATGTAGATTGTGTATATTTGTTAGCACATTGTCAATGTACATGTACATGTATGGTAACAAATCAAAGATACTGGTTTTGATATTTTCTTTAATCACCACTCAGACATCTTTTGTGTGTTTCTAAAAATGATGGGTGTTAGTTACTGTTTATTAGAGAAACTAAAAACAGCAATTTTGCTGACAATGTGATGCTTGCTTTCAGGTAGAATAATCACCTTTATGGTAGGTAAATTTTACATGATTGTATTCTGATGTACATGTAACACTGTATGCTATCTTTTGGAAAAAACTTTTCTACATTAATTTACATATGGGATGTGGAAATCCTGACAAAAGAAACGACATCCAAAGAAATAACGTTAAAATAAATTTCATCTTCTCTCGCACAAAATCAGAACAGAAAGACTAAAGATGTTTGAAATTCCACATTTGGATGCTTGACGTCAATGTAATATACATGACCTAATTCATGCTCTTTGTGTAATTTTGCCCTGATGTGAAATGATTTCTGTGCTTCCTCTTCCTCACTGACAGAGAGGAAAAAATTGATGTTGCAATCTTGTGAAAAGAGATAAAAGCCTATTTATTTACACATGTATGTGTACGCTGTGGTTCAAACAGGATGTTGAAGAGAAGAAATACGTCATATGCCTGCTCAGCAAGGATGAATTTCCTGTGACATTAACATCTTGCCCGCAAACAAGTCAAGCAGGAATTTGGTTGACGTCAAGCAAATAAATCTACTGAATCAGAAGTGAAAGTAAAGGATATTGTAAGGAGATACATTAAAAATCATTGCTCAAAATTAAAATACATCTGGAGTTCTCCAGCTTTGCAATGGGCACAGTGTCACTTAGATTTTTCATTCAGCATTCATTTTTTTCTCACTTAATTGGCAGAAACAACAACTGTTGATTGTTCCATGAAAAAGACATATTGTTGATGCTGATGTCAGAATTCCTCAAGGATTTATTCGTCATATTCGTCAGAACCCTACAACAATCTGGTTTCTTAGAGAAAAGAGCCCCCTATGTATTTATCAAAGAACTGCAGAAGCAAGATCTGAACACCCTTGAGGTATGGCAAATCAAATGGCTTATGCAGTTTAATCACAAAAGATCCAGAAAGCTGGTGTGCTACGCTGAAGGGCAGTTATACCAGTGATTCAGATGCAGGATGGGAAATCCTGTTTACAACCACTTACTGTTTCTAGTTTGTCAACTTTCAATCTTGTATGTGGATCCAGCGATAGTCTTCTGGGACGTCTGATTGGTCCTGCTGTCCTGTTCACCCTGGACCCTGCTGACTGTGGTGAGGTGCTGTTGGGAGTTGGAAGGACTGGGGATATCTCAGTATGAGGTGAGCCTGAGTAGTGCCTACTGTGTCCTGTAGTCAAAACAATGAAAAGGTTTGAAGCCCTTTGTGCTAGCTGTCAAAACACCATCAGTTTTACATGCTGTAAATTGTGGCAGGACGATTTTATGTTAACTTTGTTATCACACTGCGAACTATGTTTTTTTCAACCAAGAACAACACCTTTCAGCTCCTACCACAAGTTCCTGTGAACTTAAAATCAACTTACAGGACAAAGTAACGGCACAACATTTCATCCTTTGCACTGTTGTACTTACCATTGTGTCTATGGTTAGCTGCTTGTGGAGTTGAGAAGGCGTTTGGTTGAAGGTGAGGATATGTCAAGCCTCCAGATCTTTGGATATCTGAAAGTAGAGTAAGACATACATGCATGAAGGTATTTTGCTGTATAATTGCATTTAGTGTATTGTACTATAGACAAGCAAAAACACGTATAGATACATTTCTTCCAATCAGGATGTTAAGAACATTGTACAATGTATTTCATCAAAAAATATTTCTATTGAATTTGAATCGAAAAATGATAGTTTTTTGACAAATGAAACACACCTTGTGGAGGTGTGATGTAAGATCCTGTTGAATCATGGGAAGATTTTGGAGGAGTGGTCTCTGCACTTCCCGGCATGCTGTCCATGTAAGCAGAGTGGGGAGGGGTCTGTCCACCTCGGCTAAACGCTATCTCCGCTGTCTTAGACGGTCTGCAAGGTAAAAGAATCTTTTCAGATTTCTTTCCCAACACTTCATGTATCTCTTATAATAATAATAATAATAATAATGACTGGTTTATTTGCACAACTATACAAATACAATACCATGGCAGCCCTTCGGCTGAATTGTGGTATCATGGTTTACATATGAACAATATAAAATCAACTATAGCAATTCAATTCCAAACAACTATGTACATATACAATGGTGACTTACACCCCAAACATGTCAACTATCATTTAGCAACTGTACGATAAAGGGTAAAGTACTGTTCTTAAATCTAGATGTTCTGCAGCTGAATTGGCTGATTTGATTTTTGGACCTAAGTTCTCTGCCATGTACAGTTGCACGTGTAGGCGGTAACCACCCAGAGAAAGTAGGGGATCTTGATACAGACACTGCAAACTTCTTACAGAGTAGAACACGTCTCCGGTACAGAGAAATAAGTGACAGCTGGCCAAGGGCTGCGTCATAGTTGACGTAGCCCTTACCCAGTATGATTCTACACGCTCGCCTTTGCACAGACTCTATGTATCTAGACTGAACAGAGGTGATGCCTGGGTGCCAGACGGGGCAGGCGTACTCTAGTAGTGGTCTTACAAAACCGCAGAAAACAAGAATCAGGTCATTATCACAAAGTCCATACTTCTTTAGCACTCGCACCAGGTAAAGTCTACGATTGGCTTTGCTCACCATGGAGTTTACATGGGCGGACCACTTGAGATCAGATTGAAGTGTTACACCTAGTACTTTAGCAACATGGACTACTTCCAATACAGATGGTCCCACAGACAACTGTGGAGGTGGGGGTGGATCTCTCATAAAACATACTACCATTACTTTGCACTTAGATGGATTAAGTTCCATATGATTAGATCCTGTCCAGTGAACTAGGCTATCAATGTCTCTTTGGATTGTGGAGGGAAGACTGTTGTGCCTGGACTCGGCCAATGACATATCGTCTACGTACTTCCAGCCTTCAGTAGATGTTTCCTCTGCTGGTACCGCATCGTTGATTAGTGCCAAGAATACCAGAGGTCCCAACTTTGTTCCCTGAGGAACTCCGCAGGTAAGTGTTTCCCATTCAGACGTAGTTCCTTGGTACTTAACACGTTGGTGTCTCTCCGAAAGAAAGGCGCAGATCCACGGGATGATTGATCGCCGTACTCCAAGGGAGATAAGTTTGTTGATAGCAGTAGGGTGATGAACCATATCGAATGCTCGGGTAAAATCAGTCAGCACCAGTGTATTGATGAAACCAGGTTTGTCAGTTGTGCTTGTTAAGTAATGGACTTCAAATGTGCTGGCAAAGCAGTGCACAAGTGATTTGTCTGGAGTAGGCGATGCAACAGTGTAGGTATGCAGTACAGAATATTTTGAACCCGAACAAGAACAACATCGATAGTCATCCCACCTGAGTTTGACTCTAGTGATGATACTCCTGGCCTCCTCGTGAGTGACCCCCACCAGGGACTCTCCATTAATGGCTACTAACTGGTCCCCTGGCTGCAGTTGTCCATCCTACATAGCAGAAAAAAACAGAGAAAATTACAAAACAGTATGCACAAAAGCTTTGAACAGATCAGAAAATGTGTAACTTCAACGAATATACGCTGTTAAACTTCTTCTATGTAAATGTGCATTTTGACAGATTTTAGGTCTAGTGCCAATGTTTTGGGTGTTTACTAGCCTCACATCCTTATTTTCCTAAATAGAACTACAGTACTGTGTTTCTTTTTTCACTCTTGCCTTAGTTGGCAATGATTGGAAGTTTTTGCATGAGCTTCTGAAGTACTGTCTTGATCCTTTTGTCCTCTCGGCATCCCACGAGACTTTCAAACATGAAATGATCATTACATTGCGGCACTGATCAAATATTTACACCAATGTAAGCTTCACACTCTTCTCTCGTGCATTGGTCCTTCAATAAAGGTCACATAAATGTGTATCACAGACCTACATGTATAACTGTTGTCAAATAAGTCTGTGAACCTATTGTCTTGTTCTTTAGTCTTAATATACATGTACATAATCATGCAGCAACTGTGAGTGAAATTTAGCACAACTACATGTTGAACATACCAGAGTGAGTACACAAGAGAATACAGAGATGAGTGTCCTTACTCTATAGCAGTCCCCCCCTTGCAGAATTTCCGTCACATACACCAGTGGTCCTTCAGGACGGTTTGTCCCACCCTCCACACTGATGCCCAGCCCTGAGGACTTGGCTATGGTGATCACCTGGACATCCGAACTGTGGACAAGATACAAAATTGCATGAAAAAAACAAAAATTTCTAATGCCCCCTGGCTGTCATTTTTTAAACTACAGATGATTCTCAAGTCTTGTACACAACTTGGATAATAGACATGTAACTTAAAAAACTAGACATCACATAGACACATACACATGTATAATTATACTATAAAAGAAAATCTGAGCATGTTTACCTGTTTGTAGGGCCCTGAGCACCCCCATTTTCCAATGGGCTGTGCCTGTTGTTCTGTATGGCTGGCCTGTGGGCCTTTCCAATGTTCTTCATGAAGGGAGGAGAAGGTTGTACCGAGGATCCTGATGACATGGGAGACATGGGCCTTTGGCCTAATAAGAGTGGATAAAGAAACCAATACCTTCAGCCCTCCATATCTTTACCATGTATCTTTTCTGAATACTAAAAGCCAGACTGAGTCTACATACATGTACAATAGGACCTGATTAATGTATGTAACAGATGGTGGGAACAGGTCGATCATTGTTGGTTATGGAACTATTAACATTGGAACTACACAATATACGTAAAGTAGCTCAAAAGCTCGCACACTCAAGTTTGTCACCAATACGTTCATTTTAACTAGATGACATAAAAACAAGGTAATAATTACCCCTTTTGTATCAAATGCACTATTTTCAATTTGATATTTTTATGAAAATGACACAACATTCTTTTACTGTAATTTTCATACTATTCCTTTCTAACTACTAATGTTTCAACATTCATTTATCTAAACCAATTACTAGAGCCAAGGCCCAATACCACATTTCATTTCCATCTTATTCTAACATCGAAATTTCAATCTACAGTCGCTGAAAACTTCAGCAGTGGTATAGCCCTTCTGCTTTAAGCTTTGTTGACAGTTTTCAGTAGTATCAGACTTTGACCCTTTAGTTACTGTGTATATGAAGCACAGGAATGCAGCACACAATATACCAACAACAGCATGCCTACTGCAATAACATTAGGGTAAGACTGACATGTATTTAAATTCCTAATTAGACTGACTCTTTCCTTCCTTTGTGTGTTAACATTGCAATCAGGATCATACTGTATAAAGTTCTACAAAATCTCTACTGTGTCTTTACATGTAATCACATTGTATACTGATAGATATAGTTTGAAAGATTAGTACCCCCGGTAGCAACTCAGGGTAGGGTGAAGATAATGTGACAATAGAATTGTCCTCAAATGTCCACAGAACACAATAATTTGAAACCTGCACACAGAAGACTTGATTGAGAAGTGCACGTATGGTGACTCTGTAATTGACAGTTGCTCCCTTACCTGTGGAGTATATACTACTGTTGGACACAGTACTGGGTCGGTCGCCTGAGCTCCCACTGGAGTAACTATAGTTGCTCTGACTTTCACACACCGCAAGAAACTCCTCCCTACAAACAGCACATGTCAAATCTTCACATATTACAACATTTGCATATACCCTACAGGGCTCAAATACTGGGTGCATACATGTACAATGTATATACTTTTGTGCACCCAAAATTGGAGTTGTACAAGAATGGTTGACTGTGGGTGCACTTGTGTAGGGTTAGGTACGTTTATACTAGTATATGTATTGTACATGTACCGGTATACTAGTTTATGATACATCACTTTCTTGACTTGGTAATTAGTTTTGCTGACAATGTTGTGCACAAATTTTTTTTTGTGCACCTGAATTTTCAGGCTAGGTGCACCTATTACCAAAAATGACATTTGAGCCCTGCCGAAGAGCCATGATATCTCTTTAAGCAGACAGACTACAAAATTTTCACCTGTAAAAAAAATTAGCAATGTTACAAATATTTTTCAATAAACCTCTACATACATAGTAACTTTATCTCACCTTATAATTGGATTTGTGGTTCATGCCATTTGAAACACAAGACACTGTACATGTACATCATCAACTACTTTTACCAGGTACTAGTATACTTCTAAAAAAAGTTAACACGGAAGTCTAAGAATTTACAAAATAAACAAACAGCCAGAGCAATGAACCCCAGGCTATTTGTCCCAGGCTAGGTAAGTTTTTGAACATGACTCCGTTACCTGGCAACATCATCTCTTGCTACGGTCAGTTCCACACTGTCAGTGGCTGAAGCATTTCTCAGCATAGACACAGCCCTGGAAACAAAACATTGGATTTAAAACCACTTTAGAACCACTGGTTTGTATAAAATAGGAGCTGGCAACAATAAGATATGGCCAACTCCATAAAGCTACAGAATAACTTCTGTCACTAGATCGTATGTTGTTCATCATTCTGTGAACAAAATGGACAAATACAACATTTTTTATATTATAAAGCTTCCTAACTACAACATAATAACCCATCTCTAGAACAAGACATACGCAAATTCAACACAAATTGCAGATTTGGTGACAGCAGGTCATCATGTATTACTTACCATACTACAATTGAAGAGCTATAGCCTGTGTAACAGCAGTTAGTTTAGACAGCTGTTGCAAATTACATGCTACAACTAGTACTAGTACCTGCAAAGGTTATAAACAAATAACTTTTACAAGCAAATTGGTTCAGAAGCTTACACAGTCTGTGATAAAAGATTATGAGAGTGTTGACATGATCGATTGGCTTATGTGTCCTTGCAAGGTGTTGAAACTGGTCAACTCTACCCATGGAGTTTTTAACTCCATGCTCTACCTAATCAATATGCGCATACGAAAACAACACACAAGCTGTTACACTTCCTTTGTTTGATTCTTACAACAAGTATAGTCTTCCATTTGATAGAAAATCTTCTGCAAACAGAGACAGCCCATAGAGAGGACTGAATGGAAGTAATACACAGTGTCACACGTTTTTATGGCTTCTGTGTAAACTACATGCTATTCACATGATACATGTATATTCCATTTTCTGATACAACCTGTTATAGTAGTAGTATTATATTATTAAGTTCTAATACAACTAGAAAATGCCCATACAGTAACTGAGTTACCTAAACACGTTTTATATTGCCTTAATTTTTTATCTAAGAAAGTTGCATCTCTCTGCATGATCAAAGGTTTCAAAACATTCTTTTACACTGTCCAAACATTCAAGCGTTGGTGCTTACAAATGTTTTTAGCATTATGTAAACATCATACCTTTAACACAGTGCCGCAGTATTGACATAACGCACCAAGCTACACCATTAGTCCATGTTACTAAGGAAAGCCTTAGAACCCAAGCAAAATGTTCTTTTAGCTAGCTTCTTCACAATACAGGGAATCAAAGGTTATCGGAGTTTAATCTCGACACTAGTTAATGATTACTCATTGTAAAGGCAATAAAAGACTTTGGCTCTATGTTTGGAAACAGCATTAAGACGACCCACTTCACACTGTATTCTGTGTACCTAGTCCTTTAAAACTGGGCCCGCAGTAATAATATAGAACACTTTTAGGTCAATCTTTACTGATGTATGTACCAAATAATTCTAACTACTTTTTTCAACTGTTCTGCTTTTCTAATTACTAGTAGTCAATAATTACTACCAGGTAATGACTGCATTCTGGGGTAAGCTGATGGTATTTATCCCAAGGTGGGCATTACACACTCAAAATGTTACTGTATACAAAGGTTTGTTTCTTTAACAACAAAGCGCTATACTTGTGTAACACTATATATAATAGTAGTATGTCTTACCTTTCGTTGGTGGCCCCTTGTAAGGTCTGGCCATTAACTTCTAAGATCTGGTCGCCCTCCTGCAGCTGACCTGGGGGTAAACAACAACAACGTGAAATCAACACAGGTGGTGTCGGTTACAAAGGCACTTTTGTTAGGCATCTTGTAGCGAACAAAGGGAAATATGTCAATGGGTATCAATGTACATACAGAAATCAACTTAACACTGGAAACAGTTTGTAACAGTTGGAAAATGTTTAACCAAAGACATTGAAAGAAAAAAGGATCATTTTTGCTTTTATGTATGTAGATCTATGTATGTATATCATTTATCCATCCATCATCTATGTATGTATATGGTGTTAAGAGTTTATGTGTTACATATGTATATCTAAAAGATCTAAATCTGCTACAAGCTACAACATTAGTGGTACATGAAATCCTTTTAATATCAGATATTCTGGGAAAAACAGACTGATATTTTGCTAGCAATTCAGTTCCACATGGAAAGATCCTTGACCCTTGTCTCCTTAATGTTTTCTCCCAATACACCACCTACATTCTACATACAGGTGTTAAAATGACACTATTGACAGTCGTGGCAGGGAAATACACAACTTGACCGTTTGCAGAGGGAGGTGGCTGACAAGTTAATACACTTACCCACCCAAAAGTTTTGGGGGGTTTTGTAGAAATTGATATTGATAACAGAATACATTACACAATTGTGTACCAATTCTGAAAGTGCACTTTCTGGAAATCATCAAAATATTGTAATGAAAGCAAATAACACAAGCTATGGGCAATAGGCAACTATGGATATTCTTGACAACATAATGGTATGGGGAAAAACGACAGTGAACATGCAGCTTATTTCAACTTCATGCCTTGTGGTTGTGTTATGTAATGGAGGATTGGAAAGTATATAACGGACATAGAGATATACTGCCATAATAGTATGGTCCAAGCAGAATTATTGCATACTTTGATCTAGAATAACATGTACAAATAGCAGCACTTGATACATGTACATGTATATGAATACAGTTGTAGGGGCATTAGCCATACCCTATCAAACAGGTTCTAATAAGTAACATACATTTTAAAACATCCTTTAGTATTAATCATTTACCAAGTTGTAATCTTTTGCTACTTGTCATTTTTGTTACCTTAACTAAATATTTCTGAGACTTAATTCTGACTGACAACATTCTTAAGGCTATTCTTTTTACTGATCAGTAACAAAACATGCCCTCAAACACTGCCGCCATGTCAATGCATACCTGTACATCTGGAGCTGACCTATACAACAGACGTCCTCGACCTGTCTACTGCTATCAATAACAGTGTTAGTCTTCTGTGGTTGCCAGTGTTAATCATTAGGTTCTCAGTTCAACATTACGACAATTAGAATGCTTGACTCTGTTAATACCACCAAGCATATGTACGCACAAATACAGACCTAACTTGTATTTTCATATCACAGGCAAGACAAAAATCTATAAACAGTACAGGACAAAATTGTCAAAAACAAGATTGTCATAAACTAAAGTACACATACAGCATGTCTACCTGCTAGTTCTTTTTTCACATATATGTATATTTTTCACTGCTTACATATAATAATTCATACTACTGTAAACGTAAGTCATATACAATGCTTTGTAACTGTAAAATTATAATACTAATCTATTCTAAACACATTGTATGTCGTATGACATTTTGCTGACTCCTCACCAGGCTAAGAACGGACATTTCATGGTCCGATCCATCTATCTCCTTTCTCTCCTCATTAATAATGCAAAGTGTGCTTTGTTGGAACAACGCCAATAGCCATTATAGGTGAGGATAATGGAAACAGAACAAGCTGTGTAAAACACAATTACATTGGCAATTTCCCTTTTCAAATCTTAATAGAATTTTAGATAGTCTACACAAATCATGCATGTGAAAACAAACCCAAATGATTTGTTGCTCTGTACCTATAGTTAAACAGGATTACATGCAAATAGCTAGATCTATAATCATTTTTTACATACATGATACATGATGTACTTCAGTTTCAGTTGTAAATATATCTTTAAAGGAAAAATTCTGTACCATTCAGTTGTAAAACTGTATAGGTACATGTATGTTGTTTTAAAACCTAGGCTTACTTTCCATACAACACCCTCCATGCATTTACAATACTTTCATAGTCCTGCCATTGATGTACCTGACAATTACTAACAGTGGTTTAGTGCATGCAAGGAGGTTATAACCTTCTTGGTGCATGGTATGCTGCTGGTATTCCATTTCTAAAGTGATGTAGTGTAAAGGGCCGTCATGCTTACTTCTCTTCAATGTCACACCTTCAGATCATGTTACAAGTCACTTGACATTCAGTGTGAAGTGCCTTCATGAGAATAAAAGTGGACTAACGACTTGTTTAACATCACTTTATCTGTGCTTAATCTGGTAACAGACAATACCCATGGGAGGACTGCAATGAAAAAGGTCTTTTTGTCCTCTATGCCTTGTATCTTTTAGACTTGTTTTTCTTGGCTGTTCCTTGTTTTATCTGGGTCAGTAAACCCTACTATGCATTCTATAGGTCTCTGTTGAAGTATAGTGAGATGGCATTATAACAAATTAGGAGGAATGTAAGATTTAGAAACCACACTCTATAGGGTGCAAAGTTCATAACCTTTATTGATAGTAAAAGTCAAGGAGAAAACATTGCGTTTACCTTCTTGAGCAGCCAGTCCTCCCAGTAAGACTTTCTTCACAAAAACTCCACGTTCTTCTCCTGTTCTTGCACTTCTTCCTCCGGCAATCTTGATTCCTAGAACAACAAACAACAAACAGCTCAATATTATCATTTCAGACCTTGTTCACTCACTCACTCAGTGCCGTAGTTTATCACACATTGTCACAATGTAGTAATAAAACAAAGATGACTGTAACATTTACTAACATAATTCCGCCAGGTGACATAATCTCCAGTGCAACGTTGCCTAGTACAATGCAGTCCTGCATATCTAGACTATGCAAATACGGTGCATACCCGGAGGGTGCTGCGTTAGAGATTTCTGCAACACACAGTTTCTCAAAGTGACAGAATTATGTAATTAGTGGATAAATGGTAATGGAGGCTATACTACTAGCATCATTTACCTTCTGAGTCTCTCAGGTAAGACAGCGTTTTGGCATCAAATCTCTACTGGCTACTAAAGCTGGAAAGATGAGAGAAGGTTTGAAGAAAAACTTGTCTTCTTACCTAGCCCATTCTGACAGTTGTTGAAGCCGACCTTGAAGGTGTTTCTCCTGGGTGAACTGTCGTCACTCCTGCTGCCTGAGAAAGGCAGCGACCCTTCTCCACTGGTGAGGATGTCAGTCGTCTCCTCTGTCATCGTGATGGTCGATGTTGCCATGGTGACATAATCTGGAATGGAATGTTTGCTGTTAGTTGCAAAAATAAATAAATGTAGTTGTGAAAACATTCCAAAGTTTGGCTACTGTGGCATATATATGTTTGGAATCCAAACATATATATGCCACAGTAGCCATTCTGGAGTTTGTCTTTGTTTCACATGCAAGTTTCATCTATTTCAGGAATGTTTATCTGTGGTCTGTACACAATGCTTCACATTTCTCTCTTACATCCATGTTTACACTATTGATAACAATTGATGTTTCAATGTGGTTTTCATCAAGCAAATTGTACTGTATTGATAATGGGATTCTTATAACCTGAAAATTTTGGAAATGGAAATAATAGAAGAAGAGTCCCCTCGTACAAAAATCACTGTCACTGTGCTGAAATGTGTAAGATGCTAATCAATTGTAATCAGTTCATAAAGTAGAAATGATGAAATTGAATGCTGCAGTGAACCCTATCTCTGGGGATGTCTACAATCTGACAGACCTTGACTCCACCCATTTCCCATGGGACCCCAGAAGCACATACATCATTCAAATCTAAATGAATTTTGCTACAATGTATCTGCATAAAACAGTCATTAGACGGTACTAAGTTTGGACTCATATTTGGTTAAAATAAAACTCATCTAATCCTCACTATGATCTTGGGAAAAGCTATCATTTAAAAAGTTGTGATTAGAAAAAGCTTTCTAGCACCAAGGGCAGGGATACAACAGTGGGAAGTGATGACTATACGTTTTCAGCGCACTTGGACTTACCAACCAATAATAGAGAACACTCAAGGTTATATTTTGCAGTGAAATAATCCCCTGGGACATCAAAACTACATGCAAAAGCCACGCGTCATTTACCATCAACCTTCTAAAGTTATCCAGACAGTTGACATAAAATTACCAACGAAAGATAAGATACGATGATGATGACCAAGGAAAGAGTCCTGTTCAAACTGGCCACATAATAAACTACGAGATGTATGTAAGACGCCTACAAATATATCAATTGGTTCCCAGTGTGTTACACCTTCGTCAAACAAACTTAAAGATATACTTGGAGAATGTAAACACGGTTGCGTGAGTCAAGAAAACAACGCTACCGGACAGTCAAAGCAGTGGGGGTCCAAATCTCACCTGCAAATAGCACTCACTCCGAGGTGAATTTATAAAAACACAGGTCCTTCCTGAGTATCGAAGCTGTTCCTTTAGCTACCCTGATTTGATGACGACCTCCTGTAGCTGTAAAAGTGCAGGGAAATCACGATGAGACGAGAATATGTTTAAAAGTTTAGATAAGACCGCGTCTCATGTTACAAAATTCCGCCATGTTAGCGTAAGTTCCCGGCATCCCTTAGCACTGGGAATATTTCATGTTTATGGGAGGGAATGAAAAAAAACTCGTTATCAAACATGATAATGAAAGATAAAAAGTTTTGAATAATTAATGTAATCGAATATAATTTAAGTTATAAGCTAAATATTGTGTGCTGTTTTATGTATGTACACTTCTATGTATTGTTTTATGATGAGACAGATTTTGTAACCTCCCTAACAGTTTCACCCCAATGGTCTAGTCTATACACGTCCGGGTCACTAGAGGTCATAATGGCGGCTGTGTGGAGGTTTTACAGAAATCACTGGAAGAAACTCACTTTTGGAGGGGTTGCAGTCGCGTTTTTAGGGAGATATCTGAACAACCAATATCAGTAAGCCACCTTTGAGATGACCGTGCGATTTGAAAGTGTAGCGTCGTATTCTATGTCAAATATCGCCCTGGAAAAGAATGGGGGAGGGGGGCATCATACCATGTGCAAAATTATGCTTTTTGTTGATAAATTTTATGCAAGGAGGTTAGCCTTGATTTATGCAACATATTGATTTATGTAGAATACATATATGTGTACGATGAATGACCATTGCCATTATTTTGTATAGCAAGTACAGGTACCTTGACATTGTATCAGTTATTCCAAAGGAATTCTTTCCTGTTATTTTTTATTTTTTTACAGAGAAAACCTTGTAAGAAGAGAATTTTGTGACAGAGCACAGGTCAGTGTTAAGGTTTTTCACAGTCAATTAAAGATGATGCTTAATTGTTCACATACTTAGATCCAGTTGAATACTCCCTGGTCTTTGCAAAACACACTCTTCCTGAGCCCTTCTAGAGATTTAGAATGTTCCATTTTTGTTTAATTACAGGAATATGGCAAACAACCTCTACACTGTATGGGACAGACAAGAAAGGTGGTCGTCTTCCTCAACCCAGCTGCTTGTAAAGGGTAGGAATCAAGATCATGTTTGTCTCATCATATGTACATGTTAAGACTATACCATTAACTTTCACATACCATAGATGATTATCACCTTCTATTGATGTTGGTATCATCATGATGGTTTTCTGGGATTGATTTGTATTTTTGTTTCTTCCACAGACAGGCACGTAAGAAGTTTGAGAAAAATGCAGTCCCTCTGCTTCATCTAGCTGGTCTGGAAGTCACCATAATAGAGGTCAGACTTTCCAATCATTATCAAAGGGAATTTCAAATTCAGATACATGTCTGGTAACTACTCTAAAGGGACTGATGATGATGATGTGGCATATCAGATCTTACTATTCTTAGAGTAGGTCAGGTATCATGATTGGTATTGGTTGCACTAGTATATTGCTTTCAACCTTTTTGTTGTGACATTGTAGAAATGTATGGAGTTATTGTACCAATGCATTGTTAACATAATGCATATGTTTTGGACAGCTCTACAAAGAATATAAACCTACTAGTAACAGAAACCCCTTGTTTTACTTTGATGTTTTTCTGTTACTTATTAAACAAATATTGATGTATTTTTCAATGCCACAGACTGACTATGAAGGCCATGCAAAAGCCCTAGCCAGTTTCCCGGATACCCTGCAGCGTACAGATGCAGTAGTGGTGGCAGGGGGAGATGGAACTATCATGGAGGTATGTTAGATTGTCATTTGTACATATTACTTGCCTTACCTGTCTTATGTTTTGTATCAGAACTGTCAATGCATCAGAAGTCATGTTTTCTTTCCTCTGTACTCTTTAAACAGGTCGTCACTGGAATGTTGAGAAGAAGTGATCAGGTGAAATATGTTTTTTCTTCTTTTCCTCTGATCAAATTAAACATTTCAAAATTTGAACAAATTTCTTGCAAAATCTGGACATACCAGTTATGTTTTTTGTGTTGCTTTCTACCATCAGTTCCAGACGAGTAAGATCCCAATAGGCATCATCCCCTTAGGAAGAAACAACAGCTTAGCCACCTCTTTGTTTGCCAGCAGAGAATCAGAAGTCAGGTAACTGCAGTGTTTTTTTTGTTGTTGTAACCTTTGTATTCATTCTAAGCTTTCACCAATGCATTACAAACAAAGACGCTAGGGAACACCTGTAATTGTATTGTATTGGTTAACTGGCTTCTCTCCCTTACTTCATGAGTATTTGACAAATCCCCATCTGTAGGTGGATAGCAGAATCAGCTATGGCAGTTATCAAGGAGTTGACCTGTCCAGTAGATGTGATGAGAATACAGCCACTACAGGTACAGTAGCATCTGATTGAAAGTAGAATTAGGTTATACCACTAATCAATGATGCAAGTGCCTTAGTATTGGGGTGGTCTTCAATTCAGAGCCATATCAGAGTAGCTACTGTTGAGTTGACATGTTTTGTGTTTATAGGATGAGAACAGTAAACCAGTATTTGCCACTCTTGGAATACGATGGGGAGCCTTCAGAGATGCTGAGCAGAATCTGGACAAGTAAGTCTTTTGTCATACAGTGTGACGAACAATTAAGTCTATTCTTGACATTTCATGTTTCATCCTGCTGCTAGCTTTTCAGAACTACATTTGTACTTGCCTGACATGGCCTTGTC
The DNA here is from genome assembly GCA_013266295.2 of Branchiostoma floridae x Branchiostoma japonicum. Classification (NCBI taxonomy): domain Eukaryota; kingdom Metazoa; phylum Chordata; class Leptocardii; order Amphioxiformes; family Branchiostomatidae; genus Branchiostoma; species Branchiostoma floridae x Branchiostoma japonicum. Next base: position 9,561,572 of record CM023827.1, on the reverse strand, counting down.
TTCCTGTTTCAGGTACTGGTACATGGGGCCCCTGAAGCAGAGATTTGCATATATTAAAAGATTAATGAAGGTATGTCTCCAATATTATATATAGTACGCTATGCAACTTGGCCATTTCAGTACTGACTGATAGAACAAAAAAACATGAAAGTCTAAACCTTTACTTTAGAAAGATGACCTGAAAGTTGAGTATCTTTTTTTAATAAACTTTTGTAAATCTGTTACAGGAGTGGCCATCTGAAGTGAGTGCAGTCCTGTCTTACAATGTACAACCTGTGGAGACTGTAACAACCAAGGACCCTGAACCTGAACCTGACACCAGCTGGTGGGCGTGGTTCTGGCCTTGGAAGTCAACACCGAAGGTCATGATGGAACCAGAAGAAGGTACAGCACATGTAAATTAGGAATAGTCATAAATACAAATGATTATGTACAATACTGCATATTTGAGCAATAGTAGTCATGCTTAGTTGTACTTAATTTTACAGACCCAAATGAAGCTGCAATGCCAGATTCCTGGGACACTCAGAGAAGAGTATCTGCTGTGGAGTTCACTGCATCTACTACAAACACTACTACATCAAAGGTTACAACTCCTCCTTCCTGTTTTCATATTTTTTTCATTTTGTCAGATTGTGTTTGTTTTTGTTAGATTGTGACCTTGTTTACTTTGTGAGCAGAGTGAATTCTAACACTGCTTGAACTTTGTTTTTCAGGAAAAGTGCATAGTTGTGAGCTCAAGTCCAAAGCTCTCAAGAGAAGATTTTGTCAATTTGGGGTAAGACTAGTACACTTTTATCTATTGACTCATTTGTTTTCATGCAGGAAATTACTGGAGTTAAGGTAGCAATGTTTTTGACTCACCATTATTCCATAAAGACTTGTGTTTGAGAGTAATCATGTCTTGCAATCTAGGGACTTGAGTGCAAGTACTAAGACTCCTCCCCAGGATGTGCCAGGACACGACTGGTCCAAGGTCCCAGTTGATGCATTCCAGTTGGAACCACAGATTCCAGAGGTAAAAATTTCGGTATAATCCTTTGTTATCTAACCCGGATTATTATTAGTTCAACACTTCTTTTCTTTTTAATGTAGTTTGTTAAAACTTTTTGTTAACTACTGTTATTTGTTTTGCTAAGTTGGTATGATAATTTGTAGAATGCAAAATATGTTGAAATATCAAGGCTTTGATTGTGGATTTTGGATCATGGATTGACACACATTTTATTTTTGTGAATTGTATGAACTTGCAGGGCAAAGAAAGCTGGTTCAGCATTGACAATGAACCATACGAGGTGATGCCAATCAAGGTCAAGATTCTTCCAAACAAACTCAGGTTCTTCTGCAATAAGGAGGAGACACTGGCCTCATCACAGCCGCTGTAACATTAGGGGATGATGTATGATTACAATATGATTCCAAAAGTACAATGTACTGAAATGTTGTGGAAGTTAGCATTGATCACATAACTTGTGTTTGGTGGTTTCAAATTTCTTCCTGCTGATTCACACAACATCCAATGCAAATTTGGCATACCTGTTCATGTATGTGGTTACAAGCTATTCAATAGCTGCTGATATAATTCTTGATGCAAGAGTATAAGTTTGCTGACTCTTCTATATACCTGTACCAGAAATAGTTAAACACCCAAGTTTATAGTCAAAGATACAACTTTCCAACTGATACTGAAAAGTATTTGGATTTATTAAGGTCATCATCCTAATGTTCACCAAATACTAATGTAGGAGCACGTCGGCAGAACGTACTGCGCCTGCGCAAAACCTGGATTTTTGGTCAACGTTGCATCAGAATTTTGCCTGTTGCAGACCATATCTTTTTCTACACAACATTTGAAAACTACAGACGGGATGTCACCCTTATATACGCGAATTCGACCTTACATGAGATGTTCTGCCGATGTGCTATGCACAATACATTACGGGTTTCGCGCAGGCGCAGTACGTTCTGCCGACGTGCTTAATGTAGGTCACATGTAATGCAATAAAATAATTACTTTGTGGTCTCAGTAAAATGTTATTTATACGAGTATTTCACAGTGTAATAAAGTTATAGTTCATTCTTGGAACGGCTGAGTCTTGGTCCTTTTCTTTTCTCTCTGTCCTTTTTCTTCTTTGGTTTGTCATGAGATGATTTAGCTGCCTGTAACATCTGCTGTTCCTGTGCCTGCAAAATGATATCAAAGTAAAACCTCTCTAAATTCATGGATAAATTCATGGAACATGTAAATATCATAACATGAAAACATCAATAGTCTGCTTTTTGTATGAATACAGATTTACACATTTTTCTTGAACATTACATGTACACTATATACTTCATTGATATATATCAATGTAAATGATCTTGAGTGAAGTTTATATCAATTCTTTAGAATATTTGATACTATAACAAGATGAAGTTAGAACTAACCATTTTTCCTTCCTTGCTGAACGGGTTTAGGTAATCGGGATCCTTCTCTATTAGGCCCAGCTCCTGTGATATCTGAAAAATTCTGAATATGTAAATACAGCAAAAGAACAACTACGTAAACATAGGCTTTATACCAGTTGAAAAGAATTAAACACAGCAGTACATGCACTAGTGACACAAAGAAATATTTAATTTGACATAATTTTTTCTGATATGACAGACTGAGCTGTACATGCATGGCAATGATTCTTGAACCAAGGACATCACACAATGTCCTTGCTAGAACCAAGTTGATCATTTGATGTTGTTTTATATTGGCTTTTAAGTGTGAAATACAACTGCATTGACATCTCACCAACTTGAGCTGTTCATGATTGACCCCCTCACTGTACAGCTGAGTCTGGTTACAGAAGACAACAGCCGCTTCTAGGACGACCTTCCACTCTTTGTGTTTCTTCAGAACATCATGTGTAATATCAGGGAATCTCAGCAAAATATCCCCAAAGAAGGCCATGTTTTCCAGTAGTCTGGACAATGCTACGGACAGAAACGTGACAGTGACTGTTGATTACTATCATCATTTTGCAAACAACTAGAAGTGTACCATAAAATCAGTCTGTTTTATATGTCAGTAAGGACTCATCTCAGAAAACTAAAATATTGTCATTTGGTAAGAAGTACATACATTATAGCACTCTCATTTGTCGGATGTACTCTAAATGTGTGGGGTTAAATTTAAAGTTATAGTTACCATCCTTGATGTCTGTATTTTCGGGAAATGGACCAGGATAGTATCCAGCTTGTTGTAGACTAGTTTGTGCTTCTGGAAGAACCTGAAAGAGTAAAGATAGAAAAGATAGATAGAAAACCTCTGGAAGAACCTGAAAAAGTGAAGATAGAAAACTAAAACAAGAGGTAACATTAATCATGTGTTGGTACATTTAAAGTCAAAATGGAAAACTGTAAAACTGATAATGATTATTACCTTAAAAATATTATCTAGAAGAATGTTGATCATCTTGTACTGTTTAGCATATCCCTCCATAGCCACAATGGTGCTGACCGCATCCTTGTGGTCCATACGTTTATGAACAAACAGTCTCTTATCTTCAAATGGTCAAGGAACAAACCTGCATGTTTGTACTTGTATAAAGTTTTATGAACTACTGGTAACGTTTTTTTCGTTATACATGTAGGACTGGCAATCAAATTTAGCCAGCTGATATTTCTGACGTTCAGGCACTTGACTAAACTAGCTTGGCCTATAAATAAATCAGATATCGTTATGATGGCTTTGTAACGGCCGTGACCTGTGACCTAGGCGTAATTAGGATAATTAGTGGTTAGACCAGATGGAAGGCGGAGTTCGCATAGATTAACCTGATATGTAAGTCGTGATTGGCTAGCGCTAGTAGCCAATCAGTGAGTAGTCAGAGCTGAGGAGGGAAGTTACAATCCTGTTAGAGTCAGTCGTGACCTCGGACTCAAGGTATGTGTATATGTTAGTTGTAGCTCTGTGTAGATTGTACAGCTTGTAGTATCTAAGTTAGTATCCACTCTGTTGTATTGTTCTACCCTAGACCTATGGTGAATCTCTTACCTCTGTAACCGCTAGACCATATGAACCGTACCTGTTGTATTAGAGTATAAAGCATAGATCTAATCAAGGAGCTTATACTCCTTGATCTAATAAACACGGCTTCGCAGAAGTAATCGAACGTTGTTTGGCTCTATCTGTTATAGTAAGTAATATAGACGCTAGATAACCAAACACCCCAGGCCTAAATTGTTACAGCTTCAGTATTTAGAAGGAAAATGTTCTTCAGCTGTCAGCCAATCAGGTATTGCCAAGTTGAACCTAACAAAACAACATGCAACAGCAATGGCAAAGGATACAGATGTCCCAGCCGGACATTTTTTGTTCCGATGTATTCCCAGTGGCCACTTCATCAGAGACGTTCTCGTTCGGAGGATCTTCGCACCGTCCTGCCACAAATAGGTGCAAAACAAGGCAAAACAGCAGGTAAAGGTTCAACACACCTGCTGGACACCTCATGTTTTCTTTTGCCCATGTGTTTGAAATAGACGAAACCATTACATTGGAGGGTGCACAGATGTTTATACATCATTGCAAAACATTATTTCAAAGAACCTAAATTGTCAACTAAACACAATATTACAAGTAAATTAGATGTTAAAATCCTATGATCATGTTTGATTTTGAAAACATATTGGTGTAGTTTTTTATGTGAGAGGAAAAATGACCCCTCAGTCTAAATAGTCTTTACCAGCTATAGAAAATTCTCGTGAGATCTCGCGATATTCACAAGGTCAACGCGAGACTTCAGGAGTCACCGCCATTTTGGGTTGGAAGAATCGCACGAAGTTGGACAACGGTGACGAGAAAACCTCCTCAAAATGCTGCCAGTCTTGAGAACCCTGCCCAGACTAGTCGGTAAGTGGTGACGTAGGACTTCAAGTAAATCCTAGAGTCAGACACTGCCGTTTTAATTAACCATTAGGCTGTAAATTAGGGTGTAGGTTATCGACATGCGAAGAGAAAAATCACCAACTTGCCCTTGGAAAATTGCAAAAATTTAGCGTACCACAAACTTATTGTATAATTCAGGAATATATATCAAAAAGGTTGTACATTTAGTATTGATCCTGTAGGCATTTCAAAAAACTTTTGATCTGGAAAGAGTGATCTGGAAAAAAAATTAGCCCTCCATGCATGTCAACAACAAGATAAATTTTCTGCAAAGAAAAAATACACACACGTATTTCTTTCCTTGTTGGTCTGACAGTTTCAGCATTCAGCATAGTGCTATGATGGAAAATCTGCCTTGTAGACCTGTTTGTGTGGAGATATTGCTGCTGGTATCTTTTGAAACCAACTGTCTCATCATCATCTGATCATCACAATCTCCATAATTTACTGCTGAGCCCATAATCTTTATACAGGGCTCGAATTACATTATTTGGTAAAGGTGCACATGAGAAAAAATTCATTGCACTAAAAGCTTCCTTGCACTAGTGCAGACCGGTAAAAAAATTGGGTAATTAGAGCCCTGTATAAGCATCATAAAATATCTGAACTTAGTGAGAAGAAAAGTTGGCTTCCAGCCGGTTAACAGTGAAATGATATAAACTTTTCCTTTTAATTCAGGGACCAATGTCCGCCAGTCGGTCCGCCGCATGGCCACAGAGTCAGGCACCCAGAATGGAAATGGCAACATCCTACTTCTGGTTGGAGTCAGCTCCCTGGTTGCAAGTGCATCCTACGTAAGTACTAGTATGGTGTTACAAGTGTCAACGTGCAAGACAGTTGATATACTAGTAGGTGTCGCATTAAGAGGCTGTAGAAAAATATCAGGAGTAGTAAACTTACTTTTCTGTACGAATTGAATGTTTGACATTGGCAGAATATGGATTGCATAAGTCAGAATTCACAGTCATAGTCGAACCAAGGAAATTTTATATGAAGTTTTGCTACTTTTTTGCTAATCTGCAAAAATGTCAGCTATGACTGGTTTATTGAACTGTTAGGTTAAAACGTACAGTATTGCAGGAGCCCTTTTCAGGGGAACTGAATTGCACTGTGACGTACACACAAAAAGTAAAGCTATTATAACGATTAAAATCAAAACTCACTAATATCACTTATTACGTATAAAATGTAACATGTCTCATTAAAATACACGTTTAAAAGAAACTTGAGTAGGGCTTTAGACATGATGAAGAGTCACAACAATAACTTGACTAAGATAAGGATGTTGCCAATGTTTTCACGGTGTACTTCACAGTAAACTCTGATTCTGGAATTTGTTCTTTTCAGATCATTTTCAGTGACGAGTTCTGGTTCAACGTGCCCCAGTACCCAGATCCAGAGAAGGTTCGTCCTGACAAGCGAGATTGAGACAGAGAAGACTGGACATCTCTAGTTCAACTGAGTTGCTGTGGTCTTGGCTGTTTCTGTATACTAAAAGTAGTAAAACATGTCCTGTGTGCTGTATTGTAGCGATGCAGAAATAATTGTACAAATTCGAGTTAAAAGGAAAAAGTACATATGAGTCCACTGTCACCTCTATTGACTCTTGTCAATACAGGAGAAATAAACTTACCAATAGAACACATCTTGAGTCAGACTTTTTTTAGTGTAACTGCACTAAGATAGGAACAGGCAAACTTAGTTAACATTCTCTCCTATGTAAACAATAGCTCATTAAAGAAACAAGCAAGAAAATTTTATTCTTGGGCCATTAAACTCTTTAGAAATCTTCTATTGGGGAGTGAGGTGCATTAACACTGTGACAAGTAAAGTCATCACAAGCCAGGCAGTGACAAACAAAATTTTCACAACCTTTTCAAGCATCACTTGACACATGCATGGCTGAATCTGAGGACACAACACATTTAAATAGCCATGAAGACAAGATTTCTTGACAGAGAACAGCAAAAGTTTTATTCCAAGAATTTCATACCTATTTTAAAGGATTTTGTCTCGATATGATAATCTACTTTTACAGTACTATTATACATTTCCTATAACATATAATGCAGATTTGAGATTTGGCAGTTTTTCACCCAAAGGCTTCAGGCAACCATCTTCCAGCAAGACCTTCGTTCATATATTTAAAGTTTTATATTTCTGCGGTCAACATACCTCTATGCAGAGAATAATAGCACCATACAAAGAAAAAGGTGAAAAGGTGCATTTACAAGTAGACAAATGCGTCATACTAGGATGTCATTCTTTAAACAGTAACTGCAACCGCCACCAGTAACCTCATCTGCCTGAAACATTTTCTCAAAGGACAACCAATACAAACAACCCATTTTGGCAGTTTTTCATCTGATCATGAACAAGTAAATGTGTTTCTTGCTGTAGTCTTGTCATTTCATGTTTGCTTATTACAGTACAATCTGAAAGTTACCACAATTTCTTTGAAGGTTTAGCATAGGCAAATGAGGTATATCTGCTAGCAAGTAAACATAACATACCGGTAGTTCCTTATTCATTTAGAGCAGAGAGTTTTTGAGATCTTGTTTTGAATTCCCATCTTTCATCTGTAGATGTGAAAGCCAAGTATTTCACTTTTGCTGCCCGCTTTATTTGGCACCCTGATTGATGTACAAGTTTTCTACATGAGAACAACATGAAAGCAAGCTTCCTAAGCCCCTACCAACGCATATGACAGCACATTATCCATAAAGCACACTTATCTCTTTCCAAAAGTGACAAAAACTTGAATAAATACCATACAAAAATATACCAAACAGTCAGGACCAGCTACCCACTACTTTTCTCCATATTTAAACCCAAAGTTATATCTTTGAAATACACAAAAACGCCAACGCTACTATGAAACCCACCTGTTACCAATACCACTCTTACTAATTACACTGCGCTCTCATTGGTCATCCGTAATAACCTAATTAACCAACCCCATATAAGGCATGCGTGCCCTATCACTGCACCCATTTCGTCGGAGACATCCGCAACACCGAAGAGCAAGGTGGGGGCCGTCACGTGGGTTCGGGCAATAATGGTTTTCAAGAGCGGAATCAGGGAAGATAGCCACGGGCGCTTCCCACCCGCCCACCCACCTTAGATATCAATGCCCATTTCCAGGGTCTAGGCTCGCGACTTCGGCACTGTCCCATAACTTATGCAGGATGATCCGATGATTGCGCAGTGTGATTAGTAACCTAAAAGCAAAAAGAATTCACAATTTTTTTTACTTCTGGAGCTAGAACACTTATTAATAAGCATGTTTCCTCTACAATCTGTAGATAAAATAATCACCTCTGTAATACATTTCCAAAGATACAACTTCAAACATATCTATGACTCCATGGCCTATTTCTCTGTATCATACATATACATGGCATATATATATATTAGGTTAATTGACAGTATGCAAATGTACCAAGGTAGTTAGTGAAATCATCTTCTTTGCAAAGTGCCAGAAATAGGCTTATTCTTCATTCCACTCACCAGTCCAGCTGTCATAATTGTGTAATTCATTTATCTATTTTTTACTTACATATACAGTGTAATTACTATATCATAGTTACAGGCTACAACTATCAGATTAATATTGCCCCCCCCCCCCCCCAAAACAGTACTAACATTTCTGGTACACATATAATATCTATATCTGGTTATAGTGATACATACAAATTCAACATCATTTCCAAAAATCAATTCTTTTACACCATCACATGTATGATCTTAAATTCTTCTGTTCCAGTTTTGAAAGGTCTGTTTGTGTATGGAATACTATGGATGAAATGCTATAAAAAGAACCAACATACAGTTGGAATGGCTTAAAGTTCCATTATAGCAGAGTCATGCAATAACTGTACAAATTTGGTCCTACAAATGAAAAACACTTTATCATACATAACAATTAAACATAGAATACCATAACTATCATGTTTATTCTCACCACCTTGCACTAGTTACCAGAACTTCTACTTTTGTTTGACAAAGTAACTCTAACTACAGTTCTTGGTTTAAACTACTAGTATCAAAATACTTTGACAGAGCACACTACAAACACTGATTGCCAGAATTGTATATCCTACACAAGTAACACAACCATCTAGACCCATGACTGGTGTGTTCATTGTCTTGTAGTAGTTTATGTTTTAGGAGTGGTCAAAGCTCTTGTATCATACATTAAAATGTAATTTTGAGAAAACTAAAAAATCACAAATATTAGTCATCCTCAAAAGGATGGTACTGTTCACTTTCCATTGAAAGCACATCATAGAAATATCCACAACAATTCCACAATATTACTTTTTACATTACACTCTCTGGTAAACCTTTGTAATTAAATATTTTCAGAGCTCCTTCAATTTTATACTTGAAGAATAATGGCCACTAGAGTTAAAATGTGGTCACCTGAGGACTTCACCCTTATATGGAAATAAACATCCTTTCAATTTCCTCAGAATATCTTCACATTGATTCATTGTCAAAAGCTGAACCAATCAGAACAGCTGTTCTATTGCTCGTCTATCCAATGGGCTGGACTCTTCCATAAGTTCCATTAAAGGAACTGAATGGAATCTGGATCCTGATTGGCCAGTGTGGCTATGTGTCTCAGGATATCCTTCTTTGTGATGATCCCCAATAGCCGACTGAAAAATAAGAAAGATGAAAACTGTTAATTGGTTGAAACAAAATACATGTACATGTACATGTATTGGAAAGGCAACACCATAAACCCATGATTCTATCACCTGAAAAAAGACTTGAAGAGGAATTGCATTTGGACTCAGCCCAGAATCATCAGTATTAGCAATGATTATTGGTATACAATTCCAGGAGCAATTTCAATAGACAGCCTAGTCAATGCAGTTATGGTGCTATTTAATATCTACAAAACCAAAGCAAGCACAAGAGACCATTTTTTGCCACCAGTCACCAGGATAGATTTGTTTCTTCTTTATACAAACAACTGAGCCAGTAAAAGAAAGATACAGGTGTCAAATCACCTCCTGTACATATACAAGACCCAAGGCACTATTGTACTTGCTGTGGCTTATTTTCTATAGTGGTATAGGTTTATGATGGATTAGAAATGTGTGGCTGTAAGTATGTGAGCTGAAATGTAATGAAGAATATGATTGGTTGCTCTTCCTGCCAGTGTTGAAAGGTTAGAAAACCCCACCCAATCAGAGGTCATGTTGGGACCGGTCTAATGGAACTGGACAGAATCTGGGTCCTGATGGGCCAGTGTTGCGATGTGTTTCCGTACATCCTTCCTTGTGGCGATGCCTAAGAGACGCCTGAAAGAAACAACATCGCAAAGAAAAAAAGAACATACATGATACAGAACCAAAGCTGTTATGGAACATAAGTAATAATTCTCCTTCATGCACTAAACTAAAGTTGAAAAGAAAAGCATATCCATATGACACGTTTCAAATATCATGCGTGTGTTTTATGATTATGTGTAACTATATAAACCCAAGTCTCTTAACTACCAAAAATGGCATACATTCTAAACAACAGCTTTCACATGCAAGAAATCAGCTGCATAGTAGCAAAAATGAGGAAAAGGCAAAGTCGCATGTTAGGAGATGGTTGGAAATATTAGTGAAGACTGGAAGAGAAAAGGGAAAATGTTGACAGCAGCATCGGTGGTAGCAGGAAAGGTTTCTCCAGGTAGCTACAGTGTAGGGAAAAACACACAAGCTCGTAAAATTGCATCAAAAAGGCCAGTCAGGAACTATGAGACAGCGCTATTTACATTAGTAAGAAAGTCAGACATACACTTGATTAGACAGGCATGTAGGAGTCTAGTCAAGACAAACTGGAGCCACAATCTGGCAGCAACATAAACTTAGTGCCATAATCATGTATCCTAAAGGTGAATACTACAGCAGCTAGTATAGCAGCAACTCTATCACAGTTTCATATACATGGCAAGACGAAGAGATACAGTGCTGATGACAGAAACTTTCATTTGTTGTAAGTATACATATCTCTAAGCTGGACAATAGAAGTCAAAGATGAACATAATGGTGATCTATAGCCTCATGATAAGGAAAGAAAAGATTTAAGCTTCACAATGGCCCAGATTATTTCTTATACATGTAAATGTACAGGCAAATGGAACTGCAGAGAAAGTCATGCTCATTAATTTTATGAATGCTCTTTTAACATCTTCAAACTTTCTGAGGCAAATTTTACTTTACTTTGATTTTCTTTTCAAGAGGCACATACAAATAAATTACCACATTCAAGACGACTAAAGAAGCATGGATGCAAAGATAGGCTTTTAAACAGATCAGAACACAAGTTGAGTGAGACAACAAGGAAAAAGTTGTCAGCTTGCTGGCCATTTTTCACAATTTCTAGTAAAACACCAGTTGTCTTACTTACCCTTTGTGCGTGACCAGGCACTGTCTCAGGCCCAGTTTACGGAACATGTCAATCACCACTTCCATGGGGGTCTGGTCTGTAATGGTGAATGGACTCTGTAGATAGAACAGTCTCACAGTTACATATACACAACTGTGTCTTACTCTGTGGATAGAACAGTCTCACAGTTTCATAATTATATACACCTGTGTATTACAGCAAAGTCTTCCCCTTCATAAGGTATTACTGGAACAGTTCCATATTCTTCTTCCCTTGGGGGTGAAGTAACATGAGCCATGATACAGCAACCACAGTAGAATATGGATAGAATTACCAAAACCTGTGCAGAAAATTACTTCAAGAAAGATTTGTAGGTAGGATATCCTACAGAAGTATACATGTCACACATTGGATCTTACTTGGTCTAACATTTTCTTGAGTTTGAGTGGTTTTGGCCCCACATCCAGTGGTCCTGGGACGTGAGTGGTAAAATACACCCTGGAGTTGCTGACAACACCGTCTTGTGCTTTTCTTGCCTCATCTGTAAAATGACATCATTCAATCTTATAGATATGATATGAAACAGTGGACAGGACAAAACAGTTAATCAGCTATGCAATGTAAAATTATGAAAAATGGAAAGTCTGTTAACACAAAACAGATTGAAAGAAGCATAATTCAACATGCTACGAAATAAAAAGAGCATTTTATTGACTGATTACGTCTTTCTTAAATCATTAAATTTTAAACATGGTACAATTTTGATGATTTTTCTTTTCGAACTGTGTCAGAAATGTTAAGGGCTTGTTGTATGCCTTACCAAGGGCATGGCTGAGGTCTCTTCTCAGCACAAACCCCACCAGAAGCTGTGTTTCCTTGGAAACCACCACAGGAAAGCCGTTGTAGTCTTCCTCCTGAAGCAAGGTTTCTGGGGGGGGGGGAACAATAGCTCTCTTTAGTAAAATTACAGGAAGTGAAGTTACACAATTACAGCAAAAGGACCAATTTGGATGACTTTTGGAATTGTTCACACCAAGAATGAAATTACATGTAAACTCTAACAACATTGAACGGTAATTATAAGATCTCTGAAGTAGATAAATTGTCATTCAATATCCTGCCTCACCTAACTCTTCCACAGTCATGTTGTCTTGTTCAATGACAACCAATGGAGGGTCCCCTCTCCTGTAGACAAGCAGATATAACATCATTGTTAGCTGAGGTACACTAAAACAATCCCCTTTGGATGTGTCCTCATTGGTGCATAATTCCTACAACAGTACATGCAAGCTAGATTTACATGGTCCAGTGCAAAAAACATTGGTACATAATTTGGGTTGGTTAAAGATGCGGAAACAGGAATGCTTGACTGAAGAGATGAATTTGTTACCTTGGTCTCATGATATCAGCAGCTATTGTCGTGTGTTTGAATTCTTCTTTTGCATCCAGGAATGGGTAACCATTCAAGTGGATGTGGGCATCGTAGCTGTCAACAGGTTAAGGCCTCATCAAGTATCTTATTACTAAACTTTAACAGGTTAACTGGGATTGATAAAGTTGCAGTACTGAATTCTGTGTATAGCAAGGTTTTATGTAATACTATGTGAACACTAAAAATCTACTAAAGATTGTGGGACAAATCTTGTTCAAGAGTTTGTTCTTGAGGAAAAATTTGCCCTAAACTATACTGCAAGTTACTTGTAAGTTGGCATGAAATTATACATTTTTTCAACTTTCACAGTTTTGTTCTGAACTGATTCCAGCCATTCTGTCTACAGAAAATGAAATTCCCTGAAGCAAGGCCCAGTCCATTTAATTGGCTGCTGGAACAGAGCATGTTACAGTTCATATACTAGTACTTCAACCTCACAAAAAGGTGTCTTTACAGCCTCTTTATCTTTTGCAGGCACTACTCAGTACTCTGTGCCAGATCAAGGATACATGCCCTCCTTGCCAAAGGCATCTCCGACCCATTTACTGGTCATGACGGCAGCCATGATGGGTATGATGTACTGTAGACCGCCTGTCAACTCAAACATGATCACCACCAGCGACACTGTGGACAACACAGCAGAACAAGGCATGGAGTCAACATTGGAGTATTGGCTGACAATATCTTAGACGCTAGCATAGTGATAATAGATGTGTATGGTAAAGATGCTCTCACATTCAGATATACCATAACTGCAACACCTCTAGATCTACACATAATATACAGTTTCAGGTATAATCTATAACTGTAGAAAAAGCTAAAGATTGTTTTCATCTTTGGAATCATTCCTTTAAAGTTTAAATACCTTAAAGTTTACCGTTGAATTGTATCCATATGTTAGAATAACTACAATCAAGGCTACATAAATGTCAAATACTTGGATATGGACATAGAGGTCAGTTATAACAGAACAATTTGATATACAATGTGTTGTAATATATGACATTGCAGTGAAGTCTTTCAGTTACAAGTTACTTACAACGTCTATGATTAAACCTTTATGTACCTGTCATCCTGGTCACCCCTCCCAGAGCAGCCGCAGCGCCGACCATGGCGTACAAACCCGGCGTGACGCACCTCTGTCCACCCGCACACGCCTCGTCAAACAGTATCCAATCAGGGAAGTTGCTAGTAAAGAGGGAAATCAGATTAGCCACTCAAATAAGACAACTTTAGCCAATTTTAGTATGGATACTACCGGTGTCAACAATCAGTCTTTATATATATGACCTGTGACAAACCCTGCAGGAACAGAGCTGGCCTAGTTGCTCACAGTCAGGTCCACAAACTGTGAACAGAACGTCCGACAGGATGCAAAGGACTATGATGATGATGATATAAGATGGACCCAAATAAAGAACAACCTATTCTCACTGTTCATCAATTATATTATGATTGAGTTTCATTTTGTTCTTCATTACATAAGATATTTTAGCCTAAGTGTCTTACAAATATCTCGTATCTGCTGACTACTTTTTGAATGTTTTGTATCCATCATAGTCAGTGAACCAATGTCATGATGTAATAGACAAGAGAGGGGCTCACAAGGCCAGCTGTTCCACGCCTGTCCCAATCAGCCTGCCAGCAATGGCCCCCACTGCCATGGACGGGATGAACAGACCAGCTGGCACCTAACACAACACAACAGTGGTAACAATGACTACCATTCCTGCAAGTACTATGGCTTTAGGTCTCTGCAACAGGCTGAACACAATTGTACATGGGAAACAAGTTCTAAGCAGCTATGCAACGTCAATGTCATGAACAACAGCAGCAAAAGGAAACATTGTAGTACCTGAAAATCCTCCAACTTACCTTCATGCCAAATGTAAAGATGGTGAGGATGCCCTTCAGTATCAGTGCCAGGAACAACTGCCACATGGCGTTCTGTACGCCCGTCCCCGCCTCGCCGTACGGGTTTCTCCGGTTGTTCAGGTTCGGCGCGTAGGTTGCGTTGTAGTCACTGGAGGGAACATGCACAGTTCAGAAAACATATTTGAAGAGACAAATGCTCAGAGCACATCCTACTTTCCAGAAGAAGTCTTGGCAAGATGAACACTTTATGGAACATTGTTCTCTCTTATAAGATATACATGTAATGTACATACAAATGAGTGCATTTCAAGAGTCATGTTTCTATGATCTTACCACAGGTCCGAGTCATCCACAGGTCCACAGTCCTTGAATAATCTCTGAATCAGAACGCTGGTGTTTTCCCTGAAAGGGATGAAAGGGGATAAAACTTAGAAAGGCTATCAGTCTAATAAAAACTTTCCACAGACATTTATGAAAGTTATAGCAAGCAGTTTTAGAAGGCCACTTTGTTAAGACATACACTAAGAATTACCAGATGAAACTCACCTTGTGTAAGGGTTGGGGAAAGCCAGCAGGGCTGTGACAAATGTTACGATCATCACCTGAAAACAGAAAAAAAATAGAAATAAATAGATACATGTACTATTCAAACTGATAAAGAACCTGCTCTGTTTCAGCTCATATACAATTTTAAGTACAATGTGATATAAATATTTGTGAACATGAGAAGAAACATACTGTGCCCAGACCTCACTTGTTACATACATGTAGTATACTATTAGTCGATGCACATGACATGTAGAAAAACAACAGTGATGTGTTACAAAAAGGCCTGACACAAACCTCAGCAATAGGAAACAGCCCCATTCTGGTCTTCTTCCTGAACCTGCACCACTTCAGGTTGAACTTGTTGAAGAATGCTCCATACAGACCCTACAAAAACACAGTATACAAATGAATTCAGAACATAATAGTTAATTAATACAAAAGGAATGTGCAAAATCTGTTCTCTAGAAGCACACAAAATTGTAGTTCATAAATTAAAGCAGAACTGTACGTGATAAAACATTACAACTTGTTTACTTACCCCGAAGACTCCCAACAATATGAACGGCAGGAGTTCGAAGAAGAACCAGGGTGTGTTATATTCCACGTAGAACTTGACCAGGTGGCTGTTGCCGAATGGGTTGATGGACCGTAGAATGAAGGCGGCCACCAGGGCACAGAAGAACGATCGCCACATGGTCTTCAACGGGAAGTAGTAGCTCACCTAGTACAACAGAAAGAATAAAAATCACCTTAAAGCAAATGAGCCAGTGCCATTTCATGCATATGAAGGAGGTTCCACAGCTAGAGATGATCTATAAATTTGACATTGACCAAGCACTGTGGGTCTAGCTTGTTTGTTTAAATCTTAGCTCTACAGTCACATTTGTGATGGAGCACAAAATATATATCCAGCAATCAAAGCACGAGTATCCATTCCAGAATAAAGTACCATATAACTGGTAATTGGAAAAGTATAGCACTGTCTGAGAGTACATTTTTATGAGAATATACCTGTCCAGTAGTAAATTTTAGAGTCCAAAGTTTTCGAGCCATAGAGCTGTGAAACACAACACAAATGTAACGTACCTCTTCCAGACTGAAGAGAACTCCACCTATGGGAGCACCAAACGCCACCGACACACCTGCTGCTGAGGCTGCTGACAGGATCTGTGAACACATTTACAATAACATTACACTTCCCTCTGTGTGGTCAGTACTTACCTTCACTAGAACATTGCCTAAAAGATCCCTATCTACTGTAGCTTATGTGTCCTAGCACCAAAGTTCACTCATGCTCTAAAAAGAACAACATTCCATAGGGAAGGAATACCAGGAATGTGTTTTGTATTCAGGTAAATACAAAGTGATACACACATTGATGACTGTTTGATTCAGTACTTGCCGTGCAATATTCCCTAAACAAAACTGTTGAAAGGTAAACTGTGTTGACAGATCAATGTTGTAGCTGACTCACCTCTCTTTTCTTGGCCTCGTTCCTGCCATACTTGGGGAACAAGTAGGAGAAGAAGTTTCCGATGCAGCAGGCCACGTGGACGAGGGGTCCTTCCTTCCCCAGGCTCAGGCCGGCCGACACCGCTAACATCATACAGACAGACTTGATGATCAGGGTCCACTTCCCCAGGTAACCTCTGATGATGAAACCACTCAGGATCGTCTTGATCTGAAGATGGAGACACAGTAGATAGAGTAGGGTATGTACTATTAAATTTTGAAACTTCAACTTGAAGATACTTATGAAGGATGCCATTATAATGTATTGTAATGTGAGACTTTTCCACTGTTATAACATTGTACGATTCTCTTTTTAAAGACTTTATTATATCTGATATGGGCAGAAGGCAGTTAAGTCTGGTCCCACTGATCATGAACATGGTAGGCTCTCTTCAGGTATCCTGATTCCCTTAAGATTGCCATTACTGATAATACATTTCCAGTAGGTTAAATTTATACACCGTATTTTAATACAAGAGCATATTTCTATGTACCTACCTTACTAACATGTACTGAATTTTGAGACTACATGTATGGCGAAAAATACCATGGTGTAGGGATAATGGGTACCCATGTAGATGTTCTGGCCAGGTAAAGGATAAAAAGCAGACTAAGTACTCCTCAAAACCTTTATACAACAATCTTTACTATAGAATAGGTGCTGTACTCAAGGCTTCATTTCAACATCAATCAGAAACTGAAGAGAAGTGTCCAGTTTGGAGACAGGGATTAAACTCCGAGTGTCCTTAGGGCTGAATAATGTGATTCAAGGTCAAGATAAGAATACAGATAAGGCAATCAGACTTCTTCCTCAACCAGGCTTATAAAGTATTCATGGCATTGATTGGTCAGAGGAAAGGCAATCACTGAAAACCAAACAGCTCTTCACGTTAAGCCTTAACGATCTGTGCTCCTGTGTCAAAGGTTTCTTCCAGGTTCTATATTGGAAATTCCCCAGACAATTTGTTCAGATATTCCGGGAACTTTCTTGAGTGGCAGAGTAAGAAATCCCATGTTATGTGAGAGGCTGAGAGGCATGGCACTGTACTGTATTTCATCTTACATCAACAGTAGCCTCCAAACTTGTGTCCATTTGGAGGTTTTAACATGGCCCTTAATTTAAGCACTGGTTCTGTACTGTTTTCTGGCTACTACCATTTTCTAGTGACTCGGTATCAAATTGAAAACAACACAAAGACAAAATATAGCAGAAATGTAAGTCTGAATTTGGGACTATGATAAAGCCTGCAGCAATAGCTGGACCAGAAGAACTGCGGGTAATTTGCTTCATACGTGACTTCCTTCCTTTTGACGATAATGAAAGCATGACGAATGTCCCATTAAATTTTCCCCTTCAGAAATCTGAAGCTTCCTGTTTACAAGATTCTAAGCAGGATGTGTAGTTCCACTTATTGCATATTGCCATGGAAACACATTTCCTGCCATCAGAGTCAGGATGTGCCTTTATAACAGGTAATGACAAACAGATCATCTCTGGGCTACTTCTAGTACAGGCTCTAGGATACAGTAGAAAGGGTATATCTAATGTCGAGTAATGAACATGCAACATAATTGAACGATATATCAGCCCATATAAACCCGATTCTATGTAATATGTCATGGCTTTTTTAGCTGGCAATGCAGGGCTCTAAATCTTTGGGCTGCAATGTTGGTCTTCAGAAGTGTCTCAAATGACATGTTGCAGGTGGTGTGTCTTACACCTTGCTTGCCAAGAAAGTGAAAAGTATGCCTATTGTATCTCTAGACAAACTGCAATGACCTACAATTTAGTGCAAATCATGTGACTGTGCAACTTGTGACTTTTGCTTATGTACCATGTACCATGGAGTTACTGCCAGAGGGCAATCTTATTTACCTCCGGTATTCCTGATCCACAGGCGTACGGCGCCAGCGTTCTGACCAGGAACACGGCGATCACGGAGAACGACATCGCCCACAGCACGTAGATGATGTAGTCCAGGATGTAGGTCCCCGCGTTCTCCGTGTGGATGCCGAAGAGCTGAGACCAGGTCAGCCACTGTGAGCAGCTCCTGTCGTCGAAGGTGGTGTCGTTACTGCCCCAGCAGCACTGCTCCTTGTTCAGCCAGAACGCCTCGGGACAGATGCCCTCCTTCAGGTCCGACATCCAGCTGGCACCAATGTCAACAATACCTGCAAACAAACCTGGACGGACAGAAAAAATACAGATTGAGAAAAAAAATGCCGTTTTCAGTCTTTAACCATCAATGTGTTGGGGCCAACTAAAACCAGATTTACCAAATTCTGTCTCCCTCAGAGGTTTAAGGAGCACTTGTTAAAAAGATATAGTTATAGGTATTGAAAGCATACATTCTACAGTTAGTAGAATATTGATCAATCAGTGACCACTTTTAAAAGGTAAAGACACGTACCTCCAAATTTTACGGGTCTTTACCTTTTAAAAATCGTCACTGATTGATGAATATTCACTAACTGTGATATTTACGTGACGGATGAATCTCTTCAACGATAAATTGTAGTTATTGAAAACATGCTACTGTGGCATGTATTCAAATTGCAATTTTCTGAGTTGTAAGATTCTAACAAATTGGATTTTAAAAGTGAGCAGCTCTCCCATGTCAACATGAATCATATACAAGTACATCATTATATGACAAACTACTAGAAATCAAAACACATTGTCAAGAGGAAAAAAGTGTGCCAGACCTGCTGCCATCCCCACCAGCAGCACACACAGCCAGCCTGACCAGGCATCGTGGGTCCCCTTGATCAGGTCCCAACACGACTCTTTACTCTTCCTGGAGATCTGCTTGTGTCGTAGGCGGTCCCGCGAAATGTCCCGTACCCAGTCGATCGTGTGGAAGTCATCGTACTGGCCAAATTCTAGCATGGTTTCCTCGCTAGAGTCAAGGATGTTGGTAGATGACTCTGCAAAAAGTATGAATTAATGAGTAACCTATCAAATAATTATTACCTTAAAACGTGTAGAAACATTTCTTCAGTTCCCTCCATGGTCAACCGTGACATTGCCAGTACTTTTCTTATTTTCCTCATTGATCCTTTATATTCCACAAAAAATACTAAGCTCATTTTGTCAACATAAAAAAAAATCTCCCCATCCAACATCTCCACAATCTTCCCCAAAAATGTGGCATTAGAAAGTCTGGTACAGAATGTCATCTATGGTGGGATCAACATGTCAAAGCCTACAAAATCCTTTAATCTCATGTCCATGTTCATACAGAAAGTCTGTGTCATCTGTTACTCAGGGCTTGAAATAGCTTTTTCTGCGTACCTCCATACAGCTCCAATTGTACCTGCACTAACCTGTATTTCAAGCCCCAATCATGTTTCTACTAAAACAGGCCACTGCTACAAAGCTGTATAATAAAACCAACTATCCATTAGATTGAATCCAGATGAGTAACATAACCATTACTAACACAATAGAGATATTTATGATCTTATCTATGTATCTAATTCCCAGCAGTCACGATCTACCAGCTATTTGGTTGGACAGTTGAAAGTCTTTGAAAGTCATAAAAACCATTTGCCATTTATTCTTTTGGTAATAAAACTCCATACAACCATTCCTCTGGGATTTTCTTTTCTTTTAGAGGCAACATCACATAAAAAGCATTACAAACAGTGATATATCCATGATAAAATGTCAGCCTAAGTATGGGGGTATTAGAGAAATCGCATAAGAAATTTGATACTAGTAACATCAAAATTTTCCGTATCAAGTATTCTATATGCCTATACACGTTCCATCCCACCTTTTACATAATGCTTACATAGCAAACATTTTATGACAGGTAAGCCATTACAGCTAAAGCTCACCACTCTGAATTGAGTCTGCAGCAAATATTTTGGAAGCAAATTCAAAGTGCATCTCTGAAAATCAGAGACTATCTGCTGCCTGGCACAGGTCCACGGATGGAGGTGTAGTTTGGGAGTCATTAAGGTTGTGTTACACAAAATGGAGTACCCCCGGTATCTTCCATGAATACATAACAGTCACTTAGTGCTGTGGGTCTACAGTCATACATGTAGCTAGCTATTCGTGGCCTTTGGCATAGAAATCTCCACCAGGATCTGCATTCATATCACCATTGTCTTGGAAATTGAAGGATTTGAACATGATCCGTTAAAAGTGGTTATCAAAAAATACGAAAGAGGTACATGTACATTCATTCTTGGATGTTCCTTCCAATAATAATATAAAATGTAATTTAGATAATGAAGAGGTATGGAGTTCAAAATTTGATAATCATACATAACTTGCAAATTCTGACAATACATAACATTCTTGTATCTTGCATCCTTGTGTTCTAGTATCCTAAAATTTGTACCATTATGATGACAAGATTAATACTGATATATTACAACACATTACGGAGGATTTTTCTTGGCTCTTTTTTCCAGCGTACGTGTTAGCAAGAAAAGCTTTAAACAATCATCAAATGATCACCCATCAAGGGAAGCAAACTCTTCTATGATAGCAACATTATTTCAATATTTATTGACTAGAAAGACGTGAAATCAATTTATATCATATCTGAGTAGGATGGGAGGAAAAACAGAACCCAGTCTTTCCTAAAAACCTGTAGCTGATCCTCTAGATCCCAGCTTACCGGCGTGTCTCCTAAAAGTACATAGGATAAAATCCAGGCGTCTCCAGAAGACGTCCACATCCGCTTGTTGAGCCAACATTGCCAGCTTCGTACTGCGAATCCGCAGGTTTGGGAATAACAGTCTATGAAAAACATTTTCCGAGCCGCACCTATGACTTAGTATAACTTAATATTCTGCTGTAATCAGGTTAGAGATGTCAACGTCACTGGTGCATTATAATATAATCTCTGTTTCTGGCAATTTCTTTTGACATTTGTCACTGCTGTCAGAAGTAACATTAAGGTTATTTGAAACTCAATTTTAAGGTCTACATTTCTTGGCTTGAGTCCTAACTACACATGTATATGCTACAGTATTGAACTTGTAGAATATCAAGTTCTTTCACATGCACTTGCAGTACATTTTTCTACTTCTATTGAATGAATACTGTTTAAAAAGTTTATTGTGTAGTAGCAATTGAACTACAAGTGCCATAATGCATGTTTTTACTGTATGTCTAAAAACAGATGTTTAGAAACAGTTGATGGTGAAAAATAAATACTAGTACCTTTTCTGCATTTTGCAATATTCTTGCAAAAAACTAATATACCATAATCACTAATGAATCATTAATTGTCTCAGCCATTAATTATGTACTTTATTTACACAGTAATTTTTCATTCTAGGATAGAGCATATCAATTACATGTAAATGTACATCAGAGCCAATATTCATATTTATTACATGATCAAACCCAGGTTTTACATAGTGAGCACCATTTTATACTACATGTAGGACACAGTTTTATGGAAGGAATATAACCATGAAGGTCAATTTAGCACATACTCAACACCTTTCATCAGTAATTCCTGGTCCAATTATCCTTGCCTCACTGCCCTAACAGTTCATCATGTTTCTTTTTGAATCTAATCATTCCAGATTTTACACTACTTCACATGTAATTGCCGACAGACAAGATAGCATATGGAACCTACAGAATCACGTACAGTACTGTGAATATTTCTCATTTGCATTATACAAATCAAGCACTCAATGAATCAAAATTGAAATCACATCTCCCATGTTTTTAAGAATTTATGCACAGAATGTTATGCACAGAATGTAATTCACTTAATACAACAAGGGATTCTCAATTTTACAGCAGTGATGTTTTTACCTCTAAATAATTCAGGATAATAGATTAAAGATGAAGCTGGAGGGTAACATTATGAGGTTGGAGTGGGAGAGAAAAAGCGTGTGTGCCTACCACATGAGTTGAGAAAAGGCTGGAGACTGATATCGTCCTGCGACATCCCTGAAGCGTCAATCGTACGTCGGAACCATGCTGTCGTTAAAACGATATTCTCCGGTCAGTCGTGTCAATTTCTGCATCCCGATTTGTGGGGAGAATGAAGAAGAAGTCCTGCTGCAAATCACTGCACCATACTGGCTGGGAATTAGGGCTGATTTTGTTCCGATGGGAGAGATGGAAACAAGCTCACATGGTCCCCGTACCTGCGCTCTACGTAATCATCATGGCTGACCTCATCAACATGGCCGCTTTCTGGCAACCTCATTTCCAATTCCATCCATCAGTTTTTAAAATTTCCTTACAATTTTTATGCAAATAGGAATTTCTCTGATTTCAACATTAATTCTGTAGTGAATTTGGTCTTGAATTTTTAAAATTACCCATCATTCCTATGACATAATTTAGCATAACGGTTTTACCAATCAATTCTTATGCAGTCTGTGATGGTAGCGGTAATTTGGCAAAAAGGTTCCATAGATGCATGCAGAAAGGGGATGAATAAATGATTTTCCTACCACAATTTTGACTGCCATCAACAGTGATGTGATAAGGATAAAAATCACACCTAATCGTATATATTATGCATAATTTCTGCCATGTGACGGCGGTGACGTAAAGCGAGGACCGTTACCAGACGTCGCAGACAGTCAGGGAAAACGACATTAGATATTCATTCCGTTTCCCCGTCAATTCCTGAGGGGTTGGCTCCCATATATTGATTGGCAACACGATCGTAGGTTGGGAGGCATACTCCAGAGGGGAGCTGCAAGGACGTTATGACACCGGTGATCTATGGGTGTCGGCAAGGGCTGACGTGTGTCATATTGTGAATAGAGCAAGTCGCTGCCATTTAGGAAAAACTGTCAATCTATTAAAGTAGAACAATAAGCTTTACATACAGCAGATGCTGAATAAGATTTATGTTTGTGTTCATGGGGCTCCTATTGGGTTTTGACTTTAGTAATATTTAGATGAAATAAAAAAATTTCCTCAAATCAGTAAAACAAAATTACACATTAGTAATTTTACATAATAGATGCATGGTGCTAGTATTTCTTTTGGATGAAAAAAAAAATTATTCCAAAGATTAGTAGATTGGACTGATTGAAAATGGATTGAAAATGCATCTCCTTTCTATACTTTCCAACATTCAAAATGTTAATATTTATAATAATGAAGGAAAATCCATGGAAACCACCCATTTATCAAAAGAAAAACACCCAAGCTGGGAATAAATTTTCCATGGCCTGCAGTTCAGACCAGTCTCCCAGGGGGAGCAATCACAACATCGATCTCACCCCAGGCCAACCCACCTGACTCCAGACGGGTAATCTATTTAATTAACTGGAAATTTGCATATCCCTCCATTACAGCACATTTCAACCACTCACCGTTATTGGTAACAACTCACTGCGGATATGCAGTCTTTAAACTTGTTTGAACGCTACAAAACTAGGTGGATATAATAGATTTTTGAAGGATGTACGGGCATAAAACCCCAGGTGTGAACGGTAAGACCAGGTGGATAGTAATAACACCTGACAACATGATGGATAATAGAAGTGTGCCACTATTTCAGACCCTCTGAAGGTATTTAGGCTGCTGTGGTAGATAGGCCGGGCGGCTTTATTGGGTTGGTCTATGAGGGGAATATAAGCTAGTAGGCTTAGTTTTATCTAGCCAGTTGTCGGAAAATAGACATATGGAAAACAAGATATGGAAACCATACTATATTTTATGGTCTCATATCTTGCCATGAAATCAGTATGTTTGAACGATTTGTCATGTTATGACATCAAGCCTCCTACTAGTTCTGAAAATAGTGGACTGCAAAGAAAAGTTTACTACAATTCATTAGTTTCATTATTTATTTCTAGCCCAGCTCAGTATAGTGGTGTGGCTACTGCTTTAACCTAATTGCACTGCTTACTTTACATTACATTCTATATGACTTTTCAAAGGTGTGTCAAATTTTATAACTTTTATAACAATTAAGGCTAGTGATCTTGTATCTTACATTTGTCGAGGCACATATTCATTCTATAATTGTTAAACATGACTTTACCAGAAAACAGTTCCTTCCATGAGTGTTGTGTTTTGATAATGTTATTTTGTGCATTTTCATAGCCTCCACCAGGCCTTCCTAAATAAGTGGTTACGGATAGAAGCAAAAATAGGGTGAATAATTGGTCAGGAGAGTGAGCCCACGATATGGTAGCGTTTCCCCTTGGAAGTGCACTAGCGATTGAAACCCTAGCCTATGGTGGCCAAACTCTGGCAAATTATTTTCCCTATTTCAAGCTCAAGCTTACTATTTTTTAACCAGTATTGTTACTCTGGTGGAGACTGTTACTCTTTTCTGCCAGCACACTCCCATGGCCATTTACTGGCCTTTTTTTTGCCGAATTCTACTATCTGAGTGTCTACTATCTGTACCCCATTAGGACAGAGGAAGCCCTGGTGGAGCCTAGCCAACAGCCAAGGAAACAATCAATCCAGCCAGATGGCATCTTTACTGCCTCTACTTAGTGCACTCCATATTTCAGCCAGTCATAAATGTAAAGTCTGTAGACTTAGTTAGGCTCAGTAAGTGCTTCCTTCATGCTATGATGTCGCCCCTAAAATGGGTTAGGGGGAGTATTTCAGGGCAGCAGCTAGGTCATATAAACAGGTACATGCACATTGAAATCAAATATTTCAGTGCTGGATATCTAATGAACATAGTATAACAGTTCACATTTGGAAAAATTGTCATCTTTTATACTTTATTGTCATGAAATAGAATCTCAAATGATAAGATTATTTCAAACAGGCAAAATCCAATAACAACAAAATTATAAACTATCAGTGTCCATGGAAAATGGCCATAGGAGTTGAAAATTAATATTGGGCAGAGGATGATGATATCACTTAGGTATAATGATATTGGGAAATCTAAAATGAATTCATTGGAATAAGTTAACTATAGGGTAAAGGGTCCTAACTGAAAAAAAATCCTTGTCTCCTATAATATTACAGTATGAAATGAAACTCTTCCTGTATTGAATGCAATATACAGTGTAATTACAGACTGAAAATTTCAAATGGTTTAGATTATGTCATAATCACTGCAAAGATATCATTAAGACAGGCGTCCCGACCCCTCCAGTTTGGACTCACCTAGGAACGGTTGGTTGCTGCCTGCGCTTGTCGTGCTGGCCGTTTCCGGCACGATCTCCGTGGCGATGTCCAGGAGTTCGTCATCATCGTCTGGGAAACCCCCGTTCATGGATTCGTACTTTGGTGTCGACATGTTTGCTTCTAGAAGTTTCTTAGATTCCATCAACAGGGACGTGCTGGTAGTTTTCTGCAAAAACGGTCACCTGGAAAAAAACCCAACAATCCGAACAAAGAACATCTTGTTATAAGCAAACTCAATAACTTTTTTTCTATACTCAAACATGTACATATTCCATTAAATCATGTCTGGCATTAAAGAACGTAGACTAGTAGCATTCTTTACTGGCTTTGATGTACTACAGTACTAATCCTTCTGTAAATTGTTCTCAGTTCCGCACAGAAGTCGGTTACAAAGCTACAGTGTTTGGGGTTACCAGGTGATTTACTGCTTACTGGTAAATTGGATTGGGGACTAAATCTATTATGTTAAAATGCAGTCCAATTTTAGAAAGATGCTGTATATGCTTGAGGTTATTCAAATAACAATACACTGTAGAACAATGAAAATAGTAATAATACTAATATTCCAGCAGCAATACGGCCCTTACAGAAATACAACATATTGGTCACACTGGTCTTTACAACTAGCCCAGTTCTATCTGATAAAACATAAAATATTGATTGTAATCCTGTATTTACAAAAATGTTGAAAAGCCATTAAGCTAACATCATCAAAATATTTACACTTTAAGTTAAAGTTGAACTGTAAAATGCTGACAGTTCAAGCAGTAATACATGTACTTCCTCTCGTACCTTGTATCATCTGACATGATACTGCCCACTGTCCTAATTTTGAAACTCAGACACCAACACCCCTGTGCTGTAACCCGATACCCAGGGGCCAGTCATATGACTCTCTGTACACACACAGATACTTGCTGCGAAAAGGCGTGCTGTGTTTTCGTGTAGAGAGATTGTATGTTCACTCAGATTCAAACAGTACGTCTAATGACATCCGTCAATGCGTTATACCCAGATAAAAATATTTTGCATGCTATATACTAGAACTTCGAAGAGACAATATTGCCATGTCAAAACAAGAAGAACTTTCTATTGAATCTTAAATAACAAGTTTCCATACCTACAGGCTACTGGTAGTTGAATACAGATCAGAACATGACAAAAGACCATTGAGTCATGAGTAAGCTTTAGACTCTGAATAAGGAGAACAAGTTTCCATTCACAAGTCAGTAAGACAGGATGGCTCAGTCCCATTTTGGGTAGGGAAGAATGCACAAACCTGGAAAGTTTGAAAGGACTTTAATATCTACAGAGATTTTTGGAAGATATATTTTAAAAATTCCTTTCAATTTCTACCTTGAAGATACGTAGTACCTTGCCAACAAACTTGCAGCCCTGAGTGTGACCCACAACTTATACTTTAGATACAGAGGAATTTTTTACCATAATGAGGAACAAAATCTTCACAAAGACGAAAGTGGTTGTCAAACTGAAAGAAGAAGAGTCTAGCTATGTAGGTACCTGGGACAGTGTCTAGGTCAAATATATATAATCTGACCTACATGTAACAGCTACATGTACATGGTATGTGGCTCTGCTGTATAAGGGATAATATTGTTATTGGAGGATCTTTATGACTTAGTCCAGATGTTGAACATCTTAACAGTAACAAACACAGTCCTCAAATGCACCACGTCATAACAAGCTATTTGAAAATACAGTATTGAATACATAACGACAATGTTAATCCTGTGTTGGACGACAGGATTGGAAAAAACTATAAGATAATAGTATAAGCCAAAATCTGATTGTCAGAGTTGAGTACAGCAATGTTGTGGCTTACAGTAGCATTACACTATACTTAAGTAATTAACTGTATGATTGATTGAAAAGACATTGTAACGATAGAATGTTGGGTAATGTTAAGGTTAATTGTATTTTTCTTTTTTCAATGATGATGTAACTGTTAAATCAGTAACAAGTAAGCAACTATATAAACAGATATAACATAGAAAATGAAATAAGCCACTATCATATCAAAGCGAATGTTAGATTGAACATTACTTCAGTTAATACGCAACAAGTTAATACTGTAAACAGTTGTACTAACGTTACATGTAATCCAAACAACATATTTCGTATAATTTACGCAATAGTAACATAAACTGCATCAAAACAACTCTGACTGAACTGTAGCATACCTAATATAGTTCTACTAGAGCCCCTTTAAAGGCAGTTAAACATTCCTAAACCGTTCAAAGCAAGTACAGGGAAATGTTACAAACGTTCTAAGGCTGAACTAGGTGTCAACTTCCCCCTCGCACCAAATATCTACCTGACCCCACGCCCCCCTCCCCCTTCCCCAGCTGCGTTTCGGGGTTGTATTTTCGTCTGCTTGAAGGTTTTCTTATATCCTTGGTGCTTTTTCTTGGCAAATAGTCGAATTTACCACAAAGCTAGGCGGGAAAAGGTGGAATAAAACATCTATATCGTTTCCGTCATGCGTTTTGTAACACTTGCACTCTCGGCTCTACGACCACACTCATGACACTGACCACAACTTTTTTCGCCAATCTGTGGCTTTTTTACATACCTGCTGTACCGCTCGCTACACTTGGGCCTTCCCTAAGGTCTCTGTTACGGAGCTACTTAGCAATCATGGCGCCAATTGTCGTAAAAGCGAGACAATTCATCTCAGCATGAGCCAGAAGCGCGTGACATACATGACTGTTCGTCTGCAAAATTGATATTCATGATAGACCGACAGGTCGCGTGAACAGCGCCACCTAGCTGATTTTTGCAAAACTGTTATAGCGCTAAAACTTTGATATTGGCTTCCATCAAATATTAAGCATAAAGCAATTAAATCCTGACGACACAGTTGTTTGAAGGAGGTTAAAAATGTGATCAGCGTTCATTTTACTGAGCTTTAGCCGCGGCAAGTCAACCAATATGAATACATTGTATAACGTCACCTGCAGTACACAATTGATCCACAGAGGCGCTTTTGTACTGCCCCGCCAAACCACACTTTGTCGTCACGCGTGCCCTCCGAGAGAAGAAAGACCACATCTCGCCGGGACGCCCAAAAAAGGTGGAAAGTGCAGTTTTTGGAGGCAGGTAAGAGCCCCACAATGCATGTATGATCCACTGTTCACTTTTATACATAACCAGGCATAATATAACTTCGAGGAAGAGGAAGTTTAGTGTTAAATGTTGGGGAAATGTGGGTAGAAAAAAAGAGCTTTGTGGGAGGGGGGCGTAAAATCCTCCATTTGTACACATTATTTTTCAGAAAACACAATCATTTGATGGTTGTTACCATGGCTTCAATGTCCTAATCATATTGCAGTGGACTTTATATAGGGCCAAATGAACCTGAAAATATTATGTTGTATTGTGAGGGGGAAGTGCATGTGTAGTGTTGTGAGAGGGGAGCATCACATGCATTATGGTTTGATCCAAACAACATATGGGCGCCGGGCACAAATTAGTCTTGTTTAGTTGTCTTAGGCTGTTTTCCAAGAAGAAAAAGGGACTAAGGGGATTGATGCTCACTGAGGCATGTTTGACAAATTATGTTGTTGTTGTGTTAACAGGGAAGCAGGAAAAAATGTGATGTATCAAGATAAGATATGATACCCCCATATTTTGATGATATTACAAAAATAAAAATTATGTATTGAGAAAAATAATGGAATGGAAAAGCATGCCATCCATGAATTTCTTTCCAGCCCCCAGCTTGGCTGTCCTAAATACGATGCACAAATATTAGATGCCTGAGTTGTAACGAGCCCTCTGATTGGTTGAGCAGCCTCATGAGTACGTGACTGGAAGGGACTGCAGTTTTGTGTTAGAGATTGTTCTTTGCAGTGGACCTGACACCCTCAGTCCCACTTTGTTTGAGAAATGTCATTCTTCAGAAAGTGAATGTCAGCATATGTTCCTTCTCCCCCTAGCAGTTGGTGAGTGCATTACAGGATGAACAAGCCGCCCGGCGGACCGCAGCCCGGCCAGCCACCGCCGTTTCCAGGCGGCGGACCCCCGCCCATGATGATGCCGCCCTTCGCTGTAAGGCCAACTAGCATCATGATTGGTTCTTATGATGTGGCTTTACTATCCAGACTCAAAGTAAATGCACCTATCACTAACATCCCAGAAGGGGTTTGGGGGGGTTTCATCCATCTCGCGGGTACTAGCTATCTTATCTTCAGTGTAGTTTATGCCGTTAGTTTTTTTTTTGCTCTGTGGCTGAACCTTTCATATGCTAACCGGTGTTTGTGATGGTGTAGATGCTAACTTAACATGTTTAGTTGAAAACTTGATTCATTGTGTCTATAACATTAACATAACATTAACATTGTGGAAAGTACATACAAGAGAATTACACAGACACATTCTTTTCTGTAACTGTTTTTACAGATGCCCCCAGGAATGGCCCCCCCTCCAGGTTTCCTCCCCCCTCCAGGCATGGGCCAGCCACCCCCTCGCACAATCCCCCCTCCTGGCATGTCCCAGCCCCCTCCGGGGATGAGTGTCCCCCCTCCTGGCATGACCATGCCCCCCTTCGGCCACCCCCCTCCCATGCCTGGTATGCCCATGATGCCCCCTCCGGGGATGACCATGCCCCCTATGGGAATGCCGGGGACACAGGCACAAGCACCGGGGACTACAGGTATGTACTGTCTCCTCTTGGCTGACCTATATATACTGTAGAATACAACATATGGATTCATGTACAGTTACTGTATTGACCATTTGACTTCTGTGTGTTTTATGTAATGTCTGTATGGTAAGGTAATGCCAAGTAACAACATTCTTAACTTTAGAAAGGACAGATTGAACATGTTACTGAATAATAGTGCAAAGGTTTAGGACAACTTTCTCTACCATGTATGAAATCTAGCCGATCACGATGGTACTGGAAATAAGTCAATGGGCAAGAAAATTTGGGTGTGGGCTCATATGTTTGTATATGAACCCACAGTGCTGCTGTGATCTTCTAGATTTCATACATACCACACCATATGCAGGTGATAAGAGTATTGTTCACGTTACAGCTGCACCAGCTGTCACTGCGATGGCATCTGGGGCTCCAGGTGTAACCACGCAGGCTGATCCAGTCGGTACGAAGGTGACAGGGTTTGTTTCCGGATCAGACCAGCCCATGCAAAGTGTAAGGGAACAAGTTTCATTCATCAAAAACACTCACTAGATATCCTAGTCTTTTCTTTATGATACATGTAAAATATGTATTATATTACCTAGATATCAGATATTAGTTAAACTGTTACCTAAGTAATTATAACTGTTGTAGCTTACAGATTAGAAAGCTTGCCATCAATACACACAATCAAACAGTTGTAATCTTGGGAAATTTTAACCCTAAGTCCATGTGATATGATGTGAAGTTCTGAGTATAGTGTTGTGTGTCATTTCTGTTGTTTTTGTTCAAACAGGCGACAGCTGTCAATCCACAGATGGCAGCAGTGCAGCAGGAGGGCATGGCCGGGTCACCTGGGACGGCGTCACCTGCACAGGTATGTGTCAGAACACCTGCTATCAGGTGCCACACGTAGACTTGGATCACAAACAGTTGCAATGAATGACGGTCATTGACCATCATCTTATGTAGTACCAAACAATAAGGTATACCACTCTAGCTTGAGTCTAAGGCTATTCCATATAAAAAGTTAAGGAGGCGGTTAGGAAGCAGTTTTTAACCTTCCTTCAATTCATGTTTAAATCATCTTACACCCCTCCCGTTCATATGGCACATCCCTCAGCAGGTAGCTACTGTTGTTTCCTTTTCTCTTGATCAGTGCTTATGACAGTGAAGTCTAGTTTAAACAGTTCTCAGCAAAGTTGAAACATTTTTCACAGACATCAGAAAAGTCCAAAGATGAGAAGAGTCCATGGACGGAGCACAAGGCGCCGGACGGAAGGACGTACTTCTACAACTCCAAGACCAAACAGTCCACGTGGGAGAAACCTGCGGAGCTGAAGACGCACGCCGAGCTGCTGTTGGACTCATGTCCATGGAAGGAGTTCAAGGCAGACAGTGGCAAGGTCAGTGGTGTAGTGTGTGGTATAGTGGGTGGTGCAGTGTGTAGTGTAGTAGGTGTTGTAGTGTGTGGTGTAGTGTAGTGGATGGTATAATGTGTAGTGCAGTGGATGGTGTAGTGAGTGGTGTAGCGTAGTGAATGTAGTGTAGTGGATGGTGTAGTGTGTAGTGTAGTGGGTGTTGTAGTGTCTGGTGTAGTGTCTGGTGCTCTTTGATATATAATAGTGCTATTCTAAATCTAATGTACTGTTTATTGCTGTGCTGTGCTGTTGTGTGATGTTAGGATGGCAAAATGAAAACTTAAGCATTAGTGTCTCAGTGTGTGTGTGTATTACTATTTATGATAGAAAGTTCCATTGATGACATGTTGATATTCAGCCTTGACTGTACCTTGTCCCTGGGCAGGTTTACTACTACAACTCCCAGACCAAAGAGTCCCGCTGGACCATCCCGAAGGAGCTGGAGGAGCTGCGAGCCATGATCGCTGCGCAGGGGCTGGACAAGCTGAAGACCGCGGGAGGGGATTCTGCAGACAGCAGCCCCTCGGTGACCACGCCCGGACAGGTGCAGCAGCAGGGGACACCTGGGCAGCTGGGCACACCTGGACAGGTCCTGACACCTGGACAAGGTGTGACCACACCTGGGCAAGTCATGGCAGCTGGGCAGCAGGTAAGGGTGCTTTGTCATACAGCTTCATGGTGTTCATACAGAATTTAAAAAGTGACTGAGAAGAGAGGAAAAGTTTCTTAAACAAGGATTGCAAAGTGTATGTTCAAAAGGTCGCAATTTATAGTATTCCAAGATGCATGCCTCAAGTCTCAGTCTCAAGAAATTTGTTTTTAAATGTTGTTCTTGAATCTCCCTCTAAATGAATGTCAAGGAGTTTGTAAGATAAAAATTTGTGAAGTGAAATCAGTGAGTTCATAGTTTATCTTTTAATGGAATCACTAGAATATCCTTAAGTTGAAATCTCATTGCAACAACCAATCTGTGATCGAGGTTGTCAACTTCTCTGTTCCTTTGTTCCCCAGGACATGACAACCCAGCCTACAGCTGCGGTGGTGGCACCTGTGGTAGACACAGCTGCAGTAGCTACACAACAGGCCGCAGAGGTCAGCTCAACACACTCATACTTCTCTTAGTTTGGGGACAGTTTTCTTCAACATGAAACAAACGTGTTCTTATGCACTGTTGAAATACAGTCAAACCTGGCCAAGTAGACCACCCAGGGGACCACTCAAATTTGGCCTACTTGAGCAGGTGGTCTATTTGAAGAAAATCAGACCGACGCAAGATCACCGAGATATGGCAGTTTACAAGTGTTTTGATAAACCATTATCGCATCATCATCATCAAGGTGCATGTATAGTTACATGTCAGCATTCATGACAGCAATAATTTATTCATGTTTTATGTTTACTAGGCAGAGACGTTACGTATAATTTGATCACATATGCATTTATTGTTGAGTATTAAAAGGTATTCTTGTTAAATTGATATAAAAAATAATCTTATGAGACACCGAATTACGATGAACGCTGGCTGTTACGTACCGCCCGACAAAAATTTTAGTGTGCAGAAGCCAGAACGCCGGGCCGTCCCGCTTGCGACAAGAATTCCTGAGGAAGCATACGGCTGAAACGCCGGTACATCGTGCGGGTCCACAAATATTTTGATCAAAAACATAATCGCTGGGATCTGAAATGTTACAGGATTTTCTTTAGCGGTAGTTTTATTTCTTGTTTTGATCGATAAAACTACCGTGAATTCAAACCCACGCTGCCGGCTCGGCACGTAAACTTCCGGGTTGATTTGGGCGTCAAAATTACGCAAAAGACTCCATAAATCCGCAAAGAAATATATATTTTCCCCAAAGATTCTTTGAATTGTACATTTCTTCACTAGAAAATAGTTCTGTGTTCGCGGAAACAGCATTTTGGCGCGTATTTTTAAACAAAGAAAATTTTGTTTACACGCGCGTCGTCTCGCTTTGTGACTTGACGCCGCGCCGACACCGCCGGCTGAAATTATCAACCAATCGGAGGCGCGTATCGCGGTCACGTTATGCAATATTTGCATATGACCTCATATGACCTCGGAGGCCGGCATGTCAGCCGGCGGTGCGTCGCACATTGTGGTGTAAATTCAGCGCCGTATTTCAGGAAATAAAAGCCGGGACACGAACGATTATTTTTGAAAATGTATTTTACAAGTTCATCTTTGGATAGCCGTTCGATGTCTGGTCCTTCGATATGATACAAATCCGCTCATGAGATTCTAAACTATTAAAGTTTGGTGTGAATTTTTAACTGCAAGATAACGATGTATACCACCAAATTATGGTGACGTTTTGCCGAAAATTCCGTGGCCGGCGATTTGGTATGACAAAAGAAAAACCCGGCCCGTGACCCGGCCGGCGCCATCTTGAATCGCTCGGCCGACAAAACTCACAAAAGACAACGTAAACAGGTCGATTCTCTCCATAATCCCCGCAAGTTTTCGTGATGATGCGGTCGTCATGGGAAGGTTTTGGTCGCGCGTGGTCCCGACTCGAGCTGGCCGCGGTCGCGTCAGGCAGGTGGTCTACTTGGGCAGAGCGCTTAATGCTTGTGCCTATGGGAAAATATTTTCGGGACCGGGGAAAACCGGTCTATTTGGCCAGTAGGTCGTCTTGACAAGGTGGTCGCATGGGCAGGTTTGACTGTAACTCTAAAAAATATTTCTGGTTACTGTGTTGTGTAAGTCTTTAGTCGGGCAAAGGAACTTACTGGCAATGACAGTAGGTTTGCTAGTAGGAAGAATTATATGAGGGAGGCAAGAACTTTTAACCACTGTTAGCACAATCAGTACTTTTTTCATGTGTCTTAACGGAAGTTTTTTAGTCTGGTTGTTATTTTTTTAAATGGAAAAAGCACAGAGAAAGATGACAACAAAGGCATAGAGACTTTTCCTTGGGAGTGCCTTTCATGATGAAAATGTTACTGTTCTTCAGGGAACTCCATCAGAAGCAGACACGGACGACAAATCTCAGCCTGGCGAAGACACGACAGACAGCGCTCCCGAGAAGAAGGAGTACGTCTACGCTAACAAGGCCGAGGCCACTGCTGCGTTTAAAGCACTGCTCAAGGAAAAGGTGGCTTTTTTTCTCCAGTTTTCTTGGTTTCTGGACAACCATTAAATCTTCAGCAATCCTGTCATGGCTCTGGTTATTGTATTACATGTTTACAGTAAAGTAGGGTGATTTCAGTTTTTCCTCAGTTTCAGTCCGAACATTCTGTCTATGTTATAGAGTTAGTTTGGGGGACAGATAGACGACTGCAGTTTTGATATCTAACATGTATCAGAGTTTTGCTGAAGTAGATTTTGGTATCCAGGGTGTCACATCCAAGGTCACATTCTGTCTATGTCATAGAGTTGGTTTGGGGGACAAATAGATGACTGCTGCCGTTTTGATACCTCATATGTATCTTTGTATCTGCTGTAAAGATGTAGTAGAGTTTTGCTAAAGCAGAAAGTTTTGTGTCTCGTTCACAGGGAGTTGCGTCCAATGCCACGTGGGAACAGGCCATGAAGATGATCGTCAACGACCCTCGCTACGGAGCCCTCAAGAAGCTGAACGAGAAGAAGCAAGCCTTCAACGCCTACAAGACACAGAGAGCCAAGGAGGAGAAGGAAGAAGAACGACAGAGGGCCAAGGAGGCGAAGGAGAAGCTGCAGGAATTCCTCGAAGCTCACGAGAGGATGACCTCAACTACGAAGTACAGGAAAGCAGAGAGCATGTTCTGTGACCTACAGGTCAGTGAACCCTATATATTCTGCAGTCATTTTATTTCGCTAACTTCATGAATTGTGGTGAGATGTTAACATTACATTTTCTTTGCCACTAGCAACTTTAATTGGTTGGTGAACTGTGATTAGTGCTAAAATGTGACATAGAGACACTTTCCTTTGCAAGGTGGCTTTGACACAAAATATAGCAATGTTCATGTTTGGATGATACCTACTAGTTGATATAATATCATTCTTGTTCTACTCATCTATTCTTCCTAGGTCTGGCAAGCCGTTCCTGAGAGAGATCGCAAGGATCTGTATGAAGACGTCCTCTTCTTCTTGGCAAAGAAGGAGAAGGAAGACGCGAAGGTCCTGCGCAAACGGAACATCGCGGCCCTGAAGAACATCCTGGACAACATGGCGAACATCACGTACAAGACGACGTGGTCGGAGGCCCAGCAGCACCTCCTGGATAACCCGACCTTCGCCGAGGACGACGAGCTACAGAATATGGACAAGGAGGATGCTCTCATCTGCTTCGAGGAGCACATCAGGTTTGTTTTACCTTAAGTAGATTGCAGACTGTTCTAATGGTAAGCTTGTGTAGTATGTCATTCAATATAAAAGCAGCAAGTGCTTGTCAGCTTAAGATTAAACTCAAAAGAACTCCTTATGTTTCTAGCATGCTTATGACATAAAGAATAAATATTCATTAGTATACTTCATTTACATAATTGATAACCAGCTGACCTCTTCTCATCAGCATTTTTGCATTGCTGCAAGAAATGTAAATTGGCGTGAATAAACTGATCCTTAGTAGCATTTTGTGTTTTATCTTAGATAGACTGTTCTAATGGTAAGCTTGTGTACTATTTGTCCTTCAATATAAATGTAAGTGCTGGTTACATGTATGTTTCTTGCATGCTTATGACACAAAGAATAAAAATGCACTCGTGTTCTTCATTTACATAATTGATAACCAGCTGACCTCTTCTCATCAGCATTTTTGCATTGCTGCAAGAAATGTAAAATGGCATGAATAACCTGATCCTTAGTAGTATGGTCTGATTGGATCCCACTTCTGACACCATGTTTCTTGTGCCGGCAGAGCGTTGGAGAAGGAGGAGGAAGAGGAGAAGGAGCGTCAGCGGGGGCGGGAGAGACGGCAGCAGCGGAAGAACCGGGAGGGTTTCCTGGTGCTGCTGGACGAGCTGCACGAGGCGGGACAGCTGCACTCCATGTCCACCTGGATGGAGCTGTACTCCATCATCAGCGCCGACGTCAGGTTCACCAACATGTTAGGGCAGCCAGGTCCGAACAGTCCTCTTTCCCTTCTTTTGTTCATTATATCGGGAAAAAAATACAAATTTGAGAAAATGATGTTCTTCTAACACAACCTGAAGAAAATTTACCTGAGGAAGGTATCTCTGGAGTTACTGCAATGTCAGCCAAGGAACTTTTCTTTCGGTTGTGTCACAAGGACATTATTTTCCTATGACCTAACAACATGAAGAAACTGGTCATGGGACATAACTTTTTTTCTCTGTCTATTGCTATAGATGAGCTGAATAGATGAATTGTTGAATGCATGTATGATCTAATGAAATTGGATTACTGTAAGGTTGCAAGTCCTAATTTTTTTTGCCATGCTTGTATTTTTCATGTCAATGCTCACAAAAATTTGAACCATCTGATTGGTAATTTTACAGGGTCGACACCACTGGACCTTTTCAAGTTCTATGTTGAAGACCTCAAGGCTCGTTTCCATGATGAGAAGAAAATTATCAAGGACATTCTCAAGGACAAAGACTTTACCGTGGAGGTCAACTCGAGTTTTGAAGACTTTGCAACTGCGATTAGTTCCGACAAACGTGCGGCCACTCTGGACACGGGAAACATAAAACTGTCGTACAACAGCCTGATTGAGAAGGCAGAGGCCAGAGAAAAGGAGAGACAGAAGGAGGAAGCCAGGAAACAACGAAGGAAGGAAGCGGCTTTTAAGAACATGCTTAAGCAGGCAACACCACCTCTGGATCCTACCTCAACTTGGGATGATGTTAGGGACAGGTCTGTATCTGTCATCAAAATGTGTGTGTGGAAACTTCATATTGACAAGTGTAGTTCTTAATATTATGGAATGCTTATCTTATGTTACTCTTCCTCTGTATTCCTTCAGGTTTGTAAATGACGCAGCCTTTGACCAAATCTTGGTGGAATCAGAGAGAGCCAGACTCTTCAAGGAGTTCATCCAGGCCTTGGAGACAGAGTGCAGCCACCACCACTCCAAATCCTCCTCCAAGAAACATTCCAAGAAGGCCAAGAAACACCGCAGCAAAAGGTCAAGGTCGCACTCTGCATCAGAGTCCGAGGAAGAGGAGAGGTCACACAGAAGGTCGTCAAAGAAGAAGAAACGGTCACGGTCAAGATCAAGATCAGAGTCCACAGGTAGTAAGTTACTTTTTACTACTTGTTTTGTAGAGTTCAGTCTCATTTTGAAGAGTTTGCTGCTTAAAGCCATTGCTAGATGAATTCAAAGAACCAGGATGTTAGTGTTTGCTCTGTTGCATTTGTTTCTTGGTATATTTATCATTAATCCCTAGGACAGTGGAAGAATTCTGTTTGTTCTCCAGCCAAGAACTTGTTCTGATCCAGATCCACTTGTCTCACATCTCAGGATCAGACTCGGAGGAGAGCCGCAGCAGATCCAGGAAGCACAAGAAGAAGTCGAAGAAGCGGCGGCACCGGTCGCATTCGTCCGACTCGGAGCAGGAGACCAGGAAGGCAGAGAGGAAGTCACGAGACAAGTCGGAGTCCCGGGCGAGCCCTCCTCCCTCCGATTCCAAAAAGGAGAAGACAGGATGGGATACGTCAGGTGGTACATAATCCTGCTCCATGGATGACAGTGCTGAGTTCACTTCTAACTAGCAGAGCTCGAAATCTGAACCACAAAATCTTGTCCCCAACCCAACCATTTACTGATATCTAGGACAGAACTTTCTCGTTGGCCTTTTGTGTTTTCCTTTGATATACTAGGTTTAATTTTTTTCATGAAGCCAGGAAAAGAAACAAAGTTGTGGGCTGCTTATAGCTGCCAGGCAAAGTCGTCGTTTCAAAAAGATTCATGGGTTCTTCTTCTGAAAGTTTGGGAGTGTTTTATCCCCAGATAGGACAAGGTTTTTAGTCTGTTTCGAGGTCTGCAGTTATTTGATGTTGCCTGGGCACCCCTGTATCAGAAATGGACTATTCTTCTCTATGAGAATCACAATAGAAATATGGCCAGTACCACTAAACTTCAGGGGTGTTCATGGCATTTGGGGAAATTAAAGGCTGCATCAAAAATTTTTTATCCAAGTGCAAGGTGGCTGCTGCAATTGTTACAAGTGAAATACAGCAAGAAATAAACTGATCTAATGAACATGTTTCAATAATAAAACTTCTCACATTAACCAAGAAGTGTGTTGAATGCCCAATGAAATGCTTACACTGGTGGGGTCAATTCAATCAGTCCTGCTTCACTCTCACAACAACTTTATACCAAAGATAACTTTACACAGAGGATGCTGGCTGAAATAAGCTTGCTTGTTAATTGACAAACTAATAAGATAAATAGAGTGCTGGTAGAAAACTTTTACCTAATTCTTTAATTCATATGTATTTTTTTTCCTTTTGCACAATTTATTTGAATGTGCTATTGAGAAAAATTACCTCAAGTAGTAATTGTGTGAGACATTGTTAATTCACTGTGGTACCACTGACCCAATTGTATGATTATTTTATAACAGAGATGTGTATATATATCATGTGCAGTTCATGTGTAGAGAAACAAGTATACATTTATGTGGTTATGTGTGCACAGTACAAGAGCACCTCATATTAGCAGAATAAAATGTGGTCTTTGCTGCTTGAGGATGTGGATAAGTAAGGCTGTTTCCCTTTATTTCTTCACTCCTCTCCCCCACAGAGAGCGACCTCAGTGAAGGGGAGCTAGAGAGCCGCAGACGAGCCCTACTCCAACAGCTAGCAGATGACCAGTAGTCCAAGATTCGTTCTTCTGTGTAAATAGTGACGTCCAAGGGAACTGGGAAGGGGGTTTAAGTAATGGGCCCAGTTTTGAGCCTTGGGGTACACCTAGTGTAAAGGGGAGGTAATTTGATACTACAGTAAACAAACATTACCAGAAACAGGCTGCTGCCACCCTGGCAGTTCTATGGTAAATACTGAGTTGTAACTGAAGTACTGGAAGTAGTCTTACGCTGACAAAATGTTAAGTTTGTGGATTTCTTGTACCTGATGGTTGCTTCTGTAGGTGCCATAGTTTATGGACCTATGATTAGAATCCTGCAGAGAATCCTACAGTATTTCGCAAATTGATAGGAGAGGACACAATCAACATTCATTTTAATCAGTTGTGGGCGTGCATTCATTTTCAAAGCTTATAGCATATTTGTAGCTATGTCCTTAAATCACTGTTAGGCAAAAGTAAGCTTGTTTTGTCCACTGTGTTTATTGCTTTAGAAATGTCCGCCTGTATCTCATACTTCCATTACATACAAACCACTGTTAACATGTCTTGTAGGATGTTAACCCTGTTCCTGCTGAGTTATGCCGTAACCAGCTGCAAATGTAATTCATCTTTGTTTCTGACCAAACATTTGTGTATTAGGTAAAATGATTCGTCTTAGTTCCAAAGGCAGAAAACTTAAGTCTGTAGAAAACTGATTACTTTGCAATTTCTGGGGCCAAGTTGCACAATGTTGCCACAAACTGTGTCATGATATCTTTTCTACATTAAATGTCACTCAGAGACATTTTCAGGAAACTGCTTCAATGTTTATTCCTCCATTTTATGACTATACAACACGCTGTTCCATGTATAAACATACTATATGAGATCTAATTAGAGTGCAAATACGTCAAACAAGATGGTAAAAGTAGTTTTGTTGCAATTTTGTAGATCAAGGAATGATTTGAGTGATACTGAAAACATGAACTTTGCTTTCTTTAGTGCTAGTTCAAAAGTATTCATAGTTGAGTACTACAAGTAGGAAGCCACATCTTAGTTAATCTTGATAAGTGAAAGTTGCACTAAAAAGAATCTGTGAAAAAGTTGTCGCCGTCACATTAAGGTACAAGTATCTCTCCAGGCTATTTTGATGGATGCTCATGTCCATAGTGATGAAAGTGTGTGACTTAAATGTTCCTAGGACTACTGTTCAAATTTGTCACAGAAAGGATAAGGTAAATTTGCCTCTGTCCAAATAGATGTGTACTGTGTGACAAAATAGGCTCTAGAGAGCATCAAATCTAGTAAGTACAAACAATCCACAGAGTGTTGACAATCATTTCACCCTGAGCCTGGCCAGGTCTGTTTTTCTTCTGTCGTCTAAATGTGCCTCGATGACCGTCCCGAAGTCATCCCTCCCCAACAGCTGGTAGGCCAGCGGTAGGAGGTTCCTGATGGCCTTGTGGAAGAAGTGCGACCCGTAACAGAACAGGTCTATTCCCAGCTCGTACCCCATCCCGTAGTCGCACTCGTCGTTGGCGAACTGCACCAGGGTGACGATTTCCTGGAGGTCGCCAAAACGTGTCATTCGCTCGTCGTCATCCTTTGCCTCAACGACTTTCTTCAGTATCTTCTTAAGATCACCTGTGGTGAAGAGAACTCTTACATGTAAGTTTGTCTACTCCAACCCTCTTTTTTTTTCAGTACTGTACCTTCAAAGGCAAGTATTTTCTGTTTAATGTCACTGCATGTTTTCCTTCAAGATTAACCAAAATACTACTCAAAAGGAAAGATGCAATACAGATGTTACAGTTAGGGTTCCTTACCATCAGTCTCTGGAAGCTCTCTATACCCCACCTCATTACTGTCCAGGGGCACCACTATTCCTGCACCATGGAAGGTTGGGGTCACCATCTTGGACATAAAAAAATATGTTAAGACAAAAAAGTAAGACAAAAACAACTTTTTGTCCTCTTTACAGTTTGCTTTTTTTAACAAACAGATGAACACCATCAGTGTGTTATTGACAAGTAACTGACTATTTTAAGTGTTAAATTTTGACTGTAGTTTTTACGGTCTTTCATAATTGTAATCCAAGAAAATAAAGACTGGTAGAAAAGATTCATTACCTTCTTCCTTCTTGCCTTGAAAGATGCTGGGTGTTCCTCCAGTGTGTGCCCTCCCTCCTTTGCCTGCTGTTCCAGTTTGGCAGACAGTTTGTTCAACTCTTCTTTCTTCTTCTTGTCCTTTGTTTGTTTCAAGACTTTGTTAAGATGCAATCTACGCAAAATAATAAAACAGATTAGGTGGCACTTCAACAGGTTACAAACATCTGGTTGACACTACAGGCCTTTAAAATTCAAAACTTTTTCACTATCTTTCTTTCAATCAGTTGGAAAAAAGGCTAAAAACAAAGAGACACATACTTGACAGCTGCAAACAGGTTGTCCCCCTGAGGAGAAATGGTATGGCCCTTCTGTGCATGGTTGGAGGCCACAAATACTGGTTTCTTGTTTGGTTCATCTCTGTAATAAAAACACATCTTTCACAAGGGAGCATGGTATAACTTATGTCCATGCATTTCAACTGTAAGATAAACTACCTGCCCCACATCAGCACATAGTGTCACTTATACATGTACATCTGACATATGTCATTCATTGTGTATATGACATGCCGGTCAATTTTTAAATAAAACTGATACTGATACTGATCATACAACATGTGTATTATAGTACAAGTAAAAAGGTATTACAACTCCTGTACCTGAAGTAACCAATGTGGTGCTGTGTCTCGTCATCTCCCTTAATGACAGTTAGGAACTCGGGTGGATCGTAGAAATATCTCCAGTGAAGGAGGAAGTCTGCATCTTGAGCGCCTTCTGTGACCACCTTGTCAGCCAGGAGATCATACGGACCAACAAGCTCCAAGCCCAGTGTGTTGTCCAATGCCCCTTTAAAGAAAATGAAATGTAGTGTTTTAACTGCTGGAACAAAATACAGATATAATACATGTACAAGAAAACAATGGTATCCGACACTGTCGTTCATATACAGGTTCATAGTCATCTACCAGTACAAGAATTGCCTTCAGTCATTGAATTCAATGGAAGAAAGTCTTGATATGTTAATTTTCATGATCAAATTGGTTACACTGTAGGCTGTTATTTTCAGTATTAGAAATACTGACCTGCAGGATTTGTTGCATCCAGAGTCTTACAGAAGTCCCAGAGCTGGTAGAAGTCATCGGGTAGATCAACTTTGAACTTGGCCTTTAGATCTTCATGAAGTGCAGCTAAGGGGTGGATGTTAAGAATGGTTTATAAATTATAAACGAGAAAACATGATGTTATGTTAAGTCTATAAGACTGAAACAAACAAACAAAAAGTATGACATTTGGGGTTGTTACTTATAATCTTGAGACTTTCGCCTGATTGTGGACAGATCAGAGAAGGTACTGACCTGTTCTGGCGAGACTGTCGCCTTCACCATCGTCTAGCTTAGCTTTCTTCCGCGGAGGTCCGGATTTCTTACTCTGTAGGTTGAACACATGACA
Organism: Branchiostoma floridae x Branchiostoma japonicum; assembly: GCA_013266295.2. Taxonomy (NCBI): domain Eukaryota; kingdom Metazoa; phylum Chordata; class Leptocardii; order Amphioxiformes; family Branchiostomatidae; genus Branchiostoma; species Branchiostoma floridae x Branchiostoma japonicum. The sequence continues at coordinate 9,518,387 of CM023827.1, read as the reverse complement.
TAAATAATTTGTGTGCACAGAAATGTTGTGCCAATGCTCTAATTCAAGTAGGTTTCCCGATTATCTAAAGCATTAAGAAAATTACTGGAATTTTTATAATCACACGGTGTTGTTTATTAACTATCTCTTCCAGTGACCGACAATGGTAGCAAAGATGAAACGTTTTAATCACAGCAAAGCAACAAATCAAACTTGCACTTGTGGGTAAGGAAACTGCCCTCCCCCTTCAGATTTTCCCTTTCTACATCAACGTTAACGTGTAGTAGTGCGTTATCGCATCACTAGCGATGTTTCTAAAGCTTCTGACAAGTGTGGCTTCTACAGAAGATATCCATCAGTTCGTGACAAACGAATTTTAATCAAACATTTTTCAGAACGCGTGGACCCACCTTCTTGTCCGCCATGTTTTCCCGCGAAAACTTGCTTACAAAGATTTCAAACAGGTCCTGTGATTGGATATTTGCTTTTATCATCAACCAATCAGCACTCAGGATACAAAGACGGCATACCCCGGGTTACTTCCGCTCCCACAATGCCTTGTACTTCCTCTTTCTTTCCTCCATTGCGCTAGAGGTAAGCTTGAAACGAAGTTACTACACAATCCTTCTAATATTTGCCCAATATAGAATCATCAGCCCTGAAAAACATTCAATACCAGCAGTAAACAATATAATAGCGCTGTGGATGTCATTATTTTTTGTAAGATCGTATTGATATGAAAGCTTTCGGGTCGTGATTTCAACACTCGATCGCGGACCTCAGTTCCAACATGGCGACATGGACAACAAATTATGTCTGAACAAAATTATATTTCAATCCCAACAGAAAAATATTCGACACGTAGAAATTGAAGAGGTTTAGGGCTAAAGTATCATGTCAAGAGACAGCTGATTTCACGTGCGTAGCAAAAAAGAAAAAGCACAACGATATTAGAAAGCGAAGTCCACTACGATATGTTTTGCACCCTGACAGAAATCGCACCCTTAAAAAAAATTTTTACGTGGTAAAATAAAATTATTATGGATAAGATATATTTCGGCCCTTTCCACTTGTGACGTTTGCTTCAACAATATTAAATGATAAGTTCTGTTATGGTGGTAGTTTCATCATTTGAGTAATGTGAAGAAGTGGCAAGATTTGGTCCTCGTTTTGTGACACCAATTTTTAACCTCCTTGGTGACACGTATAATTTGATGGTCTAAAGTATTGTTTCATAATTTGTGAGAATGAAAATTTTCGTTGTATTACGTCCAGTTCACAATTTTAGTGTCAGCATTTCATCAGTTGTCAAATTATACTATAGTCTGCAGAGATAGCATTTGTATGTATTTCCAGACATATTTGAATGTGATGCTGACTTGGTATGCCTTTTTTTGTATAGCCATGAGGACCATCAAATCTAGTGAGGAGGTGAAGATCCCCCCGGGGAGTAAGTATTTCATGTTTTGTGTTTAATCTTACCTTGGCAAACAAGTCAGCTGTACCACATACAGGAGTTCTATGTACTATCTGAACTTAATGTCTGCATATATGTCACAGAGGAAAGTTGAAATGTTAATGCCATGTTAACCATGGCACAAGAGTCTCTAATAATGTTTTTCCATTCTTTTATTTCCAGTCACCGTGAGTGTCAATGCCCGAGTAGTCACTGTGAAGGGCCCAAGGGGAACCCTGAAGAAAAGCTTCAAACATCTCAATGTAAGAATCACTTTCTCTTTTATCTTATAGTGCTAAAAATCATAAGGTAACCTATTACAGTATACATGTTGTGTACAGGCCTTGTAAGTCTTTCCTTATTAGTGTCTGAATCACTACAGATGATTGAGATATTTGTAGTAGTTCTACAGTACTAACACAAGACACCCCCCCTCCAGGTTGAGATGAAGATGCTTGGCAAGAAGAAGCTGCAGGTTAAGAAGTGGTTTGGCAACCGTAAGGAGCTGGCCTGTGTACGCACTGTCTGCAGCCACGTATACAACATGATCAAGGGTGTCACACTGGTAAGAACCTTTTTAAAGATTTTGTCATAATTACTGTTTGGGGTTTAGCTGTGAAAAGTTAACTTTAAGGCCTCCATTCATGTAGCTTCTTTTTCTCCATTCTCTGTCACTAGTGTCTTTAGAAACACCTCTTTGAACATAATTAGTAGCTTTCCTGGATACCCTAGAAGCTTTCCTCTTTTTCTCATGTTCTTTTTGTCCTCCATTGAAACAGTTCCTCGCAACGTAAAATGAATGGTGATTTACATTGCTATAAATTTGGTATCATTAGGGCTACCGCTACAAGATGAGGTCCGTGTACGCCCATTTCCCCATCAACTGCACGGTGTCGGAGGGCAACTCTGTCCTGGACATCAGGAACTTCCTGGGTGAGAAGGTGATCCGGCGCGTGCGGATGAGTGAAGACATCAAAGTCAGCCTCTCCACCGCCATGAAGGACGAGCTGTATGTGGAAGGGAATGACCTGGAGCAGGTTTCTCGCTCAGGTTCGCAGGAATCTTCCTAACATTTAGATAGGCTAAGAGATTAAACTGGCTACTCATTTTTCCATACTGTGATGTTTTAGACTTAAATTTTAAAACATTTGATAAAGTCATGTTGACATCCTTCCAACCCACCTTCGAAATTTGAACACCTTTAAAGTTCATACAGTTTGGAGACCTCATAGTGACATTGTGGTTTTTTTTGCCTTGTCCAATGTTCAAGTCCTCAAATATTTTGACACTTACTTATTGTCTGTGCCCAACAGCTGCTCTTATCCAACAGAGCACAACTGTGAAGAACAAGGACATCCGCAAGTTCTTGGATGGAATCTACGTCTCAGAAAGGACCACCATCCAGGAGCCTGAAGACTAGACATTTCCATACATAGGAGAAACTATCAAATAAAAAATGTGAAGTACCTGACCTTTGTTTATCTGCTTGTGTTGTTCTTTAACATTTACACTATTTTGTTGCAAAGAGTATCAAATAATAGATAGAAAACTGTCAATAGGTAATAATGTAAATATTGATACACACTGTAATAAGTGGTGCAGAAGTTCCATGAGCTGGAGTTTTACATACCTAGTCTGCCATTGTTGGTAATATTAATAAGATAAACTAGATCACAATATTAGGCCACACCAATTTGACTTGTTGGTTCTTGGAGTTTTTCAGGAAAAAAATGAAGCGATGTGGCAGAAAAAAATAGGCCTAGGCTAGGCATCCCATCATAGCCCCAAATGCTATGGAGCCATTAAGTCAACATACCAGGCTGGTTTATAATTCAATGAAGTTTGAACGAAACCACTGCATTGTTAGATGGAAACACTGAAACAACTAGGAAGACAAGGACTTTCCTTAACTGTTGGGGCAAAAATATGAGCATTTTGGAGTTGATTCAGAACCTGAATACGTTTGCAAATCAGAAAAAAATGAAGCAGGCGAATCTAAGAACCAATTGATAGATTGGTGTGGAAAAATGGTGTGCCAGCAGATGTTCAGCTAGCTGATATTGCTGTAAAATGGAAACCAGTCTGTTGTGAGCTTGACTGGGCTTCGGGGGATGGGATCAATTAACACTTAATTGAGAAACTGAAACTGGCGGCCATTGATGACCCCGAAACCAGACTGCTCACCAGTTGTGGATCTTGTGGAACACGACTGGACTTCTTGCTACATGTAAGTGTGTAATTGGTTATTGTACGGTAGGAATATGCAAATTATTGGTAGGCAAATCGCCCAACTACTAGCCTGACTAAACCGCGCTCCTGGCGGCCGCCGCCCCTAGGTTGCCGCCCCCCCCCCCCCACTTTGGGTGGGGGCAAGGACATTGAACGTCCTTGGTGGGGGTCATTAACCTCCGACCGAGAGCTTGTAAACACAGGCTAGCCCAACTACCAACAACAGGCATTTGCTTACCACTCGCTGGACGTTATGTCAAGGTGATTGCTCGTATACGTATGTCTCCAGAACGTCACGTAAGGTCTCCCATGTACATTGATCAGTTGATATTAGTCCCGTTTCACCTCTGTTGAGGATGACAAAAGAAGAGATTTATAGATCCGGTTGTGACTGGTTGTGACCAGTCTGCTCTACTGCGCAGGTGTACCTAATTACCATTACTGGTCTCTCCCCAACAGGTACCTCGCAGATCCAGCGTGCTATTGTCGGGTGGCGTGCTTTTGTACTTTCTGGCAAGTTCTGCTTCTGGACTTACATCGTAAATCATGGACGCTTGTCACCTTGTCCTGGTGTTGGTGAGTTGGTGGACTTGTTACTAGCCATCTAGCTGTATATTGTGGAGCTTTCATGATACATTGAAGTAACACACATACAACATACGGCCGACGATTAACCAGTGTCAGCATAGGAATGCCGAGGGTTCAACCTCGCACGAGGCCATACGCTGACCGTAAGTTATAAGATTATAAATACACACCCGCCGCAATGCAATAGCATATAGAATGCATATCTACTATCTTCATGATGTTGTTGTTGTTGCTCGTATCTCCTATCCAAAGCCGACCAAGACTGACCCGTCTGTTGGGTCCACAGAGGCGGTTGAAAAGACTGAAACGCTTTATGTGAAACACCATCTGCCCCAGTAAGTGTGTGGATCTATCTGGGCGTGGCGTTACGTAAAACGTAAAGACATGCTACAGGATAGGAATGTGACGCATTGAGGTTAAACTTAAAGCTCAACATTCCTGGCTTGGAGACATTAGCAGGGTAATTTGAGTCACCAAATACAGGTAAACAACGAACAATAGATAGGGGCATTCGAGGACGTACCAAGAAGGCTCGATCGAGAATCGAATGGCTGAGAGCGGGGGAGTCTGGATAACCGTTTTTTCAGACCGCCAGTCTGTTCAATCTCATACTTTCGTTGCTGCCTACTAGTATTAGACTTCTTATTTTTCTTACCCAAGTTTTTGTGTATTTTGTGCCCCTGTGTCTTCTAAAGAAGCAATGAAGCAAAAATCAGTGCAGGTAAATCCAAGAACCTGTTCCTGGCACGCCAAGAGGCTTTAGCTTGGAGACCTTTGTGAGGTAATTTGGTGTTACCTAATATGTCTGGTCAAGGACGTCAGTCGACAGGGTCATTCGAGGACGTACTGGGAGGAGTCTCCTCTAGATAATAGTTCTTCAGACTGCCGTCCTGTTCAATCTCATCCTTTCGTTGCTTTAAATTTCTATTTGGCTTTGTCAACTTCGCTACCTGTTTTTTCCTCAGATTTTTGTGTATTTTGTGCTACTGAAGCTAAAAGCCAAGAACCTCGTTTGCATATGTGAAGGACTTTGCCTCGTTATGATTGAAGCTGGTCACTGACCTAGAAACGCGATGAACTACTGATAGTAGAGCTGGAATTGTTTTCAGTCGGGTAGCTGGTTTGCTAATGTTTGCTGTTGTTTTTTTAAGTATTTTGTGAGCAACGAGGCTATTTACTGTAAAGCTATCATACTATACTACACTACATCATTTCTAAAAGTCCTGGCATTTCTGTTGCAGGTTGCCGTGTCATTCTTAAGTGCTAGTGACGCAGTGTTGCCAGGCAACCCGCAGGTGATTGACATGACCTACACGTTCGACGGGACCACCATCTACTGGCCTACGTCAAAGTCTTTCAGGCTGACCAACGTGTTCAGGAACTACTCAGCCGCAGGGTTCTGGTACGAGGCTTCTGAGATGGAGGCGGCTGAACACGGGGGCACACACCTGGACGCGCCTGCGCATTTCAGTAGGAACAAGTGGAGAAGTAAGTCCGCGTGTGACGTCAGAGCTACCGCCGCCATATTGGTGGGCTGGATGAATCCAAGATGGCGACTAGTCGTCCCGAACACGCGTATAGTGATTCTAATCAAAGCGCTTATTAACTATACATATAGTCTACTACTTTCCCAATATATTAAGTACCAGTATGTGGGGGTGGAGGGAAGTCAACCGTTTAGAACATTTCTCATATAACACAATAACTGTGAACCGGTATGTAGTCAACCGTTTAGAATATTTCTGACATATCATAATGACTTTGAACTCGTCTTTAACTCATCAACATGGTACAAACAGCCGATAACGTCTTTCTGCAGATGACGACATTCCCATCGAGCGGCTGATGGGGCCAGCAGTGGTGGTGGACGTCACCGCGAAGACAGCTGGGAATGTGGACTACCAGGTGACCGCACAGGACTTCCAGGACTGGGAAAACACACACGGCAGGATTCCTGATGGATGCTTACTGTTTGGTAGGTATCTGTATCTGTATAGCCGTCCCTCGGCTTAACACACCGGCTTCGCAGACTCGCGGCGCGGCGGCAGCGGGTTATATTACACCGAACGACCTGTTACACCTAACCTTTGCACATCTAACTCGAAACATTGTTTGATGATGTCCCTACTGTACTTGGTGGCAGCGAGTTCCACTCTACGATAGTTCTAGGAAAAAACGAGGTATAATATAATCAAGGATGTTAAAGATGATATCGGAGTCTGGTCTATTACAAAGACCAGTGTGATTAGATGCTTGTGTTACAATTCTCCAGTAATAGGGGAACTTCCAGCTGTAAAAAAAATGCTTTGAATGTGGCAATAGGGATTTTTGATGAGTGAAATCGTATCTTCCCTTTTAGTAAACACCGGATGGGGCAAGTATTGGCCCGACAAGCGCCAGTACCTCGGCACCGACGCCAAGAACATCTCTCTACTGCATTTCCCTGGAATACACCCAGATGGCGCTCGTTGGCTCGTGCAGAACCGTGCCATGCACGCTGTTGGTATTGACACGGCCTCTATTGACTACGGACAGTCCACTGTAAGTACTGAAACATTGTACCACGTACACGGATTTTCTTACCAGAAATCATGATCTTTACTCCTACAGTTTGACAGAAGAACACATTGCCAAATGACAATGTTTTCGTTTTTAAACTTTAGGCATTTGAGACGCACGTAACCCTGCTCGGGGGCAATATCCCAGGGTTTGAGAACGTGGCCAACCTGGACAAGCTGCCCACGAAGGGAGCGATCGTGTACGCCCTGTCCATGAAGATTGGAGAAGGCAGCGGAGGGCCGGTACGGATGGTCGGGATTCTGGGTAATACAGTGGGGGCAGCAGGGACAGCAAAGCCGATGCTCGGTCTGATGTCTTTCCTCGTGTACGCAGCTCTGTTGTTCACACTTTTTAACTGATTAACAGTCAAGGAGTGTTAAGATTTCGTACTTTGTATGGTTAGAGCTTATTGTAGAATAAAGACATTCGGGTGTTCACACTTTTTAACTGATTAACAGTCAAGGGGTGTTAAGATTTCGTACTTTGTATGGTTAGAGCTTATTGTAAGAATAAAGAGATATTCGGGTGTATCATAGAGCATTGTATTGTTTTATCTACTTGTACATAACACGTAATATGACATACAGAGGGATAAGATTGTTATGGAAATGCCTTTGCAACAAATAATCACAGCATAAGGTTATACCACTATGTAAGATACAGCATAAGATTTTACCACTTTATAACATTAGAATTGTCAGTTAAAGTGTTGATACAGAAAATCAAGCATTATAAGAATCCTGGTTATCTAGTAATTTGGTGTATATAAGCTTCTATGTCACGTTAGAACTATTCAATCAGTTTCTTTCTTTTTCAACAATAGAATCATCTAGCTAGCTTTTATTAGGGGAGAGCTTCTGTTTGAAGTTGGTGAATAAAGTGCGGAATCTCCGTTAACTGTTTGATTGTGCTTATTCCGGTCACTGCTTGGAGCGACTGTTAGACTTGAGCTGGGAGAGACAAGCTATAACTTTTGATCTACAGGCTCATGTGTTTTCTTTTTGTCTCATCGTCATGTTTTACAACACAGTAAGGTACCTCTTCAGAAGCAAGTGTTTTTCTGCTCATTCATAGCCTTCTTCATCCTGATTGTGTTACTTTAAGCAATATTTCCTAATGAAGACTAATACTGGGTAGGAGAAACTCCTGCTGTGCTGCGCTCGACGTTTGTTTACTGACGACAGTGGAACGGCGTCCCTCTGTACCTCTTTCCGCAAACGTCCCGCCTTAGCCTGAACGTTCAAAAGCGGTGTCCTCTACCTCTCTGATCAGCCCCTTTACCTGAAACAAATCGTAGATATATTTCAGATAGCAGGCAAACAACATCAATGGAAGACGATGTTGTTTACGTAAGTCGCTATCTCATGCCTCCTTCCCTAACATTGTCTTAGGACTATTAGATCTATTATACTATTTAAGTATAAGTTTACTCTGATTTGTCTAAAGTAACTCCTGGTCAACTTCCTTTCTTCTCACTGAAACCAGTCCTCTCGCTCAAACTTCAAACTGTTCATTTATACGTGTACATTTAATCGTCCCTAATATGCCTACCACATACTGCAGGCCATCTGAATGTTTCCCATACTGGCCCCTAGCCTCATTACTCTCCAAGCAGAGGTTTAGGCTTCGGCTTATTTTTGACGTGTTTTCAGGCTTTCTTTTTTTACTGGTTTCTTTTTTTACGCCAGCTTTGGATACTGCCCAGCCAATTTGATACTGTCATGCAGCCACGGAAAGATTGGAGATGATAGCCCCATCTACTCACCCATATGTAGAACGCGGCGGCCCCCACGCTCACGTCCCGCACCACGTCCAGGTCCAGCCCCTCCAGCAGCAGCTTGGCCCTCATGGCCTTGTCCACGGTGATGGCGCTCTGCTCGCACAACTGGACCCGCCGCTTCAGACTGTCCTGGCCGGTCTTACCCATCAGCGCCTGGAGCGACTTCCAGTCCTGAAAATAACACCGTATTTTATTTACCCTTTTCTTATTGTAAGTTTAAACGCCTTTAGATTCTGAGAAGTACAAATGTACAACCAATGTTCCATCAAGGTTTCCTTGTCTATTTCCGATCTATGCTCAACCCTACTACCCTAAGAATATGTGCTTTGCCGGCTTATAATATGTCATTCAGCAATAGGCATTGGTACTGTAATAGCAAAGCGGTTTTAAAGCACATTCGGCATCAAATTACTCTAACTAAAAACTTAAATATCAAGTTCGGAAAACCTGTTAATATCGATACAATTGAATGAAACGTGCTTACTGAAATGTCCGATTCTTGGTTTCCAAGTAACAGGAAAGTGGCCGACATGACTCTCTCCACAGCCGGGGGTGGGTGGGCGTAACTTCTGATTTCTGTTAGGAGAGAAGGCGACATTGTAAGAATACAGATGATAGGAAGAGGTCTAGTTGGCGTGATAACCGTTGCACACAACCCTATCCCTATCCTATAAGATAGGATTTTGTGCAGTGAACTGGCCCTGTAACTGGTTTTACAACACGTGGATTTCCAAGCATAAAAAAAACACTGCCATCCTAAAGCGTGTCTCCTACCTGATACAGTCGTTTGGTTCATCTCCAGGATCTGGTGACGTAGGGACTCCAGGCGCGCCAAACTGGCGATGACGAGCTCCGCCTGCTCTAACAGGTCCGTCAGGTCGTCCTTATAGGGCGTGGCCATGGACAGCGCTCTCTCTAGAGGGTCCCGCCGTCTGGCTACGATGGCGTCTCGAAGAACTAGACAAAAATAAAAGTGAGGCGCTATCCTTGAAAAAGGAAAGTGATCTCGATTTAGTTTTAGGTCACTGAAGGGCTAATCTCTCACTGGTCGTAACGGAGAAAACAGACGCTATGTACAGTACTTACAGGTTCATTGTACCCTTTGCAGTACCGTGCATGTCGGCTGATTGACAACAGCCGGGATTGGAACTCCCAACCCCTTAGTCAAGAGGCAGGGTCGCTTACCACTGGACTACGCACGATGCTGTGAACTACGCACGCCTTGCATTTGTACAATGATAATTGGAACTATCACAAAATACAACCAGTTAAAATAAACCATTAATGTAAGAAATGAATTGAATTTCCTGAACTACGAAGATAAAGTTAGTACCTTGTCTGACATGTAGCATCTCCAGTGCTTTCTCGGCGTTTTTGAAGGCCGGATCCTCGGTGTTCAGTCCCAGCGCCCTGTACTCCTCCATCGCCGTCAGCAACCGCTTCCTGTTCCGGGACCGGATGGCGTCCTGAAGCTTCTTCCTCACCGCCATATCTGGGAAGGAACAAGTCAACATACCGGTATTTACTGTTCTCTGGGCCGTGAGTTTCAGAACTCATATCACTGTTGTAAAGTTGACATCAAATTCAATTCAAAATCAACAGCCATCCTGGACAGCTAGAATGAAGACAGTCAACAAGATGCCCCCACGCCTTTGTTATGCCTTAAGTTAAAACCTCATTTTGTGACACAGGTTCAAGATACCAAAACTGTCTCTCACATATTTCCCATTTTATAGTCTAATCGGACGCGAAAAGTCGTGTAACTTGAGGGAACAGCGTGCTTGCGTCATGACAAAGGTTACTGTCCTTGGTGCTGAATGGAATGTCTGTTATATTAAGTACATTTTATATCAATAACGTTAGTTCTTCAAAATTCAAGCTGAAACATCACTTTTACATCAAAACAAGTAATGGGCGCATTTCTAACACGCCGTGGAAGGAAGCTAGACTCGTACCTCTGGGTTGGTCGACGATCACGTCCTGGAGCAGCTTGACGATCTCCACCTGCCCGGAGTCCTGCAGGGAGTCCCGGAACACCAGGAACGCGTCCTCCCCCTCTCTCCGCACCGCGCCAACTACTGTTCTGTTCGCCGCAGGCTGGTTCAACACGACCTGCAGGAATTTAAACGCCATGTTTAATGATAAAATCAATCTTAATCAATCTTTATCGCATATCCATGACCATGGAGCTGAATACATACTGATGATGCTACATTTATATGAATACTGAGTAACATAGTAATAGGGTAAAAGAATACCTCAAAAGTCTTAGGTATTACATTCTATCTAATCTAAATAAAGACAAATAGTAAAAAGGACAGGTCATACATATATGTGAGGAGAATTGAACAATTTAAAACGGATCGGATATTTGTGCCGCAAAGTAATTTGTACTAGCTAACCGCCCCCTTTACTTGATAAGTGTAGAATATACCCAGTCTGACTCACGTTTTTCCCACAGCTCTTCTCTTCCTGTTCGGTCAGGATGCCTTCCTTCGCCAGCCTGGGAACGACGGGGACGGGGTCCATGTCGGCCACGATGGCGCTCTCGTACCTGTTGAGGAAGCCCTGGTAGGCCTCCTCCATCCCTGCCTGCACCCCTGTTCTCTGCCACCGGTCCACTGTTTTTCTCAGCACCATTGTTTCTGTTCCCCCCTTCTGGTCTGTCTCGAATAGTACAGTCCGTACTGCCGAGTTGCTGTCACCTAAAGTAAGACGTTAGATAGAAGCAGGCTATCATGAAAACGTCTGAAACAGCTGTCAATCACGGCAGCCATATTGGAACATAAAAGAGGCTTCTCACAATTTCTCTGTAATAATGCCAAAGATATCTTGAAATACATGCGGCCCATGTTGTAGGTCTTACTTGGACTCTACTATCAGGTATTCAACTTACCGACTCTGTATTCTAGCAGCAGAGAGAATTTGGGATCGTCTTTCCCGAACTTGGCAGCCAGCGTCATGGGCTTCAATTGGTCCTCTTTGTCCGGCGGCACTGTCACCTGGCCCTCCCACTGTCCTTCTGCCGTCTGCTTCAGATGACACAGGAACCCTGGAAACATGGAAGAACAACATCGTGATCAGACATAAAGATTAATAGAGAATAGGGGGAATCGTTTAGATAATAATGCCCATGGTCATCAAATTCTCGATGATTCAGAAGGAATATTTAGTAGAATTTGAGTTGTTCTCATTGTGTTGTTTGTGAAGGACGGGTGTTTCCAACATTGCTGAAATATTTCTAAGCTGAACAGCATGCAAAGATGTAATGAAAACTACAGGATACATTCCCTAGCAGAGGTTGGTGGAGAAGATTGTGACCTTTCTATCATATGCCCCGTTTTCTGTCGCCACTCTCCACCAACTTCTGCTTGAAGAGTAACATTCCCTTCCTTTGTGGTAAGCTTGTCTTACCTGTTGAAGTGATGACGACGACATCAGAAGCCCCGGGGACTTTGACCTTGTACCTAACAGTCTCTCCCATAGGAAGGATTCTTGTGAGCGGCTGGTCAACACGAAACTCCGGCCGCCAGCCTTCCAGCGGCCTGGGCAGCAGAGGACATCGTTGTACCCGGCTCATGCAGTCAAAAACGTAGTTGACAACACAGCATAGCTTGTCGCCGTAGCTCGTATCCTTGATGTACAGAGAAAACTTGTAGTAACCTCTGAGCGGCAAGAGAGCGAGTGCAGTAGAATGGTTCTCTTCCGTAGCACTTTCCTGAACAAAGCAGTAGTTCTTACAGTCCTTCTCTGCTCCGTTGTCCCAGTGGTTAAGGGTCCAGGTTAGACCCACGGTGTCTGGATTTTCGAAAGTCAGACGTATTGCACCGGAATTGCTCACAACAAGGGGATCCGTGTGACTGACGAGTTTGAGATGAAACTCGGTGAACAGTGGGAAGACCGGACCCCAGCACGCGGTAGACACCCGTGGAAACTGTCGGACGTTTTTAGGCGCCATGCTTTCACAAACGATCAAGTAGTTCACCACGTCACTACTGGGTTCCTTGTCGTCTATCTCTTTGCAGAAGATCTCAAGACAGTACTGGCCATTCTCGGGCAAACGGACGAGAAACGCCCCTTTATTTCCGTTGTCGAGTGATCTCACACACATGTAGTCCGACATGTCCCTCTCCTGGTATCTGAACTGACTGAGGAAAGCAACGCGCAGGACAGACGACAGTCTGATTTCAACTTCCCGCGACCGGCAAGGAATGTAGGCGTCGACATGGCTGTCGGTTGAGAGTTGAAGGTCACGAAATGTGGGCACGTTTTTGCCCCACTGGTCCCCATTCACAGAAGGGAACGGTTCGCACACCGGCTTCGTGCCTGTACAGTGGATGCAGTAGTTGGTGACGTTTCGCAGGCTGCCTTCGTGGCCGAATTCTTCCGCAAAGACGGCTAGCCGGTACCAGCCGACCCAGGGCAGCCGGAGCCAAAACTGTGCCTCCTTTTCCTGCGTCTGACGAAACACGTGATTGCTAAAGTCTATCTTCTCTTCCGCGGTCTCCCACGTGAGTTTGTGAGACCAAACTAGTGGTCTCTTGGTGAGAATTTTAATGTCTGCCTCACCTGTACTGGTCTCCAAGAACGCGCTTTCGTTTGGTCTAACGGATATCCCGCGCTGCGAAAACAGAGGCTCGATTGGTCCGAACAGACCGTTGGAAACTTCAGGAAAAGGATCAATGCCAGCTTTCCCATCTTTGACGATGTAGCTACACAAAGGTGGAGCGTCGCCCTTTTCTTCATCGGATGCGTCCTGAGCGTAGATAACCAGGCCGCAGTTTCCCACCAGCGGATCTGCGATGTGAAACGTGACGACTCCGTCCCGGATCTCGTGCGCGACGTTCCGCAGCAGGTGGCCGTCCTGGATGCTGTTCTCGTAGAGCTTCGCGCTGAAGCGGAGATCACGCGAGAGGGCGAATCGCACCTGCGCCCTGCCGTCTACACAGGTGATGGTAGACGACCGGTGGGAGATCGGTATCACTCCCTTCTCTAGCGCTTGGTTCCCGGGTCCCCAGTTTCCCTGCCATTCTGGTACTAGATAGTTTGCAGTGTCACTTAGCGCCTCAGTACAACTTATCATGTACTTACAAACAAACTTGTTACTTTCTTCTCCCTCAACCCCGACGTAAATGTCCAACAAGAAGTCCCCCTTCTCTGGAGGAAAGGAAACGAACTTCACGGCGTCCTTCTTCCGCGATTGTCTGACGAATCTGTCAAGGTTGACTCCCCGCCATTTTGTTTCGTTGTCCGCCATCTTCAAATGGTGGGCGAACTTGACCTTGTTGTGATCCTCTGGCCTGAAGCCGATATAAATGGTAACTTCGCCGTCTGTTGTTGTCAGCAACCCTTGGTGATGACTCAGCAGTTTTAGTTGATAGGTGAAGAAGTCAGGCCAGCATTTCACGTGAGATTCAAAGTCTGGTAATGTGATAGGTTTCGGCAAAAGTTGCATGTTGTCCACATCCGGGAAGTGAGAAATGATGTAGCGGCTTGGGTCAGGCAAGAAGTAGAACTCTTCAACGGAGTACACCTCTTCTAGTTCCTCCATGTCGTCATCTATCATGTGATGGGAGCCCCAAGACGTGTCTATGATACCCCATCTGTAATAGGTAGAGTTGGAAGTTGTATCCAACACATAATACATAAGGCTGTCCCGAAAGAAACACAACATTTCCTCAACATTTTCAAACAAAAGCCTGGTCTAAAGTCGCCACATGATGACAGTTCTATGGGCCTTGAAACCTCCAGGTTTGTATACCTATAATAGCATCAAGTTACCGTGCAGGGCAATGTCAAACTACATCCCTTGCCTTAGCCAATGAGGGACAGTCTTACTAACCTGTGGTCTATGAGCACGAGTGTCCAGCTGCCCCTGTGGTCTGTTCCTTGTAGTGACGTGCCAGGCAGACAGCGGACTCCCTTGGTGTAACCGTTCACTACCTCATGCTGCAGGCCTGCATGGCTGGCAGCAAACAATAAATAAGGATGATAGGTACCTTGGAATGTGCCAGTCCCTTGCTGTTATTCTGCGACACATGATGAAACTACTGTTACAGCAGTACATGTAGGTGAAAGATTTCAGCATCTCAAAAGCGCGTTTGCAACAACTAGGTCATTTGGAAGAATGCACTGTTAAGCATACTAACGACTAAAGGAAGCCTTTTTGAATACTTCGTAGCTATGGTCTTTAGCTATGAAACTGGCCTCAATTGGAAGTTCTATACCTCATTAGACAATATTTAAACTCGTGTCATTACCTACCTGCATAGTTGACTGAAGAGTGCAGAATGAAACTGTCTCTTCTCCTTGATTTCCTTCAAGTGCCACTCAGGCGAGTCCTCTTTCGGTTCGGACGTGAACTGCATGTTGACGATGTCCTGAAAGGTGACCCATCTGAAGATGACCCTCGCCTTTTCCAGCTCAGTCGTGCACGGCTCTATCAAGTGGTCAACGAGTGAGGTAAAATCTTCACTCAGCGACCTGGGAGTCTACAAGATTGAAAGATAACAGCCTTTTTAGTTACGTTGACATAGTCTTACTCCTGTATCAAGATTTTAAGCAAGTCGAATCTTTATTACAGAGCTACGTAATAATGCACAGTGACATTTTGCGTCATTGCAGACTTTTAAGTTTATTTGCAATAGCTAGAAACTGAGAGGTGCAGTTAATGTCAAGTTTACCTTAACAGCATGGTCGTCTATGTCTTTAAAGACCGTTACGTCCACCTCAGATGTGGGCATGTGAATCACGTGTTTCGTTTCCCGGTTTTTATCAACTATTGCGTACGTCATCAGTCCGTCAGCTGTAGGCGTCCTCTCGAGTTTGCTGTTCTTCCCGTCGTAGATCCCGCAGATGGAGCAGGTCTTTTTCCACCCCTGGCGGTTAGCCGACGACACTGCAGGCATCCAGTCTTTTTGGAAGACCTGTCAATTTTATTTTCATCGTTGGTTGTCAGGTCAGAAACCAGTAAGAAATGGAGAGTAAAAGAGCTCGATGAGGAGGTGATCGATACATCAGGTTTTGCATTAAGCACGTGTAGCATTTGTCAGCTTTTATTTTCCCAGAACATGTCCTACTCAAAATCAGCGTATCGTAAGCTTTAAATATCATTATATATTAAAGACTGGTCATGAAAATGGCTACATCACTTAAAGTTGGGCACAATTAGTGAAACAAACAAGATCTATGAATAAAAAACGACCCCCAATAAAATGGAAGCGTATGGCATAACTCTCTGTTGGGGGGAACAACACAGATGGAAAAGAAACACTTATAAGAACATTCCCTTCACCTTAGCGAGAAATTTTCTACACCCACCTTGCGTGCTCCTTCAAGGGCGAGGATCGCTCCGTTTCCTGCCCCGTTTCCAGCACCACGCCCAAGTGGTCTCTGCGAAAATATTTTATTTCTTAATTACTGATTACTTAGCGGCAATTCCCTGTGTACATTTGTCTGTAGACTCCTCCACCAGAGCAAAGTGAGATAAAATCTGTCCTTAATTCCAATATACCCCAGAACCTTTACAAAAACAGAGAATTTCCACTGAGACCTAAATACATTTCAACGGCCCACCCATAACTTATTGAGCTATACCGTCCAACCACGAAACTGCGATCAAAACCGAAAACTAGCATTCTTGTCGAAGGTAATGATGGTGCCACCAACTCACCTTTGCTGCGTTGTCTGACTTCGCCATGTCGAGCGAAGACCCGCAGCCCATATCGTGAACAAGACGTCCACAAGGAGAAATGAGGAAGGCACTCCCTCAAAATATCTCTGTAACGCAAATGAGATGTAATCAGAGCTTGGAGACTATATAATATGCGCTGGAGTATGAAATACCACGTTAAGAGACCATATGCACCTTGTATTGTCGTCGTAAAACTGGACCGAAACTAATGGAGTAGTTCTGCTTTGCGATCAAATCACCTACTTCAACCAAATCCCCATTTTACAGCGCAGTAGAGGGGATTCGCATGTCCATAATGACTGTTGTGTGCTCAAAGTTACGTATTCGTCAGGTAGATTCTAGGTAGATTCTACCTGACGAATACTTTGAGCACACAACAGTAAGATAAAGTGACCAACATTTCGTTGTCAAAGCGCAGGGTCACTGTACATGTACTCTACCTGAAAGTCATCCAAAATAAACAAACGTGACGACAAGAGATCGCGTCTGAGAGGAAAAGGTCATCTGTCGTCTGAAACGGTGACTGGCAGCCACTGTACACACTGTTGCGCCAAAAATGTAATTCTAATCGAAGCTGTGCTGTAAAGCAGCTGTTGTCGTCGCACTACCTACCTACCTACCTACCTAGTCCCTCGACCGACTTGTCGTCGCACTGCGGTTGTGTTAAGAAACCTCGAAGTTCAGAAAACTTGCTCTTAGATTTGTGAGATAGATACGAGGCGAAAACACAGACTAATGGTCTGTACGTTTTTAAAATTCTAGGTGAAACGATACTAGGCTAACGGGTGTTAAATGTCGGATACTGTATTGAATATGAAAGATTAGTAAGACAACGATACACTGTTTTCCACACTGATTAACCCCATTGTTAAACGTACCGGCTCCCCTGTACTATGGAATCGCTGGGAAAAAAATCAGAACTATATTTGTCACAATCAGAGGACTTAGATTGCCTTCCTAACCTAAACTAACCCTCATCAAGGAGAGATTGTAAAGAAACATTGTTGTGTCAACAAGAAGAACCTGTCATGTTGGTAAGAAGACGTGCATATAAAAACATTGCAGGCAATCACCTACCTTACTATTCATCTCATAGGATATACTACTGTAATACTGTCAGGTAGTCGGCAAATATAGAAGTCTGTACTGGCCTTATAGGAGGTACCGACTTCGTTGTAATGTGTTTATATCAACGTTAAATTATTTATAAAACATGTCCCTACAACAAACACACTCATTTATTTGTGACACAAATTGTTTATCGCAACAAAGTCCTGGGGTCATCTTGTATCACCTTACAGGCCACAACACTCAAACAAACAACATGTTATGGTTCACACACTTTCAAAACGTTCTTTTCAAATGTATCACAGGACTGTTCGATTAAACTGGAATACTTACAAATACTTCTAAACGATCAAAGAAAGAACAACGACTAGGTCTTCTGAACTTTGAACTGGATAGCCAAGACTAAATGAAGTATACCTGAGCTTTGAATACCTAGTACCCGAGCTTTGAAATAAAGACTCCGTGAACATACCTGGCTTTCCGTTGTCCTTACTCTTCTCACGAACTAATTTCTTAGCGTCAAGGTAGGATGCTAATCAGAAGAGCATCTATTGTCAATCATAATTGATTTTGCCTCACCTCTTCCGAAGAACAAGGGCTGAACGCAGGGTACAGGGAAACACAATATGGAAGACCACGTCCGTCTGTCGTCTGCACTAGCCGTCAGGCAGTTTGGGCGCGTGATTCTGCGTTTCTACAGCCATAGCTTCGGGCGTTACGGAGTGCTATGGCTGAGTGGGTCCTATTCTGACTAGCTGAGTATGTGCCATCCCTTCAGTAAGGTTTATACAGCCCCCTTGGCTTGACACGTAACTCTATGGCAACACCGAGTTCTCGTTTTTCACGGAGAGGGATTATATTGCATTGATCACGTATACATGTCAGGGCTTTTGTGTACAACTGAAGCATATATTAACTCTAGGCAAATACTGCCTGTTCTCAATTCAAATAGAATACGTTTTCAGTAGAACGTCTTGTGATGATAAATGCGTTCATGTTGGCATAGGCCTCGGTACAGTACAGGGGAATGGTGCAAGGTTCTATACCTTCAAAACTATGGCATTCTACAAAATGCGTGCCATGTAGCTCTAGCAAGGAAAACTCGTGTGTTTTTCTCTAAATTTGTAGTAACTGCCTTACTATCTTTGATATGTATTGTAATACATATTTCATATTAAGAGCCTCGGACTGTGATATGGACCCAATATCTGCACAATCCATCTTCATATGTTAGTGTACAGCATAATCATTCTGTCCTGTTACATTTTGACAAGTCAATATCGTCGATAGTTGAGAGCCTAAAAATTATAAAAAAAAGAACGATAACCCTCTAACTACCACAACAACGAACGATGCTCTCCTGTGTAATCATGTCTTTATGATATCTGTTTATTCCTGTACATCAATGCCTCACAGTAGCACTGACTGATCAGACCTTAATTCGACGCGGAAACCAGTGGTTCCCCGTCTTTGAACTTGACCATTCATGGTCAACCACCGACAGAACTTTATGCCTGAGTTCTCTAGGGTGAAAGATGATGATGTGTTAATGCCCAGCTGGTCGAGTGGTGCTCAAGGAAAACGTCTTTAGATCGCCCTCAAGCTAGAAGCAAGTCAATATGTCCTTTAGGATAGGTCACAATGCCCCATACACAGTCTGTGTAAACACATGTCTGCGTTGCTAAGTTGTGCAGATACACACATGTGCCGAAGGCATTATGATCATTGACATTACGACCCCACCCCTACTGTCAGTGTCTAGTTTTGAAGATTGAATATCCGCGTAGAATTGACGCATGCTGTGTATAAAATGGTGTTATTCTAGTAATATCGTGCCGTAATGAGTGAACCAACCCACTCGCCAGGTTATACTCATCTGCACCTTGTACCATTGAACTTTAGCTCGTCTAAGTTACAAGTAACCTTTTGTCCGCTGTGTTTACCGTCACAATAGAAAGCTTTTTGGTCAAAGGGTTTCGTATGTCGCAGCCTCGTCGCCTAGAGCAGGTCGGATACAGTCTTAAAACAAAGGCCAGTTGCCTTGGACCTCGACATAGTCGAATCACTGCGTTACGTGGTACGGCTGACTGCTCGTGGTTCTTGTGTTGTTTACCAGTGCACCGCTGTCCAGACTGCTTCCTAAACTATTGAAGAAGTGGTAACAAAAAGAGCTAAGGTAGGGTACCGTCTGTTTTTTACGAGATATATGAGCCATTTCAGGGTATTTCGTAAAGTATGTTATTCGTCAGAGTTGACAAGGAAGTAGACAGGTGTAATTTAAGTGTTGTTTTTTTTGTTGTTGTATTTTTTTCTATGCATAAATACCATGCCTCGGCTTGGCAACTGCCCCTTGCCGGGCGCTATCGTGTGCGTATGGTTTCGGGAGTATAAACTGTTGAGTGGTGTTGGTGCGTAATGGTTGTACATGTCGGTGCGGAAGACTGAGGGCCCCTACGTTCCTATGTTGTTCCAGGGGCTGAATCTCTTTTCTGTCTAACTCAGCGTGTTGGTAGCTCTTATGTAGAACGTCTAAGGGCGCACCATTTGCTTTCCACTGACAAGCACGTAGACAGTTTAGTCTTGGCAAACATGTGGTGAGCACGGTACTCCTTCCCACCCACACCTTTAGTGTTGAATAATGTGGACTAACTGGTGGAAGATTCCTTAAAGTTTCCTTGCCTATAAGCTAACAAAGCTCAGTGGGCACATCACAGGTGATAGCATGTTTAAGAACATTTCTACACCTGCAAATGCCAAACGTGCAACTTACGTTATAGTTTCGAAGGATCTAGAAAAGTTACCCTCCTTAAGGATTGGTCTGAAATATTACGCTACCGTGTTCAATGTCAAAAATTTACGCGCTGAATTGCATTTCACAATTTTCTTGATTGTAGATTAGGGGTATTTTTGCCTAGCTGGTAAGAAGTTCACTGGTTTAAGGAGTCCAGTTTTTTTTGGGGGGGAGGGGGTTCTTTGTTGTGGATTTGATAATTGATAGTACGTAATGTAGACGGCATATAGAATAGAATCACCTGTCACATGGGTGCTTACGTTATACCGATCAGGTGTCCGAGGGAGGGGATAGGTGTGTGGGTGTGTGGGTGTGTGAAGTAGTAGGGAGAACCGCATATTGTAAACAGAATTTGACTATTGGAGATGAATTTTAAGATAAGAGTTGGTGTTAAATGAAACGAGTGAGTAGGGAAATGTTATTTTTCTTCCTTCTGGATTATTCTTCAGTGTTGTTTTGAAGAAGAGACGTTCTATTGGCGGTTACTAAGTCAGTGCTAACGGTGCGAGACGGGCTGGCGCGTTCATACATAGTGACTAGTTCGGTGAATGTAACATGACATGTGATACATACTTTGGACTATGGCAACTATAACGTTACAGAATATGGTGAAATGTAACATAACAGGGAATAGAGACTACAAGCTAATTAGCATTATACTCGAACTACTTGTGACTCGGACTTTGGGAACAAACTCTCATCTTGTGATCCCACAGTGTACATGAGGTAAATATTATCGCAATACTGTATTGACTCTCTCATGACCTACTGACACGAACTTTCACCCCAAATAAACAACAATTGGTTAAGTCTTCAGTACATAGATTCTACAAAATTAGGAGTGTTCATAAATTTTTGATAACGCCTGTGGTCAAGATATAGGCATTACGTCTAGATTTGATCAGATTTGAAACATTCGCATTGCTTGGATATGTGTAAATATCATGCATATGCTTTTCAATTAACAAATCTGCATCTCAATACTGGTATGTTTTACCATGCTTCATGGGTACTAGATAGTGGCTTTGTAGATCATATCATATTTTTTTCAATAACTCACCTGTAGAGACTGTTGTTTTTAATAGCTTATGCGTTTAAGATGGTTGTAACTACCGAATAAGCAACTCCTATTGTATCACTTCCTACTTCAGTGTTAGGGTAACATTCGACGCCAGGATGGGCTGTGGGGCGTCCTCTTCTGGCCAGCAGAACCAAACTATCCTGGGGCTGGCTCAGTACCCGGTACCGTACACGTCACCGTATTACCAGGTACGGTATACACGGTAGCCATTCACGGCCATAGAGTTATGCGTGGCATTCTATATAATGGATTCAACGAAAGACTCTAGACTTTTTTTCTGAAATCATTTGTCCAACATCTACCAGAAAAGATTTTGTACGTAAAAACACCTTACAATAAATTACAGGTCTGTTCTTATCTGAGGCAGTGTTTAACAGAAGTGTGGCCTTTGCTTCTGTTTGTCAGTATTTGACAGGTGTCGATCAATAAAATTGACAGATTAATTGATTGACTACATTAACAGCAAGTCATGGGACAAATGTTTTTTAGACTATGAACGGTATTATAGATCCTTGAGCGTACGTGCTATATCATCAATGTAAACTTGTCATGATATTGACTAAATTTTCTGTGTACTTTTTTCAATATGTGTACCTATTTCAAATATCAGACTAGACGTGAAAGTTGTTACCCATTGTGTGGTTCCATTTACCAGTATCAAGCAAAATCTGGCAGAGGCATACAAACCACGAGATTTGATGTTACGCTTACAATGGGCCAATGGGCGCAAAGACATACAAGCAGGACGGTGTTGAAGAAAAGTTAATATCAGTATGTATAATCTTTCTCTTACACAACATTCCTTTCTCACTACTGTAGGTGCCCGGCCCCAGTAATGGACAACAAGTGATACCGACAACAGTGGTTGATACCGATCGGGTAACTGTTGTTAAGCTTACATACCTCTGACAGTGTTATATGGTGTTTGGCATTTCTTTCCATTATAGCTTTCTTCACCGTCTGAAAGGAACAATTGTATTCTAGTAGTTGTTGCAGACGGAAAGGGAAAGATCGTGTTGACATGTGTTGGAGTGG
The DNA here is from genome assembly GCA_013266295.2 of Branchiostoma floridae x Branchiostoma japonicum. NCBI lineage: Eukaryota > Metazoa > Chordata > Leptocardii > Amphioxiformes > Branchiostomatidae > Branchiostoma > Branchiostoma floridae x Branchiostoma japonicum. Next base: position 9,496,128 of record CM023827.1, on the reverse strand, counting down.
GGAGGGGGGTCAGACTATTGAATACAAAGTCTGCACTAAAAGAATGACGAAATTGCAAGATTAAAAAAAAAAACACAGAATGACAGAAGACAGCAACTGCATAGTTATTTGAAGTAGAAAACAAAGACTAAGCATTTGCACACACCGTTTGTGGTAGACGTTATTTGGCAAGCTGCCAGTTTTGTGAAATGGTCTACGTGCTCGAGATACCGTACAAGATATTCAGAGCGTAAAATTACAATAACACAGCAGGTGAACGGACAAACCAAGAGAACTTGCTGTTTCTATTCAAAACAATATCAATTTCAAAATTAATGTGGATTGTTTTTATTGTATGCATCATGCAAATGAATTATATAGGCGATGTTTCTGTACCATTTGCATATTGAGATTTAGCATCTAATTCCCATATGATAAAGTAATAGGTATCTTACAATTTACATGTAAAATACAATGTCATCTCCAATCACCACAGTGGACGAAGGTGAATAGGAAGAAGAAAGTCATCGAAGGACCGGAATGGATGCCCGGGGTTCCTGATGACGTCACCAAGAAGTGGGAGACCACGTGCAGAATGTGCAGTATTCACAATGATGAAGAGGTGAGATATCGTATTGTACAGGTGGCTCACAAATACCAGTGCGCATGCCCAATGTCAAAGGTGAAAGATAAAAAAAATACATTGACATGTCTGTTTTCGTCTTGGGGGACGTCACCTTTGACATAATGATTACCCACGATGCATCACTACTACGCAAGAGTAGTCTTATTTGTGAACAGCACGTCCACAGAATGTACTGTGCCTGCGCGAAACCCCTTTTTTCACGGTTTCCGTTGGATGTTTGGTCAACGTTGCATCAGAATTCAGCCCGTTGCAGGCGATATCTTTTCCGAGGCAACATTTGAAAACTATTGACAGAATGTCATCCTTTAAATACACGAACTCGAACTTAAACCGTTATGCCGAAGAATACATTACAAGTTTCGCGCAGGTGTAGTACGTTCTGCCGACGTGCTTTTGTGAACCACCTTATTCACATAAAACCAAACTAAGACTGTATGCACAAAATGCCAATAGCAATATGTAATGGGAGGCTATCGTAAAGACATTGTTAGATATAGCTACACATCTCTCGCCCTTTATCTATCTAGGTGTGGCCGTTCTCCCAAGAGACGGGTGAGAGGATGCTGACGTATACTGTACTAGGGGCTAACGGTGGGACTGGTCACGTGATCCACAAACCGTCACTGTTCTGGGAAAAGGAAAACTTCAAAGAACTGGACACCTACGCTAAAAAGGTGGGGAGACAAACTAGAGCTTTCCTTTTGTACATTTTGTAGGCTTACCATACAGTGGTTTCTTCTTAAGAATACAGGAGACTATACTGAACAGATCATTGTCATTTGATTTGAATGGAGATTCTATGAACAGTAACGTTATCATTTCCCAGGTACCTTTGCAAAAATATAAAGTAAAACGTCCGGTATAGTTGTTTATACTATCAAGGACTGTTTTCTTACTTTTCTTCAATCCCACAGGCTCCGCGATCACTCAACGGAGATTTCAACCTCCTGGTCCAACATCTCATGCAGCCCACAACCACAGACCTGGAGAAGGCGCGAATTCTCTTCAGTTGGATTGCAGCACAGGACGTCCATCGCATGAAGTTCTCACAGCCACCACCAGAGAGCTCTCCTGACTGGTTTCTGGAGAAGATCAAGCAGAGACGGACAGATGCCTATCGTTACCTCTTCAATTATCTCTGCAGGTAAAAAGCAACGGTTTGTCTGAATGACGGTTGGTCGTAGCCTGGGTACCATCCTGGTTAGTTTACCGACTATCGGAGCGGACGTAAACTAACCAGGATGGTACCCAGGCTAGTTTGGTCACCGGTCATTAGCATTTGCCACATTTCAGAGAATTGTACTTCAAGACGGTATTCAATTGTGAAATTCTAACACTGATATATCCTTTCTTATTTGTGGCAGATATGCTGGACTGCAGTGCGAGTTCGTTAAGGGCCACTGTAAGGGCGCTCGCTGCTTCCCGGGAACAAAGTACGTCGGAGAACCTCCCTCGACCACGTGGACCGGCGTGTGCATCGACGGGCGGTGGGGGATCGTGGACACCCACTGGGGATCCTACTCCGTCATCGACGACGACGACGAAAAAGCCTTGGAAGACCTCCAGTCCCAAATATCCATAGACGAGTTCTACTTCTTCCCCAACCCTCTTCACTATCTCAGCTCTCACTGCCCCGAGCATCCAAACTGGCAGCTCATCGAAAATCCCGTACCTTTAGAGGTTTTCGAGTCCCACGTTAAATGCACTTCTGCATTTTTCGCACTCCGTTTGTTCTTGCTGAGTCACCATAACGGCCTTGTACAGACGGAGAACGGCCAGGCAGACATTTATATCGGTCTTCCCCCTCAAGCTAGCCTAAACAAGGATATGGAATTCACCTACAATCTGAAGACAAAGGAGGAGCAGTCCAGATGGAGGGGAATCAAGCTGGACAGGTTCGTTTCTCAGCAATGGATGAAAGGCGCGGTCGTCTTCACTGTTCGTCCCCCTGAAAAGGGCAGGTTTCTCTTCGAACCCTACGTGGGTCTCGGCCGCTCCAAGGACTCCTTCCGTATATGCGAATACATGATCGTCTGTGACCAAGCTAAGGACATCAGCGACAACGCCCCTCTACCCGACTATAAGGGATCGTGGGGACCAGGCAAGGCGGTGGTATCCAAAGGTCTAACGCCGGTCACCCATCCCTCTCCCTATGTCCAGTGTGAGGACGGAAAGGCAGAAGTGGAGTTCAAGATGGATCAGGAGGACGTACAGTTCACCGCAAAGCTGTTCGAAGAAACGCTAAACGACCGTCACCTGCAGCGGTATGTTGCCCACGAGGTCATCGATGACGTAGTAAAGTTCTACGTCGTGTCACCAAAGGAAGGAAATCACGGACTAGCAATCTACTCAAGAGGAGAAGGGGAAGATATCCTGCTGTGCAATTACATCACGCAGACCTCGTCCAACCAAGCTGAAGGTGGGATCCCGTTCCCAGCGGTGACCAACGGTTTGTACGGGCCGGTCGGTCCCGCTTTCTCCGAGCTGGGGCTCTCCAGCAAGTCCAGCAGAAGTGCCTTCATAGAGTGTGACACCGGGGAACTTGACCTTAGACTTGGCGCTGACCGCGTCCTGGTTTATGACCACGAGCTGTTTTGGGAAACCCTTGAAGAGAAGGTCAACCTTCACGGAAATGTGTTCAAGCAGATCCTAGATGGAGAAGTGCAGTTCTGGCTCCGGCTTCCTCACCTGGGGAAATACAAGCTCGCTATCTACGCAAAGGAACTTGGTCAACAGGGTGACATGAGAAACGTCGCCAACTTCTGCATCATCTGTACAGGGACCAAAGAAGGCCTTGGTCCCTTCCCGGTCGTGAATGGGAAGCAATGGGGAAGAAAGCTCCCGACTTTGAACGACTTATGCCTCACGCCGGCCAGTCATCCAACTGCCTACATTCAAGCATCGGGAAGCCTTGAGATAGAGTTCACCTCCACGGAGCGGCTGGACTACACGAACCATCTGAAGCTGTGGAAGATGGGCGAGAAGCAAAGGGATGTGGGAGACTTCGCCTGTCACAAGATACTCGACGACGGGAAGACTGTGGTGCTGCTTGCGAAGTTTCCAGAAGTTGGGGAGTACAGTCTGGAACTTTACGTGAGAGATGCCGACGGGAAAGACCAGAATGTGATGAACTACCTGATCAATTGTGAGCAGTCTGCAGAAATGTGTGAACCCTACCCGGAAGTCATGGGTAGGCGTTGGGGACCGATCTACCCTTGCTTTAACCAACTGGGCATTACCCCGGCGAGCCACACGGACCCAGTGATCACTACAAACACAGGGGAAGTTACTGTCACATTTGGAACGGCGGAACCTTTGTGGTTCTACCCCGAACTCACTCATCATGAAGACGCCAAAGCTAACGATCTGACAGCCAACGCAACTATTCAAGACGACCCACAGAATAACCAGCAAATACAAGCAAAACTGATTCTTCCAAATGCTGGCTACTACAAGTTCAGCCTCTTCGCCAAAGCAGCTGGCGCTAATGGCAATCACCAGAGAGCTACCAGTTACCTCATTCACTGCACCGATGTCACAGGGGACAGCACTACTGTACAAACTGGATTCCCTCGACTCATGGGCTGCTGGGGCACAGGGTGCCGCATCGTGGAACCCAACGCAAGAACCCTACCGGGAGGAGACAGCCAACACTTCAAGCTGAAGGTCCCCGGCGCTGCGGGAGTCGCCGTGATTCTACCCAACAAGAAGTGGTGTCACCTGCAGCAGGGGGAGGACGGTACTTGGGAGGGAGACGCCGTGGTGCCGTTAGGAGACTACACGGGGGGCGAAGTCAAGGTGGTCGCGAAGATGGAGGATGGAGGGGACTCTTACTTGCCTCTGCTGCTATATACTGTCGGTAAGTATTCGTTCTTTATATGGAAGCTTGTTGCCTGTCCATTTGTTGTCTTTTCAACGGTGGTTTCATGCATAAAGTAGGAGAAGCGCCTGGGGAAATTCTCATTTTGTTTATACACGGCGCGTTATTCCACATTTCAGGAGAAGACTCCGACGAAGCAGTCGCAGCCAAGGAAGCACCCGATCTGCTCCCAGCCCTCGCCGCACTAGGACTGTCTCTGGGGAGCCACCCCAATATGTTCATCAAAACCAACACCGGAGAACTGGACATCAGACTCGGAATGGAAAGACGCCTGCAGGTATCTCACCAACTCACATTGGAAGAAGATGGCGAAAATATCGACATGAGCAAGTACGTGTTTCAGGAGACGATGGATGGCGAGCTGCGCTTCTGGCTTCGGCTTCCGACTGCGGGGAAGTACACTCTCTCTGTCAACGCAGCGGAGATACAGTCTCAGGATAGTGAAGAAGGTAGCGCCTCTCAAAACGTCATCAACTACAACATCAACTGCACGGAAGCAACCAAAGGTGTGAAGCCTTTCCCCTCAGTTGAGGGGGGGCAGTGGGGATTGGTGTATCCACATGCTCCTTCCTTAGGCGTCACAGCAAAGAGCCACCCCAGTGCGTACATAGAAGCTTCAGGAGAGCATGAGATCGTGCTAGACTCTCCACCTCAACTGCAGTACACACACCGTCTTCGCTTGGCAAGCGGGGGCAGTAAGATTGAGCTAGATGACTACAACTGCCACAGAGTGCTTGATGTAGGAAATAAGACAGTGGTGGTGTTGCGCTTCCCGAAGAGAGGAGACTACACATTGGAAGTTACAGCGAAAGGAGAAGGTTCAGATACCCATGAAAATGTAGCAAATTACTTCATTCGCTGCGTTCAAGCAACCGTCCCTTTCGAACCTTTCCCTGCGGTCGCGAACAGACGGTGGGGACCCGTGTATCCGGCCTCTACCGACAACGGCCTCCGTCCGCAGAGTCACGAAGACCCATTCATCAAAGCCGAGGATGGCAACTTGCGGCTTGCCTTTGACAAGAGTGAGTTCTCTACTATCTACGCTTCCCTGTTCCGCTGTTCTGATGATGGACACGAGATAGACGAGTCATCCTATGCGTTCGTGCAAGACACAAGCGATGAAGGTGAAGCGTTTGCAGTAGACCTGCGCCTGAACGATACCGGCTACTACAAACTGACGCTGCTGACAAAGGACCCTGAAGGAGACAACCGCGAGGAAGTGCTCACAAACTACCTGATACTGTGCAAACATGGCCTGGAGGAAAGCGCTCCGTTCCCAGAGCGGTCTGATGGATGGGGGCAAGGCTATCAACTGCACGAACCACTGGTCAGGAGCCTGAAGGCGAAGGAAACAGTGACGTTTAGGGGAAGGTTTCCGTGCGCTGCGGAAGTGGCCGTCACGCTGCCTACGTCACAGTGGATACAGCTGAAGAAGAGAGAGGACGGAAGCTGGGAAGGTGCCGTAACGATGCCGGGGAACAAGTACAGTGGCGACGCAGTGACGCTGAACGTACTTCCTGACCACGATGAAGGAGACTACACGGAGATCATGCGTTACACAATGGAGGGAGGGGCAGACGGCGCCGACGACGATGATCAGAACCTTGGCCATGGCGATGAAGAGGAGGAGGACACGGGGCAGGAGGAAGAATACCAAATGGTCCTCAGAGAAAACAGGAAGACTTTCGAAGACAACATGGACCCAGTCAAGGTCATCCCAAAGTTCGAGGAAGAGAAGTTCATTGACGAAGAGGAAGCTCATGAGATGACTCAGCAGTTGCCGGACAACGCCAATGAAGTGAACAAAGCTGTTCTCAACGTGAGTCCGCCCATCCGTATTTGTTGTAGCCTAGAACATTAAATGTCAACATTATTTCCACACGATTTTGAAGATAAATGTGTTCATGTAAAAATTATCTATTTCAAATGGTGAATAAGGAATCTCCATAACTTTATTTTCCATCCAGGTTGTGTCAAGAGAAGGCGAGGAAGCGTTCGTCGTGCTCCGTGACGTCTTAAAGGAGACAAAACAGACGACGCTTCTCGATCTCATCAAAGACGTGAAAATTGACGCCAACCTGGAAAACAAAGGTAAGTTCCTCAAACGGTACACTGGTCCTAATGCAGTCATCCTGTATGTGTATATGTCTATGACTAGGGATAAACTAATTTCATTGCGTATGTTTAACCAACGACACTATATAGAGATAATGTCCTTGGTTTAACTAGGTGTGCAAAAGTGTATCCGCCTTGATGTGCAAGATGACGACATGTCATGCATGTGCCGTTATGTAACCTTAACTTTTGTTTCGCCTGCTTTAGCCGAAGCCATAACGAAGAAATTGGTAGAAGCAACAAAGGCTAAGAACAGGAACAGGATAGAGAAGGCCATTGCTGAGTACAAGGAGCACGGCCTCTCTGAGAGTGAAGACGTCTACAAGGAAGCGACACGTACCCTGAGACTTCTGACTGCTAGAGAAGGTATGGTTGGTTTCTTATAGATGTAGTCAGAGCCTCGGACAGGGCATTGTATTGATTCCCCTCCTCCTTATCTAACAATACACATTGTGTATGGATGATGATAGATAGATAGATAGATAGATAGATAGATTAGATAGAACTTCTCTACCCACAAGTGTCAATGCTGTTTGACTAACTGTTTCCTACTGTGATCAATGTTTCAGACCTGAGGAAGGCTATCAACTCCAGACAAAAGGATCAGCTGAAGGACGCCATGCAGGGGTGCGCGGAGTTCAAGGACGAACTGAAGAAGGAGCTGAACGAGGCAAAGAGAGTGCTGGACGCCGTACTGCACTTAGAGAGCTTACGTCACAAAATCATGGCCATGAACCAGGCCACCGTAGCAGAACTAAAGACGTACAACCAGCCTCCTCCTGCTGTCAATCAAGTCATGATGGCGACATTCCTGTTGCTAGGCAACTCAAAGACACAGATCAAGGTATTGCATATAAGTACTACGTGAGAATGTGACACATTTATAGGTATTGCTATTTTAATGACAACTTGTACCGCAGCATGATATTCATTTATTGTTCCCAGTGATAATAAATAAATGTTCTGCTTTTCAGGATTGGCAGTTACTCCAAACACTGATGGGTAAGACGGGTAAGCAGAGCCTTAAGAGGCGCATCAAGAAATGCCAGCCAGCCAAGCTCAGTCCAGAGACAGTAGCAGAAGCTAAGAGCCTTCTACACGAGTCTGACCTCACCCTGGACTCTGTCAGGAGCGTCAGCAACGGAGCAGCGACGTTCTACGTCTGGGTGAGTTATGATTCACATAAGGAATATTTCTTCAAACATTTTGCTACTTAGAGTGATACTAGTATATATACATGTGTATATATATATATATATACATGTGTATTTACTTTGGCCTTCGCCCCTCTTATCGTATTTTAAAATTTTCTCTGCACAGTCGATGGGGATGATTGAGGAAGTGGAACAACTGACGAAACCAAAGGAGAGTGCAATCAAGCAGCTTACCCAGACGAGATAGGGACAATGCAATGTGCCATGTTTATTGAAATAGGTTTGCTGTTGTGTTTAGAGATTTTTTGTTAGAATTTCTACCCATGCACTCGACATTTTGTAATCATTCGTATGTACATATGCCCAGTGCATAACTCACTTGGTGTATCTCACAGACAGCTGTACCAAAGTTTGATGTGTTGTACATTTGTCATTTTTCATAGTTTGCAGTTTAGTACGAATGTATCTGGGTGGAAGTCATGCGACGCATGTATCATACAGTGTTGAAATCATCTGATTAACGTATCTCTAACATCAAAATATTTTACTGGTAACTGCATGTACAGTGTATAAAAGTTTTCGCCTTGAAACACTGCGATTTCTGATGGAGATTTGTAGCTATGAATGGTGAAATAAAGTTTTCTATGGAGTCCATACATTACTGCAGTCTCATATGTTGGGTATATCAAAGGAAGCGCTGATACGTATACTCCCTTTCATCTTAGTATTCAATCTAGGACTTAGATAGATGTAACATCAGTAACAGGTTTATGCGCGGCCCATATTTTCTACACCGTATCTTATGTCTTGACCTTCGTCTTCATTTGCATAACGTTAGCCCAACTCGATAAACGCATAGTATTCTTGATGTGCATTTTACAAACGGGGAAGACTGCATAACTTATGATGACAGCGGTTTCATCCAGGCGATGATCCTTAACTTGGCCCATAACGGTGAGAATCTGTCCCATCTGCTGGGGTCCTGGGTCTGGACCATCTGGTGCGCCCAGGGTTGGTTCTCCCACTCTATGTACGTGTAGGACAGTCCGCAGGCCTCGGCAGTCCTCTCTATCAGGTCGTGTGGAAGATACGGCCTTTCCACGTAGGTCTGCAGGCACATGGCAGTAGGCTGGGAAGAGAAGGGAGAAAGACTTGTTGAAACAACCAACACGATACGCGACACAACCCCTAGCTTGTGTGTAGAGAAGAAACGAATGTATTATTCCACTATGAAAGGACATGGTATCTTTATCAGTATGCTCTAGACCCAAATCATGATACGCGTACGTTATTGGAAATACCCATAGCATCAAATCAATGGCTTCAAAGCATTCTTCTATTTAAGTATCGTATTAAGGCCCACCGATGAGCTGAGTAGCTCCTTCACGGTGCTGAGGAACGGCGGGAGGGAATCTTTCCCCTCCACCACGTCTGAGCCGAGAATCAGGTCAAACGTGCCGTGCTTCTTCTTGAAATCGTCCAGACCCTCGCCCCAAAATAACCTTTCACATTGTGGCTGGTCTGTGACAAAATGAAGCAAACATGTAAAAAACAAACAATTGAAACCAAGGTATGGTATGATATGATAGAAACGCATTGACAAAACCATCTTCGCATTTTGCTTGGCACAATTTTAATCAAAATTGAATTGCGTGCACAAAAGTCATTGATGATGATTGAAGTTACATCTCAACCTTGAACTTTTTCGAAGTTCCTCTTGAGATGCTCTCTGCAAAGTTCCACGACTTCATCCTCCCCGTCCGTGATCATGACCTTGACGTTCGCCGCCATCTTGGCTGCGGCGATGCCCACCACCCCCAGACCAGCTCCCAATTCAAGGACATTCTTGGCGCCTTCTAGAATGTCCGGGTTATAGTGCATCAGGAGAGACAGTAACTGGAAAATTTCAATATACAGATATAGAGGAAGCAGAATCCAGTCTATCTAGTCTCCAAAATTATACTTGCATATCGTAGGCATGACGCCGAGCTGTGCAAGATAGCTGCCTACTAAATGATATTACAGGACATAGGCGCACTTGGCTAGGCAGCGTGCTCACCCGTGTGTAAGTGTGGTACAAACGTTCCGATGTATATCTACCATACAGCATTGTATCATTGTGACGAAAACATAACTGTTCTCAGGCCTGTTCTTTATGATCCACGTGAATACTACAGACATAGTAAAATGACATCAGTCTGCATAGGCCTCATGATGCTATGGTCAACATTTCATATTAAATGTCCGCCAGGGCATAGTAAAGAGAAACAGATTGCCAATCTTATTATCATCTTATTGGTATCGTATTTTGACGTTTTAATACATGCTATTGATGTCCTAGTTCCTTAGATATCTCTGTACAGTATACGTCATGATTAATGACATGATTTAGAACACTAGTCTGAGATGATGAGATGATGACGTCACTCCCCACCTTTGCTGCAGGCCACAGCCGCTGCCCGGACAGAGTGATGATGCCCTGTTTTATCTCTGCAACGGAAAATCAAGGTCGAAGATTGCTTAATAAAAATTGTGTTTTCCGGACAGATACCTTTATTCAACTTACGTTTCCTATTTAGCGGTTATATCGGTGTGTTTTACTCGGGTAAAGCTAGCTAAGTTTCTTTAGAATTAAAACAGGTGGGAGATCCGTGTGGCCCTTGATGATTTTCATACTGGATCAAGTGAAGACCCGGAAAGCCTGCTTATCATCGACCTTTGGTGTTTTCTTCGGTTTTGTGACACATCATCTTACTTCTTAGTCATGTATAACAGATGTGTGAAATTTGCGTTAATTTTGCAGAAGCCGTTGCAAGCTATGCAAATACAAAGCGCCAGGTATGTACTCGTATTGTGCGACAGCAAGTTTACAGAGACAACGCCCATGAAAACGTTTCCGTCACATGCATTTTTAAAATCTGTATATTACAGACGTCTCGATCCATTCAAAAGTTTTGTTCAAAACTGATATAACTCGATTTTTAAAAAAAATGGGCCTCCCGTGTCGATATATTTAGCTTTCAGTACTTTAAATATGAGAAACAGTGTCTTTTTCTCTTGTGGGATTAAGACAATATGTAGAACCAGAAGGGCGATGTCATTCACGGTGAGAAGTGACAATGCTACTAGAGCGCAGGTGTTCAGTAACCCCACCTTTGCTGATGGCCAAAGACGCTGCCCACTCATAGTTATAAAGCCCTGACGTCCTTCTAGACGTGAAACAGAGACAGAAATTTGTTTAGCCGTCAGCTTTCATAATATTTCGCAGTGATTTTCACAAACATTTGCGGTACCTGTTCTTTTGATATATCTCGGCCCGCGATTAAGTTTTATACCAAAAGACAAACTTGTGTTTGAAATGGATGTTTCACATAATACTTACCATCCCAGTTGAGCACCTTGATGATCTGTGTTCCGACTTTCACGTCTACCCACGTCAGACCATCATCACTGTGGTTTGAATGAAAAGAGGAGAAAAGGTGAAGAAAATGAGTTCTAAAGGCACCTTTTAACTAAACATCCACGTGCAAACAGGAGGGATTTCCTATGATATAGATTATAGCAACAAACAACTATAACTCACGAGACCACAACTTTTGCAATACAGTTAAACAACTTTAAAGGGTCGTTTAAGACATGTTTGATCAAAATAACCAGTGGCTTTGCATTATCCACGGTGAAGTGCGAGTTAATAGTTTATATCGCAGTTCATGTTTGTGAAAATAATACTTGGAATATGCGACCCTTGGAAAGATGCGTTATTTTTAAACCTGTGTGAATCTAGACAATGTCTTACTCGGTGGGAAAAAGGCCAGTAGGACAGACATACCCAAAATGCCTCACCGGGAACTAGGCCAAGGTCTCCTTCATATAGCAGATGGGTTTGACCATGACATTGGGGATCACATTTCAAGGCAGCCATTTGATGGTGATTAACTCGTACGTAGCTCAAAATATCACACTTTAATATAGTGCTGTGGTCTTTGTCTCTATCTAAAAACGATTTCATGTCCTGTCCGTTGTACACAATAACGTACTTGGCATTGTATTCGTGTCTCTCGGACTTCCACGTTGCATTGCAGTCTCTCTTGTGGATTGACACCACTGTGACATTGGCAAACGTACAACAACTGGCCATGAATGATACATGACCGGACGCCCAGACGCAGCATTTGTTTCTGGTAGTCTTTTAGTTTGTTAAATGCGTCTTTTACGCTATGTGTTTTTTTTCTAACGGAACTCACACAACATACAATATCGAAGCATAATATATCTGTTGAACAGATAATAGAAACGTTCTATGTTATTTGACGTTATGATAAATTGCCGTGTGTGACATAGCGGGCGTTTGGTAACTTCACACGGACAGCTGTGAGGATAGCGCCATATTCGTCCGACTGAATGTTGATATTGTTATTGTTAGGAGCCTCTCTGACACGCTCACATATCATCCGCCAAAATAGTCCGTGCATCGTCCCACGGAGAGAGTTCACGTGGGTGGGTACTGGGCTGGCAGGGACACGTCCTAGTACACTGTGTAAGGTTTCCGGCCTTCGTTGTGGTACAAAATACGTTTTATTCCAACGAAGTTTTCTTTACTTGCAAAAGACGAGACAAAAACAGACAATACGGTGATATTTCGATAGGAGGGAAAATCAAAGAAGCAAATCCAGAAGGGACCCACATGGCTAAGATCTTTGAGACTTGAACACTACGATTAGAATTCCCATACACTCATTAACAACATCGCAACTTTTTCCTAGGAACAGAAATACTCCTTCCCTTCATACAGTATGTGCATTGATAAAGTTTACACACCGAAGAACATATTCGGGAAATCGTGTCGCACCCAGCCAATCGTGAAAACACTGCTAAAGAACGTCCAGAATGGGGTCGTTCACCAATGCGTTCTGCAGCTTTAACGCTCAAAATGATTCAGAAGCTTTGATAAAGTAATATTCTGTCTACTACTGTATCTAATCATCGTACCTTATGTTTTCCCGGCCAAATGCCCCTGGTGCCGTATCCACCGATGCAGCCATTGCCTTTAAAGTTGCTGTCTGACCAGCTAGCTGGAGAGTGACTGACGTTCCGGGCGTAAATTTGAAATTCAGAATCGGGAACAACAGCTGACGCAGCATGCGGGACACCACGTTCTGTTGGACGGACCTGGGCAGTTGTTTGTTTCACGATCACAAAAATATAAAATTTAAGGCACTTTAAATATTTTCTTTAAAAAAACACACATTAAAGTCTTATACAGGCCGAACCTGAACTTTGGTACTTTCCAAGCAGGGGTTTAGGCTTCGGCTTATTTTTGACGTGTTTTTAGGCGTTTTATCGGGCTTTGTTTTTGTACTGGTAACTTTTTTTACGCCAGCCCAACTTCGGGTGGCAAATGGTAACTGCCTTGCAAATGGACTTGTTGTACAGTCAGCATAGATAGAAGAATGGTCATTTATCCGGCTAGCATATGGTTATAATGATGCGCTATTCCTATATCATTTGGGGTACTCCTGTATTGTAAGATCTGCTTGGAGATTACATTAGGTCTACCAGTCAGCACAATGTAAAGGACTTCATGTTTTCAGAGTCGTTGATTTGTTGTGTCCATCACTTTAGTGGTGTTTGCCTGTTTTAGGTGTTTGTTTGTTATTCATATCAAACACCATAAAAGATGACTAAGGAAGCTGTGGATAAGTTGTATCAGAAACGATAAGATTTTGGTCCTCCGTGTGGCTTCCTTTAGAATTGCAGCCCTAACTAGACTCTACGCAGTAGAAAATTGCAGAATATCTAATGAATTCTAGATAGACAAAAATACACACAACAGACAGAAAGTTCTCTTCAACAGTAGCTTGTTAAAAAAAATAATCATGATTAATATTACAACAAAACATAAGTACCACATGCAATGTGTCAAAAACATATGACGTCAACAGGAACTAGTTAACTACCATTCTATCTCTACCTTATACCTTTAACCCTGGTTCATAATGAGGTGGTCTTTCATACAACAGTGGCTTGTAAAAAATGTCACATTATCCTAAGCAGAAGACTAAAGGATAATAACAATAAAATCTCATTACCTACAGTTTGTGGGCTTATTACCTACAGTTTGTGAGCTGACTTAATAAAATCTCAATCCCCTCTGAGAATGAGACTCTATAAACATAACACCTTGCAATACAAACTTACCTACAAACTACGTTACATGTGGTGTTGAGGAACAATAGAACCACGTATACCGGTAAGATAGGCACTGCCTGGTTATTATGGCTCACATACTAAATGGTGATGTTTGTCCAATGTCATCAAAACTAAAGAATCTTCAAAATACAAAGAAGTTCTTTTCTCAGTACAACATACCATGGCTCATTTCTGAGGGTCTTCCTTGATTTTCTGCCACTTCTCTATTCCTGGGACCCTGCATTCTAATCTCTCAATATCTTTTTACCTTAATGAAGTCATGTAGAAAAGTTGACAAAGCACTTTATCTTTGATACAATATGGACCCCTACAGGTGCAGTTGCACAGCTACTTTCATATGCAGCACCAATGCACCATAGTACGATTGGTATCTTTCTACCTTTTGTTGAAGTCATGTAGAAAGTTGACAATACGGTACCTTATCTTTGATACAATATTGGCCCCTACAGTTGTACAGCTACTTTCATATGCAACACCAATGCACCATAGTACGATTGGTATCTTTCTACCTTTTGTTGAAGTCATGTAGAAAGTTGACAAGGTACCTTATCTTTGATACAATATTGGCCCCTACAGTTGTACAGCTACTTTCATATGCAACACCAATGCACCATAGTACGATTGGTAGCTTTGAACAGTCTAGTACAGAGCAGTCCACTTTATGCCATCATCATCATTGAAATCAGCAACACTTAAGTATGGTGACACAGGCATGGCCATACAGATCCTTCTGCATGTTTCCTGCACCCCTGAATGACTTGGTTTCTGGATCATAGCACAAGACCTGTCTCATTCCCCTGCCATTGACGTGGCCTCCAGTGATGTAAATCTTCCCCTGGTACACAATCATTCCGCACATGGATGGGACACGTACCCCCAACTGCTTGTTCCAGTACCCCTGTGGGCCCCACGCCCAGTCGTCTTCGCTTCTTGGCCTATAACTGTACACCCATCCTTCATTTAGCCCAACATAGATGGTGCCCTTGAGTGCTACAGCGGTGACATGACCTCCTACTTGAGGCATGTTCTCCATTTCCTTCCACTGAGAGTCACCTGGAGTGAAGCGGTACATTGTAGATGTTGCTTTGTGATCAGCATCAAATCCGCCCATCACGTATATGTGGCCGTCCAACACCGCTACACCATGGTGGTACCTTGGCTGGGGAAGTGGAATGCCCTCCGTCCACTTGTTCTGGTTTCTGTCATAGATCTCCACCTTTGATAGTGCAAAGTTGACATCTTTGCCTCCAATTGCGTACACCTTACCATGAAGCACTGCTAGCTTGTGATTGTAGCGATTGGTGTTCATCTTAGCAAGTCTGGACCAGGAGTCCAGCTCTGGCTGGTACAGCCACACATCCTTGGCAAAACTGTTCCCAGTAGACACAATAATGTCACTTTTGCCGAGAACAGCCGCAGCAAAACCACTGTCATTGTTCCTCCTTGTTCTCGTCATAACTGACCAACTTGTCTCTGATGGTGCAGCAACCGTGGTCGTCATGATGGCATTTGAGATGACTGTAGGGTCGTCAGCTCCAGTCCCCCGTTTCTCTATTCCTCCAATGACCACTACTGTCTCCTTCAGGCCACTGGCACGGCGGGGACGGGTGCGAGGTGAGTGGACTTCTCCTGGGAACAGCTGGAACCTACGGGCTTCCGTCATGATGTCCTGGCAAGTCTTGCGTACGGCGTCGTTGCTCTCCACATTCTCCATCAAATACAGCCGGTCCATGAAGGGGAACCTGACCAGTTCCATCAGCTCTCTCATCTCCTTCTTCCTCTTCCTGGTGTCGTGGTTGATCCAGGTCATCACTGCTGCATACACGCATTCTTCAGAGGCACCAAGGTCGTCAGATGAGACGAGCTTGACCAGCTGTTCCTTTGTCAAATAGAGAAACTCTGGGGTTTTTCTGACTGCTGAAAACTCCCTCATGACATAGGACCACGCCTTCTTCTCCAGGTCTGGGCAGGACAGCATGCTCCCCATGTGCACCATCTTCAGACAGTTCTTAGAACTAAGATTGCCAGATACGAACTTCACACACGCATCATGCACGGGTTGGATCTGGAAGAAGTTGGCGCCTTCTAGTAGTTTCACTGCGTTGTCCTCCGTGATGGTAACCTTTGATGTGTACGCATAGTCAACAAGCAGCTGCAGGGTGTTGGTGCTGACTTCATGAATGGTGACCTTGTGCTCCTGGCTCTCGCGATGTCCGTTGCAGAACATGGCGCGAAAGTATCCACTGCAAGCAGCAAGAACATTGCGGTGGCACGGGATCTCTTTTCCGGAGACACAAAGGATGACATCTGTCAGCAGGTTGTCAGAGCGCAGTTCCTGCAAGCCCTGCAAGAGGGAGCCTGCGTGTGGATCGTGGCAGAACTCCTGTGATCGTGGTGGTGGCCTTGCCATCATGCCCTTATTCAATCTGTAAAATATAACATAACTTACCGATCAGTACTACAGTATCAAAAGTCTGTTTGATGTGTATGTGGTGCTTGCATGCATACCTCTAGTAGTTAGTTCATGTGTCCCAAGAAGTGGGAGCTCTTAATAGCTATCTTTCCTATTTAAAGCTAAGTCAAAGACTCTGTATCAAAGGAGGGATACATTCCAGTGTTGATTGTTATTGCTGGCATCTTGGCTAAATTTGGCTTTTCCAAGACATGTTTTTTAAGTAATTGTATCTGTGATACCAAAGTCCATAGTGTTTGGGGAGAGCCACAACCCACCATACTTATCGAAAAGAGTAGGGGTCCTTCCCGGTGTGAGTGGTTCAAACCTTACAGTCTTATGGCCGCACCTGGGGTCATATTGAGGTCACCTGAGTTAGCGCCGAATGGCAGCCGCTCCAGACCCTTGCGATTAAGCCCCACCACCATTGTAAGCTCCTCACAATTCAGCCCTTGGCTGCAAGGAGAGAGTAAGCCAGCCCACCAATCTAATCTAATCTAACTAATACTGACAGGATATGATAATTAACAAATGTGTGCCAATTTAGTCAACAAAAATGCTTTAGAAAAAATTTGCCTATAGTTGTGCCACAAACCTGATGACACATGATGGTATACTAGTATAAGATCCCCAAAGTTCCCCCTCAAAGAATCAATAGAATGGAATGGTCCATCCCCTCCTGTTGGGAGGTCTTCTGAGACCTGGCACATCTGGGTGTTCACACCAGAGTGCTACCTAGCTTCCTGTGTGGGTGGGTGTTGGTTAACTTGTCCTATGATGGCCCTTGGTTATATGCTGGCCGGCAAAAGAATGCATTCAACTTTACAAAACCCAGTATTAAAACGCCCACCCGCTTGGAGGCCTGCACATGAGACAAGGATGCCTTCTACTAGTTGTCAATGTTTACTGGGATTCTTGAGTCTGGCCCTTTGAGTTGAATTAATTATTTCAATACTTGCAATGTGTATTCATATGGCACCAGACATAACACAGGATGTATGTAAATTACATGGGTATCCTACACAAAATATTACCATAACAATGGCTTACAAACAATGCAAAAACTTACAACCTAAAGTTATCTCCAAAATAACAATTGAAAACGGGAGAAAATAGGGTACAAAAACAACAACATGCAAATTTCAGCTCAGAGGTGGCCAAATCTAACAATAGGGAACCTGAAGACATTTTAGTTTAACAATAAAGCAACATGTGCAGCTTGCAGTATTGGGCCAAGAAAGTTAACCTCTCTTCTACCTCCATGATTGAACACAAAAAAAAACAACACATTTTAGCACAAATGGGAAACTATACTGCTAGACAGAAAATAGAGAATCCAAAATCTTAGAGTCCAGGACTTGAACATCAGAAATAAATTTCAGACTGTGTTGGCAAAATTATGTTTTGACGAGCTAGATTCAAATCTCAATTTTTAACCTCCTTGATTTGAACATGGAGGTTACCTCCATGATTTGAACAACCAACATATTAGTTTACTTTCAATTCAGTGTAGAGTGGGGGAAAATGTCGATAGTCAATTTTGTAGGTCGCTTTTCCCGCGCTGATGCTAGAATATTTGATGAGATCGGGGAGATACGGCACAACTATTTAGGGACTGTACGATATTTAGCGGGGGGGGAGGGCCGGTCGTCCGGGGGTAAGGTTAAAAAAAATTTCCTAGGCCCTCCCCCCCAGGTCAAAAAATTTTTCCTAGGCCCTCCCCCCGGGCTCAAAATTTTTTCCTAGGCCCTCCCCCCCAGCGTGAATTATCTAAAGGAAATTTAGTACGGGGAAGGGGCCGATTCCCCCCCCCCATATCGAGCGCCGAAGGCGCGAGCTGTCGCGCCGCACGAACCAGGCACGAGCGCCGAAGGCGCGAGCCGTCGCGCCGCACGAAACAGGCACGGACCTAGGGGGGTTGGGGGGCATGCTCCCCCCGGAAAATTTTGAAATCTTAACCCTCTGAAACGCTATTTCCTGCTTTTTAAGGGGTAAATTTTGCTGGTACACCGAGCTAAGTTTATTCCTCCTTTTCGGGCTACATGTATATAAGTATATTTCGTCCACGAACTTCTTCCACGTGCAATTTACACAACCGGGAAAACAATTATTGTCAGGTTGTTTTCAATTTACTTTGGAAGGATATTCAGAGATCTAGAGGCAAATAAATGTTGTGACAGTCCTTGGTTTATTAAAATACCTTGTTTAATGCATCCACATCCACGCCGAGAAGTTTGAGCGCTAGCGAGCGGGGCGCTGGGCGGGATCTTTATCGACGACGCATGTACGATTTTAAACAAGAAAAAACTACCTTTGTGCGGCTGGGAAGGGTGCGTTATGCCGCCAAAATTAATCAAATGTTGTCTTCAGGAGAGGCTTGACTACATTTTTATTGGTATCGTTACGAAAGCCGCTACGAAACGCGAGTTACTTTGGTTGTATCGTCAACTTTGTAGCTTTGGCTTCTTCGCGCTCAGCTCGACGACCAACTTTCGAAGGGGGTTGTGGGAGATTTGGGCGAATCTACTAGAATTATAGGGATGCGTACTATTTTAGTGTAACTTTCTGCCGATTTCACAGGCCGGCGAATCGCTACGGTACGTGTGAGATAGACGTAAATCACGTTTTTGAAATTATCAAAACGTCGGAAAATTTCATGAATCTTGGAATTTTTTTTTTTCCTAGGCCCTCCCCCCAGGTAAAATATTTTTTCCTAGGCCCTCCCCCCGGCTAAAAATTTTTTACCTAGGCCCTCCCCCCTCTGACGACCGGCCCTCCCCCCCCGCTAAATATCGTACACTCCCTTATATAATAGAAACAGAATGGACAGCGCCCCGTTTTCCTAGAAAACTAGCTCGGGTGGATACCTAACGTTACAGCATCAGTTTTAAACTCGATGGTTTGACAATGTAACATTACAAACACATGATGCAGGTTTTCTTACCTTACCCTGTAGTAGCTCTTGGATTTGGTCCCACTGACTTTTGAAGTCTACGGGAATCGGAATGTAGCTCTCGATCACACACCGACCGTCCCTGGGTCTTCTTCTGATGGAATGCGCATCCTCCAACCAAAAAGCGCGGGAATCCGTTCCAGGAAGGTCAAAGGTTGTCTTTGGAACATTTGAAAATATGGGAGGGGACACAACTTGCAAAACGTTTTCTTTTATATTTTTTTCTATTCAAAAACCTCTGCGAGATAAAATAAAGCTTAAGATTAGTGTAATATCAAAACTTTCTTCAATTGTTTCAACGTTATTTTTCAAAATTTGAGGTAGAAAGACTCTGATAATACACAAGATCCCTCCTCTGTTAAACATGGAACATACCAAGGGTGGAAGGGCGTGTCCAGGCGTGCCCTGACCTAGGACCTGACCAATCCCAGATTTCTGACCACGCCTTTCGGCACTTGGTATGTTCCAAAGAGGGAGTCCGAGGGACCATAGAAATCACTGGATATCCTCCTATCAAGGAGGTTTAAACCATAGGAATAATAGGGATGTGCCAAAAGCATTCAATGTCAAGCCTGCTGTCAAGCAAAGGGGCTGTGGTAAAATTCCCTTGTCCTTGAGGGCATGTTGGTGTGGAACCAATTTGCAGCTGGCCTGTGTAGACCCTGGAAATAGTCTGGCATCCACTGATTCCAGGCTACTACATGCAACCAAGGATTGATGCAACCTTACATCAATTGGAATAATTCTGAGGATAAGACAAAGTGCTGTGAAATAGAGGAGATGTGGATGATTGGTAGAGATGGAGGGAAACAGTCAGGAGTATCTGAGACACTAGCTTGTCAAGATTATATTACTTTATTATTGTCTGTGCAGAGATACACTATTCATGTGGTAAATGGGAGCAGCTTGTAAGAAGCAAGGACAGTAATGGTTAAACTACACCGTGTTCTTATTGGGATGGTTATTACTATGCTGAGTTGCATTCATAAAATGACTTAATGAGGTCAAAAATACATTGATATAGAGTAACACTGTAGCATTTTGTATCTTTTAGGCCCTTTTAGAATGACCAAGTTGTTTGCAAAGTGTCCACAACATTTCAAGGTAGTCATAAATGCAAAGAACCGTTTAGCCCTGTCCCTTGCTTCCTTATAGATATGATGAGTGAAGTAGACCATAGTAGTCTTTTGCCATTGTCATTTTGACTGTCAACTGGACATCATTACAACAATTGAAATCAAGACGATTATTCTTGTTTTGAAGTCCCATGTCTTGACGGCCATACCACCCCTCGCTGCTCTTGGCTTTCGCTGACTGTGACAGTTGTCGTGGTACTCTCCGAGACATGCCGCATACTTCATGACATGTGCGATGTAGTTCTGTTCATGGACACCGTGGAACAGATGTGCCATGGGTCCGTCAGCAAAGATAGGTACATCCTCTCCGCCATGTGTCTCATGTGCCAGAGGCACTGCACTTTGCTGCTTGTAGTCTTTGCTTCCTGAAAAAAAGGTGTGTTCACTCCTCACTTATTTGTATTTGGAAGGTCTTTCATATTTCTATCACTTTGAAATGGAGAACAAAGGCAAGATATTTCAAAGAAAGGTGATGAAAGGACCAGTGGTACAATACATATGAACATATTGCCAGACCTGTGTCAACATTCGTGATGTCCTGCCGTGTACCGGACAGACTGTAGCCCGGCCCATTGCCATACAGCAGACTTGTCATCGGCTTCCGGTCAAGAAGTTCAAAACCAAAGTTGTAATCAGTCTTTCCTGTTAGAAACAGTGTGGTAGAATACATTGTGTGACATATCTGTTACCCTTGGTTGATCCTATTGTTGTAGCTTACATGCACACCAAGGCCAAGCTTACTAACTTACTTTAGCCTCAGAAACAAAAGGCACAAACCAAGCAAAACCAAGCCAATTTTTGAAGCAATATGGTTAAGTTAATGAAACTGTACAGCTACATATGTACATATGATTCTTCATACTATTCATTCAGGTGTGTCTCTCTTACCACTCATGACTGCAAAAAGGACGTGACCTACCAAATATGGGATTTCCTCGACTTGGGTAACCTCCAAAGTTGAAGGTGTGAGAATGGTCAGCTGTCACAATGATCAGACTGTCCTGCATGTCAAGCATATCCTTGGCAACCTAAAGAAGAAAGACACCGGGTCTGTTTTCCCTTTGATGTTTTTTTTTTTAAACACACAGTAGCACTGAGAAAATGGAAAATGGTAAGGTTACAACAGGGGACGAATATAAATGTACCTGAATGGCATCATCAAATGCAACTGTGTCGTGCAATGCCCTGACAGCTTGGTTTGCGTGGTGTCCATGGTCAATGCGCCCACCTGTAAACAGAAGTTACCTTGGTAAAATGTGCAGTCATGTCTCCAAGTTTGCTTGTTTTTTGCATTGCAGAATGTAAGAAAATTCTGCAGGAATTTTAGAAGATGTTTATGAAAGTAGTAGAGGGCAAAACTGAATGTCTAACAACATTTATTTATATTTGAAGTTTTCGTATAACACAGCTTGTTCTAAGTAATGATGCAAAGTAGTACGTAGTTGTCACACCTTCCACAAGCAGGAAGAAACCATTGCTGTTCTTCTGTAGGGTCTGGATGGCTTTTTGGGTCATGTTGGACAGGGTTGGCTCGCCTGCACCATCAAGTTCACGGTCAACAGAAAACTTCATGTGGTGAGGTTCAAACAACCCTGCAATAGTCAATTATTTCAATCTGTACTCTTATCATTATACTGTTAGCAATTATACAATGTATTACTACATTTGTATATAGCAACAATGCAAAATTGACTTTTTAAGAGAATGGTCCATACCCAAAAGATAGTCTGTCTTGTTTGAATCAATGGCATTGAACTCATCCAAGTTCCACACAAACTGGGCCGTTCCTGGTTTTCTGGTAACCCATTCCTCAAGGAGATTTCTGCCATCTCGACGGGTTCCATACTTGTTGGGATACTCCATGTCAGCAACACTTACAGGAAGGAAGTTCCGACGTCCACCAGCTAGAAGCACCTGGAAGCAGCATGACACCATATAGGATAATAATTGAACCATACACATCTCTGTTTCAAATAGCAATAATCAATAGTCATTGCTGGTCTTGTTCTACTAAGTACTGATTTGTCAACAAGACAGCAATACATAGACTGGCAGAATGTAATCAAGAGAAATAAGCAATTCAAAGTTACCACATTTCCTTACCTCTATGTCAGGAGCACTATCCACCAGCTGAGCCGCAATGTCCTTGCATCCATTTTGAATAGCCTCCCAGGGTAGGTTAGCATCAGTGTCCCAGTATCTGCTGGCACTGTGGGCATAGGCGGAGGCTCCTGTGGCATCGGTCAAGCTGGAGGTGGACACAACTCCTGTAGACTTGCCTGAAGAGAGGCAGGCTCATGATGAGACTCACATATCTTCTTTTACCAGTGTGTAAGTCATGATAAGGATATGCCGCTATACTATAATTACGAATTGAATGATAATGAAAATTTGAGGTGAGCTACTGTATCAAACTTTATCATGAAAGTATGTATTGATGATTGAGCACTATACAAATCTTCACCATTCTGAATATGAATCTGAACAATGAAGATAAAAATTGTGCAATTAAAATCAATACCTTATCTGCCAGCCAACCTGAGTCAAATTACCAAATTTATTTCCATGAAGTCAACAAAATTTGGATGTGTGCCAACAATGCTCCAACTCACCTGCCTGATTGGCCAGCACCAGGATTGAGTCCACCTCGTTACCCTTCTGAGTTGCACAGACGCCATTTCGCACACGACTGTTAACCCCTATAGTCCCTCTCTCTGCCTTCACCCCTGACAAGAAAGCTGTGGCTGTTCCTGCGGAGTCTGGTACCTGGTAGTCCAGGTTGTAGGTCTAGATCAACACAGTAGACAATTAGGCAATGGTGACCCTAAATTTGACTCAACTATATTGACATGTTGTATCATCATTGTTGCCTATCTAATCTGTAAGATTCTTTCCATCTTAGATTCTTGCCATTTTCACACACAACTACATGTAAATTGATGATGAAATCAAGTGTCTGGGTCTATTGCTAGAACCTTTCCAGTCAACATGGAAGGGGGTAGAGTCAGGATGATTGTTTGAATGGCAGGGGAAAGGTGTCCAAGACATGATATGGCATTCATGGAATGAATATGAAAAAAGGCAGCTTGTCAGCTTTCCTCACTGCCCTTTATGCCCTAACAGAAATACAATAACAAGTAAATTACCTTGGCTAGGCCCACATGTGGCAAGGAGTCCATGGCCAGCACAGTTTCCTCCCCTGGCTGGCCTTGTAGCTGCCCCTTCAGAATCCTCCCCGCAGTCATAGTGGTTACACCCATGCCATCCCCTACAAACAACACCACATTCTTGGCTACATTCAAGTTCAACTTCTGTAGCTGAATGGCTCTGTCAAGGTCGCGATGTGCCATGTCATTCCAGAATGTCGGATCTCGTTCCTCGTATGGTGTGCGCTTCTGAGGCTCTGTTCAAAATGACACAGCATACATTAGTATGGAAATAATACAGATGTGTTTTAGTACTCTTAACAGCAAATATATTTTTTTCTTTGTACAATGTACAAATATAGTGCCACCATGGTGCAGTAAAAGTATCCAATTCTCTAGGGAATACAGATAGAAAATTTCCAGAATATTTGCATACCAATCCTCTGTATGAGCTCCACCTCTAAAGCGTTGCCAAAAAATGTCACTGACCTGAGACTGTAGGTCGTCTTCCTGCTGGCGCTTGTTCCATGGTGGTGGGGAGGATAACAGACACCACAAAGAGAAAGCGGTACAGCTCCATCTCGTCTGCGCAGCTACAACCTGTGATGTAAAATTGTGTAGAAATATTCAGCGGTATTCTGTACGATAGGACATAGCTCACACTTACTAAATATACCTCCATATCTACTACATACCTATACATACAACACATGGCATTTGTACAGAAATACCTATTGTTGCCTTCTTCCAGATAACCTCAGTAGTTACCTTCTCAGTCTTGCAACTGTTCTGGTTCCTCTTGTCCGGTGACTGCAGATCTTGAATAGTTCTGTGCTTGCGTTTTGCACATGAAGCCAGACTGTAATTGAATTAATGCTACGTCCCACGGCACATGCGTAGATCAGCATTGAGCCTCTGTGACATTATTGTTCATTCGTTTATCTATTCCAGTCATTTCTAATCAGAAAAGAACGATTGGGTGGAGTTAACGCGTCTATCACATGTAGACAGCGAACTTGCATATCTCAAGGCAAAGACGCCGCAAAGGATATCCGTTTCAGCACCAAGGAAAGAGCGCAGCACCGGGACCGCGGAAAGCGCCACCTTGCGGATACGGACTATGACGCAGATGTCGCCTCCGCAGTATTGAGCGAGAAAGTCTTTACACTGAGTTTTCTTCGAGTCCAAGTTCAAGCGATCAACAGGAATAGATGACTACACGCGTTTCTTTTACCATTTAAGTTGATGGTAAAAGAACAGCGTTTAGTAGCACCATGGAGTTCCTTTTAACTCCTTTGGTAGCACGTCATCTGCATTTTAGTAGAGTTCTTGGAAGAGCTTACTGTGAAATTGAGTACAGGGAGAGCACATTTTGTGATATTTTGTCAGGATTCACTAAAAGATAAAATCGAGATTAAAATACTTAAATAATATTATCTATGTTAGATAGATTGAAATTAATGATATTTTTGTTTTCTTTGTCTTTGTATAAATTTATTAAAAACATTTCCTTCCTTCTATAATAATGCACTCTTCCAGTCGCCATCTTGGCGGGAAACTTTGTAGAATGTGTCGGTTCGGCGATCTGTTTGTGAAAAACTATCGAATATTGGGATAATTTATTGTTGTCAGCTACTAAAGACGGTTCACAGACCTTCGAGCCAGACTAGTTGTCGTCACTGACGGCCTTTTGAATCAGGTAATTCCTGTATTCTGTTCTTATGGGGAGACAAGCCTCAGACGTCATCGTCAGTTCTCGAAAATTTTCAAATTCGAATTGTGAATGGGACAAGTATGACAGTAGATTATGCATGGGAGGTCTAGTACCTTTTTTGTAAACATGAACAAAAAGTAAAAAAGTTATGTTAGCTTGTTTTAAAGTTTAGTAAAGTCGAGACATCTATATTTTTGTGTTTTTGTTGTTTTGCTAAAAGTGGTTCTAATAAATCACAGCCATTAATTATGATAGACTCTCCAGAGACAAGCGTTCATTGTACAGGCACTAGAAGGTAATTTAACATGGATATGTTCCTTGAATCAGGGCATTTTCCCCCTCAGCTTGCAGATGGGCATACCGTGGAAGGTGAGAAAGGTGTGCTCTGTATTCTGCTTCATTGAGTTCAGGACTTCAGGTATGTCAAACTTGGATCTTATGTTGTTGTTTTGGATTTATAACTGATATTTTTCTTTGATCTGAGTCTAATTATAACTTCTTGTAACTCAATGTACACTGCACGCAGAATTGTACTGGAAGTTACAATTACACATTCAAATCTACCTGGCAACTTCAGGTGTTTAATACCATCCAACATGATAGCAGACAATAGTTTATAGTTGTATGAGTACAAACTCTCTATACTTGTCTCTATAGTCTAATGTCTCTGTCAATGATTGCTTGGTTGTCTGTTTTTGTTCCAGACTGTTGTTTCTGTGCTGATACAGTGCTGATGCTTGTGTACTTTTCCGACCACACAGTCAGCTGACAGCCAAAAGCTACAGTGTTTGCATTCTCCACTTGTCCTGCCGTGAACATATAAAACCAAACTAACTACATACATATAGCATGGACAACCCTCATGAACAACTGTAAATATTAGTATATTTGTTAGAATATCACAACAACTAAATCATATGGTATGTAGTTTTTAAAGCATGAGAGTACAGTAAACTATGTGGATATATATGGCTAAGGTATTAGGCACAGCATTGTATAGAGAATATTATAAACAGTAAAACCTTGGTAGATTGAAGTAAGCATGGCGGAGACACTGATAGGAGAATCTCCTGATGAGAATGTGGCAGTAAGTGTGGACATGACCCCCACAAACCAACAAACATGTGGCACTGGCAGCTCAGCGGTGTCCTTCCAGTGTAGTCCGAAGGATGCTGAGGAGGTAGTCGACTTACTCTTAAGAGAACTGATCCCTCAGGAAGACTGGGATGTAGCAAGTAATGCAGATTCTGATCCACCAGTTTTAACTGAAGAAGGATTGAGTCGTATTTCTTCATCAGCAAAGACTGACACATTGGAAATTGACATGTCTAGCCATAGTACCCATGCAACAGGAAAAGGGACCGATCCAGTAAAGACTGTATGTGGGAAGGATGTGTTTCAAGCTCAGCAAAGCCAAGAAGGGAATGATGACGTATCATCAGTTCTGAAAGACTTAGATCAGTGTCTTGGAAAATCAAGTCCAACAGAACCCTCAGTTTTAGGTACTTATGTCTCAGAAGCAGATGATGTGGACACGTACAGTGTGCTGTCAGAAATCACAGCTTACCTGTCTGAAGATGATGCTCAACACTACAGTTCAACCGAAGAAGAGTTGCAACAGGACAAGGGACCTAAGGAGAGTGTTGTTACCAGTGACATTGAGAAGACAGAGTCGCTGGTTCTAAATGGTATCCATGAGGACTTTGATGGTACCACCATGCTTGTTGATGAGGAGCTGGGGAAAGATGAAGATGCTTTAGAAGTGTGTGTTTCTACAGATCAAGAGCCAGCTGTTGTGGAGAGATGTTGCAATGAAGCTAAAGATACTAATCAGGTGGCAGTTGTTCAGAAACTCCACAGTCCTCTTTCAGAAGTACAAGAAACAGCACCTCACAAAGCTGGTGGTACAGATGCTGGTGAGAAAACAGGCTGTCTCAGACCATCAGATACTGGTAAAACTGGAATTCAGTCACAAGAAAATGGCACCAAGTGTTCCTTGCCCAAAGATGCTTTGAGTTTGACAAAGAACAGGCAACCATCTCATATGATAAAGGATTGTGTTATGGCAGTGTCAAACAAACTTACAAACTACGTCAATGTCCATGATGATGTAATAATTGATCTGTGTGTAACACCTGAAGAAGAAAAAGATTTAGTTGACCAGGATTGCAAAAATTTGACTGAAAGTTTAGAAGGTGACTCAATGGAAACTGATGCACAGTTTGAAGTCATCGACGTTTGGCCAAATCCTGCAGATAGCTGTGAGACTCCTCCAAAGTCTGTAGCCAGTAGCCCAATAGTAAGAAGCCAAGGTTCCTCTAATCCAGACATAAGTGCATTATGTGACCACAAAGAGGCAATAGATACAAGCAACCAGTCAAGAGAATTGAATAGATCTGTAACGTCTGTTACTGCTGGTATTAAGGCATCCGCTGTAGTTAATAAGAATGAAAAAGAAAATGTTGGAGAAAAGGAAAGGAAAGCTGTCACAACTGAGAACAGTATTGCCAGTGGTTCCATTTACTGCTCCAAAGAAGTGTCTTTTAAAACTCCTCAGGCACAACAGGTCACTGTTGTTGCTCAAGATAAGCCAAGAAACCAGCAGTCTGTTGTATGCACATCTCAAGGTACTAGAGACTGCAGTTCTGAGAACAGTGGCAGAAGTGTTGTACACAAAAGCTCAAGTTCAAAGAGTACCAGACCACCAAGCAGTGCAGATTGTGATGCTAAATCCTTGCAGCAGAATAAGAGAGTCAAAAGAAATCCCAGTCCAGAAGCCACTATCAAATCAGACACAAAAAGAGCAAAACCGAAGATAAAGCCAATTGTCTGGGACCGCTCTCCAGCGCACAGCAGTAAGACCAAGAATCCAGTTGTATTTGCAGCACAGAATACAGTAGTGTTGAAGTCTGAAGTAAAGCAGGCTTTTGTAGCTCCAACTGCCAAGAACATAACGGTAAACAAGGTGGAATTGCCCAAGCCACAGAAGAAAACAGCAATTAAGAAGATTGTTTGGGATAGGTCACCTGCTCGGCAAAAGGACACAAGTAAAAAATCTCCTATTAAAGATGGAGATCTGGAAATATGCATCCCAAACAAGCCAGAGGCAGTCAAGGAAGATGTCAGACTTGTTTATGATCCACAAAGGCCGTTATCACCTGATTCCAAAAATAAGCTGCTGGAGCATCTGCTAAAGGTGGAAGAGAGCCAAGAAACTGAGAGAGAGGAGATACATCCAAGTAAACTTAAAGTGACCATCTCAAAGTTGGACACCAAGGTCACAGTGTTAGACACAGTGGCAGAATCCAATCCTGATGTTCCATGTAAGAAGCTTAAATTAGTTGGAGAAAGAGGCAGTAATACAGTTAAATCTGTTGTAGCTAAAAGCAAAGGAAAGACAAAGTCTGTTGCAGTCAAACATAGCAGTACAACTGGCCAGCGGAAGTCTTCTAGGAAGGAGAAACATAAAACTGACGAAAGTTCAAATCGTGGCCAAGAACAGAAGGAAAGACTAGTGGTGCTCAAGGGAGAGCCCAAACCTACAGTACAAGCACACACCGTGGCACACAATAGCAAAGGGAAACCACAACATAAGGTTGATGCCAAAGAAAAATCTACCAGTGTAGAAAAGACACTTTCTCCTGATGCCACCAAGAGAAAGAGGACTTCAAAACGAAGAAAGAAATCAAGTGATAGCAATGATTCAAATGATGGACATGGCAAAAGCAGGAAAAAAGTAAAAGTATCAAATGACATTGAAGATGAGCTGTATAGCCTCCTGGAAGTTACTCCAATAGAGATTAAGGTATCTCGTCCAAAGTTGTCAGAGAAACTACAGCTAGAAGAAAAGCCTTCATCAGATCCAAGAGAAACATGTATTCCAAAGGACCCTGTTGATGCTGAGGGAGGTTCTGAGATGTTGGAGACAGTCCTAGGCACAGAAGTAAATGACTTGTCTGAAAAGTTGAGCAGGTCCAGAGCCAAAAGGCAGCAACAGCAGAAGACTTCAGAGACAGTGGTTGGCATGGAGCCAACTGAAGTACAACAGGTACATTTTCTTGCCTCAGAAGTTTGTGAAGAGGACAAGTCCCAACATGACTTGTCTGAAAAGTTAAGCAGGTCCAGAGCCAAAAGGCAGCAACAGCAGAAAACTTCTGACACAGTGGTGGGCATGGAGCCAACAGAAGTAAAACAGTTACATTGTCTTGCCTCGAAAGTACATGAAGAGGACAAGTCCCAACATGATATGGAGGATATGATCACTGATGACCAGGCATTGAAGGAACCAGAACATACACAAGAAGTTAGGATTAGACGACAAGTTGTGATAACAGATGATCATATCAGTAACATAGCAGCAACGAAAACATCAATAGTAGAAGAGGACTTGGATACTCTAGATCTGAATTTGGATGAAACTGGTCCTGAAATACAGGTCACTTTGCCTGGCGAAGGTTCAGATCTGAAGACAACCTTCCAAAACATGCTAGACGAGGAGGACTTCTACAATGAGAACGCAGAAGCATTGCACTTGGAAAATCCCATGGAAGAAATCATTGCACAAGAACGACTTATGTATAACAACACAAATACTACTGCGACGTCAACATCAGCTGCACTGGAGGGTGAGGACCCTGTTAGTGACAACATGTCTGGTTATGAGACTGTGGATGAGGTTGTTGACTCTGATAATGAAGTTCAAGTTGGTGGGAGTGACTGGCAGGCCAGGCAGGCAGCTACTGTATCAAGCCCCAGTGTAAAAGCTTCATTCATCATTTTACCATGTCGAAATCAGTCACCAGCTGTATTGAAGACGACTGAGTCTATGAGCTCAAATATTTCTGTCTTTGTGAAAGATAGAAAACAAGATGACTCAGAAGATATGAAAGCATGTGAGAGTACAGTTGTGAAGGAAGCAGCTTTACCTGGTTTTACTGGTACTTCAGATATCATTTGCAATGAAGCTGCAAAAGATGGTTCAGAATTTGTGCCTGAACATGTTGGAGTTACCCATGAGGAATCAGAAAAAGTGCCTTCAAGAATTGATTTAGAGGTGACTGTCACTAAAGATGCCAGTGAGGGAAAACCTACAGAAATGGATTCAAATGATTTGCCACGGTCAGCTACCAGTACTACTGTCCCGTGTGATGAGCCAGTAGAATTAGTCTGCAAGGACAATTCACACAATGACTTGAACCTGAGAGAACTACTAGTATTAGAGAAAGCATTGATTGAAGCACTGATCAACAGTGATAAAAACAGTGCTGGAAAACAGTCTTTGGAAGTGTGTAATGTTCCCACAGCATTGAACTCATCTCACTCTGAAACAGGTCAAAACCAGATCCCTACTTCAGTAAAGGAAGAGGAAACAAGCATGCAGGATAGAGAGCAAAAAAGTGATGATACCATTGTGGCTGTAAGTGATCAAAGCCAAACATCTTCAGCTGAAGAGAAGGATGCACCTTGTGAGCACATATCTGAGAATGCTGATCCAGGGGCGAGCATCTCCAATAACATGATTTCTGATGATGGTTGTAAAGATCCAGTTGAGTGTGTTGCCATTGAGAAATTACCTCCAGTTGGTAATGATAAGATAGGTCAGTTGGGCATGTCTTCAAGTAGCCAGGCTACCACAGAAATTAGTCCAGCTGTTGTTTTGGAGGTTTGCATTGGTAAACAAGGTCAAGATGCAGTCAAGCCAGCAGAACACACAGATACTGCAGACTCTGCTATTGCCAAAGAAGAACAGGGAGCATCAGAGGGTAAACCAGGAGAAGACCAGAACACTTCTGAGCCACCAAAAAGTAGCATAGTGAAGTCTGATTTGCCAGCTGCAGACATTCGGGTTGTACAGAACAGCTGTAGCGGGGAGCCTCCAGCTGAAAACACCGGCCTTGCAACAAGTGCACAAGTGGAAGACAAGCCGAAGTCCTGCACAGATACCACAACAGTGTTCACCAGACTCGAGAACTCTCCTCAGAAGAAGTCAGAATCTGGAGTGTTTAATAGACTTGGTGGGTACAGCACCAAACTGAAGGGCAAGAAGTCACGAGCCGAGTGCTGCACCAAACCACGCTTCCACCCTTACCAAGGAAAGACTCCAACAGAAAGCAAGGGGCAAGGAAATGAGAACGACGTCCATCTTTGTAAAGAGTCACTAGAGGAGCTTAACCAGATGGTCACCAAGGGAGACAAGCAGGCAGGACATAAACGACGTAAAAAGCGCAAGAAACAGCAGCCAGCAGGTCCCAGCAGGCTGTACAACAAGCTGCAGGACAGACTACAGAAGGAGGGCCATGATATCAGAGAAACTTACTACCTCGATGACGTCAGTGAAAATCCATATGACGAGGGCAGATTTACTGGCAGGGGTTCAGATCCAGTGTATTGTCTTGAAGAGATGCCCTGTGTTCGAAACGACGACCCATCTGATATGACATCAAAAACGTATCGCTTCAAAGCCACGATCAGGGTTAAGTTCCCCAAACGGGACAAGGACTTCCACTGTTATCCAGCTCCAATGCTGCCCAGGTTCAAAGACATTCCAGATAAATTTCCTCGCCATCAAATGAAAAAGAAAGAGAAAAAGTAAACGGTCACCAATAAAGACTCAAGCACAAACTTGATATCCAGATCAGACACTTCTCAATTTTCTCCAGACATTTAATCAGATTATGAAGTACTTCATACAGTGAGAGCCATGCTTGTTTCTTCCACCAAGGCAGTGATGCAAGTACGAAAAAGAGAAAAAAGTTCACAAAAGAAGTGTAAACATTGTACTTGTATCTTTAATGACTAGATTACTTTCTTTCAAGATGACATTTTAACTGGTGATACTGTGGATTGACACAGGAAGTATCTTGTCAATGTTTGGACATTCCCCTGAAAAAGTACTTCCATTTAGCATTCATTGATGGATAGATACTGAGTCAGGTTTAGGAGCAGTAGTTTTGACATTGTATACTGACACATCTTTGCTGATGTCTTAAGTAGGAATTAAAAGTTTATACATTTACATCTGCAACTTTTGTTTTGGTTGTCCTAAAGAAGTCTTGAAAACTATGATTGAATATGTGAAGTATTTGTTAAATTATAATATTGTCAAATGTTAGATAGCATATCTGCAGTAGAAGTAACAGCAGAAGCAAAATTGGCAGCTTTCAAGTTAAGGTCTTCTATTGCTGAATATTTGCTTCCTTTGCACATGCTTGTTGAGGATTCTTGAAAAGGATGCTTTCTTTTTTTCTTATTAAATTGATAAATAGTTGCCAATAGTACTGAGAAGGGTACTCAGGCCTTGAAATATCTTTCTCCTTTACCTGTAATATTGTAATCTGACAAAAACTCTCAGTGTCTTCCCTCCTTACTACAATCTTCTCAGCCTGAAGAAAAAATAATAATTGTACTAGGTTAACTTGTAACTCATAGCAAGCCTGAATTTTTTCAGCCTGCAAAATTCTTGATGTTTTTTCCTACAATGCTCATTTTCTCAGGTTACAGGTTGATATTTCAAGCCCTGGTACTTGTATTTTATTGAACAAAGAAGAAGTTGACTTGTTAAAGTGTATACGGTATAGACTTTTGTTGCATTTTGTTTAAACTACAATGTATCAGGCAACCAGTGCTACTATTTGCATTGATTATTTTTTGTATACTGTCAGATACCTTTTGTCCTCTGCAGGGTATGGTAGATTATTGGTACTAAGAATGCAGATGTGTGGAAAATTTAATCAGCAAGGTTTTTGTACCATAATGTTGTTCCTCCAGAAACCTGGAATGTATTGTGTTAACTCTCTTACTTTTAACTACCGTAAATAAAACAGTAGCCCACATAATTGTACGAGTACAAACAATATTGTTCACGTTGATCAGCACATTAAGGAGATGCAAACTTGATTTTGTGGATGACTACCACATCAGTTATCATCCTCCCCAGGGACTTTTTGATTTATTGTCACCAAGGTGGGGATTATCTTGTCATTGAAAAGATTTTAAAATCAGATCAAAATCAGTACACACACTACATTGAGTTTGCATACCCTTATCAACAGTTATAGTATTTTTTGAACTTGAACATGCAAGGGTAACATAATTCCATTGGGCTGTAGAGGAAAATGAAAACCTATGAAGGGCATATCAGTATTTCTCAAGGTCACTTCATAGCTGATACTGATATAATTAGTGAAAGTGATAATTAGTGTTGGTTGGCATCTTATGTTGTCTGTTGTTACATTGTTTGTTGCTTATGACACTAAATGCATTGATTTAACATTATTTTTGACAGTGTTAATTTCTATACCAAACAGACCCAAACAAGGCAGTAGGTTTGTGACAAGTCCATGCCTAGATGGTACTGTACATGTACATATCTTTTATCAACAGAGGTGCATGGCTTCATGTGGTTTTCCTTTGATTCGAAGTTTAAATAAAACTGCCATGTGATTTGGGATAGCAATTAAGTCAGAAATTAAAGATACTGGTAATCAGTCCAATTTATTTACTGAGAAGTTGTCATTTTTTTAAAAGATTTCAGTAAATGCAAGTTGTCCTATCACATCGACTGTAACCAACTGCCATGCATACGCAATAAGTATTGATACAAATACAAAGTACAAGAGTTAGTAAAAATGGGGTTTTATTGTAATTGGACAGTACAGTTTCCATGCCACCATCCTTTGAGTATTATATAACTACAGCTGAAATCATAATGTTTAGGAATTTGGTAAAGCTTTGTACAATGCTTGTTACAGGCATTATCACCATGTGTAAACAACAAATTCCTTTACTTTTGACAAACCTTGAGTTTCGTACATCACATATATATACACAGTCACAAGAAAATGACGCTTGATATCAATTTGCCATAGGAAATGTTAGATATTCATTAATGGTATCAACATGGGTCTCAAATAAAGTTATGTGGAATCCAGGCTAAAGTCTTGTACCACAAGATGTGTATCCTGTTCTTAGTTGCCTTTATAAATGACCTGGTATTCTCGAAGCCTCAGTTCCTTTCATGATTTGCAGTTCGGGAGACCTGTATGATTGTTTAGTCCTTACTTCCTGGTTGTGATTTTTCTGCTGGCTTCTTCTCAGTTTTGGGAGGTGGGTCAGCAACCTGTAGAAAGAGAAAAGAGTGGACCTTAATAGAAGCTGTCCTAATGGCAAACATTTCCATCTCTTTTCAATACTTAAAACATTTTGTGTTTTGAGGTTTTGAGTATAGCATGCACAATATACTCAAACAGAGCTTTCAACATCTAATTACTGGGCTTCTTCTGATCAACAAACAAACAAACAAACAAACAAACCAATAAAGTCAACAAAACAGTCCATTTCAATGAATCAGTATTGTACCTTTGCCTTTTTCACTATAGTTCCCACAGCAGATATAACAGTGGTTTTCCCTGTGGTGTTTGGTGCTGCCAGAGTGACTACGGTAGGTTTGGTGGTGGTGATGGTCTGGATCTGGGTAGAACTCTGGTCCCATTTACTCTTCCTCTTCATCGGGTCTGCAGGTTCTGTGGACAAGGAAGGAAGAAAATGGGTTAAATATCATATCTTCCCAATTGGGTGACAGTACTTAAAAAGATCTTCCCAATTGAAGATTGTTAAATTTATTGTAGGTAGCACTTGCAATGTAGGAGGGGAAAACATATTCCTGACCCTTACCATCAACTTTGCACATGGTTTAAAGACTCAGTCACAAGACAACTGGCTACATTGTCAAACAAAACATGATAAACTACAACAAGCTTGGGGACAGACTGTAAGGATGAAAGGAAGGCTTGGACCACATCAGGGCTTTTGTTGTTAGCAGTATAGGCAATGACACTGGCAGGGGTCACTGCTGAAAAACATCATGTTACCCATGTTACCTAAACTACGGTATTTCCCAGTTCAGTATAGATCTCCATTTTCCTTGGTTGTTCATCAGTGAGAGCTGTGATGATGATGATGATGAGTCAGAGTCGTGTGGTTCTGCTGCTACAAGAATCGTTGACAATAGAAGCACTGACCTGTTTTAACAACACCGGCTACACCCGTGGTTGTCTGTGTGACTGGCTTCTTGGCAGTTCCTGTCAGAAACTCAATCTGAAACAGAGTTCAGTTTAAGATTCTTTCATACTATCTTAGCAAGTCTGAGCTTTAGTTAAGATTATTGTTTAGCATGCTGTATATACCTTCCCCTTTCATGAAAAAAAGAACAGGTTTCTGATAATAAACTCCATATTTGAAAATAAGGCACAGTTATCTTATTTGTACAAAAGAATAAACATATAAGGGGACTAACTTCATTCACCTTTGTTCTGTCTTTCTTTTCCTTTTCTCTTCTAGCCATGTCTTCCTTTTGGGCCTTTGCTGAAATGAAATTTCACAACATCAGTATACATGTACTATCCAATACATATACAATTATTTATACATCCATTAGGCCACAGCAAGTAAATTTTATGGATGACATCCTCCCCAGACTCCAAATCTAATGCGAGAGGGCGAAAAAAAAACAAGGCAGGCAAAAAAAACAAGATTTATATATTTTCAAATTTTGAGATCGCAAACCTTGTTAAACAAGAATTGTGGCAACAAAACATGATGTCATAACCAACAAGTCTATTATTCCTATATCTAACAGTATTACCTGTCCTTGTACATATTATGTATAAATCTCAATGAACAAGAACAATTGTAGAAAAGAGCTTGCCGTACCATCATAGGTAGCTACTACATTGTTTGCAATGTAACAACTAAACTGTCAACGGTTGCCATCAAACGTAAGTAATTGTGCCTCAATTAACTTTGTTGGATCTCTGATCATGATGGTCTCTGAGATTAGACACTGCCTACCAGAAATTGGGGCTCAATAACTGACAGATTTGAATTATAAACTGAACTGTTCGGAAAGCCATACTCTACTTATATTGTGCCAACTATTACAATGTCAATTTGTCTCTGAAACAACTTTGAAAAAAAAAGTAAATGACTAAATAAAAGCTTTCAATCTTTGTACAAATGGTTTTGATTCATTGACAACATCACTTAAAATACTGTATCAAAGTAAAAAAATCAGAGCCTTGCCTTGCCCATGGCCGTTTATAACATATTTTGGGCATGTTGACCACAGTAGGTGGGCATCAAAATTTCTTGTGTTTTTTTCCGAAATCGGGCGAAAATCAATGCGCGCGCGGATGTCATCCATAAAAATTACTTGCTGTGGCCTTATGCCTAATTATTTATTTCACATAGAATTTGACAAATCCAATGATGTCAATATGCATCAAAAGAAGCTAACAGACCAGAATGGGCTAAAAATATTTGTACCAAATTGTGATCTGCTTTAAAACTTACCCAGTGCTTCATAGTGGGAATCTTCCCCCCACATGTGTGGATTGTACACATCCTGGACAAGAAGGAGGTAAACACAAGATGTTTCAAACTGAAGAGAACATGGTGAAGTATATGTACTTGAAGAGAATCTCCATTTAAGTTCATGGGATATCGTAATAAGCAAAATCATTTGACATTGTATTCGAACATAACATACTAACACAGCTTCAGAAAGGTCAAGAATCCCAAGCTGTTTGAATTCACACTTCTCTTACCTTTGGATAATTGGTCCCATTTTCGTCTATCCCTATAAAGTGTATCAGTTTTTCATAAATGCTGTAAAAAAGAAAGGAGGAAGGACGATGTCAAAAAGTGTGAAATATACATGACAAATCTGTTTCATGTTAAAAAATACAAAGTTGAAATGGATTAATCCATGACTTGAATGTACCTGGGATTTCTGAAGTCTTTTCTTCTCTGGATCATCTGGTTCAGGTCCCTGCCTTGTCTCATCTGGTCATACAATCTGGAAATTTTTTCCTGGCAAAACAAATTCTTAAAAATTAGCAGTATGAAAAGGCTATTACAATTCATTAGCCTCAAATTCTATGGTTTACAATGTGGTTTTCTTGCTTACACTTATGGCGACAATATACAGCCTTTGACAAGTGCTAGCACAAAGTATATTTACCTGCATTTGCTTGGAACATCTGCCAGGGGGCTCTGGTGGCAACACAATGTCATCTTCACTCATGTTTCGGACACTCTCTGACAAAAGATCTATGAATATGTACAAAAATATTCTTTAGTACCAGTTGTCGCACAAAATACATACAAAAACATGGCATTTTTTTTCACAAACCGAAAAATGATACTGTGCCCAATTGGTCAAGATATGCGGAAGTAGTACAATCTTGTCCCAACAACTAAGACAAAAGCTGTTCTTTGCAGAAGAACATATGACAACAACACTTTATAGATAAATACTTTGTTTACCTTTAGGGCCAGAATCCTGAGAATCATTGTCACTGTCCACCATTGCTATATCACCCTGTTGTAGTGGGGAAAAACATGGTTTGTCAACATATGTGGTCGTTATACAAATGACACTTTCACCTATCATAAGTATAGAAGTCTGCTGTCTAACCCCAAAGGCAACACAAATTTGGTGCCAAAAGGCTCCCTTAGCAGGGAGAAGGTTAAGTAAAGCCTTACCTCTTCCATTCTTCCTGTAAGGTAGTCATCCTCATCCTGTCAAAACAAAACAGGTGGTTATAATCTAAACGGTACATTTATCCTTCAAATGCTCATGTGTGGCTATTACCAATGCGTGTACAGCTATTCTTGTACAATGGTGCAAGTAGTGAGGAGTCTATGTACAAATATAAATGTTCTGTGTCACTGATGTGATGGTAGCCAGACAACAAAAATTTTAATTATAAAGAGTTTTCTCTTCAAGCTAAGTGTGTGGGTTTACAATGAACATGGCACAGGATAGGACAAAAGTGAAAGAAAATTTTGTGCAATTATGGACCATTGTACAGTAGAGTTACCTCTTCTCTTGCCTCCTCCATGCTGGTGTCTTTTACTTCATCTTCATCCCCTGCTCCATAGGCCACTAGTCCAACAGCTTTTTGTGCTTCAAGGAATAAAGGGTAAACAAACATATGAACACCAAGCACATCGTGCAAAATATTTCTAGTGATGGGAAATATTGTTTCATCACATTTGCTTTGTCAATCTGTAAATTATGATAGATTGAACCCTAGAAAGACTAGATTTATGTCACCAAGTAGTAAAAGTTCTTTGTACGTGCTTTCCCCATATAATTTGTCAAAACAAAATGGCTGTTGAAGTATATTTCTAAGTAAGCCTCGTAGATCGGACGTCAATACACTTTAAAAACATCATCACCTTTTGTTAAGAGTAAGCGCTAGTTCATGTTTGTCAAGGGAGTTCATAGTATACTTTGCGAACAAATTTTGTTGTTCTGGTTTATTCCCCCCTCCCCATGATGCACAGCTATGCCAACCTGGTTTCGCGTGTCCCTCGTGCTCCTCGTCCGAATCTTCCTCATCAGAACCGCCGTAAGATATCAGGGACTTGATAGCAGTAGAAGACTCCATATCTGTTTATCTATATGATGGTATTTACAACGATTTTAGATGCTTCTCTTCCGTTTCCAACGCGTGCCGCCGCTGAATGTTTGAAATCTCGCTGTTCTATCAATTCTCGCGAGATGTAAGAATAGTCCATTCTTCAAAATAGGGGTGATAAAGGGTGATGAGGTCCCGCGATTTCGATTTTGCATACACTTGGACATGCTGAAGGGAGAAAGAAGTACGATTCGGAATACCATGCAAACAACAGGGAAACTCACAACAATCTATTGGAAATTCAGATAGTGAAATTATAGATATTTAAAGTGGTAAAGCATAACTTGTACAAAACGTTCTTATGCAGACAGCAAACTGCGCGTAGTGCACAAGAAAACTTTGCATGTGTCATAAAATTTGATATGGATACACGGTTTCCCATCGCATTTGTTTGACTTTCTGCACGCCACAAATTACTCGAGTATTCCCAGATTCAAGAATTATGTAAACCTCAATCATAATTTGTTTAGGTTAACATTATATCCTTGTTTACCCAACTCTCTCAGTTGTCAGAATAGCGTACGACGTGGCCACTAAGTTGTGGTGGTGTGTAAAATCTGTCGATGTTGAAGAATCGCGCAAAGGTATGATGAAACAACTATGCGGGTAATTCTGTCCTTAAAGCAGTGGCTTTGCGTTTGTTGTGTATAGATTTTAGAAATTCTGTTGCACCACATGTAATGTGTGCTTTGTTAGTACGTAGGTTGGTAGTATAGGTATATTAAAAGTTGTCTACAAAGCTTTGAGTTACCACGTATAATGCTTGCGCATC
Source organism: Branchiostoma floridae x Branchiostoma japonicum (assembly GCA_013266295.2). NCBI lineage: Eukaryota > Metazoa > Chordata > Leptocardii > Amphioxiformes > Branchiostomatidae > Branchiostoma > Branchiostoma floridae x Branchiostoma japonicum. Next base: position 9,456,487 of record CM023827.1, on the reverse strand, counting down.
TTGTTTGGTCAGCGGACGATTGTGCATATCATGGTGAAGAAATGTAGATCACCAAGACTCATACATTCAAAGAGTTTCATTAATTTTACATATAACAATAACAATAACGTATGGTAAAGAAGTTCCGTCAGCTCTCGAATATCATTTATCTTGATTGCAACCTTATGGTCACGTAAACCTCCACTCGTACTTTGAGGGATACTGAGGAAATGTGTTTTATCAAACTTCATATCTGGGATGAGCATTTACTTGAAATAATGAATCACACACACTACTGAATCCTGTTGACACATCCGTGAGTGACGAAACCTAAACTGATTATAATACTTTGTTTACAGATACAACCAACGTTTTCGGGGTGGACTGGACTGACTAGTTCCAGGCAAACATGAGGAACAGAAAAATCAAGGTGTATTTAATGGCTCTCATAATCTCTGCCGTGTTCCTGTATTACTGGATTTTCCGTCATGCAGCTCAAATGATGACACCAGATTCGTCCGTCCTGTTGCAGCGGGCAGAACTAGAAGACTTGGACCGCGCCCCTGGTGACGCTCTGAGACGCCATCACGGTCACGCTTCTGATGATCACGGCGACTATGGAGCCTCCAACCGGTCTGATCAGCGCTGAATTCAGAACCATGAAAGAAGGGCCCGGGACGTCATTGTTAATTTGTGCCAGAAATGGCAGGATCCGATGTCAGAAGCGAGAACAAACCGCCGCTTGGGCTTGCAGTAGCACATTGAATTCAGCAGTCGGTAGTGCAGTATCTATCGTTGTTGTGGTTCCATTTTTTTTCTCTCGATTCTTCTTCTGATCTAATGGTACTTTGTGACAAGTTCGAGCAGTTGCTTATTGTTTGAGACTTGAGAAAAGTCGTCATGACTGATGCAACCTTGAGAAGATAACGACGAAAATATTTAAAGGCATAGCACTGCTTCATACGCTGTAGTCTCATATTCATGTTCATCTACGATATTCAAAAGTAAATATAGCGTTATACAACTTAACACCTGCATTTCTTATCTGCACGGATGCTTGATTGTGTTGAATAAAGAATGTCTCCTTTATGTAACGTAGGATCCAACGTTACAATGACTTAACAGATGTTACAGAAACGTTTCATTTCAAGTATTCAGCTGATTTTTTTCATCGTGATACTACTATCAATGGCACGTTAATATTCCTGTCCCTGGTGGTAAATGACGTCCTGAGACTAGACTGCCAAAGAAGAAGGTGCTGAACGCCATCCACACAGTTAGACAGGCCTGTCCCTGGTTCTGAACACTGTCCACGCACATGTTAAACATGCCTGTCCTTGGTGCTGATCGCTATCCACACGGAGGTAAATGTACATGTGACTGGTGCTGAACACTATCCACAAAGAGACATTCTCGAATGGTTGGGACGCAGAAAATAATCAGAGAAAAATAAAAACAGCCAAACGTTAACAGTTAAGTTAGTGCTCAAACCTTAGCCACTTCCCTGGTAACGTTAACGTTTAACTTTCATTGCAATGTAACTTGAACGCTGAAAACAGCTCTTGAGTAACGCCCTGTGAAAACATGATAAATGGGTTAGAAAGTGATAAACTTTTATTTTGCACTTTATAATGTACATGCGTATTAGTTTCTGATGATAACTAGGTTTACGGCGCGTTCTGACAAGGTTCTAGATGGTCCACCTCAAATTCAAATTTTCCCGCCATTCCAAACACCCCTGGTGTCAGACGAATCAAAACAAAGATGGCGGCCTGACCAGGGCAAGTCGTGGCACAGCAGTCATTCATCCACCAATTCTTCTCAGAACTGACGCAAAACTCAGCAGACGGCAATGTCTGGGTTCGACAGAGTGATACAGACCCTGAAGGACGTCTTTAAACATGATGAGTTCCGATCGGAAGCCCAGGAAAACGCAGCGAGGGCCGTTGTGCGAGGTAGGCGGTTCGGGAAGGGGGAGGGGGGGCAAATGTGCCTCCCTCCTATAAAAACGGAGAGGGAGAGGGGCATTTGGAACACACAGGATCATGTCATTATGTGAAGTAACTGGCTTATGTTTCAAAATATTAAAACGCCCAACCTTTAAACCACGCTAAGCTTTTCTGTTGTGATATGGTATTTCATGTTGCATAAATGACAGCTGACTTGATTGGTCAGCTGAAAGAACAGCTGGCTTTGTCCAGTCATCATTTGTTCACATTTAGTGTAACTTGAACTACTCATGGTTCATTCATACCGAGGAGGTTATAGAGCTGCAACCTAACGTCCTTGTTCAAACTCTAGACTGCAACTTGCATGCTGCATATCAAATATGAAAGTGAAAGTCCTGGGTTGTCACCCTCTGCCATATTTATTATTTCTCTCTATTATTTTCTGCCATATTATTTGGGCACAAGTTATAAATATGGGCCCACCCCCTAATTTTGCACCATTTGTGTTGCATATCACCCATATCTGTACCAATTATGCGTTCATTTACATAATTTGTAAATAACTACAAACATTTCTCCATTGGCAGTTGTATGTATATTGGTAGATGAATATATGTGGTCATAGAGAATGACCAAAATCAACATGTCACTGGTTGTCTCTGAGCAGATGTCAGTAGGGAAGACCAGATCACATCATACCTAACCCAACAAGGATACCTTCTGTATAATTTTGCATGAACAGTGAAAAAAGTTTGGGGGAGAAATAATTTCATGTTGTAATAGCATGCAATGCTATTAAATCCATTTCCCTTGAGACATGTCTTTTCTTGTTTATTTGTTTTGTTGGTTGTTTAGCCCGTACCTGTAGTGGGAGAAAGGATGTGTACATCTCCATGCCAACAGGAGCAGGGAAGTCCCTGTGTTACCAGCTGCCAGCTGTCATGGCTCCAGGCATCACTATGGTGGTGTCTCCTCTTATTGCACTCATGCAGGTACCCAACAGTGTGTTTTTATTCTGATTGGTCAGTTTGCTAGTCCATTGTAATCTCCAAGCAGATATGTGGTTTCATCTCAATAGCATGGAAAGAAAGAATACATCCAACAAATATATTCTAAAGTCTGATTTTACTGTCAATGATCTTCCAATCATGGAGAACATGTTAAGTCCTCTGCATAATTTTAGTAAGACTTAGCTACATGTAAGCCTTATTGCTTCTTTACATGTAGATTGATTATGGCATCAATTCCTGCTGACCGCATGTGACATTGTCCTGTTTCAGGACCAGTTAGAACACCTACGCAAGTTGAACATCTGTGCAGAATCTCTCAACTCCAAACTGAGCACAAAGGAGCGCAAGAGAGTCCTTGCCGACCTTCGGAGCTCCAAACCCAAGACCAAACTCTTATATATCACCCCTGAACTGGCTGCTACACCAGGGTTTCAACAACTTCTAGAAACCCTCAAGTCGAGGAAGTTGCTGGCTCACCTAGCGGTGGATGAAGCCCATTGTGTATCACAGTGGGGCCATGATTTTCGTCCGGACTACCTCAAACTGGGCAGCTTGCAATTGAGAGAGAAGTTAGAAGATATCCCCTGTATTGCACTCACAGCCACCGCCACCCAAAACGTACAGAGGGACATCATAAAGAGCTTACACCTGCAGGAGCCAGTGCAGAAGTTCAAGACCAGTGTATTCAGGCCAAACTTGTTCTATGACGTGAAGTATAAGGAAGTGTTGGACGATCCTTATGAAGATTTGAAAGACTTTGCTGTGAAGGCATTGGGAGAGGAAGGGGTAGAACCAATCAAGGCAGTGAGTAGTAATACTGTACTTTGCTTTAAAAACTTTCTAACTGTATTTTTAGACAATACACAAAATTGTGCATACAGTTTGACAGGAGTCTTTTCCCATATTGTTCCCCTCTGCCTTACCTGTACATCTGCCCTCAAAGTCAATGCTAACATATCAATGCAACTTCTGTCTATTAACATTATTAAGTCGTTATCACTGGTATGCCAATGTCATTCACTGCTATGACACCCACATGATAAGAAGTTACAGCCGGAGAATTATGTTAATGAATCCACTCTATAACGTTATACCAACCTGTAGGCAAACAAGGGATGTGGGATCGTGTACTGCCGTACCAGAGACGGTTGTACAGAGGTAGCAGCCAGACTGACCAAGAAAGGTCTGCTGTCCAAGGCGTACCACGCAGGACTGAAGGACAGCACCAGGGAGGAGGTCCAGACTGACTGGATGGAGGGCAAGGTTCCTGTCATTGTCGCCACGATCAGTTTTGGGATGGGAGTGGACAAGGCAACTGTTAGGTACGTTCACAGGCTTTAGATTCTTGCCAAGTTATTAGTTTATTATACTGTGGTAAAAAAATTGCCCAGAAAACCTTTCAAGAGGCTGTGCCTTACTGTTAGTAACCATGGCCATGGGGTAACTTAAAAGGTGGTGATGTAATCCAGAACTTTGATCTGAACTCTCTTCACAGCCATAGATTCCATCTCTTTGTCTCTGGAAATAGCTCAACATTTAAGATAAATGGGTAGTAGAATATGTTGCATTAGCTTGCAAATACATGTATTGAGTTTCTAGTTGAAATAACACAATGCTAAACAAAGACTTTTGTGGCAGGTTTGTTGCCCACTGGAATATCCCTAAGTCCATGGCAGGGTACTACCAGGAGTCTGGGCGTGCAGGAAGGGACAGGAAACTGGCCTTCTGTAGACTGTACTACTCCAGACATGAGAGGGACCAGGTCTGCTTTCTCATTAAACAGGACATTGCCAGGACAAACAAGGTAGGATCTTGGTGTTATCTTCTAGACTTATGCAACTCACAGTTGAACAGTTACAGAGCTACAATTGAAAAACTGCACTGAACCCAAGCATGCTACTCGTGTTATTGTGTAACATAGTTTTAGGCATTCAGTAACCCAACACATGTCTTTACCATATCTGTAGGCCAATGGACCCAAAGGGGTGCTGGGTCCAAATGCCAAGTCTGCAATGGCCAGTTTTGAAACCCTTGTCAAGTACTGTGAAGAGCCCAAGTAAGTGTTATCAATATTCTAAGTTTAGATGTCTGATGTGTGTTTGTTGGAATACATCGTCATGGTGGGTTGTGTTTGTTGAAATGTACATGTATCCTTAGTTCCCACACTTAGGGATAAGAAGGCATACAGGCCTCTGTCTTCCCCAAACTGGAAAAGTCCAAAATTGTTGGACAAGTCATTGCTCAAAGCTGCCACCTGGCAGAAAAGAACAGTACTGCCAATAATAATCCTACACATACTGTAAATCACTTTAATATTCCGGTCGGTAATTTTAGCGGTTGGGAGAAAATGGAGTAGCTCCCGACACTTAATTTTAGCGGTAAGAACAAAGTTGTCATCTTTCAGAAGAATGATTAAATAATACCGGTGATGAAATTTTAGCGGTCGAATAGCAACAGCTAAATAAGCTAAAATAAAGTTACAGGGAACAAATCATGATTTACAGTATACCGGTACCTTGCATTTTATGGATTACGATACCAGAGTATATCACAATATTGTGCTTACTGTATCCTTGCAATCAGTCTCATTAGTCTTGTAATCTAGAATTAGCCATAATAGCAGCAGGTGGTATTTTCATTGGTACATTCTGCCACTCCCACTTTTCCCCACTTTGCCGACTCTTCCTACCTCCCCCACTTTCTGCCACTCCCACTTTTCCCCACTTTGCCGACTCTTCCTACCTCCCCCACTTTCTGCCACTCCCACTTTTCCCCACTTCGCCGACTCTTCCTATGCCCCCCACTTTCTGCCTCTCCCACTTTTCCCACTTTGCCCACTCTTCCTACCTCCCCCACTTTCTGCCTCTTCCACTTTTCCCCACTTTGCCCACTCTTCCTACCTCCCCCACTTTCTGCCTCTCCCACTTTTCCCCACTTTGCCGACTCTTCCTACCTCCCCCACTTTCTGCCTCTCCCACTTTTCCCCACTTTGCCCACTCTTCCTACCTCCCCCACTTTCTGCCTCTCCCACTTTTCCCCACTTTGCCCACTCTTCCTACCTCCCCCACTTTCTGTCTCTCCCACTTTTCCCCACTTTGCCCACTCTTCCTACCTTCCCCACTTTCTGCCTCTCCCACTTTTCCCCACTTTGCCCACTCTTCCTACCTTCCCCACTTTCTGCCACTCCCACTTTTCCCCACGAAATTCTATCATTTTTTAGTGGTAAATGATGGGAATTTCATAGTTGTGACATGTGTAAGTTAATTAAAGGTTAACATTACTATGCATATATTATGTTACTGTAGAGGTCATTTGCATAATAAATGATGACATATTGAAATGAAACATTGCCAAAGGATTGGATTTTTACATTTCAAATATATGTAATTTGCGTTGAGGAAACCATATTTCATGTTGATATGAGGTCTCCGAATTCTTGTTGGCAAATTAGAACAATCAACAAATATTATTAGTCCAGGATAACATGGTAGACAATAAATGGACAAAATGAGCTTCCTTTTTTATGGTTTATTGTAGAAAATACAGCAGTACAATGTTCAAGAAGAATAGTCATTCCAGTCATAGATATACACATATCTTTGTCCTTGATTATTTCAAACATTTAGTTTAAAAGATAGAGCATCATAGAAATGTTCAATAATGGATTTTGTAGATTGATCAGCATCATTTTGTATGTTTATGGGTAGTTGTAGTATCAACCTTTTTTTCCACATAGGGTTACTGGTATGTTTGTGGTAAGAAAAAGCAATGAAAACATGCCATGGAGTATAATGACAATGCCACTGATATATATGGAAGCGGGATGTAGAAATATTTGTATTGTAAAGTCCGTACTTTCATCTTGCCAACATCAAAGCAATAACTTTGTCGTTTCTAATATCAGAACAGAGCATTTCATGTTCCATAGTTAGATCCTTTGATCTTGTGATATTTATGAAGCAAATGAAATCCAAAGGGCAATGATATCCTTTTTTAAAACCTGGAGAAAGCAAAGGATGATACTTTTTACACAACAGTAACATTATGTACACAAACACTCACGTGCATAGCTATGGTCAGTCACTTGTCACAACACAAGACAACATTTTGCAGCAAACACAACATAAAACAAAAAAAGTTTTCCTAATATGCAATGTAATGTGAATGCATCAGTACATTAACCATACAAGAAATCTGATACATGTACTAGAAGATTGTCAATCGCAATTCTATACAATGCTTTTAGTGTAGCTACTAGTACTTTGTTCACTTTCAAGTCTTTTACAAGTAGTGTCTTCAGAATGCAATTCTACAGAGAGATTGCTAAAGTAAGATTAGTCATGTGGTAGTATATTTGATGACATAATTACATTTTAGAAGGTAAGTGGTTTACTGTTGTAAGTGGTTTAATGTTGTACTGTCTATTGTTCAGTTAAGTTCAATTCAGGATTAGTTCTGTATTATGCAAAATGTTTTAGTAGGTTATGATCTGGGATATACTTGGCACATAGTCTTTGGAGCCACAATATAGGATTCCATAGAAGGGGAGCCTACTTCAAGGCATAGGTAAGATTCACACAATATATACAGTACATAATCTCTAGGTTCTCTACAAACATATGTCATCTGATAATCAAAATGGTAAAATAATGGAAAGGTAACAAGTGCATACTCCTACAAAAAGAAAAAATTCCATTCTTTTCAGGATACAGAGGATGGTTTTGGAAGAAAGCTCCATTATTTCACTTAAGTGACGGATGTATCACTTTGTGTCAAGTTGTGAAGACAGTTATGTAGAAATGACTATTTCAGTCATTGTCAATCAGTACATAATATTTTTATTTACTGTTTTACAATAATATGTGCACTTTCAGCTTTGATAGGATGGAACTCCTATCCCGACTAGGCGTGCCTCAAACCAATCTGTCCTAAAAACAACTGCTATATTACATGTATATATCAGAATAACAAAAATCCAATTTATAGTATATACATGTAGCTGACTTCAAGTCATTTTTACATGTGCTTTCTTCAGAGGGGATAAATCAAAACATTGTGAGTAAGTGTAGGACAACATGAAACCAAGTGGTTATACGTTCCACCCAAGGCTTGCTGCTCTATACATTGTCCAACTCCACGTCCACCTTGCTCCCGTGTTTCCTCCCCTTCTTCTTCCCGTTACAACAACAGCAGCAGCACTTACAGCACGACGCACAGCAGCCGAAGAACGTGTAGATGAAGCAGATCGTGAACATGATCGCTATGGCGCCCACGAACACCGCCAGAACGATCAGGAACCCAATGGTGAACTGATCCCGCAGAGGGTCGAACTTCAGCCAGTCGATGTACCAACCGGATACGGATGAGGCTGTGGCACCAGCAATGGTCGAAGCGGCGTTTGTTGCGGCATTTGTAGCAGCTGCAGTCGCAGAAGCGACAGTACTTGCAGCTGGGGTTGTCATCTTAAAGGTGTACAGATACCCTCGTCCCAAGATGTCTGTTTGGGATCTAAAAGGAAAATGAGGAATCTTTAATATATTTTTTTTTGAAAGAGTGTCATTTGTTTTAAAAATCACTTCCAGTCTAAAAATCAGTACCTGAAAGGCGTAACCTATGAGGTGTAAGTGGTACCATTGTTTTGAAGGTCAGGTGATACTACTGTATTAACAGTAGAATTTTTATGCAATGCATTTCCTCAAAGTAAGGTGTGTGACTGTGTGTACCTTACTCCACACAATAAACAAATTAACTGGTGAGTTCCAAGTAGACAGGAAAGGTGTGTATTTCCCCCTATAGGGCTGTGACGTCACATTTCTCCAGTTAGCCGTGCCTTGCAGCTAAGTTACGGCGCTCTATTTACCTAAACAGTGTGACTTGGTGTCACTCGCCTATTGTTTCCTGTTGCATCAGGGTCAGTGCACTGAATGGTTTGACTTCAAAGCTAAACAAAGGCTTAGCTAACAGGGTGGGGTGGGGGGTAACAGCTAAGGTGTGCAAAGTTGTGCATTTTGTAAGACTGTTTTAAAGAGTGTACAAGGTGTTGTTGGTAATAAGTGAAAAATGGTAGATTTAAATGTGTACAGAGTCATGATATGTAATAAGAAAGGTGTAATTTGTGATGATTTCAGAACCCTTTCTCCTTGCCATTTTTCTGGCACTGAAAACACTTTAATTTGGCAGGTGTACGTAAGGTAAACTTCAGACAGTGTTCTTTGTAAAGTCCATTTTCTGTCTACCATTACTAGAGCAGGTTCTCAACAATTCTTTAGTAAAAAACATTTGTGTTCCTCAAAGAAACAACATTTCACCATGCAGCTAACCATGATAGAAGTCAATTCATGAAAAGTTAGACTGACAGGGTAAATCATTTCAAAAGATGTTTGATATTGTCACCAGACTTCGGCCCTAATCAAAAAGGATGCAATGTTCTACTCAGAAATATCTGTGTATTATTTTAAAGTTGATTCACAGAGTTTGGAATATGCCATAGAATGTATTCCTGAAGAAATGCTACTGTGCATGTCCCACCATCAGTTGAGTCTATCAGGTTATTTGATATGTATGTACATGTACATGGTACTACCAGTATATAGCCTGAGTCACTGTTTGTGAGGACATTAAGGAAGTAGTACTGTTGACATCCAGCAAGGTGCTGCAATGTAGTCATGTTGAGACCTCAAACAATATTCTATGTTCTATTTGCAAAATACACATGTACTACTTCTCTAAGCATGAAGTAAGGCTTTCATCTAATTTGCATGCCAACCATTTTAGATGAAACTCTGGATTTCCAGACTAATCAACATCAAATTGGAACATGAACACAACCAACATTTGTGCATCTGGAACAAAAAGCCCCTTGTGTTGGCCCAGTATTAATCTAATCATGGCAGACAGGTATTGATTTTTTTCTAGTTTGAGGTCAGCAAATATAAATATTATGACTGTTTTATGCACACATTCCAAAATGGATGGTGTAATTGTCTACTGCCTGAATTTCAATTCACATTTACAGAGAGAAGGTAGCAGGGACATTCTTCCAGAGTGTTTGCCTAGTCCACACCGTATGAGCCCAGTATATTGAAAACTCATTATCAGGTGTTATTGTCTGTCAGTCAATACAATTATCCTTTTAGCCCAGGAGGAACAAAATATACCCAAAGCATGGAATAAATTTCATGTTGAAAAACTGCTCAAAGTAGGTATATCAGCTATTGTTATGCATTTGTCAACAACATGTTTTTCCTCCCATAGAAAACCACCTGTCAGTCTGAGCATATATTGACCTGTACAAGTACCAACAGGTGCCCCCCTCCCCCTAGACCTTCATATCTAAACAAGCATGATGTTTGTTGTTTTTTTGAGTAGTTGTTTGGCAGGATTGATTTTTTTTGTAAGATTAGGAAATTATATTTATGTGTGTATTGGTGACAGTTAATTAAGATAGGGCATATAGTGCACCCCTGTTTTATTATTCATTGAAGCAACAAGTGCAAAAAGCGTCACGGTTTGTTGGAGTTGAAAGGTTTTATGATCAGGTACAGAATCTAGAGCCACAGGTATTTCAAATTGAAAAATTACATTTGATATCGATTTCTTTATCATAAATGGTTGGACATGCTTAACCTCACCATGAAGGAAAAGTTAAGCACTGGTGTGTTTACTCTGCAGCATTAAGTACACAAGGAAACTTGGCGGGGATTTGGTCAGAAAAACATCCACCTTTATCAAGACAATTAGAGCTTAAAACTGTACAAACATCTCATTAACTCACCTTTCAGTGTTCTCCCATGCACCTGTTAGCCGGTCAGGAATAGTCCCCAAGTTCTCACACAGATCAGCCTTCTGGGAGGTAGAACCTGCTCGCCACAGGTCTTATTTTTCACACGCTTGACTGGTGTGACGTCGGCCAGTTTCTGTCACGGAACTAGGTACAGGCTAGCATAGTGGGTGTGGTCGTGTTGATCACATGATCAGGTATCCTGCCTCATTAGCATATCAATGGCTCCTAGTTAGATTGTGGCTGTAGTCTGAGGTTCCTGCTCATGTTACCAGGGACACATAGACATGATAATTCAATAACACAACTTCATTTTGTAACTGGGAATTGGAAGGGACCATTGCGTTGAACAGGGGGTACTTTTACCGACCAATTTTCGCTGTTACAGAAAGGCCCAGTTTTGCTATACCATTTTGAACTTAAGATCTTGGAAATTTATCAAAAAACATAACTGACGTTACTTAAGATCTTGGAAATTTATCAAAAAACATAACTGACGTTGTGTAATACACAACGTAAAAGTTGTGTATTACACAACGTCAGTTATGTTTTTTGATAAATTTCCAAGATCTTAAGTTCAACATTTTACATATGAGTTCATGGTTTCTTTTGATACACTTTCATGATTTTCCACAATACTAAAGTCAAAATTAAGGTAGAATCTATTTTACTTTCTTGCTATTATTAAGGACAGACATTAGTAAAGCGTTAGGACTTTTTTAATTTCGTACAGACTTACGTAGATTTAAACTTTTACCATCAAAGTAAAATTGGCACTTGTTACCAGTTATACATTCATTGCATAGTGGAGACCACATACACATTGATGCACATACAGCAATTGTGTAACCCTCTCAGAATTATAGTTGTTTTGGCTTACTTTTCAGTTATACCTACCCATGCTTCTTAAGTACATCATGGCTTTTATTGCTTGCAACAGTGGTTGTTCCCAAAAGGGTACACGGTAAATCTAGTTGTACGCTGTAATGTTTTAAGGTTCTGTTTGTTACAGCATTATTCATGTACTAGTAGTTATAGGTTACATATGGCTAGATTTTCAAATCATTCTCAAGGCCAATGCTGCTTGGTATTATTGCAGTTTTAGAAACAAGCTTAACAGCATTTTCAAGCCTGATTACAGTGTTTACATTGCTTGTACTTGTATGTGAGGTCTTTTTCTGCTTGCTAGGGTCTGTGTAGATAGACTCTATTCCTACACAAACCATTGTCAACTTACATACTAATGGCTGAACTCATTACAGCTAGTACACAGGAAATGATTGTACCATACATAGTCGTTGTTGCCATACATGATTTTCTATTACCTACATTCTATCATATCAATGCAGTTCCTGCTGCAGTTGTAGTAGAAGTAAATATAGCGATTACCTTGCATTGTAGTATACATTTACTAACTTGAGGCTCTTTGAACAAAATGACAAAATACAAATCATGTAGCTCAAAACACACAGCCAGACTGATTAACATTTACAATCTCGGGCTGAACCTTCTATGTCATTTTACATGCTTAATATTCATTTTGCATACCTCCCTGTTTTCAATCAGACATATTCCATTTTTGCTGTGTTATCGTCTATGGAGTCAACAATTGCCTTTCTACACTTTCCCTTCAGACGACATTGCAACATCACAGTGTGCAGTTTTCAGATTGCTCCTTCAATGAATGCTCTGCATGTCATTGTCAATGGCCTGGAATTAGAAAAGATATTTTGCAAAGATGATGACATAAGGGTCAGTACATGATCTCTCTCAATCTTCTGCTGCATCATTTTGTTCAGGTCCTGCTGTTACAGTATTATTGCAACATATCTTTCCATGTAACAACATGATTATATTCTCTTGCAATATGTCATGATGTTGCCACAATGTACTGAAATCCTGGAGCTCAGGAGAAATAAATATGGATGGTTTTGCAATGATGTCACATGGCAGTTGTTTCAACAGCCTCATGCCAGTCAATAGAGGCCATGTCTAGACAGATCAATATTTTCCATAGAATATTTAATATCCACATCGCTTGCCTCCTGCACGTACGGCAGCGCGCTCACTGATGAATGGTCCGACCCGCACATGTCGTGTTCAAGGATGTCCCTACGCAGTCGACACCTGTGACATGGGCGATCCGACGTCGTCCGTTGCACGGTACATCTCCGGATGAGTTCTCTTCCAGTGGTGACACTTACAGACATAGCAGTGTATGAAAACTACCAGCAGGACCAACAACCCAATGATTACTGGCAGTACTACCTCTAGTTGGGCCATAACAACAGCATGGCCATCTTGTCTACTTTGGGTCTGCTCTCATTACCTGTAAAATAAATACAAATTTGAATTAATTATGAAGAATTTATGATTTATAACCTTGGGCAAGGTGGGTTTGACAAGCCTTAAAAAGCATTATCAGTCCTATGATTATATAGTATCTCACACTCGCTCGCTCGCTCGCTCGCTCACTCACTCACTCACTCACTCACTCACTCACTCACTCACTCACTCACTCACTCACTCACTCACTAGCCTTGTCATTAATATACAATCATATATTCCTGACAATGTTTTGCAGAAGCAATTATGATAGACTGCATAAAATCAATGCTCAGACAACGTAAATGGAGCCTCAAAGGGCTAAATAGTCTCAAAAAGAGTGCTGTACATGTCTGTCCTAGTCTTGTGTCTCTATATTGGGCCTACATGCTTGTTGTGAATGTGACTGTCCTTAGAAAAGATGGATTGACCTACATCACATTTAGCTGTACATTGTCCAGAAGCACCATTTTGTGGTCTCCTTCATGAATAATAAATATACTAGTGAGGTTAGTCTGGATTGTTTTGTTGGTATTTGAAAGAGGGGATATAAATAAGGTCCATCTGCAAATGGTAGACAATTTCACAACTCGCTTTCAAGATCTTGATAATAACACCTTTTAAGAGGCCCCCAAGCTGGGAATTGAAGATATTGCTGCTGCTGCCGCAACGTTTGGTAGAGCAGGCAAATAGCGTAGCAGACATTTACGATCACATACGGAATGCAGACATACACTGAGACAGACTTGCTTCTAACCCACTTAACTTTTCTATATCCATAAACCAGAATGGTACATGTATATGAGGCTGGCTTTGGTTGAATTCTACTGGACATAATAGCAAAATGTGAAATACATTCTACATGACAGTACATTAATAGATTGCTGAGTTATATATCATTATTGATAATAGGAACAATCTTTGCATAAGAAGATATCAGAAAATTTTCTGGCCACATTCTAGTGATGTTATGATTGAAAGAAATACAGGGCATATTCTATGAATTTGAAATAGTATGATGATGATTGTCCTAACTGTTGCAGAAAAAAAAAGTCACATGCAGAAATGTTTCCGCTGTGTTCTTTGCTATCAATAAGGAGGCCCCATTGCATTATATGGGTTTCTATTCTTCTATTCTCTAAAAATCAGTGAATATTTTCATCAGAAATAACCATAATCTATGCACCGTTTCAAGGGCTTATTTGTGGTAAACACCTTATTACACACACACAAAAATAACAAGCTATGCATCATACCTTCCATCCATTGTAGACTACCACCTGGGTAAGGTTTAATCCGTATTGAATCAGGAAGCTGCTGCGAATGGTTTAAACCGACTACATTCCCAAGTGTTTATCTAGTGTCACGTAGAACAAAGACCCTCGACGGTAGGAACGAGAAATCGTTGTGAGAAATCGTTACCTGGTACTTAGTCCCAGCGTCCTTAAGCACCTCTGGTCCGAGCAGGAAGCGTCTGTCCCCAGCCATCACCTAGAGTTGGCAACCAAGTCAAGTACAGCAGAAATAGGACTGCAGTCAGTACCGCTGTAAATTAGTCTTATAAATCAAATTCACAGCATGTAATTGCATTGGGGCCTGCGAAGAACAGAGGAAATGATTGTGTGTCTCATAACTGTGGATTTATTGGGATTCGATGAACAGCTGGGGGAAATGTTTTGGAACCCAGGTAATCTTTTGCAGAACTATGTTTTCTTATAATGATACAATAGAACAAAGGCTAAAGTCTAGTCTTACATGCTACATGGCTCCAAATATGGATAACTGACACGTTGCTGTAGGTAAGATCAATAAACCATGCAGATAGCCATCAATCCTGAAGTCACGATGTAGGAACAATGTGGTGTTCAAGTTTGACCAAGTATTTCCATGCAGATGTAGCTGATGTATGGTATAAGTCGAAGATTATACTCAACAAACTATCATGAATGGTCTCTCCAGTTTGGTGCAGTGGTTATATATAATCCAAACTTTCTATGTCCTGCAGCTATGTTATTTTTAAATACACATGTAATGTACAAATGACACTGCCACTACTGTACATGTGTTTCTATCATGTTTCACTGTTCACAGGTGTGTGATTTGTGTCTGGAGAGATGTTCTTGAAACACTTTCATGTAAAACAAGCAGATTACAGGTAGAGACTTGCACCAATGAGGACTGGTGTATTGTTACTGGGAATTGATCGTGGGAAAATGTGGGTAAATTTCTTTTCTAGGGTTTTCAAATGTGTCAGGTGGAAGCAAACATGGCACATACACATGCACAAAGGATAAGCTTCATAATCTACAGAATCTATGTCGTTGGAATATTAGAACTCACATTTGGATGATATTTTTGACAGTGTCTTGGTCAGTAAAATGCCTCAAAAGCTATTATCTCTGGATCATTGTCACAGTGACACCAGGTCATGTAATTTGAAAATGATGTTTTGATGGTAAGCTAGTTATCATGATGTAACAGCTGTTCTGAACACTACATGTAGCTGACTGGTGAGAAAATCAGTTACAAGAATGGCATGAGAAGACTTTCAATAGTTGGACCTTGTGTTATTTTACGTCTACTGTCTCGAGTCCAAAAAAGATTGGTCTGGTCAAGTAGGTTCCCTATAACCTCCTTGATCTGGTACAAAAGAATTGTTCATTTCAACTATCTGTATACACATAGAAGAAAAGGGTATGATCTTACCTTTCACGAATGTCAAAACACTGATAGGTAACACTGCACATGGGTGGCTCTGATTAGCATTCATTAGTTAAAATCCACCTTGGCTACCCCTAGAATGTCATGCACTGTTTTGGCCTTGAGTTTCTACCGTTTACAGTGGTGCCCTTTGTTAACTAGAGACCCCACCCAGAATACCTACCTTGTAATAACATGTTGTATGCAAATGTTCATCTTCCATCTTAGAGCCAGGGTTTAATTCGGAACAAAGCAGAAGTCTTTGTACCCCACAGCCTATTGGAAGTTGCCATGTGAATGCAAAACACAATTCAGAATGCTGTTGATTTCGTTAGCCTGTTCCATTCCTATACAGTTTGAGGGGGAGAAAAGGATAATGCTTCTCTGAGTATAAATATGAAGTTAAAAGTTAAAGTCAAAGAGATTATGACTGACTTGGAATAATGATTAATATTCCCAACTTTTAAAAACATTATTTTGGACACAGCAGTTTCTGTGCTGAAGAGGATTGCAGACCACTCTGGAATAACTGTATCGCCAACACATTGTTATGTTAACTTAATTTTTGTACATTCTCAGTGTTAATTATTAGCTGGCATACCAAAATGTATCTGTTAAGGTATGTGTCTAAGTAACTTGCCTTGTGAGTAGCACATTGACCTCAGTTACTGTGATAACAATTTTACCTTTATTTTAATGTCTTTCTGTGCACGTGAGTGGCTATTTCTGTAGCTGATCTGGAGGATTATATTCAGCGCTTGTTCCTTGAAATGACTTTCAGTTGATGTAAATCCCTAGGCTTAATTGGTCTACTGCTATGAATATCTTTGGTACCAAAGCAAAGAACGAGCCTGAATCTTCAGCACAAAATGAGGACAGAAATATGTCACTGTTCAAAATTGCATGTACGGTATACACTGAAAAGTCAGCATGTATGGTATACCTAATGCTGTAGCTGGATGATTTTAGGATGAATGTCAACAGTCACTTAATCATTTATCAACACCATATTTGCCTTCAACATCCAACACAACTCACTTCAACAGAAGGACAACATCATACCTCAATCATCTGGGTGGTACATAAATGAAGGATTTTAAGGCCTTATAGATGTTGTCTGTTTCTATTTCAAAGGGCAGTGATACTGTACATGTGTTCCTTTCCTTAGTAGGTATGTAAGATTTTAAAATCAAGGGACTGCTGTAAGCTATGCTCAGGTTGGCACTGTGGCACTTGTAGCCATTATAGTGTATGTCATTCTACTGGCTTATCAAGAAAATCTCACACATAACACCAAACCACTTCAGTACACAAGCCATGTTGTCAACGGGCTCCTAGCGAACAGATAAGCAACAGGACTGGTCAAAACAGCAGCTAAAAATAGTAAATCTCTGAATCATTTTGAGATTATTTTGTATGTTTGGTATTCAATGCAGATTTCCAAGTTTTATCCACCATTGCTCCGTCTTAACATTCCCTATTTGCCAGTAGCTAAAAAAATTTGCAGGCCTGATTGTCTAGGTGAACTAAAACGCTATAAAAACATGATAACTAACAGTCAGTCCAGACCACTCACCTTACGATGATTGTATCGTCACATGTCCGTGGGAGGTCCTGTAATTCCTGGGACTAGTGGGCGCTGATGAGATGAGGACATTAAATATTAACTACCTGGTGTTATGACATGGGAGGGGCCTGCCTGCCATTCCAATAGTGCCACTTACATGCAAGACTGTACTCTCCAAGCAGAGGTTTAGGCTTCGGCTTATTTTTGACGTGTTTTGGGGCATTTTTATCAGGCTTTCTTTTTTGTACTGGTATCGTTTTTTTTGCCAGCCAAATGGTAACTGCCTGGCCAGTTTGAAACTGTCTTTGCAGCCACCAAATGATCTGTTTAGAGATTAGCAAAACTGTAACTCTTGACTTGACTTTAAAACAGCACAAATATGGCACCAAAACGAAAAGAAAATGTATGATATGCCACCTACAAAGTGGCAACATTGTGAAAAAAATTATTACTGTACTGTTCAAGTTATTTTCTTCCCTAGTTTATAGATTCTGAAACAAAGGTCAGATAGCTTTGGAATGGCAATAGTCAGAATCTAAGCAATAATCGTTATTATAATCAGATTCTTTAATATACAATGTAATGTATACTATATTATTGTGTAGTCCAAAGGATAAGGCAATTAATAATAAACATACTTTTATTGCCCTCGTTTGCAAAGGTTACATTTATCTTACAGTGTAGAGTACTAATCTTCATGAAATATACATGTGTAAAGCAGAGACTTCTGAATCAGCTTTTACATGAATATGATCATGATAGTTAAATTCATAAAACAAATATCATTATCGTCCTTGATATTGAACTGCAAAGAAAGCTAAAATTAAATGGTGATGAAAATCAACTGAGAGGCCTGTGTTTCATATGAAAAATAGTTTAATAATATAATTGACCTGTAACACATACAATGAAATATATTGAAATAATTGATTTGCCAGTGTACAGGGGAGTACATCTTGATTGCCTTTAGATAAATACTACTGTACATCTTAAGTCATTGTAGACATTTTTTACAAGTTTGTGCATCATTTGCAAAACCCCTTGTTTTCAGTGTGATTTCCCATGATACACAAACTGTGACAAAGCAGTGTATGCCAGGACGAAGTCCATCTAATTGCCTTGACGTTCTTTTTGCTATTTTCTTCTACTCATTTATTTGGTTGCCTATATATACATTTTACGAATGTACTAATAAAGTCTTTTTTGCTATCCCTCCTGTTTTGATATTTCAAAAACAGTTCTTTTTAGTAAAAACAGGCATATTCTAACATACCGGTAGATGGCTGGATTATACATTTTGTAGTTACATAGTGCTAGAGGACTTACTGTAAGAAATATCGGAAATTGCAAATAATATGACTCACTTGTATATTGCACTGTGGCTGAACAATCTCTTGGTGCTAATATTTATTCAGTAAGTCATAACATAACATATAATAATCACTATTACATGTACATACACAATGTGCACGTACCCCTTACTCTCAACTGCCGAATAAACGTACCGGTACGTTTATTTTTTTGGGCCCGAACGTCCACCCGGTACGTTCTTATTTTGCACGGTACGTTTATTAATTTTTGGAAAATTAGTAATTTTTTTTTCAAGTACGCATGAAAAAAATCGACAAATCTTCGACGTGAAGACGTTTATAAATGCGTATTGTAGCGGGAAACTTGCCATTTTGGGGTCTGTTTTTGCCGCCGGCCACATAATTAAGCATTGTGGCCAATGACCGGGATGGCCTCTCGGGTCCTAAATAAACGTAAATTTGCCCCTAACATCCACCCGGTACGTTCTATTGGATAGCATGCTTACTAATTTTTCAAAATCAGGACATTTGTAACAGCATATTAGATGTAAATTATATTTAGAAACACGTATTGTGTCAGAAATATGAGCTATAACAGGCGTTATAACGATACATAGAAAAAAACAATCGGCGGAACTAGCAACATTTTTCACGCTGTAACAGTGGGGGGTTTACAGGCGCTACCAACTGACTCAGCCGATGGGTCTAGACCTCTTAGCTCAGTCGGTTAGAGCGTTGGGTTATGGACTGGTGCTCGGGTTGGGTCGTGGGTTCGATCCCGGCCCGGGGCCAGCGGTTTCTATCTGTTCCTACTCGCCTCTTGTTCTTGTTGTTTCACTGGTTCCCACACCGGCCCTGGGAGTTCTGGCAAAGAGTGCCGCTCCAGGGATGTCGAATTCGGAAGATTCGAGGACGAATCTTGAAAAGAAAAGGGGGAGTAGTGTAACAGTGGGGGGTTTACAGGCGCTACCAACTGACTCAGCCGATGGGTCTAGACCTCTTAGCTCAGTCGGTTAGAGCGTTGGGTTATGGACTGGTGCTCGGGTTGGGTCGTGGGTTCGATCCCGGCCCGGGGCCAGCGGTTTCTATCTGTTCCTACTCGCCTCTTGTTCTTGTTGTTTCAACGCATCTCGGACGCACATCTCACTCAAAATGATTTTTTTCTAGTGCATATGTTAAAATAATTCCACAAAACAATGTATTATAGCAATTACAAACTGTAATACTCTCAAAAGGTCGAAAATCCTACCACAGACAGGAAAATTTAGCTCAGGAAAAAGTCCATTCTGAAACAAGCAGAATAGCGTTCTCACGGTCGGCAGAGCCCACTTCGAGTAGGGGGGGAAACAATTCTTTACAATTATAGATAAAACTCTTTTGTCAAAAATATACATACGCATGTTGCATTTTAACAAAGCTAATCATTATGTAAAAGACCACAAACAGGAGTATAATTGCAGTCTAACGTATCAACTATCACAAAGAAATATTGGAAGAAAATGTTTCCCCCTGCAAGGAATGCCCCAGTTTTCCCAGAACTTCCTTCCAAACTTGAAGCCCCGCCCCTACTCATTTGCATACCTCAGCAAAGACTAGACTTCAAAGCTATCAAATGTAACACAAGACCCTTGACTGAGGTTGTGAAATGCTCTGTTGCATGCAATGTTGCCATTTGAACTACAGTATGATTATGATGTAGCATTGAATGCAAGTGTATAAAGGGAAATATGCAATGCATAAATGGAAATTTGGGAAAGATAAATTTAAAAAGAAATGATTATATTTGTAGATAATTTTCAATTCTTTTGACAATGGCTTTTACATTACTAGTATTACAATTTGTATGGGGCAATTATTATGTGTAGCATATTGTAAATTTCTGTTCAACTTCATGATAACCTGTAAGAATACAGGCTGTTAATTTTCCAGGCGTACGTTTATTCTGGGACTACCGCCTGGGTAGTATATTTATTATATTTTGAAGTTTGTTGGGAGTATTATATTCAAGGGGGTATGTTTATTTCGGACCTGTAAAGCAAGTGACAGGGTCATATAGACAGTGTTTTTAGACACACACATATACCATGAGAACATATTTTGGAGCATAGACGTTGCTTACATGTCAATATTTAAATTTTCCGGGGGGCATTTTATTCCAGGGGGTACTTTTATTTGAGGTGTGAAAGTATGTATTTCCCAACAACATGTGTACATTTGTACTAGACATGCTATCTTTGTTGTCCATTTAAATTCCTATTTGCAAATAACAGTTAAAGATATGCGCATATATCAGTAAGGGCACATTTTAGTATAAGAGACACAGGTTACCCGTCAATTTTTGCAATTTTCCAGGGGGTACGTTTATTCCGGGGGGTATGTTTATTAGATTTTGAAGATTTGTCCGGGGGGTACATTTATTCCGGGGGGTATGTTTATTCGGCAGTTGAGAGTAAGTGTCCAACAACAATGCCATTAATGCCTAGTACTAAATCTCATTGCAATGCTCATGTCATTGTTAAATAATTTTATTTGCTATTTTGACTGATTTTTGATGGTTCTTCTGTTCTACTGGTATCAGCCATTTTCATGCAATGTTCCATCCACCTTCATAAACTTGGCAGAAAATATTGCATTTATAAAAAATTCAGCTGACAAAGGTCTTGTAGCTACAACTTATTGATATGTAGTGTTTGTACATTCAGCTGAATTGCACATTAGTTGTACACACACACATGTACATTACAACTTTGTTGTCCATGAGATAGTTGCCCATTCCCCGTCCCCATTAGCATTTGTCTGCCCAGGTAGCGCAGACGACCGTGTTCCCGACCCCTGCTGGAGGATCGGTGTCTGTGTTCTCTCCGTACTGCCTGATTTTAAGATCGTATATTCCTTCTGTGGAGTCGTTTGGACCCCTGCTGTCGCTACGTCTTTCTCAAGATTTTTCGCGTTTAATTCCCGTAGCTCCGTGTCCTTTGGAGGTGTTTGCGTACCCTTTTCCCTTATCTTTTCCGACTGGGGCTCGTCCAGCGTCATCGCTTTGTTATCGTATCCAATATCAAGATTATTTGAGCCGCTGGGAAGTACGGTATGGTCTGTCAAATTTTCACATGATCCGTCAAAGTCCTGTGATTCCACGTCCTCAATCAACGTGCTCGTATCATCCTTGGTTTTGCGTTTCGGGAAGCTGATTTCGTTGATGGAGGCCGGAGGTTTGCGATCCGTCGCATTCCATCCAATCATCCCCAGGCAGGGTTCGAAGTAATACACAAGTGCGAAGAAGATGGTAAGGACGACTATCGCGATTGTCATAAAAACGGGGATGTACCAGTCCGTAAAATTCACCATCTTGTGCGATAACAGATTACAATGACTGCTCTGCCAGATTCTGTCTGCAGTTGTTTTGTTTACTTGCCCCAAATGACTGGTCAGTTAAGAAATCCCAGGTCTACTCAGTTCTCTGACACTTCATGGAACAACAATTCCTCCCAACCAAGGAGCAGCTAGTACCGGTAATCCTCAAATTCTGTACAGTCCAATGTTTGTCAGCTGTTCTTGCGTGTCACAGCATTCCCTTGTAGATCTTGTCGCACCTCAGACTTTGCAATGTTCCAAAATTTCTCAGAAATGATGAATAATGAGACATCCAGATTTATGTCAGTCTGATCTCGGCATCATCTACTTTTCCAAAGACTCAGGACAGGAGAAGAGTTACCCTGGCAGATCCTTCAGTCAGCAGCAGTTGCAGCTCAAGTCCCACACACCTCTCTCACTGTAAGACAGAACAGATGTACATGTAGATATCTATTAAGCCATCACTGCAACCAAATGATCATTGATCTAGGCAAATCAATATGTTTTGTTCTTGACTACTGTGCTGCGTAATGCAATAAGAATACGGGTACTCCCAGATCAATAAAAGTACCTGGCAAAAAGTCCATTCTGGAACAAGGAGATGGGACTAGTCTACTTCAATTAGGATTGGGTGTGTGAGCGTTGGCACATTTTAAGTGTTATGCCAGTGCTTACTGCTGTGATAAAAGTTCATAGTGTGCAGTCATTGGTGGGTACCACTATATACTAGGTCCATCGAGTGCTCACTATTTTCACATGATCCCATTCAAGTCCATTAATGCAGCAAGGTTGGATGGAGGTGGAGCACTTGGCCCAGTGTGCATGACGTCGTAATTCTGTAAATTGTCCAACATTGAGGACACACTCTGCTCTCAATTTCATGTGAAGCGAATGCTAAAAACTTACTAACTTTTAATGAACCTAAGGTTTTCTGCAATCCATAGATTGGAAGATTTTTATGATATTGAAGAGCGGCCCAAACTGGCTTGGATTCTACAGTTCGTACCAGACAGATAATTCTACCCTACTCTACTCTACTCTACATCATGGGCTGTATTACCGGTCTGGTAAATTATAGTCTAGCTAAATGATGGTATATTGGATATGATTTGTGGTTGACTGCCCAATACTGATGATGGATAATGGTGAAAATAATGAAGAGCCTTCATTAAGTCCTAGCAGGAAAAGTGACATTGAACCTCCTTGCCCATATCATAGGTCTTATACTTGTTTTAGATTTTGGATTTTAATGACTTAAGAAAAGAAGCTTTAGCTGGTTGCAGATTACTTTTCCTAGTAATACTCTATCCCCTATATCTTTCCTGGCTTACATCTTGTTTGGGTGGATCTATTGATCTTTCTCATAATGCTCATGGTTTAATCCACTATGTACTTTATTTCTGAAATGGTCAGACTTTGTTCTCTTAAAATCTAGGTCATTTGTGATGTGACCATATTAAGGAGATTACTGGTAATGCTGTTCTGCCGGGCATTTCATTGGGTGGGTCTTCTGTAAAGTAGTATCCTAAAACTGATGTGGAGTGAGAAATAACTGCTTGCATTCCATTTTTCTCCATGTTTTGAAAAAAGTTGACAGAAAGTTACATCTATATTTATGATCTGTAGTTTATAAAACTTCCACTGATTGTTTTATGTAACTCCCTGTAAGGTAATGTAAATACCACAGTGGGTCAAGAAGCTTAATAACTATTTACAACCATTGGTGATTTACTTGTTTAAAAGCCTATTTGCCACCTGGTAACAACCAATACAGACTGGTCAATTTGTAAGTCTGTTACAGTTTACAGGGCAAGTGGGGTTAAAAGTCACTTCAGAACTGTCTACTAGGAGGAAGATTACAGAAAATCCAAACAAATCATTAGGGGTAAGACATGAAGATTTTATAGCTGGAGTTTCTAAAAGACTGGAAAAAAAACTATGTCAGAAATCGCAACTCACATTCTTATAAGTTAAAGTCCCAGTTATGTGATGAGAAGTAAGGTAGATCTGTTGTTTGGGTTGTCACTCAATCTATGATCGATAACAATGAATCCATCAGAGAGAGATGTCCCTGGAAATTATAGTCCTAACATGTTCTGAGCCATTTAACGTGTCAGGGGCAAATTGAAGTGACTGTTTGATAAATAATTCAATCAGACCACACAGCACAGTCGGCTGGCGCCACGCTGCTATGTCATAAAAGAACAGATGGTGATGTCATGCATTGTTCGTAGTTATCAGAATCTCCTCAACGTTCGTACCTTCCACCAATTTGTCTTACTGGTAAATGTCAATTATTTGTCAGAGTAAAAGACTAGTTTTATAAAGTACAGTAAAGAATCTTTACCAAGGATGGCGGTCGGTACATAAGAACATTTTCAGAAAGGAAGTTCTTTCTACCATTCCTGAAAAGGTATGTCAAAAACATGTACATATGTACATGTACATATAATAATGATATTACTCGTTGTAAAGGGATCTTGAGCTTAGAAGATTACTACTGCCTTTGTGTGTTTTAGTTTGTATGTTTGTTTTGTTTCATTTGATCTGGTATGGTAGCTTTAGAAAGTCTGTTTTGAATGGACTCACCAGGTCTGGGAAAGATGTAAAAACTGACCTTTCATTAATTTGCAATTCAATATTTGGTGCTGCATGTGCAGTAAAAGATTAAAACTGTTCATTAAGGAATTCTGTTTATAGAAATGTAAATTTAAAGGTCAACAGAAATATGATCTGGAGATTATAAGTAATAAGACCTGGCTCAGAGTTGGTAGGGAGAATTCTCTTGGGAAGGCAGGTGTGTTTCTAACAATGGAACGTTTCCTGTCAGGACAATAGTGGCTAGAGGTGCAAACATGGATCCACTGGTTTACTGGGACAGTAAATTCTGCCTGTTTTGCTAATCTACTGAATGTACCTCAGTCAGTGAGTGCAGCATTTTATATGCACTTACATGGGTACTACAAGTCTTAGAGGAACATAGTGAATAGGTCACTGTTTTGAGGGCTTCAAATTTCACAAAGGATTATGCTCGTGTTAATCCTTCAGATCAAACCCTCTTGTTGGGATATCTATCTACAGTGGTGACAATATCCCACATAGTAGTATAAATTTGACAACGAAATGTAGACTCCACACAACTAGACACAGCTGTAAGCCAACTTAGAGAAAAAACAGACTATAGCAAGTGTGTATTCTGTTGTGTGTATTCTGTTGTAGTCTGATACATATGTCCTTGGCTATTGTCTGCTAAAGAAATAGAGAACAAAGAGAAATGTTTGCCTGCAAAGCAGCAGAACTTGTCTCACAACTACAGTAAAAACTGTAATAGATTTAGGCAGTTATGTTCAGCAAAACAGATCTTTCAACAGTGTCTGAAATGACACAGGTGAATCAACTTACCTGAGGTACAATTGGCACTCCTACAAACTATACATAGCAAGTGTGTATTCTATCATACTGCTAGACATGATTATAATTTGTCTGAATAACAAAAAGAACTTTCATTGATGTTTTCCCCCAAAGCAGCTGAACTTGTAACTACTACATGTAGTAGACTACTACTACAGATTCAGTAGGCAGCTATGTCCAGAAATAGCTCTTACAACCCTCCCAACAACAACGGTGAACTTACCTGAGGCACAACCGGCACTCCCACACACATCCTGCACCTCACCTGTTCTAATTTACCTGTGTGGCAAGCCCATACCCCCCGGCTGTGACGTCACTCTGTCAAGCAGCATGGCACTCATTTCCCTGTTGCTATAGAGACTGTACACAAACCCAGCCCATGGGTGAATAGATTGTGACAGTACACAAAAGGATGAATAATTGAGCTGAACAAGACAAAGGCCACACCCCTTTTCACTTGGGTAATAGGGTGGCGGTCGGATATGTTAATCAGATTACCCCATTGTTTGGCCATGAGGGCGTATACCTGTATATAGCCCCAGCTCATCAAATATTGATAGTTATTACAAAAGAAAGAATTCTGTAGTAGGTACTTAGCCATAGCCAGGTAATAAACAAAATTTTAAACAGCTATCAATTTTCCTAGTATGTAGGTACTAGGGATACAAGTTTCTCTTGTGCATATTTTTGTGTGTGATTAATAAAAAAAGTTGTGCAATTAAAAAAAAAAAATTTTGTAAGCTAGAAAAAAAATATCCAAAAAAGTTTCCAGAGGCAGACATTTAATGGCTTTTGTATCATTGCAGATAAGACAATTTTTAAAAAATTATTTTGCTGCTTTGGCAAACGTGCACTCCTCAAGTGCTGTCTCCTTGCTAGTTTTGGTTTCCTAATATAAGTGGAAGGAGGCCTTTTTTTTGTTCATAATAGGCACAATGGATATTAGACATGTCCATAATTTTTATTGATCTATGGTTGTGTTACGTTTGCCATGTCTGGATTTAATGTGCAGGCCAGTAACTGTTTTCTCTGGTACAAAATGTGTAACAACAGTTAAAACAACAACAGCAGTAAGAGCCAACTGCATTCCTCTCGTTGAGTGTAAAAGGGATGGACTTAGAAGGGTCATTGTGATCTAAGAGGCATACTGACTAGTAGTCATCACAGACACCCATTTGTTATATGGTACCTGTGATAGCACAATGAGATTACTATTTTTTCTCTTCCAAAAGTCATATCACTATTAGAGATTAGAATCATGTTGCCCAAGAAGATTGTAATCTCCATGATCATGCTGACAAAAACGAGGCAATTTGAGCTGTGTTGTCCATAGAAACATTTATCTAAGGCCAAAAGAGGGCTGTTTTTGAGGACTCAACAAACAACTTGAGCTGTTCTTGACATTGAAATGAGAATGTTGTAGTACCACTCATCATCAAAGGAACAAGATGTATTGAGGATTAAAAGTTCAAGAAAGGGTGTAATCCCTTCTGCATGGGTGTCCCTTTTGCAATGTTATGTTTATTGCATTGTTGAGTATGTTGAATATAGACACATTTAAAAAAAGTTTATCACTCAAACTTCCTCTTGTACTAACTTGTGTACTTGAGCCTTACTCAGGATTAAACAAATATTTACAGGTTTTTAGATTGAAATAAAATTCAACCTTCAAAACCTAATGTAAAAGTAAAAATTTCATTTAAAAAAAATCAAAAGTTGGAAGATTGAGTACGATTGAATCTGTTTGGTGTAACATGGTTGGAGTGTATTAAGAAGGACATCAGAAAGTGCAGCCTTGCCGGTGTAAACCCGCTGGATAGGGCCGCCTGGAGGTGCAGTGTGAAGTCCAGCCTCCTGCTGCCTACCCCTGTGTCAGGGACGCCTGCAGCAGTATAATATAAGCCAGGATAGTGAGTGAGTGTGAGTGATAAGACTTTTGCTTCTCTCACAATTCTCAGGTGTCGTCATGGAGTGATAGCAGCATTCTTTGGTGACAGCAAACCCAAGTGTGAAAAAGCCTGTGACTTCTGTAAAAATCCAAAAAAGGTAAGTGGAGTTTCAATGTACCCATTCAAGCTAATCTAAGTCAGATCAGATTATTACATAGGATGTCTTTGTCTGTTTGCACTGTACAGCGATCATGTAACATTTGTAGTACCTAGTATGTTGACGTCCTTACATAACTGTGCGTTTTGAGGTTGTACAGAAGAATTGCAATAGTGTGGTATCAGCAATTGAAGGAAGGTGGGACATGAGAGGAGTGTTTTTGAGTACAAAGTCATCCAGTCCGAAATTGTACCCATCCAAAGATTAGACTGGTTAACACTCCTGGAAAACCTGTCACATATCTAGGTTGTGTTTTTCTCACTTCCCACAGGTGTATAAGGAGTTAGAGCAACATCAGCTGAACCCAGTCAGTGCCAACAGGAGAGGGGGATCTGGATCAACATTCATCGCGGAGGAAGGCGGTGACGAGGATCTATATGGGGGAGGCCGACGTGGGGCTAAAAGGTACCAGTAGATCAAATCATTCTTCTTCTTCTCTTGGCTCAATTAAAGTATTGATATGGCATCAACACGATCTGAACAGTCACATATATAACAGTCCTGCACTTGTCAACATATCACAATATCAACACTGCTTTTGACTTGCTAGGAGAAGAAGGAGACAGTTGCTAAATGTGTTCTTTACTTTGCTAGGAAACAGCATTGCACCGATACATTCACAGTCTGGCCTTCTGACTAGGTGTTGTGTGTAAGCACGCCTCCTATGAACATCCAGCTTAACTGCAGCAGCAGTCATTGATGCTAAGTATACATATGAAATGACAGTAGCTATAACTATGCAATGTTATCCCTTCTGTATTCCCAGAGACAGTGATGACTACTTTAATGATGATGATGACAGTGACAGAGGAGACAGAGAAGAGTCCTCAGGGTTTGCCAGGCTGGTCAAGGAGGAATTCTTGAAGAGGAAAGGGGTGAGATGATATTTGAATCAATTTGTTTCAATGTGTTTTGTTGTTTTCAAAGTATTTCTAAAGTTTATTTATGTGCTTTCCTGAGTAATGTCATGCATACACACATTTTGTGCACTGCATTTATTTGTGCTGGTCTATAAGTCTGTTGGAAAATTCTTTACAACTGGCATTTTTCCATGTCTTTCAAATTACACAAATGACCCAGAAAACAGGCCAATATTACTTCACAAGAAATGTCACAAGATTACACAAAATTGAAATGATTAGCTTAAAATAGGTACAACTTTGCCTCTGATTACATACATGCTGGTGACTTATACATATGGTACTTCACCTCCTTACATAATACAACTTCTGCTAAATCAGTTCAACACATACTACTATAACAATGAGGTATACTGAGCTAGAAGAGTGCAAACCTAAACAGGGCATCATATACATGTATGTCCCTTAAAGCAAAATGGTTAAAAATACTGTTATACAGAGAAGTCATTATTAAAGATCTGCTGATAACGTCTTGATATTCTTATATGTATAACAAACATCAGTGGTGATTGTAGCCATATTGTCAAATATGATATACATTTTGTACTTACATGTATTTGCAGCCATACTATAGCCAGGGTTGCCTAGTGCTGCTAACAAAGACAATACAACTAGAATATAATTTATATAACTGTAACCTTAGGATATATAATACACAACTTCTCTTTGTGCCATTTGATATAGGAACAGAATAGTAAATTTAAGTTCTTCTCTTTCCTGTTACATGTATATAGTATAACATATCATAAGGCCACACCAATTTAATTTGTTGGTTCTCGGATATTTTCAGAAAAAATATGAAGCGACAGGGCGAAAAAAATAAAAATAAAAACAGGCCTGGACATCCTATTATAGCCCCAAATGCTACGATAGGAGCTATGAAGTCAACATAAAAGGCTGGGTTAAAATTTAAACAATGAGTTTTGAACTTTTAATCAAACCTCTGCATTGAGAGATGGAAAAACTGTAACAACTGGGAAGAAAAGGACTTTCTTCAACTGTTGGGGACAAAATGTGAGCATTTTTGAGCTGATTCTTTTTTTTTTTTTTTTGTAAATCAGAAAAAAATGAAGAGGCGAATCCGAGAACCAACAAATTAAATTGGTGTGGCCTAACATAATAATATAATAAGCACAAGAAGCTGGCTATCATACAAAAGATGCTGTGGAATGGATTCAAATCACTTGTCAGGCATCTGCAGTGATTGATAATACTCCATAGCTGTAGCACCTGGTTCATTCATGTATATCGCTTCTGGCTCATTCATGTATATCAATTCTGGTTCATTCACGTATAAAGCTGTTTCTTCAGCCATGTCAAAACAGGGATTGGGATCTGGTGGCTGCTGAGGAACAGACTGTTTCTTCACTTTTGGTGGCTTCAGTGCCTTTCTTGGTGGCCACCCTTTTGGTTGTGCTGTACTTACTTTCTTTTGTTCATAATGCGGTACACTGACTTCCTCGTATACCTCTGTAGAGGTTGTTGGGGATAAGGTATAACGATCCTCTTGCAGAGGATCAGAAGTGGTTGTACGAGATTGGGGATGCTGAAGAACAGAATGTTTTTGCACTTTTGGTGGTTTCAGGGCCTTTCTTTGTGAACCCCCTTTTGCTTGTGCTGTACTTACAGGAAGGGGCGACTGATCATGATCATGACTAGGATTTCTCAGACCCTCTTGTGGCTCTTCAGTAGTTGCCCTTAAATTGCTGAATACTACACTTTGATTTTTGGCGTGATTGGAGTTTTGCTGCTTTTTACTACAGAGTAGGAACACGAGTGTGCAAATGATTGCAGTACCAAGGACAGAGCCACACATGCTACCAGCAAAGGCAGCAACAGAGATGCTTGCACTGGATTCCATTCTTTCTGGTCTATGTCCATTGTCTAGTGTCATTGACATTCTACTGTGTGCATACCCTGCTGGATTGGAGGCAATGCATTCATATACCCCTTCTTGGTCTCGTTCTACGCTATGAACTAAAACGGTACCGTTGCTCAACATACAGACATTTGTACCATTGGCACAATCACCTGGCCTGATACTTTCTCCATTGGGCACAAGGAGCTCTAAATCTGGGGTGGGAAACCCAGAAGTTTCACAGTACATGGTGACATTATCCCCTGTGGAAATAGTGCTACTGATGTTGAGTATGGTAAAAGCCAAAACAGTTGGACCTTCACACCTAAGAGATTGTGGATCAAGACTATGTAAAGCCTGTCCAGCAATACCAGCTGGATTGGCATCAATGCCACAAATTATGGTAGACTCAAAAGGGGCGCCTGACATGTTGATTCTAGTTCTCAGCATCTGACAGTCACACACCCAGGGATTCCCCTGTAAGTGTAGGTTATTTCCATTGGTTATTGTGGAGAGTAAGTGAAAAGCATCAATGTTGAGTGTCTTGAAGTCGTTATCCTGAAGATCCAAGGAAGTAAGGTTTGACATGTCTACTAAAGCTTCAACAGGGACAGTACTGATCTGATTTGAACGAAGGTTTAGAGTTAACAGACGACTCTGTCCTTGAAATGTACCATCTGAGATTTGTCTGAGTGAGTTTGACTCTAGGTTCACGGTTTGGAGGTTTGGCAAATTGTCGAAGACATCTTCTGGCAGATGTTCAAGCTGATTATGTCCCAAGTTCAGTGATTGCAAATCGGAGAGCCCTCTAAAGCTGAGGCGGTCAACTGATTTGATTTCGTTGTGTTGCAGATTTAGTGTCATCAAATTTCCTAGGCTATCAAATGCATTAGCCTGAACAGTGGTCAACATATTGTGATGGATATAAAGAGTTTGCAGGTTTGACAGATGTATTATTGTATGGGAAGGAATTTCTGAAAGCTGATTGAAGCTCAGGTCCAAAGTAACAAGACTTTGCTTGATTTGGTCTGAAAAGGCATCTTCAACCAAAAGTTTGAGCCCATTATGGCTGAGGCTTATAGTGCGACATGCACCTAGCCCATTTAATGCTCCAGCCTGAAGTTGAACTGTGTTATGGTCCAGATTCAGAGTCTGTAAGTTTTGGTTCTGTGTGAAAGAATCTTCCTGTATCAACCTGATCTGATTGTCTTGAAGCTGCAAAGTTTGAAGAGCTGGAAGCCCATTGAAGGCACCAGTGGTGATGTTCTGTAAACTGTTAGAGTTTAGAGGCAAAGTTTGAAGGCTTAGGAGGCCATTAAATGCACCTGGCTGAATGAGGTGCAGGTTACTATTCTGCAGCTGCAGAGTTGTAAGCTGTCTAAGCCCATTGAACACATCTGTGACAAGAAACTCAATATCATTTTGGTGAAGATGCAATGTTCTCAAGTTTGCGAGAGAAGAGAAAGTATTTGGTGCAAGAATCTGTACCTGGCTGTTTTGTATTTGCAATGTTTGTAAGTTGTCTACCCCCTGAAATGCATTTGAAAGCAACCTCGTCAAGTTGTTGTTATTGATATTCAGGTTGCGTAAACTTGTGAGGCCATTGAAGGCATTAGCTGGAAGCATAGTCACATTGTTGTTTTGGAGGTTCAGAGTGATCAGTTGGCTCAACCCAGTGAATGCATTTTCTGCTACTGTATGAATGTAGTTGTCCTGAAGGTGCAGGTTTTGCAGGTTATTCAGTCCACTAAACTCACTACTTGACAAGGTACTGAGTTGGTTATCGTTAAGGTAGAGGTTTGTCAAGGCAGACGATTGGCTGAAGATGCCAGATGGCAAGGAAGTCAGCTGGTTATGGTCTAATCGGAGGGTCTGGAGCCGAGACAGCTGATAGAAGATTGAAGGTGGAAGGGTAGTCAGTTTATTGTTGCCCAGCCGTAGTTCTACAACATAAGGAGCATAACTTCTGAAGATGTTTGAAGGCAGGGACTGAATGTTGTTGCCATACAAGTGTAGAGTTCTGAAGTTTGTGTGGCCAAGTCCAGTAAACACGTTTGAGCTCAAGGACTGCAAGTTATTGTCGTTCAGGTATAGGGAAACCAAGCGATTCAAGTTACTGAAGATGCCAGCAGAAATAGAGCTGAGACGGTTTCCATTCAATTTCAGAGTTTGTAAGTACCTCATGTATTGAAAAGTATTGGATGATATACTGCTGATTCGATTGTTAGCAAGGTCTAGTGTTCTCAGTTGGCTAGGAGTGGAGGAAGACCCCATTCCTTGGAACGTGGAAGAGTATAAGCTGGTGATTCTGTTATTCTGAAGATAGAGATACTGTAAGCGAGTAAGGCCAGAGAAAGCATTGCCTGAAAGGCTACCAATCATGTTGTTAGACAAGTCAAGCCGCTGTAAATTTGTAACAAACTGAAATGTGCTAGAAGATATACTGGTTATCTGGTTGTTCTGCAAGTATAGGTAATCCAAGCTTGATAACCTGTTGAACATAAGGCTGGACAGGCTTGTGATGTTGTTGTTATGAAGATACAGGTAATCTAGGTTTGTAAGGTAATAAAAGGTATATGATGCAATGGTTCTGATACTATTATACTCCAAGGACAGCCTGTCCAGGTTGCTCAGACTACTTGAAAACATGCTTTGTGACAGGAATTCAAGCTTATTGTATCGCAGGTATAGGTAGTCCAACTGGGAAAGTCCAGCAAATGTATTTGGGCCAATAGTGCGAATTTGGTTGTTGTCAAGGTATAGAGTATCAAGATGACTCAAGCCAGAAAACATGCCTGACTCCAGTGATTCTAGATGATTTTGCCTGAGATACAAGTAATCTAGTTGGGACAGGCCAGCAAAAGTGTTTGTAGCAATGGTACTTATTTTGTTACTGTCCAGGTAAAGCTGCGAAACCTGAACTAAACCATCAAACATCCCATCTCCCAATGTAGCCAGTTCATTGTTTTGAATCTCAAGCCTTGTAATTGAACCTGAGTTCTTGAATGTCCCACAAGTTATTGTGGAAATCATGTTCCCACTAAGATATACATTTTGTAGACTGCGGTACCTTGACACTGCTGGGTGGCTGATGTTAGTCAGATCATTGTTGCGCATGAATAGAGTTTGAATTGATGTTGGGAAATCCTGTGGGATGGACTGGAGGTCTTGGTTGTCACAGTTGGCAGTTGTGGGGCTACTGCTGCACCCGGGTGGATAAGCCACTGTGAGGCGACTTTGCAGCAGTACAAGAAGGATGTGAAGGAAGAGAAGAGCTTGCATCACCTTCATCATTTGGTTCAAACCTGTAGGGTACAGATCAGATTTGGTTGTGGACACACCTGCAAACATCAATAAGATACATGTATATATAAATCAATTAATCACTAAGAAATAAAGTAAATGGTACTGGAAGAACTGCACAGTATCTTTTCCAGTAACACTTGTACACAGGCATGTATGTAATAACTAGGCACATACAAGCCATGCAATTGATATAAAAACAAGTCAGTACAGTCAAAACTGCCCACTCAAGGGACCAAGGAAGTTTGGCCTATGTGGACAAGTATCACTATAGACAGCATTTTTTAATAGGCCCCGTTCCCATTACTGCATTAGGCCTGGTTCAAGCTTGATCCAGTTCAGCTACAATCTGCCTTGTGAGGACTGGATTGTTGCTGACCGGCTTCTTCTCTAACCGAGCTGGATATAGGGAGCATTCTCACTGGAGTAAAGTTGACTGGATTGAAGCCGGTTGCCAAGTTGGTTGCCAATCTATTTGGCTTGATCCAGACAATTGTATCCTAATGAGAACGGGGCCTTAATGGGAAAATTATGTAAGAGACCATCAAAAAGTGTCCGGATGGTCCTTGATATGTAGATGAAGTTTGACTGTAGAGCAAAAAAGTCTATTAAAGAGCTTCATTTCAAACTTACCTTTACTGTTTTGCAGTTCAAAGCTTAATTGTGAGCTGATTGACAGGTCTGCTGTGTAGCTGGTACACCAGGCTGCTTAATAAAACAGATTAGGTGGCCATGTTAAAATCATGAAGTTAACTGTCTTCCATGTTACATTGTCCAATTACAAAGACTGACAAATTATATGCTGGTGAAAAAGTTACCCCCAGCCTGCTCTGCCTGTAGTGGCTGCTACTGTATAAAGCATTGTCGTACCTTTTCTGTAGTATAAGGAAGTGAATTAAAAAAAAATTCAAAATAAGCTATTTCTTCAGTTTCATACCATTTAAGACATATGAGGTGAGTTTTACAGTATTTTTATCACATTGACAAAAGGAGAATCAGTAAAACATTCTGTTTTTACTTTTTTCAAACTTTTAAGGAAATTAGAACAGATACTACATGTATCAAACATCTACCCACACTGTCACAATGGAACTCTATACAATGTTAAGTGGGACTTATCTGTGTTCACACAAAGCTCACCTTTTCATCAAATTCTAGATTTTCCTTAAAAACTGGGCAGGCTGTCTTGGGCCTACCTCTCCTCGTTGCAGTAGTGCC
This sequence comes from Branchiostoma floridae x Branchiostoma japonicum, assembly GCA_013266295.2. NCBI lineage: Eukaryota > Metazoa > Chordata > Leptocardii > Amphioxiformes > Branchiostomatidae > Branchiostoma > Branchiostoma floridae x Branchiostoma japonicum. The sequence goes on along the minus strand of CM023827.1, from coordinate 9,421,697 downwards.
TGTAATGCCTACTTTGGCTTTGGCTTGTTGTTCCTCTGGGCGTGACAAACAGGTTTGAACTAGTCAAACAGAACTTGCAATGTGACCCCCTGACTGGTACAGTTACCCTCTTGTTGTAACCTGGCTGGTCAATAGCAACCTTTATTGTGCTGTTGATCCATTGCTACCTTTCCTGAGTCAATATTTGGATGTTATTCATAACTTGCTCAGACCTTCCTGATGAGGAAGTTAGCAACAGTGAAAGGGACAATATTTGCTTGTGAATACAGAAGTCATTTTCTCTTCACATCTCTACAAAAACATGCTGTTTTGAATACATCTGTGTGTCATGCAGAAAAATCCATCTCATTTGGCATACTGGCTTTCCGTATACTGTTAGTATACACATTCCTCATATTCCCAATCACTGCATGGTATCTCATCTTTCTTCCATAAAATCATAAAATTATAGTTTATTGCCCAAATAAAAGTCCTCCAAGCAGAGCAGAGTAATGAAGATTTTTTTGTGATGTAGCCTTGAAATGTGACACCTACTTGCTGGGTGGTTACTCCAGACAGAAGAAAGGGAACAGGAAACGCAGAGGAAACAGAACTTCAGTATCTTCTGTCAGTTCCCTTTAGACAAACATAAAATCTGGCTTTTCTGCCATGTTTTTGTGACGTTCAAATTAGAGACTAAGCATTCTGTGAAGCTAGATCGAATTTAGAATATGTAACCCTCAAAATCAACCCTTACCTTCATATCAACAAGCATTAACCTTCCCATTTTCATTTATTTATCAAAGTCCACCTCTTTTAACTGCTTTTAACGTTTTTCTACTTTCAAGGGTATGGAGGTGCTGAAAAAGAAATCTGTGTACATGTATTTCATAACCTTACAAGATGCTCTCCACTAAATGCTACCTGGCTTTGTTAAAGGTAAAAATACATAAGGCTCAGTTTTGATGTGATGGTTTAATTGTGTCCTGCAGGGGAAAGGTTCTAACACCCCTACCCAGGAGGAGTTTGTCCCCCCCGACCCTGACTGTCCACTGAGGGAGGCAGGCAGCCAGAGGATCCCCAAACTCACAATAAAGGTGTGTCTTCTGATACAGATTTCTTACTAAGAAAAAGGGAAATGATTCGATACAGATCCAGCAGTATTGCAGGTTAGAGTAATGTTTGGGAAAACATCAGAAAAAGACATAGCACATGCTACTTACTTTAACAATAGCAATTCTTTCAAAATTTAGAAGTATAATAAAACAGTATTGTAACTTATGTCATGTATTTCTTCTTCTTCTAAAGAGATGTAGAATAGATGGTATAGATACATGTAGTTATCATGACTGTTCATTGCTTTAATTGCAGGCCAGAGAGCACTGTCTGAAGATTTTGGAGGATGCACTCAGGGAAAACTTTCTCCAGTACTTCAGAGACAACCCTGCCAAGCAAGCTGCTAGGTGGTATTCTGTCTTGTTTTCAAACTGTTAAGTACCAGTATACCGTACCTTTAGATAATGTAATGTGTCAGAGAAGGATGCAATAACTAGATAAGAAACTTTTCCTCCTCAGTTTTCCTGACTCTTCCTACCTCCCCCACTTTCTGCCGCTCCCCCTTTTCCCCGCTGCTTCCTCGCGTCTTCCTACCTCCCCACTTTCTGCCGCTCCCCCTTTTCCCCGCTGCATCCTCGAGTCTTCCTACCTCCCCACTTTCTGCCGCTCCCCCTTTTCCCCGCTGCGTCCCTGCGTCTTCCTACCTCCCCACTTTCTGCCGCTCCCACTTTTCCCCACTTCGCCGACTCTTCCTACCTCCCCACTTTCTGCCGCTCCCACTTTTCCCCACTTCTCGGACTCTTCCTACCTCCCCACTTTCTGCCACTCCCACTTTTCCCCACTTTGCCGACTCTTCCTACCTCCCCCACTTTCTGCCTCTCCCACTTTTCCCCACTTTGCCGACTCTTCCTACGTCCCCCACTTTCTGCCTCTCCCACTTTTCCCCACTTTGCTGACTCTTCCTACCTCCCCACTTTCTGCCTCTCCCACTTTTCCCCACTTTGCCGACTCTTCCTACCTCCCCCACTTTCTACCTCTCCCACTTTTCCCCACTTACCCGACTCTTCCTACCTCCCCCACTTTCTGCCTCACCGGTAGAAGCTATTGTTTGTTCCATTTCTTAACTGACATTGTATCATCATTCTTATTTCTTGTCTTATATGACCATATGCTATTTGTACATGTATATTATTAAGCTTGTTCCTGCATCGTTGTACTGACTATTGTATACCTCATGTACAGTGAGTGGGAACCACAGTGTTGTGCAATAGATGTGGAACATGAAGTTTTTAGAGCCAGCCGCGTGGCTTCAACCTACAGGATGGGTGCTCTTAAAAAGGTCAGACATCACATCTTTTTTCCTAGATTCTGCACATGTACAGACACGTGATATGTTAGGATCATTGAAGGCAAGTTTTTTTAGGTCAGTTGAGTTTTTTGCTTTTCATATAATTGGGTTAATTGTCACAAAGCTAGGTTGTAAAATTGATTAATGTTAAAGTCAATTTCAGACTTCTTAATTTTATTTGTTTAAGTCAGTATATTTATATCAGGGTTTATACATTTTGTGTCTTAAATGCGATAATATCATTTTTGTGATGGCAGTTGAGAATTTCTCTGTAACAGTTGTACTTAGGCTTTATTTGACATCCTTAATGTTTCACAATTGCACAAGTGTTCTCCTGCCTGTGTGACTCTCCTCCCCGTCATTGTGAAATGGAACAACCCTCACAACTGTATCTTTGTTTCACCAGGTTAACGAAATCAAGAGCACAACCAAGAAGGGAGACATACACAATGCCCTTGTACCCAACAGCTCAAATTCTGCAAGCAAAACCACTGTTAAAGAAGAAGCAAACCAACATGATGATGGCAACAGAAACTGCTCAGATTCTAACCACCCACCAGAATTGACTTCTTTAACACAAATTAAGGTAAATATGTTTAACTTATTAAGTGCTTTTTAAGCAGCAGCTGTCAAGTCTAAATTGCTTTAAACATGTAGTGATTTACAATCAGGGAAGCAACAAAGGAGAGCTGACTCAACGTTTACCATATAGGTCATACCAATTTTACTTTTTGGATTATTGCATTAAAAAAATCACTGAACTGGACTATCAACATGAAAACAGAGTCGGAATGTTTAAGTGTATATCATAGTACACACAGTATCAGAGAGTGATGAATATGGTCAGGCAAATTTTTCTCCCAAGTCTCTATCTGTAAGAATTGTACTGGTCTGGCCTAACAAAGGCTTTGTGTTGAAGCCTTTATACTTGGCAGTAACATTGTAATTTATCATTGATATGCCACCTGTGTGAAGTAACAGGTCGTGTTTCTTGCTACCCTAAATCAAGATCACAATCTAGGATGTAAAGGAAGTCCCTGATAAAATGCTGTTTGCTCTTGTCCAAGTTTTAGTGCTGTGATTTATTGAAGCATGAATGTGAAGTGACTCTTAGGCCGACTTTACACTAGAAACGCTTAAGGGGTTTCGGGGTGGAAAAACGTTTCCGATGGGTTAACCGTTCCCAATCTAAAGTCGAACAAAACGGTATTTTATGGGTTTTTGCGAAACGGTTCCGAAACCACCTCCACCGTGGTTTTGAAACCCTTCAGTGAAACCGAAACACTTCCGCCTCTGTAGTCTAAAGACGAACCGTTTCGGTTAGCGAAACGTTTCGAGGCGTTTCGGAGTAGTAAACCGTTTCTAGTCTAAAGTGGGCCTTAGTACTTAAAAGGTACTTGACAACAGAAAAGAATGTTAGACACTTGTGAGGACAGAAATAACTTTTTCCATAACTTTTATTGAATGCAAAAATTTTGATTCACAAATGGTAAATTTTGTGTTTTTTGTAGGAAGAAAAGAAGTCATCGTACAGCTGTAGCTTCCAAACTGCCTCAAGTCTACTAAGATCTCGCTTCAAGTCTGAAGACATGGTCAATCCCAAGACATCATCTAAGACAATGGCTCCTTCAAGTAGCAAATCGTACCAGTCTTCAGCTTGTCTACTGGAATCACAAGACTCAATGTACTCTCTGAGACATTCGAGCAGTTTAGGGTTTCAGACTGCATCAGACTTGCTTAAAAGCAAAACAACAGATTCAAACATTTCTACAACAGGCTTTACCACAGCTAGTAACCTTCTAGAAAAGGAGCGGCAAAAATCAGCCTCCGAGTCTCTCACTGGGGGATTTCAGTCTGCTGCGGCTCTTAGAAGTCAGTATTCAGTCCCTTCAGGTGGTGAGACCAGTGGTAAGAGCACCTCAAAGAGGACAAGATCCAAGAGTACGAAAGCTCTTAGAAGTGGCAATTCTGGAATGAAGCAAGCTCCTATTGTCAAGTACTTCTTTGAGACAAATAGGTAAGTACTATAAACATGGATCTATTATTATAACAAAATGATATTTCTACTTTGTAAGTCTTTGGCATTTTCCCAACCTCAGATAGGTCTGCCGTTCAAGTAAAAATTGTCCAGTATGCGGTGATGTTCAGTGTTCATTCTGCGGCTGCCCTTTTCTTGAACTTCAAGTCCTCAATCTTCTTTTCTTCCTTGTAGACATTATACAAAGGCCAGTCTAGAGATGATCAAATGTTTTAAGTTCTCTTGCTCAAATGAAGTGGTGCTCAGATGATTACACTAGCTGTAGATATCAGAAGTAGTAGTCCATGTTCACCGCATTCTTCCCAGCTATCATCAGCTTGGTCAGTGTCTTGATCAGCTCTCAGCACACTTTTGTCTCCTTTCTTTGAGGAACAATTTTCTCTGAACGCCTCAGCTTGGCTTCCTGCTGCTTCTGCAGTTGAAGACACTGCCTCCTCTGGAGCACGTTCTGCTTCAGGTCGAGCCTGTTCCAGCGGAATTTAAACTGGACACCCCCTTCTGTTGGAACGTCCAGCTGTAGTTCTTTGATTTTGTCCATGAGGTCCGAAATGTCGGACTGAAGCGATGTTAGATCAGCGTTGTTCTTTTCCGATTTCCCGTCTGCACCAGACGTTTGCGACGCTTGTTGCGCTGGTCCCTGAGTTTGGTGCTTTTCATGTTGAGAATGTTTCGGCTGGTTGAGGTAGCTTTGGTTCTTGAGTAGTGCCCCAGCTTGCTGCGTGCCGCTCTCAGCCATGTCTGAAGGCACACTGCCAGTTTTAGCTCACTTCAGTCTGTCAGTATCCTCGCCCTTGAAAGACCCATACCCCCGTTGCCAGGCTGCCTCTTTTCTTTAAACCATGTGCAGTGGGCCATTAAGAGATTGTTTGTTTCAATTATCCTTTTATAGTTTGAACATGTATGGCTGAGCACCTGGAATAGTTCTGTTGCTGGGCCAATTATCAGTCACCTGACCCTTTGTAGCTAATTTTGCTGACTTAGAAAGATGATGCAATAACACAAAGTTTACTTGAATTGAATTTATGACTAGTATCAGTCGGGCCAAAATATTTCTATACAAGGAATCCATTTGATTTTATGTCCGTCTAGTTTTTCTAGCTTCATCTAAGTAAAAAAAATTGAATGTTCTATTTTTCAATATATTATATGATATAAATTGTTGAATTTCTTTAAAGCAGATATGTTGAAACAGAAAGCTGGCACTGCAAAATCTATCCTTGCTGTTACAAAATATTCTTTACTTGTAATTATCATAATCATTATTTCTATACTTGACTCTAAGTCATGGCTGACACACTACCTTCATGTGCCCTTTATCATGTACATGTACTTGAGCTCACTGTGGACAGTTTTGACTAATTTGGAATTAATTGGACAATTTCTCCTGTTTTACTCATCATTTACCTGTGATGTAAAAAAGACCGCTGCACAAAGAGTCCAAAGTGTACAGTTGTGTCAAGCAGTACGGCTCAGAGACAGAGCCTTTGTGTAGCAATAGCTGCTACTGGTATTGTTCCTTTTCGAACCCTCGCCAACATTGAGGAAGTGTATTATGTTTTCTTTTTATCTATTCTGGTAAAATTTCTTTCTTTATGTATGGAAGATATTTACACACAAAAAAAAGTCATGTTCTAGTTGTGTAACAGTTATAACATAAATTTTCTTGAATCGTTCTTTTTTGTGCCTCAGGTCAGAGGATCCGAGACAAAAGAGAAGCTTGTCAACCCAGGTGATTGACCTTTTCCATTACGTACCTTTAGACTTTCCAGGTAACCTGCGTACAACATCAGCTCCTGCGATGTGTATGATAATGATGATCTTTTCTTTTGAAACATGTTCTTGTCAATTGTGTCATGTACAATCAAGTAGGAAGAGGTTTTTTTTTTACCACTGTGCAGTTTTTAGACCTCCTCTACATATGTCCAACTTTTCTGTACCACTAGTTTGATCAGTACAATGTTATCTCACTTCCATTTGCAGGAGGAGACCGCACCAGCAAAGAAACAATGCAAACAAGCAGCAGCCCTGAGTACAGCCATGTTAGATAGAAATCCAGCACAAAGTTTGAAAACACCAAACAAAATAAACAACAGCCAGAATTCTGCCAACAGCCGTCCAACAAGGAATAACAGATTATCACACTTGCAGAATGCAGGAAATGAGAAATCGGCCCCAAATAATGAATGTAGCCAAAGACTGGATAAGTCTACTGTAACAGTAAGTAATGGGAAAGCTCAACAAGACACACCAGACTTGAATGATGAGCTGAAGAATGCTGCTGATATCGTGGTGAGGTACCTCACACCCTACTACAAGGATGGGAGATTTGCATCAAAGGTGTGTACCCCAAGGGTCCATGCTATATCCACCTCTATGTCGATATAGAATATATTTTGAAAATATTATATGTATTATGTATCATGCACTTTGTAGCATTAACAAGTAAAGCATTTTTAAGTGATACCAATAATTCTGTACATTGTATTTAGATAGTTTACTAGTATTATCAACATCCTTTGATTTTCTCAAAGTTTTCTCCATTGTTGTTTATAGATGTTTATGTCTCAGACGTGTACATTAGACAGTAATAATGTTGTTGACTTGTTATTGTGTGCTAACTAGAATGCTTTGAACATGTAATTTACATTTGAACCTTTCTTCTAGGACCTGTTTAAGGCGTTTGCCCGTGTGCTGTCACACAAGCTAAAGGATGATCCAAGGGTTAATACAGACAATGGTTAGTACTGTTTTCCACAGAAATGAGTCTTAAGTTCTGTACATTGTTGTTTGTCGTAACAATAATACAATTTATCTTTGGTAACTTTAGATATATTCATCTAAACTTTAAGGTAAAAGATTCACAAAGAATTCCCAATATGATATAACATCTATCAAACAATATACATGTACTTTTAGTTTCTCCATATGATGTGGTTGAAACATTTATATTGACAAGGAGACTTCAACTGATAAAAGAGGTTTTCTAAAGTCTGGGATTTTTTTAAAGATCACTGAATCAGACACTGGTATTCTGGGAAAACTACTTGGTGGTTTTTAATTTTTGTGATCAATGAATGATTTTTGTTGTTGCCCCAGTAAAAGAGAGAGCCAAGGGTGCAATCCGACAGTACTTCAAGTGTCACTCCAGCTGTTCAAGCGAGACAGACCTGAAGAGCCTGGTGTGATGCAGGTGTCGTACATACATTTCAGGGCTAAAAAAAACCCCACCTGCATATTATGCAGGCCAGGTAAACTTGAAGTTGTACAGGTACAGTGTACTTCTGATGTCTACCTGCGGCTAACCTGCACTGGCCTATGATAGAACCAGTCTGTGACATTAGGGTGACAGTAGCATCTCCAAAATGCATAATCTTCATAGTAGCATCCTTTGATAGAGCAGATTGCAAGATCCAAAATGTTACTGCTCAGAATATCTTGAAACATTGTTTTTTTTTGTTTGGACTGGAAGAGCAAAGAAAAGAAGATAAGCGGTGCAGGTAATCTTTGGTGTTACCTGCACCAGTTGAGGTATGCTGAAAAGAAGTATTTTGAGCCCTGTACATTGTAGTAAGTCAGTCAACTCTAGCACATTCTGTTGGTGTTACAGTTTTTCCATTCCTTTGTTGTTTTTGGAAAATTTTGGAATAGACGTGTGATGGACTACGCAGCCGACTGATGATGATGATGAATTTGTCTATAGCAAGATATGAACTGCTTGTATACAGCTTCCAAGCATCCACTCAATACATGTGCCATGAAGAACTTTTGTTGCAAAATAGATAAGATCCTACAATGTTGAGCATCAACTCAAGTTTATTTAAATTCCCCTTAGACAGAAAGAAATACATGATATACTTTGATTTGTTGCATAAGTACTGATTAAGTCAGGTTTTGACTGCATGTGATCATTAGAAGCGTTTGCATGATGATATGGTATGGTTTTGTTTGCCATTACAATATCGAAGCTATGCATGTGCCAAATAACAGTGAGTGAGTTTAAAATAGTCATTTTCTGGCCTACAAAGTAACTCATCTCACTCAGTACTGAGTTAACTGTGTTTGAGGGGACTGGAAGGTTTGGGGAAAAATGTAGCCATTCTGTGAGTGATTTTCATTATCGAAGGAAATACACTGATGAGTTCCTTCATTTGTAGATTGTCACTCTGCTGTATATGTCCAGGAAAGTAATTGTTTTCTGCACATCTATATGCTGTAATCGCTAATATATTTCTGAAAAGATCTGTTAATGCTGCTATTATAAAGAGCTGACTCACATACCGGTAGATCAAAGGTTACAGTATATGTTGAATCTATTTCATCATAACCATCATGGACCAAACAGGAGCATAGTATTTTGCTAACTTATTGTCAAACGTGAGTTCATATAAATTTAAAGATATTGGCTGTTTATCTCTCACATACAAAATAGTCCCACAAAGCGCTGTTACTGGTAGCTTTATTTCAAATGCTGGTGACAGTTTGGCTCCCAATGTGATGAATGCACTTGACACAGTGTTACAACTTCCATTTGCAAAGTGTTCATTCAGAACCAGTAATGTTGACTGTTTGAACTATTCCCCGTGTCTGTGCTTCTATTGCTGCTACATATATGTGTGTGTGACATCATCTATACATTAAACAAAATACTGTATGTGTCATGCCACAGAAAATAAGCAGGAAAGCGGAAGTGGTGAAATGTTAGGGATGTGTAGAGGATATTTTCCTATAGAAAAGGATACTTTATTGACAAAGGAAAGTGCCTAACGTTAAAATGTTGCCAGACATGGAAAGGTCAGTATCAGCTACATATTATTGATAGACACAAATTAAATTTTTACAGGAAAGCCCTCTAATTAGTCTAAAATAACTCCTCTGTCTCAATGTTACATGCTTAACTTATCCTCGTAACAAGTTGTCACAAGTCAGGAAGTAGCTACTATGGCATTGTGAAACTACCGCAAAGTAAGAGAATCTGTATCAGTCCTAATTGTCACAAAACTGAGATTTTTTGTTCATTCTCACATAAGACTCAAGGTTTATGTCACAGGAACACCGGAGCAATGAAAAGAAGATGTGTTTACAGAAGGTGACATGAAAGTTTAGGTATTTAGTGTGCAACAGGAAGTCCAAATAACAACTTACAAAGAAACACTGTGCTCAGTTCAGAAGAATATTAATAAAAAACATAGCAAATTTGCTTCTATGTTGTTCTGTGTGTTCTGAAAGTAAGTGCAAACATAGAGTAATTGCTTGTATGTCAAAGATACCAGAGATACCAGATGTTGTTCAGCACCAAGGACATGAATAGGTTGACTTATTTCCTCCTTTTATTAGGTCTAAAGCATTGCTATTGTTTGGTTCTTTTTTGACAGATAAGCAATTCATGCTTTTTGTGGGTGGGTAACTCTGACCAAAATGATTATTTTTTTCCTTACTCAAGGCCACACCAATTGTGACGTGAAATTCTTAGTTCTTGGATTCAGAAAAAAATAGGAAGGTTAACATAAAATATAGAGGAAAGTACACACAGTTTTAGAGAGTGGAAATACATGTATGTAACGTTAGAAATTTTCCTCTCATTTTTGTGTGTTCATCTTGTCCTTGCTTATTGTTTCACTTAAAAATGTCTGAGAACCAAGAGATACATTGGTATGGCCTTTTTTGCAAGAATATTTACTTGCGAGCACAATGCAAATATTTTGAAAAAAAAAGGTCTGTGACCTGGACATTATACAAGCATGACAGCCAAATAATAACAACGTTCTGTCCTCAGCTGTTTAAAGGTGGGAAAACAGGTTTGCTACATAACTTTAACACTCTGGTGGAATATTTCATTTAATGGGTGAAAGGGGACAAACTGAAATACCATACATGTGTAGTTTTTAAACCCTACTCCTTAATTTGAATGTCTCAGACACATGTACCATTTTGATGTGTCACCTGCCTCGAGCTCATAAGAGCAATCTTGTTTGTGGTAATTTTAGCATTTTGGTTAGTCCCTCTGTCCCCAATTTTGTTAATGGTATCTTCTACAGAAGGGTGAAGGAGCGAGAAAAGTGTTGTCTGTTAAGGCCAACGTGACTAGAAACTAGATGCCTATGTTAGCAGCAGTTGTGACATTTCTTGAATGTCAAGTGCAAATGTAAAAATGCAAAATGGAGCGTGTTTGAGTCGTGGAGGACGCATGTAGTTTGCTGTCAGCGATCCATGAAATGACCTACATTGTTGTCAAACTGTCAACCTTTTGAAATACGACAACAGGAAGCTTGGCTATGGAAACCCACACAGGCACAGATGAAGATGTTATACTTATAGCAGGCGGTAGGAAGTTTACCGCCAACAAGGCCTCACTGATAGCCAGCAGCGACTACTTCAAGGCCATGTTCTCCAGTGGGATGAGGGAGACGTCACAAGTATGTATGTCAAAAACAAGTTGTCAAATTGTGCATGATCTGTGCATTTGGGAATAGCCTTCATGTAACATTACAATATCCATGAATAACTTATCAGCTTGATTGATTTAGGTTCTTATTGCACATTGCCAAAAAGATGTTAACCTGGCTAACATTTTGTCAATAATATTTCAAAACTTTGACCTAGTCTGCAATTTTCTTATCAAGTGCCAATGTTTGTCTCTTTTGTTTGGAACATGTTAGTAATACCATTTTTAAGTGACTGTCATCATTATGTAGATTATAGCTTCTGGCTCAGGAAATAGTGAAAAGAATTTGTCCCCTGGCAGCTGTCTTAAGAGCTCCAATTGTGTATTCACAATAGTTGAAAAATTGCTGAACAAACTTTTGATTTTTGTTGTGCATTTAAGTTAACAATAGACTAGTATTGAGTACTAGTTAGGTAATCATTCAGGACTTTGTATTATCAAGGAGAGAAAGCTATAATGTTAAGAGTCTGACTTTTGTGTTGAATAATTGGAACTTTACACTGCATTTGCAAGACAGGGATGACGTCAAATGACGATGCACAAAATGTTTGATATGAAGACTTCCATGTTTTGAATCAAGTACTACTAGAGAGGTATACTTAATATAACAACATAATTTGGAAATGCAATTGCAGTCTAAAGCTTTGTAAAGCTGCAGGCTTTTAGCTAAGTTATCCTACTTTGGAATGGCACAGAGTTCATATGGCCTGGGTCCATGGGATAGCCCAAGCTTCCCTACAGTTGATGGTGGAGTTGCGCCCTCTGGCAGTTTGAAGGTGAAATGCTGCAGCAGATATGTGGTGAACAGGAACAGTTCCATCCTAGCCAGCTGAGCACCAAGGCAGGAACGACGGCCTAAATGACAGGAAGAAAGATGCTTAGATCCAAGGCTTAGTAGGTAAAACTGGAAAAAAAACAGGGTTGTCTTTTTAGAATTGCAAACAAATATGAGATGTATAATCTTCAATTCATCTCCAACACATACAAAATGCAATTTACCAATTGAGAATGGTATGAAGGCATCTTTCTTCATGTGCTGCCCTTGGTTGTCAAGGAAACGTTCTGGGTTGAACTGGTCTGGTTCTTCCCACAGACTGGGGTCCCTCAGGACTGACCACAGGTTCACATGCAGTGTGGTGCCTCTGGGAATGTCGTACCCATGAATGGTAGTATCACTTGACGTACAGTGAGGAACCGTAAGAGGAGTCACGGGGTTGATTCGCATTACTTCAGAAATGACTGCCTCTGTGAAAGGAAGCTCAGTACGTTTGGCTGTGGTGGGTGGAGCGCTGTCTCCAAACGTACGGGAGATTTCCTGCTGAGCTCGTTCTTGTATGTCTGGGTAGATTACCATGTAGAGGAGGATCCAATACAGACTCTGGGATGTCGTGTCGGTTCCAGCTGATATCAGATCATTGATAATCCAATGCAACTGTGTGTCTGTGAAGTTCTCATTTTGCCCACTCCTCATTTCCTTCATGTAGATGTCCACGAAGTCTCGGATGTCATTTGAATCGAAGTCTCTCTTATGTTCGTCAGCCTTCATTTTCACAAATTGCGCACTCCTTTTGTCACTCTCGTGAAACTTTTGTGCAGATTGGCCGAGTACAGGCAGATGGCGCAGAACAGGAGAAAATAGATTAATGATGATCGGGGTTTTGAACCTGACATCAATGTCCTCCAGGAAAGTCTGGAAGGCACTGTCTTCGTAATCATGTCGCGCCCCAAACACGATAGAGCAGATGACATTGGTCACAGCCTTCTGTAACATGTGGTTGATGTTGAATGGTCTACCATCTAGGGGAGAGATAGGTCATAGAGAAATATGCATTAGCCCCTGGATGCCTGAGACATTGCAACAAATGATGTCAAAAGACAATCTAGAGTTCTTATGTCATGACATCCTATCATTGTTTTAGATTTTTCTTCATATTTTACAGCTTAATGACTACAGGGTCAAACAATTTGGGATGTCATGCAGCTGATATGACTGATTGAAAAATTCAACTGATTATGTAGCCTAACAAGGTTATGTTTACTAAGATTTATGAGAAATATTCACCAGTCCTGATAATGTCCCTCCCAAGGGCTTCTACTTCCTCCAGGATTTTGCCCTCCAAGCTTCGCTTCCCAAAGCCGAAATCACGCAGGCCTGACATGGTGAACTTCCTCTGTTCCTTCCAGAAGGAACCAAAATGAGCAAAGATAATGCCTGCAATATGAAACAAAAAAAAGTTCTGCAAGTTCAAAAGCCATGCTACTATAAAAATGAGACTTTTCAAATGGTGGTCATTCACCTAGATGCCAAAAATCATAAAATCCATTCATCATTTTTAGAGTTTCCTCTCCCAAGGTCTGCCACAAAAATACCCCTGCAGTTGAACTTCCATTTAGGGTTCAGCCCGCCATCCTTAGCCCAAGAGCTACCAGTCACCTACAGATCCTGACCAATGATGTACCCAGAACAGAAGATCCAAAAATTAAAATACTGTTGCAGTACCATAGAAAACTGCTGGGGGGGGGGGGGGATATGATAATCTCTTCAGTAGGTCAAGATGTATCCAGATACCGAATAACATAATATGCTCTAAATCTGCAAGTACCTTGACCATCTGTGAATCTTGGTCGATCTGAAAAGATATCTGGCTTGTTGATCAGAGTCTCTTGGATGTTGTCCATGCCATTGATAACAACAGTAGCCATGGGACCGTAGTAGATGGTGAAGACAGCACCATACTGCTTGGCCCACTTCATATACTGTAAGTGTGTTGAGTCCTAAAAACAACAAAACTTGACATGGGGTGAAAAACCGTAGCTTCAGTGCACCATGAAACAGTAACGCCTTAAGCTTCAGTGCACCGTGAACTAGGCATAATTGCCCTGATGAAGATGACAGACGGTCATCGAAACTTCGGCTCTTGTTAAACAAGTGGTTGTGAATAAAAACCAAAGTTTGCTATTCAACACTGAAACTCACATGACTTAGCGTTAACAGGTTTCCTATGAGTGGCCATGGGCGTGGTCCAGGGGGCAGGTTTCTGGGCTTCTGGAACAACTTGTACACCAACAAAAACACAAACATAGCCAGGAAAACTGTAGTAAAGTTAGTGTAGTCACAAATCACAGTAGCAAGGAGCTTCAAAGCAGACATCATGCCAGTATTCTGACTGCTCTCTGGGGTGAACCTGTTTTTAACTGCTGACAAGGTCATTTACTGTGAAGGTCACTGCTGAGAGCACAAAGGTCTTGCCCTGCCTAGAAAGGTTATTCCATGTGTACAAAAGGGGTGTTCTGAGACTCATACTGTCACTGCTCTCCAGGGTGAAACTGCTGATAAGGTTGTTTGCTAGGGTACTGGTGCATGGTGGGAGTGCAAAGTCCAGTGGCCTTGCCAAAGGCTATTCCATTGGTATAAAAGGGGTGTTTTCATTTATTCCTTCTCACAACTGTTACAGTTAAGGTGCTTGGCCTCAGAATTTTTTTTGTCATTTCCCAGTGCTTATGTAAATACTGCACACTTCATACCCACTAACAAAATGTTAAAGACGAGTTAAGTTTATTGCCTTCATTAGCTTTTAAATTAAAATCATTCTTCAACTCTCTTCTGCAGAAAGAGGTGAATATTCATGGAGTGACGTCATCAGGACTGGACAAAGCCCTCCAGTTTGTATCCAAGACCAAACTGGACTTGTCTCTGGACACAATAGAAGAAATTTTGTCCACTGCCTCCTACCTGCAGATGACCGCTCTATTACAACACTGCAGCAGCCATCTCAAGTCTATAGTGGACATAAACAACTGTTTAACAGTGTATGACATTGGTCAGGAGTTTCACTTGGATGACGTGTGCATCTGTGTTGAACCTGTCTTGAAACAAAGTTTTACCGACATCTTAGGTTCAGAAGTTCTTGTCGACATTCCCTTCAAGTTGTTGCTGTCTATACTGAGCAGTGATGAAGTTTGTAATTTCCTTGTGTTTCTATTATTTTGTTGCACAAAGGCCATTTGTAAATGATAAATTCACAATGTTGGTATTGATCAGACATAACAAGAGATGTATTTTAGTTTGTAAATGAATCAGATTCATGCATTTTGAAAAACTGCATGTACCCCGGTAACTGTTAAGTCAATCATAACACATTCAACATCATGCAAATCAAGTAATCTTTTTTCTGTTAACAAGTTGCTGGTCAATGAAAAGGATGTGTTCAACGCGGCCTGCAATTGGCTGTATCATGACCGTGAGGGTCGCATGCCCCAATCAGACGATATTCTACAAGCAGTCCGTTTCCCGCTGATGTCGTCGTCAATGTTAGATAGTATCAGAAGATCCACCGTCTCACGTGACTATCCTCAATGTGTGGCCTTGCTGGCAGAGGCATCAGACTATCACACAGATATCTACAGTAAACCACTGCGGCAAAGTCCACGGACAGTTCCCAGAGGAGCCACATCACATGTCTTGGTAGCAGGAGGGTTAACCTGGGCACTATCCCATGATGCCTACAGTAATATACTCTGCTATAACATTGAAGCGAAGACCACTTCAAGTTGGGAGGTGCTAACTAATATGCCAGGTACTGATTTTGCACAAATACAATATACATATAATGGTTGCTTTTGTGATGTAAACTCTCCACTTAAACTAAGTTTCAACTAAAACTTACGACTGAAGAATTATTAACTTACAGACCAATTGTTGACATTATAATTTGTATAATGATACCGGTAGTTTCTTTTTCCTCCTATCTTTCACACTTCAGGGGAAATTTCACGTTCTGGACACTCCGTGGCGGTAGTTGGAAACTTTCTGTTCCTTGCTGGTGGGTTAGGTGGGCAGTCATTGGAAATCGTGAACACTGTACATCGTTACGACCCACGGACGAACCACTGGCTGGAACTGTGCAACATGGAGCAGTCACGGATGCAGTTCTGCCTCATCCCATTAGGCAACAGCATCTATGCAGTGGGAGGTATGAGGTTGTAGTTCAATTGAAGTTTTGTTTTTAAGTCAAATGTTGCCATGAGTTAGATATCAAGCTGTAATGAAATAGATTTAAGATTTGTTATATGCAGTTGCTATGATATCTTGCACTTTATAATTAGTTGTTTGACTGTATTATTTTATCACATGCAGCCATATTAATTTGATTACAATGAGACTGTTATATATATATCCTTTCATAATTTGACAGTCAGTATCATCTAGACCTATTACATGTCATAATCTAGTAATAAGGTATTTCTAATTGTTCCATGGACAGGACTGAACATGCAATGGAGATTGGACACTGTGGAGCGGCTCGACATCCAAAAGAACAGTTGGAGCTACTGCAGCTGTCTGCCGCAGCCCTGCAGTGGCCATGCTGCAGTAGTCTGCAGTAGTCGCCTGTACGTGTGTGGGGGAGTCAGTTCGGCCGGTGGCGTGCATGACCTGGGTGCGTTCCTATCACAGATGGTGAGCTACAACCCAGAGGACGACAGCTGGACACTGAGGTCTCCCATGGCGATTGGGAGAGCTTTCCATTCAATGGGTGTTGTCAATGGTGCTATTTATGTTGCAGGTGAGTTGTAGTTGACGTGGCTTCACCTATAGTATGTCTTGTGTTCTCAAATGTCTTCTGGTAGATGCAATGACTGCCAATCATTAAGAGATGTTGAAAAAGACTGTTTCAACCAATGTTGTCATAGATATAAGTATTAAAATTAGCCCAACGTCTTGTTTTCAGGTGGAGGAAACGCACTGCTCCGGGGAACCTTACTAGACGTGTCTGCAATCGAAAAGTATGACCCAACTACTGACCAATGGAGCATGGTCAACTCCATGGCCGCACCAAGATGCTACATGGGCGTGGCAACCACGCCCACTGAGATTTTCCTATTGGGTGGACAGAGTACGTGGGAGGGGCTATCCTGGTCTGTGGACAGGTACAGACCCCAGGAAAACCAGCTGGGTGAGGCAGAAGACATGCGGTTGCCGGAGCCTGTATACGAAGCTGAATGCTGCGTTCTGGTACTTTCCTTGATAAACAGAACTAGGGTGAAGTTTGGTAAAACACAAAGATTATGAAAACAAGAACTTAAGGAGTTAAACAGTGGTTAAACTTAATATATACTGAAGAAATAGAAATATATGCATGTACAAGTATGGGAATGGGATCTGAAATTCACTACTTTGTGCAATCCAGGAGTGGAATTGTTAATATACACTGCACTGTATATATTTCTCAGATAGACTCTGGCACTGTGGACATAAATAATACACCTTCAGTTAGCTGATCATGACCTTTTAGTATAGATAAAACATACAACCAACGAATAATGATAATTATCTTTATTTCAATCCATATCGACATACTTAGTGGTCATCATCGATAACAAGTTGTCCAACATTGTGCGTTAAGTACATTGTCATATTAATTATGGTTTTTGATTAGGTTCTTTGTCATGATAATGCAACTAGATACATATCTTAAACATTTCTAAATTATTACGATGTATATGATATTGCATTGTTATTACGGGCACTATAATATAAAACCTTAAATGATGTAACCTTACTGATTATTGCTACATTAGCCCTTACATATGCTGGATTGTTTTGAGGTTATAAAAGATCACGTTCATTCCTTTATATATTTCATACTGAAATGTCACGCTAAATAGTTGGTTAAGCACCATATCGCAGTTTCCCAGCAAATTTCAGAATCTAGAAGAAAATGACCCAACCTTGGGTATAAGATGAAATCATAATCCTATATTCAATACTTGAGCATAAGCAAGGCTGCACCCACATACACTTTGTCAATGCAAGTACTTGTCTACTGAAAAGATATGACCACAATTAAATCCTAAAACCAATAAAACAAAGTCAATATTAAAATACCTCACTCAGTTAGCATTCCTCTTTGCATCTATGGATTTAAAATAAAACAATGTTTGGAATTTTCAGTGTTTGTCAATTTCCAACTTGCACATTTAGGAAAAGCCATACTTGTTCCCAAAGTTTTGTGTAATAAATTTTCCCAATTCTTATTTGAATCAGTAATAAATTTTCCCAATTCTTATTTGAATCAAGGTTCTTTTTGACTGTTAAAGGCTACATGCCATTTGTATCATAGTCATCACGGCATCTTCAGATCCATCTTTTTAGTGGCTACAGTACATACATACAATGTACATCACATCACAAAGAATCATAATTGTACATGAAAAATGGAAAGGCATGGATTTGAATTCTTTTTCATACTTTTCAGAAGAATTACCTGTGACAGTTATAATACTTGCATATTCTGTACCTAGGTTGCAGAGAACTTCTGTTATGTCATGTTGTTATGAATGTTGTCCATGGATCTGGCAGCCTTTGTTGCCATGGCAACATTGACAGCAGCTTGGTATGCCAGTTGGGGCGGTCTGTCCTGACAGTCCACCAGGTCTGGTACCTATAGTAGCGATGGAAACAAGGTTACAAGAGGTTTTTTTACTCTGCCAAAACCATTATTACAAAATCATGATAGAGGCTGAAATAAGGCTAGGGGTGACTACTATGTATTTCGGTTGCGGTGAATCTAAATTATCACGGACTATTAAGACTGTTCTGGTTGCAAATGGCCCCACATTGTATGTCCACAGAAAATGTTGTTACACTATCATAAACATCATTTGAACATTTAATTTTCCACTGCACTACCAACATTTAATCTTCCATTGCACTCTCTACCAACCATTTAGTATTTTTATAATCACAGTTTTTTGACAATTGTTTGGTTGCATCATCAACAGAAGATGCCTAAAGCCAACTTACCTCAGCAGATTGCATGAGTACAGCTCCAGCTTCCTTCAACTTTGTCTTGGCTTCCTTAATCCCTTCTTCTGACACCCCACAGCATGCGTCTTCAATAAGAACAGTCCTAAACCCGTGTTCAATTGCATCCAATGAGGTAAACTCTACGCAGACGTCGGTGGCGATACCGCAGATGTAGACATCCGTGATGTGCCGTTTCGCTAACTCCGACACCAGAGGCGTGGCGCTCTTCTTCATGTTGTCCCAGAATGCCGAGTAACTGTCCACATCTGGGTCCAGCCCTTTCCTTATAAGGATGTGACCATCTACTACCTGTCAATCATAGGAAGGCATATCAGTCACTCTGAGGTACATACAAAGTAACTGTAGATTCATGCATGCACCAGCAGTTTGTTACCCTTTAACATCACAAAGCCATTCATAATTCACTTTAAAGACAACATGAAACCAATGACAATGAAATACAACAGTTCCTGAAAATAGTCAACGTAATAGGCATTATTCAATGAAGAAAGAGGTTTGGACAAAAAAATACACTCTTCTGATGTAAGGGAACATCTTACAAATCATCCTTCTTCTGTTGTCTTTAAATTAAACTGAGTTTAAAGAGTTAATTTAAGTAAAAGTACCTTTAGATCTGGATGCAGCTCAGCTCCATGGCTGTCCTGTACACAGTGAGCAGGCCACAGTTTCTGTTCAAACTTTTCTGGACTAGCAAACACCACCGTGTCCATGACTTGGGCATTGTCAGCTTTAATCTGAAATGCAAGGTTGGTTGAAAAAAATCCAGTCAAATTATAAGCAGTGATTGTTGATTCAAGGACCCAATATAGAATTGGCATAGTAGATTTATTTCATGATTTAGCACTTGGTTTGACATTTGCTGCTAATCGAGGACTTCAACAAGCTAGTTTATAAGTTACTAGTAGTTGTGATTATATGATCTATTTTTCACCATCTTCTACATTATACTCTCCAACTTACTTTACTTGTTTCATGTATCTCCCTGAGTTGAACGTTGTCCACAAAAGAGCAGTGATTAGCTGGGTGCCAGTCTGCTGTATATATGACAGCGTCAAACGACACGGATTCCAGCAGATGGTTGATGGTGGGGATGATGGTGGTGCCGTCCTCTTGAGCGGGGCAGTTGCGCACGGCCAAAGAACCGTCGATAAAGTCGTTCTGCATGTCCACCACTATGAGGGCAGAGTTGCAGTCTAGGACCTACATGACACAGAACACACTAAGACTTAATTTGAAT
The DNA here is from genome assembly GCA_013266295.2 of Branchiostoma floridae x Branchiostoma japonicum. NCBI lineage: Eukaryota > Metazoa > Chordata > Leptocardii > Amphioxiformes > Branchiostomatidae > Branchiostoma > Branchiostoma floridae x Branchiostoma japonicum. The sequence goes on along the minus strand of CM023827.1, from coordinate 9,401,769 downwards.
CCTTATCGTATTCTCAATCCAAGATTTAAACAATACAACAACACCTGGACAAATTTCCCGACCTCTCCATAGCAATGTCACAAAATTTGTTGTAAAATCACTTTGACATGTCACGTTGTCAGCACTGAGACCGTTTTGAGAGCATTGCCTAAAGTGTCATTCCATTCAGATTTTCTTAATTTTTAATCTGCTTCTATTCCTGGTATTAGTTCAACCATGTTAACCCATAGTATACTGCTTACCTGTCTAAGCCAGTAAAACCATGTTGTCTTAAACTCACTGAGGTCAAGTTTTCCATCCTGAAATAAAAATAAAGAGACTACTTATTATAATAAACTGATCAGAGACAGGAGAGGGATGTACTTTTCACGTAAACTCTTGCAAACTGTGCTCAATGAAGCAAGTGATGTGACTTTCTCTACAATAAAAGTATCACCTTGTTTGTGTCCAGGAGTCTGAATATACTGTCTGTCTGTTCAGTGGAAAGATTGTAGGTCTTCTTGCTATTGGACAAAAGTTCTCCACATAAGGCATGAAACTCCTTGTTGTTCAAGACACCATCCCTGAAAAACAGAAAATTTGAATATGCATGTTAGATGAGCCAGATATCATGTCAAGTTTGTGTGTTAGTTACAGTAGGAACAGGGGAAAACAAATAGAAAATTGAAATTAAGACAATTTGCTAAGTTGAATCCAGTCAGCAATCACCCCTTCCACTGAGTGGTTTGTCCCAAGTCCTCAAGTATGGGAAATTGATTTCTGTTACCTGTTCTATTCTGTACAAGAATGTGTCGGCCACAAACCAGGTGCCATGAAACTTTTGTGTGGATGCCAAAATGCAGGTTGCTGAGTGCCAATAGGGGTTCCTCTAGGGATTAATTACTGTATCCAATATTACAGGCCGTAGACTATTCCAATAGCCATTAAAAGCATTGCGATTGGGACCCGTTTTAATTATTAAAGCTGTGGGAATTTAGGCTGAGGCAAAAATGTTGAAGCAATGTCAATGGAGATGTAAAGGGAAGGAACAATGTTATTTGGGATGGGGGCAAGGACTGATGAACTAAGAAATCAATGAGAAGATAAAAAAGATGCAACAGCTGGCACCATGTAGGGAATGGGTGCTACTTCAACACTTTGAATTGTTTCATCATAATTTGATTGTATTCTTTTAAAGTTTAACCTTAAGGTAATTGGTGGTACATGTAACAAAGAGGGCTTTTAAGTGCCAAAGAAATAATTGAATCCCTGACCTCCAGTACAGTCTGAAAGCAAAACAAACATAATGGAAACTGAGACTTGTCTTGCACAATTACCTAGCACCAGGCCTAGGGACATATGCTAAATGTAGTCAGTTTCCTTTTGCAAACAGTGGATGCTCCTCTTTAACAGTAAAAGATTATGAATATTTACTCCTTTTTTTTCACAGACTGACACCCAGTATTTACAGCCCCTTTATTGGATTACCCACTTTCCTGTGTCACTATTATCAATATACATGCTGTTGGGTTGGGTTGTTTTTTGGGTGACCCAAAATGGCCAAATTGGCCTGACTTGACACGTAAACATGTTGACGTCGATAGTAGTTCAGGCATTAAGTTACGATGTACTAAAACCATCCTTGGACAATCTGAGCAATCAAAAGCTTATTGTTGACATTACGTTCACTGTTTGAGCAGTTTTTCAGCTATTACAATCTCCGACATTTGGTTGTTGTGAATGCCACCACCGGAAGCATAACCCCTTTCTAGTTCTGCGTTTTTCACTCGGGCAAGTAGCGACGACCACAACGGCAACAGTACTCACCCATCCTTGTCAAAAGCACGGAAGCACAGCTCGCATTCTCTTACATTTTCACCTGTAGGCTTGCGGAAAACCTCTGTTTTTCTGTAACGTTCAAAAGACAGTGTTTGTGCCTCTCCCATGTCTGCTGTGGCCCCGTCAGCTGGGCCCCGCGATTCAGATTAGCCAACGATCGATGGAATCAACAACGTCACACGTGACCTGTGACCCTTGGCCAGCTGGGACGGTCGCTAGGCAACGGGCAACGCCCTCGGGAGGTGCTGGAGGATGGTGAAAATAACATTTCTCCTTCTTTGCTCGACGCTGTGCTTTCTTTGCTGTTTTACTTTCAGAATGTAATGGAGATCAGGGATTCTAAGGCAGTTAAAAGCCCTCTGTTGTTTTCTTCTTAGAACTTTGACAAACTTGGCTTGAGACTGAAAAGGTTAGGAACGTGTGCTATATTTAAGACACACTGAGAGCGCACAGGTACAGGTAACGTTATGTTCACCTGTGTGTGCAGGGACAGGCATGTTTACCTCTGTGGATAGTATTCAGGACCAAGGACAGGCATGTTTACCTGTGTGGATAGTATTCAGGACCAAGGACAGGCATGTTTACCTGTGTGGATAGTATTCAGGACCAAGGACAGGCATGTTTACCTGTGTGGATAGTATTCAGGACCAAGGACAGGCATGTTTACCTGTGTGGATAGTGTTCAGCACCAAGGACAGGCATGTTCACCTGTGGGAATGGTGCTCAGTACCAGGAGCAGGCATGTTTGCCTGTGTGTGGATGGTGTTCAGCACCGGGGACAGGACAAGACATATCAATAGATGCATAAGCACACATTGATTGCACAACCACACTCGGATTTGATTCTTGTATATTTTATTCTACAAGTAAACCATTCTTCTATTTCCATTTCAAACTGTATACAATCAAATTTCATTTGATAGCAATACCAATATACACATAGGACTACCCCTACTTACATGTGGACGGCTATGGAATGGTCCATTCTTCCATATGGGGAGGAGCGCAAAGTGAAGAAGCCGCATTGTACATTTATATGTAAGGTACATGAATAAAAGAAGCATATGATCTTAATGCAAGGAAAATTGTACAGGCTCATCCATTTCAACTTTTAAGAGGAGTGACTCTTCTCACCCTTCCCTTTCAAGTGTATTAAAGTGTATGCTCCCTTTGACCACATTTTCAACATCCACCCCTCCTTTAGCAGTTGATGGAATAGCCCAAGTTGAAATTAACATCTTTGTATCGTAAATGCATTTGTAGCATCATTATCTCAGTTCACAGCTTACAATTAAAAAAAAAACACATCTACAACAAAGTTATTTCTGCAAGTTGATATTTCATTTGTAGTGGTTATATTAAGCACACACTAACTGAGGAACAAACTGTGATTCAGCAGGTTGGAATGATAGTCAAAGCTCCACAGGACAACATGTATGTCATGGTTTATGTTGCAACAGAACATAGATGGCAAAAGGTATTTTTAGAATGACTAAATGAATGCATGCATGCAAGGGTCCACCTTAACAGAGCTCAAGAGAAATGACACCCCTTGTAGAGTACATGTCTGCCATGCATATGGCCTCTGTTAGTCAATATCCACCAAGGCAACAAAATCTAAATGTCATTTAATACCATTTTTGGCAATGTTTAAAAAGCCCTAATATTAGTGGGCCAGATATTCTTTAAATTTCAACCAATTGAAAGTAATAAAAAATCTTTTTATACCCTTTGATAATTCACCAACAAATATGGGCTTTCTGCCATAGTCTTGGTGGAGTTTTTTCATAATTTGAGCACCACATGGAAATATATGTCTAATGGCATTTTGCACCAATCAGATGTGACAGGTAAAGTCCGACTGCCACCTCCTCGCGGTGCCTCCCGGGTAACGCCAACGGCAGCGGCGAAACCGCGACAGGCCTAGCAAGCCGGCGGTGGATCTACACTACTTGCTCAAGAATTACGCAGTCAGCCTCGAATGGGACGGACCTCAAAGAAAACGACGGAACGGAAATGGACAAAGAGTACTGGATATGCTAATGTAGGGACTTTAAATGCTGGTACGATACGTGGAAAAGCGGAGGAGATTGTCGACTTGATGGAAGAACGGCAACTCAAACTACTGGGAGTTGCTGAAACACGCATGAAAGGGAATGGAAGGAGAACAGTACATAACAATTATGAGCTTATTTACTCAGGAAGTGAGGAAGACACGCGGCACGGCGTGGGCTTCTTCCTTGACCCAGACTTTGCACAACATATTGAAAAAGTATACAACGTAAGCAACCGCATCATAGCGATGACACTCAACATAGAAAGCTATAAAATCGCCTTCATCCAGGCTTATGCACCCCAACAAGGTAGACCAAGAGAAGAAAAAGAGCACTTCTATGAAGAGTTAGAAGATACACTTGATGCCATGCCAAACGAAAGTGACATCATTCTAATGGGTGACCTCAACTGCCACGTTGGCAACAGTGCCGTTGACGGAGTAATTGGCGAATTTGGCATAGGGGAGAGAAATGAAGAAGGGGAAAGATTCATTGACTTTTGCCTCAGAAATAGCTTGGCAATAATGAACACTTACTTTACCCATCAGGAAAGCCATCAATACACCTGGTACAGGTACAACTCTAGACTAGGTTGCTATGACCAGAAATCCCAGATAGACTTTATACTTACCAACAAGAAAACTATTATCAAAGACGTGAAAGCAATCCCGTCAGTCTCGCTTGACTCGGACCATAGACTGGTTAAAGGCAAGGTAAAAATCCACCTACCTAAGCTGGAAAAGAAAACAGCACGCAAGAGAGTAAAAACGGAAAATCTAGAACACGTCACAAATGCCATCCAAGAAAAGCTTTTGGAAGAAAAAGACAACATTAAAGGGAATAACATAGAAACACACTGGGAATCCCTAAAATCTTGCCTACAGGACATTCAAGAAAACATAGTGGGCATGACAGTAGTAGGCAAATTGAGAAAGAAAAGAACAGGATGGTGGACAGAAGAAGTACAAACGGAAGTGGCAAATAAAAATAAATGCTTCAAAGAATGGTTAAAGGAGCGTACGCCCGAAAGTAGACTTGCATATGTACAGCAGAGAAACCATGTCAACCGAATCAAGAGAAAAGCACAGAAGGAAATGTGGGATAACATCGGAAAGGATTTACAGATAGATGCACAAGGAACAAAGAAATTACTGTACAGCATGTCAAAGGCATACAAGAGTAGGAATGATGACAAACCCAGAACCTCCACCTTAAAGGATGAAACTGGTGAACTTATCACAGGGCAAAACAATATCACAAATAGATGGATTGAGTATTTCCAGAATTTGTTAAATGTAGAAGAGGAAGGACTGTCCTCCAGTAACTACCCTCAACAAACAATAGACAACACTGATGACATGATGGAAACAGGCATAACTATGGAGGAATTAGAAATGGCCTTGTCACTTACAAAGAACAACAAGGCCCCTGGGCCAGACATGATACCCATAGAAACAATCAAAGCAGGTGGAGACACCTTGAAACTCATGATTTTAGACCTGCTTAACCACGCATGGGAAACGGGGTCAGTACCCGAAGAGTGGAACCAGTCAGTAATCTGCCCAATTTACAAGAACAAGGGTGACCCACAGGACTGTAAAAATTACAGGGGCATTTCCTTAATGAGCCATGTAGGAAAACTGTACGAACGAATCTTGGAAAGAAGACTGAGAAACAGGGTCGAAGTTTACCTTGACGAAAGCCAATGTGGTTTCAGACCCAACAGGGGTACCGTGGACCAGATAGCGGCACTAAGACTTTTCTTAGAGAAGAGCTGGGAACACTGCATTGAGCAACATGTTTGCTTCCTTGATTTAGAGAAAGCTTTTGACCGTGTACCTAGAGACAAGATGTGGAGAGTCATTGCAGAGACTGGTATTAGTACTAAACTCCTTAGGGCTATCAAGAGCACCTACAAGAATCAGAAAAGCACAGTGCTAGGAGGCACAACCTACTTTGCCATCAACACAGGTGTTCGTCAAGGTAGTGTCCTCTCACCCCTGCTCTTTATCACTTACCTCAACCATGTCATCATTAAAATAGAGAGAGAAGACTTTAAAGCAGAACGTTTTGGATATGCAGACGATATTGCACAAACTGGAGACAGCTTGGCCAAACTCCAAAGAATAATGGGCCAATGGGACCAAGAGCTGTCCACTGCCGGGCTAAAGTTAAGCTACAACAAAACTGAGTACATGAAAGTTGGCAGAAAAAGAGAAAAAAGGAAAATCACCATAAAAGGGCACACTCTTAAACAAACGTGCAGCTTTGGCTATCTAGGCAGTAAGTTGGCATCCAACAACTTGATTGACGAGGAAATAGACAACAGAATTGCTAAGTTCACTCGCAATCTATGTGCATTGTACCCACTCCTGAAGGAGAGAAGCATCCCCAAAGACGTGAAAATCTGCATTTACACTACTGTGTTACGACCTGTTCTGTTATATGGTAGTGAAACATGGACCCTCTCACAAAAGCTCAAAAGCAGAATCCAAGCCACCGAAATGAGAGTACTGCGCCTAATCTACGGAGTCACCTTGAGAGACAGAGTGAGAAATGACACAATAAGGAGATCTTTCTCAGTAGAGTCAATCCTAAACATCATAGAAAGGAATCAGCTGAGGTGGTTCGGGCACGTACTAAGAATGCCAGAGGACAGGGATACTAAAAGAATCTACCAATGGAAACCCAAGAAGAAAAGGCCACCTGGCAGACCAAGAAAGAGGTGGAAAGATCAGATTAAAGAGATCACAGAGAGAGAGCAGAAGGACTTTGAGGAAGTGGAAAACCTGACACAAGACAGGGCAGCATGGAGGGAACTGACCCTGAGGCTGACAACTGACAGACCAGAAGGTCTACAGGCGGCCGGGTGAGCAGGTGAGCAGATGTGACAATTCAACAACTTTGACAAAAAAGTAAGCTTGAAAACAAAGTACAGACACATCAACTCCACTAATCATGTGTGGCCTTATTCTGATTGTGAAAAGCATTAGGAATCATTGCACACTTTCCTGTTGTCATATATAGTGGTCTTGTCTACAACATCCATCACTGCAAGCAAGAATCAATAATTAAAAAGGAACACACATGATAGATTTTTACATCTACTTATTACTTACAAGATGTACACACAATTGGGATGTTTTTGAGGCCTGTTTCCTTGGCAGGGCTGTTAACCCTCAACTTGAGAAGCAACAGAAGTTTGAAAAGGTGGGGTTGCAAGTAGCATGTTAATAGATAGATATTACCTGAACTTTATGTTCATCCTTTTTGTTTTTTAAGACAAATCTGACATCCTTTGATGTTTGGAATGGAATTGGAAATTTGGGTTGGTGTCTTCTTGTAATCAAAGACTAGCATCAAAGAAAGATGAATCTGTCAATGATATATATGTGTGTAGGTAGTGCCCATGGCCATGCTGCCTTTTGGTTACAAGTTGTTATTGGCAAGACATAGTATATCATTGGCTAAAAAGAAGCCTTCTTTTACATCTATATCTTGGGTACAGTAACCAGAATAACATATTAAACGTTCATAAAGACATTAAAGAACATGTTGCCTTCACAGTGCACAGTAAACAAGTAGACTAAATGTACTGTAACAATGCTTTTGCCCATGGGGCATCTAGGTTTACAAATGACCTGTACAAGGTACACTATAGATTTATGGTGAAAAAACTACATTCTCTGCATTGAAAAGTGCCCCTTAATAAATTTGGAGAAAACAGCATTGCATATTGTTTCAATCATTTCTACAACACTAATCACAACGATGCTTATATCAAATTATCAGTTAGCATTCGTAAATAGTTTTATCAGGTTGGTAAATCACTGGAACTTCAATATCCATCAGTCAGCATTGTATGCACAATGGGCTGTTTTATATGCCTTCTAACATAGTCCTACTAGTATACATGTATATCAATAGGTCAAACTATATAAAACTAACTTCTGGTGACTTATCCGTGTCAAGTTTTCTATTTCCACGTGATCTGATGGCTAAAAATGCTTTCAGATTTATACAGAGATTATGGCAATTATCACACGTGATTACCTCACAAACTACAGTGTTTATTTCCCTACAACTAACAGAAATTACATTAATTTTGCTTTTAGTTAAAAAAAGTATTGGCACATTTAAAAAAGAAAAAAAGCTATTCAATTGCTCCTCAAAAGTGTCTCTACTCATACATAAAAATGTTTTATTTCTCGTGTTTTTCTACCTTTGTGTTGATAATTCTATGAAATAAATATGACAGAACTATTTGCTCACCTAAACTCATGTTTTTGCTAAACTAAAAAAGATGTTATGTTTGTGAAGGCAAGGTGAGGTCAGAGGTGAAAGGTTGAGGTACATGTATGCTCTATTCTCATCAGATATGAAAAAGCACCATGGAGTGATTATGATCATGACACACTGCAGTGATAGGTTCCATTTCCCAGTTACTGTACTAGTATGCAAGTCTAGATCTTGAGCTTCATGTAGAGATTATGGTTCTCTTATTCTGAGAATTGACAAGGCAGTGCTAAGATTGTAACAAGTGGGTGCAGTACCATTATTCTGTTGCTTGTAAATATAAGCCTTGGGAAAATGAATCAGTGGCATTTTTGCATCCAAGCTCACAGTCTAGCCCTTACTAACAGCCTTGTGGTTAGTTGGGCTTTCTTTTCTAGCCAAAAAAAGCAACAAAATAAGTATATCCTGACAAAATGTCCCAACAAAATACATGAATACAAAGTTTGTATAAGTTTCTGAGGAGCAAACAGCAGGCATATTTTACAGCATGGCATAGAACAAACGGATGAAATTGTGAATCTGTTATCTACATGAAGTACATGTAGTACGTTCAGCTCTCTCTGCAAAACTGTGTTAGAAAATGTTGAAAATCAAGGAACAGTTGTGGTGGTTGTGGGAGGGGTGCAAGCTACAATGGAGAATATACATAAATTTATAGTACACCAAAATGCAACATCTAAACAAACATTGGCAGCTTGTCTTTTAAAATTTCACATTTCTATCTTAGATATCATTATAGAATGCATAAATTTATTAACATATATTAATATCATTTTGAAATGTAGAGCTTTTGTTGTTGTGTACATGTAGATAATTAATAAGACAGGGAAATTCTACTTAAAGAAATTTTTTCATGGCTCTAAAAGCCAGAAATTAAAATGGTAGAGCTGGCTGCTTTCTTTGATTAAGTGTACCTCAAATTTGATTAGGGTTAAATAAAGGTAATATTTTCTAAAACTGGGTAAGTGGTATCACACAGATGTTCCCAGTGACATTATGTTTTACATGCTTGGGTGATTGTCAACCTGCAGACATATTTTAATAGGAAACCAGAAAAATTTCTTTTGATCTCACTAACAAAAATACCAGGAAATTAATCCTAGCCAAGACTGGCACATGTAGACGGTGTAACCTGAGGATGGATGCTAACTAGAAATCATTACTACGATGTCCTGAATTCAGCAACATGTCTTTTGCATCCATCAGTCCTAAATAACTTGAAGTTCAGTGGTAGGAAATTCTAGTGGTCGGAAATACTAAATACACCTGTTCTTCATGTCAGAAACCTCACGCTCTGTTTGCTTTTAAAATAGTTGTGGGATAACTTTGGACATTTTGCAATATATACAGAGTTACATATATCTATCATCTTCAGCAGGAGTCTGTGAGGTTGCCTAATGTAAGTACAGTGATGGGACTTTTGGCTGATGATGTGCAAAAGAATAATGAGTATTTGTACAGTTAAGACTACAATGTGGTGTATGTTTATGGAGGTCACAAGATGAGAGATGTAATGCACACGTGGACACAAGGCATAGTTAACACCATGGAATACAGATGTTTCTCTTTATATGGCCATCCCACCCCGTCGTCACCTTGTCCCATCTGGCTTGATGTGAATCTGGAGGACATAACGAAGGAAAGAAATGGTCACAACTAATTAAGCATCTCATTCGCTAGTAAAACAGCATGCTTTCCTCTTAATTGGGAGATAAAATCTATGCAAAAACTGTTTTAATTTATAATGGCCAACTGCACAGAGGTTCTGCTTTATTAGGTACATTTTCAGTAGAAATGCCTAGACAGGTTAAGATTTTCACATAATTTCACAGTGTGAAATAACCAGCAAAATATATTTCCTAAGGAATACAGTACAAGCTGCAGAACACAGTTTTGGCAGTTGAAAAGCAGATAAATGTACATGTAGGTAATGGCTGAGCATGGGGATAAGTTTCAGAAAAAAAAAGTTGCTGACCTCACTGAGAATGACCCAAGCCTTCCCATCTGAAAGACACCTCAGTCTGAGTTGCCTGACTCTGCCTATACTTTTGTCAGGTTCCCCCTCTGCTACACCGGCCGCATTGAATTGACCGATCTAGTGGAAAAAATCAGTCAAAACATACAATGATTCATATGCATAATGATTGTCTTCTCATTTCTGTTCTATCTTTTTACCACACGTTATTCTATCTTTTTACCAAAAGGATATCTTGTGTAAAGATGTACACAGACTACTGCCAGACTAAAATTCTTATTCAATGTTTTTCTATGAATATTCATTACTTCATACTTCATATACCAACAAATCAACCTTACACTAGAGCCACCTTGTAGATTGTTAAAGAACTGCAGCACAACTGTATCACAACTGTCATATATCAACTGTGAATCGCTAACATTCTACATTGAAACCCATGATTTGTTCATGTGATCAATTCAGAAAGATGACGATATCTACCTGTATGAATCCGTTGTCTAGTCTAATCATCCCAGTTTTTGTGTTGTCTTCTTTGTTATCTTGTAAGATCCCGCCCTCTTTCTGCTCGTGGTTTTCCGGCAGCACGTCGACTGTTGTGTTGATGAGCTTGTCCCCAGGGTGTTCTGTGTTACCGCTGGAAAACTTATATCTGAAATGTCGAGATCACATCTCTTAGGGGTGTGTGCCACCAATAAACAAACAAAAATAAGTCCAGATCTAGCCAAAGTTAATATTTGAAATATTGCAGTCACCTGTTTCACATGGTATTGTCAACATTATCATCAACCATTGCCTTGAAGTTTGAAGGAGAATGCTCTTGATATGAGTACATGTACTTATAGACAGCCTTTTGGTCAAGAATTTTCAATGAACTCACTGATTAAAAGGTGGAATTAGGTTGCCATACTCTGCATTACTAACAGGTTGAATTTGTAATGTGTTGTAGGCAATGTAGGCAGTGAAATATTTCTCAACACCATTCTATGAAATAGCAAATAAATCAACCTCATTGCAAATTTTTTCAGGCATGAACTAAATATGCTAGCTCATAAGTCTCTAATGAAGCCAAGTGTCTGTTGTGAAATGGACTCTATTATATCTTAAGGCAAGCAATGGCCTTCTGTATGCTGTATTTCAGTACACACAAAAGGGACAGCCCACTGAAATGATCCCAAAAATACAATGTTTTCAGGACCTATTACCTGTGCAAGCTACTGCAACTTTCAAGTTTAGGCCACACTAATTTTATTTGTTGCTTCTCGGATTTTTTCAGAAAAAAAGTGACAGGGCGAAAAAAAAAATAAAAACAGGCCTGGGCATCCTATTATAGCCCCAAATGCTAGAATAGGTGCCATGAAGTCAATACAAAAGACTGGGTTAAAATTTAAACAATGAATTTTGAACTTTTAAAACTGTAACAATTAGGAAGAAAATGACTTTCTTCAACTGTTGGAGGCAAAATATGAGATTTTTTAGTTGATTCAGAACCCGAATTAAAATTTTTTTTTTTGCAAATCAGAAAAAAATGAAGAGGCGAATCAGAGAAGCAACAAATTAAATTGGTGTGGCCTTACCTCTGAAAAAAACTAAATTCAGAATAATCTCATAGAAGACTTTCCTTACTTTTCTATGACTATAGGGCTGTGGAAGGAGAACACGATGGTGTCCCCCTTGGTTGGTGTGAGTCCCCAGAAGAAGTTCTCTCCCAGGTAGCACTTTTCTAAGGTGTACTTCTGGTAAACCTCCAGTGTTGTGGACACATCTGCTGGAGGGTTGGTGTGTGCTCTGTGTAAGGGCTGCTTCCCAAAATCTTTATCCTAGAAGAAAAATAATGTAATGTTGTTGAATATGCTAGCTACCAGTTACTTGGTTGGTGACATACTTGTGAGCAAAATGGTTGTCATTGTGTTGTGGATAATGTATATGTATCATGTATTGTATGTATGTTTGAAGAAAGAGAATGATCTTGAGTACAAATCCAACAAACCATTATATTGAAATGAAGATAAAATTAGTGTCTAGAGTTTAGACATTAATGTCATCTTCATTTCAATATAATGGTTTGTTGGATTTGTGTGGTTGAATCTGTTGATTTGAAATGTGGCATACGTTTGCTGGGGGTGTGGTGTGTGCCCTGTGTAGGGCTCTCCTGGTCCAAAAGTCTGGATCCTAGACACAGAAACAATGGATTCACCATTATGGTGTTGTTAACATCATATGGAACACTATGACATACCAATAATCTACAGAGCAAAATGGTTGTAATTGTGTCGAGGATATGTATAGTATAATAGTGTGTATGTCAAAGGACAGAGAATACTCTAGACACTACTGTCATCTTTATTTTGATATGATACTTTGTTGGCTTGGTGTGGAAAAAATCAAGTACAATGCAAAATATGTCAATACAAAATGACCTACAGACTTTATATACATGTACTTTACTGTTACTGAAAAGCGATTACTTTTTTTAGCACTCAGTAAATTATTCATGAAATGACAGATCATGACTTCAAGACACATTTTGATCATAAAAGCATCCTTTTAGAAGTTTCCAGACAATCTTTCAAGCTGTGAACATCAAACAAAGCACAGCCGCTGCACTTTTAACCTCCGGACACTGTACTTGATATCCTTTCCTTGACGTGAAATGTGTGATGTATAGTGACTCCATCTATTTCAGCAAAGCCTTCACCCTTCCGAGATGCCTCAGGCTATGTTGAAGAAGTGAGAACCATTATACATGTAGCTTTGAATTAGGGGCAGTCTGCCACCACAAGAATGCTTCCAACCAAAGCCGTCAACCTTCAATAGCTTTTGTATTTATGACTTTGTGAAAGTCAATGTTTCATCAGGTTCATATCAAAGACAATATTTCAAGTTAGACAAGGCTAGAAAGCTCTTCAAATCTCCTTTTGAAATTTTAAGCCATATAGAAAGCCATTGGTTTTTAGGTATGAATCTTGTAATGTGACTAATGTCTAGATTGATATGATATGTTTGATGTGAAGAATGACACATTATACGTACAGCACTAGTGAAAAAGGCGAGTTAATCAATTTGTACCATAGCTTTCGTGTCTGATTATTTACATACATCAAGTTGACATTGCAAAGACTACAGTCATGAATGGAAAGAAAAGCCATACTCACTTTTAGTTTTTGTATTTTTCCTTTTAATGAGGAGAATGTGCCTATGTGCTGGAATAGTGAGGGCTTGAAGCGTACCCTCAGCGCACTTTTCATTCTATCACAGTGTTTCTGAAAGAAAAAGAACGTGAAGAAAAATGATATAACAACTTCTACTCACACATACTTTTTTGTTGTCTATGATAAATATAATCTGTTTGTATACCTTATACATAAAACCAGCTAAGAAAGTACAGTATTGGAGCAACAAAGAAAACTGTGATTCTGATGTTACAGTAATGCATTATAAGATGGTCCAATAATATACAGAATGGGCAATGGAGAAAAGAAAGCAGTATATGTTTTCCTTATCATCTGTAATATTTGAACAGCTGCACATTCCAATTAATGACTATATGTAATATTCATCTCTTTTGATCAAATAAAAATACAACTCAGTTGTGGTTGGTAAATCATTTTTTCGATTGCCTTCATATTCCATCGATGTAAGACGCTGTTTAACTATAGATCAGGCCGGAGAGGCGCCAGCGATCAATAAGACAGAGAGAACTGGCCATCATTCAGCAGTGATTCAACAGGTACTGCTTATCATTTGTCTGTCTTCAATGTAGCATGCATAATGGCTAAGTGTTGTTTAAGGTGCAGCCACATTTGTCATGCATTCATATATGCACTACTCCTGTACTGGGCGTGTATTACAAAGTGTAGATGGATTTTTGCTAACTGTACTAATTGTTAGCATCTGTGATACGCTGTGTAGACAATTGAGATGTTTTCTAATTGGCTACCAGTTTGATCCATAGTTTCTAAAATCTCCTTTTCTGACAGAGTGGTGCAGGTATGATATGTCTGGTGCAGATAATCTTATATGTTACAAATGTACCTGCCCAAAAATAGTTGGATACTTGACATTGTTAATTTCTGTATCACTACAAGATTTTATGATATACTCACATTATCTTTTTCTGGATGGCAGGCTTTTACAAAAAATATGTGGTCCAGCAGCCAGTCGATGGGCTTGTCTTTATGGAACATGAGGAAGAACTCAACAACCAGGCTCAGATCTGACGACTTGAAGAGTTTACCTGGGAAGAAAAGGTTTTAAAAACTTATTTTAAACAAAAAGACAATCTGGGAACCTTATATTTGCTGTCTATATCAACCTTCTAGCAAAGAGTATCTGGTTTAAAGGTTGTCGCATTATAAATATTAGCAATGTCTGAAATATGTTGGCAAACTTTACGCCAGTGGTTGGGGATAGGAAACAAAAATTCAAACTGGATGCAAGACTAAAGTCTAAGGGCAAGACTCACAAGATAGCATACAAATAAAGCATATTGTTGAAGTCCTCACCAATAAATCCAAGTTGTGAAAACTCCAGTATCATCCACTCTTCTGTTTTCTGTTGCAAAGCAAAGTTTTTCATGGTTGATATGTAGCCTGGCTTGCCAATGACATCATCTTCCAACTGTAGAACAAAGAACATTTATGTCAAGCAGAGAGTGAGAGACCAATGGGCCTTGAAACAACACCATACTTTGGTATGCTAAGCTTATTTCGTAATCATAGAATATTTGTGTTGTACTGTAAGAAACTGCATGGGCATCAGTACTAATGTAAATCTGAAGTTTACAACTTTTTCAGTTGGTACATACATTGTACATGAAAGTTACTGTATCTGTACTGTACTGTACTGTACTGTGTTTCCTTAACTGTGCATGATTGTAAGAAGTTCACAGAAAGCTTTGTTGACCTCCTGACCTATTCCATATTTTGAGCTATGAGAGCAGCTACAAATGTATCCACATATAGCCAACATTGGTAGTGGTGCAGCTGATAGGTAATTGAGGGTATATATAGGGCAGCTTTTTAATCCTCTTGCATGTACATTGTATATAAATTACTGTGTCGTGTACTTGTAAAGACATGAGTCATGACTTTTGCTCTGTTGTGTATAATCTACCATAAGTGGTTAAAACAAATTTGGAACAAAGCAGGATAAATGCTCTGACCTGGACATAGAACTGCCCTTTTGGTTGACAGTACATCATTAGGAAAGAAAAATCCAAATTCTGCTTGGTCCTCCACCTGTAGGGTCACAAGTAAAAACAGAAAGGTCAACACATAGCAATCAAAGAATCTCATGAAGTATGTCTTAATTGTAGGCAATACATGAAGGAATGTTATTTTAGTATGTTCGATACATAATCAAAAGAAAATTTATGGCTATCAAATTAACAACTTTCAGCCATTCAGCACCAGGGACAAAACTTGTTGTAGAAAGATGCAATTCCAGTGACTAGACAGAAAATTAGACTTTGTTTTGTCATTAAAATGCTTTTCCTTCTTAAAAAAGAAAGGGTTTGCCTATGCCAGGAAAGTTTATTGCTGTTGTTAAAATTGACATTGTTCAAAATTCTTGGGCTATTTATTGTAATCCAACGTTACACAATACAATGCATTCAGAGCTACAGACATCTATGGCAATTTATTCCATGCTTTCTCCACTGTTGACAGATAATTATAGTAAAGAACTTTAAAACTGATGGTCCTCCTGTCCTGTTACTCACTGTCTTTTCTTCACATAACTAATGGCCGTTCAGTCCACATAATGGATATGACATACCTCAGTGTAGATTGTGAGGCAACTGCTTAAGAATGATGAATGATAAACTGCCTGTAGTTTTCCTATTAGGATCCTTACTCAACCTTTGTGTACTGTCCATGATTTGTATGTTTTTCTTGCAGAAAAGACTCACTGCCTACATGAACTTTCTTAAGAATACATACCCCTGCCTAACAGGAAAAGCAGCAATGCTGAGGAACACAGTAAGATGCCTATCATGAACCAAAACTGTTCTCTGCCATATTCTATGCACTGACCATTACATAAAAACATTGTGGTTCCTAAACTAAAAGACAATGGTACACAGAATGTCCCCAAGAAAAAGCTTCTTTCTCAATAGGCTATAGAGAAGGGGTGTGTTACGAAAATAACCGTCACTATCCTCATACGTAAATCTGACTACCATCTCTATTGTAGTTCTATTATACAGAGGTGTTGTTTACGTACTTGACTCTCTCTTTGGGGTCTCCAAAGGTCTCTTTGAGGGAGTCCAGGTCTGGGTAGAAACCAGCGGGAGGAGAGATGATCTCTAACAACCCTGACTCAATAGGAGCCTTGTAGCTGAAACAACATGGGAGAAAAAATGAGTCAATATTAAAGGAACATTCAATTTAGCAACTTGAGGGGAGGGGGTTGATGACATGTTTTGAATGAAAGTGATATGATAAATTTTCCATGCTCTCATACTTGGGGAAAGACCATGATAATACAATCACAAGTGTATGTTTGGTCTATGATAAAAAAATAATTTACAAAGACACCAAACTGGAGTGGTTTCAAAGGTACTTTTTCGTCCCAGCTCAATGCTTATGGCTCTTCATTTCTGAATAAGCAGTTCTGTACCATAGTAACTGTAAACCTGTATAGAATATGTCCAACAGCAAAATATTGCTCATCTTAAATTTGATGTTCATCTGGGCTATATGAAATACTAAATAGATAACATACTTTAGTACCCTGGAGTTACCCATTATTGTATATTGTATATCATAAAACTTTGGTTTCAGGATGGCAACAAATGTTGGCGAACTTACCTTTCTTTGACCATCTCTGCAATTCTATGTACATATTCTTGTTCAGTCTGCAACAAAGGATACCATATGTTATGGTTTGGTATAACATTAACATGAACAGAATTTAAAGCAAAATACTTTTAATTAAAGACATAAAACACAATAAAAGAGATGATAACAAGAGAGCAAATGTGATCCAAAATTTAACGACGTGAGATTGTAATAAATATCGCATGACCATGTGGTTAACTCTTGTCTGGAATTGTTACTAGGGCCTGGTGAGATTTTAGTGGCATTTTACACTTCAGTTGATTTCAAACTGTTAAATGCTACAGCCTCATAAGTTTCAATGCAATGCACGTCCATATAAGGCAAGAGTGTAATCTAAATGGTTTACATTGTCAACCAATAACCGGAGCGCAATCCATCAATGCCAAGTGCGGGGATAGCTGTACGTAATACAGTCAGGATATGATCTAACGGCTGTCAACTCAAATAACGACAACTGGTAGTTGAGGTAGGTTGAAATGAAGGTTAAGTTATTGAAGATTTGAGAGAGGTTTGATAACATCTGGATTTGATTGGCTCAAAGGATGTAAGTTTGATGTACTCTGGCAATCCTATTGGTCTGAAGTTGAAATATAATGACCTGTAGTATCTTGATGCACCAAACAATCTGATTGGCCCAAATAACAAATCAAACAGGAAATGAAAGAACAATTTTATCAACTGTGACAAGCAAAACTATTGGTTCACACAGCTGCATGGTTCTAAAATGACTCAGTATCTTGATGTTGTAATAAACAAACTGATTGGCCAAAGGAGCATTGAGGGCATAATCCGATTACAGTTACATTTACAGTGTAAAAAGCACCTTCATTGGTCAAGATGTACATGTGTGCAATATTAGTTTTGAAATAACACAAACTCCTGGCCATTGGGCCACTAAATTTGTGTACCTATTCCGTTGGTTTTATATGCATACTGTGTCTACGGTCTTTTACCTTTAAACTGCCAAATGTCAACAACTCAAACAGAACTCAAGTGATCTGACATTTTAAACCAATTCCAACCCTACCCCAGGCCTATGAATGCCACAGGATGTCACATACAGGCCCTGTGCTTATGCAGTTCACTGATGATACATTGCTCTAAGGCCTCCAGTGTTTTATAGAGGGTCCGTTTTGGAGTCAAGAGGTTCGTGACCCTTTCTGCTTCCTTCCGTGGCAGTGTTCCATCTTGCCACGTTACGCCTTTGCACAGAGGTCAAATGTTACCTGTCAGCTTGTGCCGAAGTCTCAGCACAATTTGGCAAGTTTGCTATCAACCAGTTTTTCTATAGCACTGCAATAGCAACCCAGCTGCAACACTGAATATTCCTGTTGGTTCTGAGATAAAAAGAATAATGCTCAACTAGAAGATCAAAATGAAAACAGGGTATGAAGGAAAATCTGTACATTGGTACAGTCACACAGTTTTAAAGATTGAGCATAGCTAAGTATACATATAAGACGTAAGATTTTTCTCTCAGCCTACTGTTCTTATCTTGATCTCTTGTACAGTTTTAACTTACGAACGTCAGGGAACCTAGGAAATGAATTGATGTGGCCTTATGTATGGGGTTCTAACCTAGATGGATGGGTAATGTACAGGGATTGGAGCACTTAGATTAGAGGTTCTCAAGAATGATTTAACACTGTTAGATTACATACATTTAGGAACGTGTGAGACTAATGTTTCAGGGCAGTAAAAGCCAGCAGCATCAGGTGCCAGGTGTAGACTGTTTAATGTGATTATGTGTAGAATGCGGGTGTAGAATTTTTCCACAGGGAGTGCAGTTTGAGTCAAATGAGGTGAGGAAAGCTGAACTATCTTATCGTTGCATTTATCTCATATCTACCTACATAACAGGACAGTTAGTACGCTGGAATTATAATAACTAATAGTGAGTAAGTCACTGTCATGTTGAAAAGTGAATCACATTTTTTTGTTAATATATGGGCATGTTGAGGAGGACATTGATATATCACCATATACTTCAAGCCAACAAGACACCCTAGTCGAGCATTCATTTCAAGATCTCTAAATGTAGTACTCTAACTTTAGAACTCAAACTACTCAGTAATACCTACAACTTGCAGACAAAAATACATTCCATAAAGTTTAACAACTTGCAATTTGGCAGGCTGAAAAGGTGCAGGGTAAGTGTATTTTAATGAATCATATCGCAAAAAATGCAAAAAAAAACCCCAACAACAACAGAAAGCAAGTATTTTAACCCCTGAACTTGCTTGTACATTATAGACATAGAGAAAAAGGTCACCCTTGAGGTGCTGAAGGTTAAATATGCTGAATCCTGCAATGTATCAAGAAAACAACAATATCAGATACTCAATGCCTTTTCTGCTCTACTTCCCTCAACCCTAAAACAAAAGGACTATCACCGCCCAAATACAGCCAGGGCATGACGAACACCCTACTGTACTTTGATGTATAAGTCTCGCTGGCTCATACATGGGACTCGGGTCACAGACCACACCTTTTGTGACATCCTTGCCATGCATGACTGTACGCCATATTTCAGGAAGGCAATCTTGTGTCCTGTAATCTAACAGAATGTACTGAATATTCTTGCAAATAACATTTTACTGTTAAATAATCTCATCAACGATCCAAAGTCAAAATGAAAGTCCTGGTTTCTGTGACTGTATCCATAGATAATGTGATCAACGTGTTATCAAAGCCCAAAATGTTGTTTCGCACAGTTGACATTTATAAGCCAGTGAAGGCCATCAGAGTTGAGGCAGAGCATTCAAAGTCATTTATAGTTTTTGATGACCTTTGGCTAAAGAATGGGTACAACTTGTTAATATTTCATAGGTAAGACCTATGTAGCATACTACATGTATAATACAATATATGAGTCTTGCAGTTTGTAACAGTAACTGTTGGTCTTTGACTGCTATTAAGATTATCACTTTTAGTTTGCATTTCTAAATTTCTGGTAGATAATTATTAAGGGGAGACATTATGACAGTAATTTGTCCCTCTTAAAGCTCTCAGCCTGGGCACATTTGAATCTGCTGCACTTCCTGTGCAGAAAGAGCACGTCGGCAGAACGTACTGCGCCTGGGCGAAACCCGTAATGTATTGTGCACAGCACTTTGGAAGAACGTCTCATATATGGTTGAATTCGCGTATATAAGGGTGACATCCCGTCTGTAGTTTTCAAATGTTGTGTAGAAAAAGATATGGTCTGCAACAGGCAAAATTCTGATGCAACATTGACCAAAAATCCAGCGAAAATGAAGGTTTTGTGCAGGCGCAGTACGTTCTGCCGACGTGCTTGCAGAAAGTACATATCTCCATTGTGATTGACTCAACCCAGTAGCCCTCTAGACGCACCTAGGCAATCATGTTGAATGCAATTCAGTGGTTTGAATTATATAATTTTAATGTATATATATAGATGCTAGGCATTGCTATAATTTATTGACGCTCACATGGGAAAAGAAACAGTGGAGAGTTCACCTTGACGTGTAATACATACTATATCAGTCAAGATCTAAATGTAGACCCCACATCCTTGGCTTCTAGCTAGAATTCAGTTCCAGACAGGTTGGGTTATCAAACCCCATCAGTCATATTATAGCAAAGATCTGGAGAGCATTCTGGCACATCCCTACAGGCTTTTAGGTGTACATTTCTGGGTATGATTTCTTGTCTCATTCTTTTTTTTTATGGTCACTCCAGAACGAGCTTTCTCCTATCTATTTTTCCTGCACCACTCGTAATGTTGCTCCTATAAATAGCGACACTACAGTAACGTTATACATCAGATCCCATAATTCTGAGCTCCCTTTTATTTTCCAAGGGCTGGAAATGCATTTTATCTGTTACCTGCAAAATTGCAAGTTGTCAACAATTCTACCTGCAATTTAGAGATGACAAACATTCTACAAATATCTATATCAAGCCGTTGTTCCTACCATATTACAGTGTAAGCTTTAGTATGCTGTTCATTATAAGTACATGTAGTTAGATTGTTATTCAGAAAACAAAGTCTGAAACATTGAAACAGAGAAATTTGCGGTAAATTGCAGCCTGCAGGTGGGTTTTTCAACCTGACTATATATATATAAATAATGCATGACATGTGAGTCCCCATTCTGTTCCACATGGGCTACAAGTGAATTAAAGGCCTACCAACCCTGCTCTCCCCGAGGCCCACCTGGATTACACCAGCAATATCCCACCTGCCATAGGATCAGCCGGGTATGAAATATGCCATCTATCATGTGCCCCCCTCCCCCTGGTAGTACACCAGACTAGGTAGGGATTTGTTGAGTGGTATTAGATCAGAACTACTGGGAATGGGGGCACCGAAGTGACTCCTGCACCAGTACAACAGATAACATCACACATTTCATTTTCAGCTTCTAGCAAAATACTGTGGGTGTATTAGAGTTTTCAGAGCAAGTAACTTTTACCTGAAGTTTGTTTGGTACATGAAATGACATGAAATATGATAATCATTGTTTTTTTCACATCATTTAACTGTAAAATTACACATATCCAATAGCATTCTGCATTATTAAAACCAAATATCACTGTCCAATATGTTATGGAAAATGTAAAAGCAAACAGAGAGATAAAAAAAACTGACATAACTTTAACTTTTCATACCTATTCATTCTTTCAGCAGGAGTTGGATAGCCTATACAGTACAGTACAGAAATAAATTACTAAGGAGGTTTATTTCCAACATTTCTTAGCTGATATTGCCTAAATAATGGTTTACAAGGAGCAGTTTATGTAGAACTGTTCAATGTCACCCATAAATCATCTGTTGACTGCTCTGTCTGCTTCCCCACACACATTCCCAAAAGCACAATAAAATCCGTAAAACAAGTTGGAACATATGTTCAGTTAGATACAACCAGAGACCTTTATCTTCCTGGATCACATTTACACACAGATAATCTGGCACATTTATCTGGACTAGACTTTCTAAGTCAACTTCTATAATTCAAAAGGCAGGAAAAATGACACGTACTCCGAGAAATCAAGATTACATCTAAACTACCAATATAGAGCTAAGCTTACTCTGATCTTCAAAAGGGTTGCTGTCAGAGAAGGTTTCCGAGATTGACAAATTTCTTCCATCAAAAAAAGGCATCACCATTTGTCTAGACGAGGCTTGTTATGGAGAAAGGTTAACGCGAAGCTGCATTACGTTGTCTCTACATCACGCTACCACGAACGGCGGCGGTATTCGTGGCGTAACCGCTTGACAACCGTTTCTTCGTAATCCCCCCGCCCGGAGAAATGAGGAGGCCTGTCATAACACGAGATGGTTTGCATCGATTGGCGTAATCCCAGCACTAATGCCGCCACCCAAACTTGGCGTTAGGACTGATCAGTTTGGATGCGGTGGTGTCGGACAGACATCTGTCAGACTCATGAATCACAGCTGGGCCGGACCTGGGGTGAGCTGGGAATGTCAATGTGCTGGCAGGGTGAACTTGGTAATGTTCAACGTTATGCATAAGCACCATGCACACCAAGCAAGCAGCAATGTCAAGTCAGTGGTGGGGGAAACAAATCAGTACCATGAATCCCATATCAACACCATAGTCATAGCATACCAATCACTAGTCTAGACCAGCATAAACACTACCAAGTCACTACCACAGACAGGAAAATCAGTACCATGGACAGCAAAATCAGTACCATGGACAGCAAAATCAGTACCATGGACAGCAAAATCAGTACCATGGACAGCAAAATCAGTACCACGGACAGTAAAATCAGTACCATGGACAGCAAAACCATCACTGAAGTATGGGAATACCAAATCAGTACCATGGACAGCAAGGCCATCACTAAATCACCACAAACACCAAATCAGTACCATGGATAGCAGAATCAGTACCGTGGATAGCATAACTACATGTAGTACCAAGGACAGTGAAACCATTACTAAACTACAGGAACACCAAATCAGTACCATGGACAGCATAGCCAGGCACCATATAATATAATACCTTAAGAGACACATCACATATGCTTACAGTTTTCAACAGATACTGACTGACTATCCTACCATATTTCTCATTACTGCTGCAGTAATACAAGCTAATGACAATGTACTCAAAACTAATCACTCAATACCACTGCTTGTTACATTATCCCAAACAGAGCCTAATTATTATCCATAACACCTACCAAAGTCCTATTACAACTCCCTGGTGCTATCCTTCCATTGACCCCATAGCCATGCCTCACGTTCTAGCTGACCAGAATGTGATTGAAACTAGCGAACCATGTGATTACATTTCGTATGCCGGTATCAAAGGCTAGCAATCTTAGTTTACAGACTGTATCGTTTTCCTAATTCTCACAAACAGCAGATGGGCAAACTGGATTACGAATTGTGGCAAAACAAGGATATAATATTTGTGAAATAAATAAATAAATGGAAAGGCCTGGTACATTTATACACCAATGCTACTTAGAAACAATGCAGCTACATATTGCAATACAAGTGGTAGACCATAATGGCTAGAAATGATTTAACCCCCAAACAAAAGTACAGTAAATTGAAATTGATGATTTTCCAAAATCAGGCTTATAAATCAGCCATTGTTACCATCTGTTGAAGAGACTTAAAATTGAGTAGGTTTTGAATCACAATTCTTCCCTCCCATGCAAACTGGAATTCTTTTCTCAATTTTTTTCTAACATCTGTAGGTATTGAAGGAGCCTTAAAATCTTTAAGAATGAAAGATTTCTGACTTCTGTGTTGGAAGGCAATTTGGACCTTTGATCAATTGTATTTGGAAAGCTGATAAAAAGCATTGATTGGCAATACAGTTTTGAATTTGAGTTACACAGTTAATATGATCATGTGATTCCTTTGTTTTCTAAAAGTTTTCGTCTCAAAATACTGACGCAAATATTATGAAAATATATAATGTAAACTCAACTTTTTCTGCGTTATTTCATCAGCAACAATCAAAGATAGAGAATTTTACAGTTATAAGACAATCCAACAAAATCTATTCCATCCAAAAGCACATGTCATGTAGTTCATCACTGGGCAATGGCCTCTTGAAATGACTTAATAGGTGAAATGTTCTTTCCGCCCCATCTTGGTGAAATTCAATAAGCAGGCAACGACATTTGATACAGGTTATAACATTTGTGACAGCCATGTTCCACTTCTACTCAAATGGGCAATAACGCTGAAGCTGCCATTTATCTGATTTGATACAAGCAGTTTATAATGTTGCATATTGGAAACTACTATATGATACGGTAGCACTTTTTTTCCTTTGTAGATTATTGTGTACCTTTCTGAGATTGCTGAATCTATGATGATATTGTCATTTAACCATAGAATAATAATAATAATACTGCTATTTTTGTGAAAATTTGGTTGGAATGATGTAAAAGAATTGCAATGCAGTTGGAGAATTGCTAACTTGACGTTTCGTATCCGTTGTCATATTTAATTCATGAGAGAGATTGAAATAATTTGATCTTTGCAAATTCCCCTGGTCTAGAGTTGGATGATTGCGCTGAGGAATGATCCCATCTGAGTACCATTAAATTAATAGCAGGTTATTGGCCAATTAGTGTCTGCCCAAAAGGATCCCAGTGTTATTGTACCATTATCATCAGCAATGGGAGCCTGCCAGGCTGGGAAATACAGGAGCAGGTTAATATGGTTAGAAAAGTTCAAATTCAACTTTTTGAGGGGCAGAGCATTAATAACAATGAGGGTGGTCAAGGGACAAGGAAGGTATAAAAACAAGTGCTTTCTATGGAGTCTCCTTTTCTTGCTACATGAATTTTGTTAAAGTGGGGTTAAGTTAGATTACCAAATGACACTCTTTTTTACAGTTACGTTATCAAATGACACTCTTCTACTCCATGGTTGTTTGGTTGAGACACAATCATCTGCAATACGTATAGATAAATAAAAAGTAGAGCAAAGAAAAGTGACAATCAAAACCCTTGTGTCAATGCAAAACCTGAATTGTTGTACGTAATAATGTTTCTTGTACATAATAATTTTTTTCTGCCTTTTGCTCAGTCGTATGAGTATGGGAACTATTTTTCACCATCATTCTCTCTCCATGTCGAAGACATTATCCCCGTCATTTTTCTCAGTTTAATGTTCAATGGTATTTGCAGACCCCATTCTGGGTCTCCGTCTGAGACGATAAGATTTCAGTAAATCTCTTCATACCTGACCTGAGAAATGTCAAGGGCACATAATACATCTGCCTGTACCATAGCAAGGATTTGTGGCACATTTCCAAGAGCATACTCATCAATAAAGCCTTTTAATAACAAGGGTATGTAACAGTTGATCCTCCCTGAAGTCAAGGGTGATCTCAATAAATGTGTCTTTCTACCAGATAAAATCCTTTCTGTTTAAGCTTTGACATTGCCCCTTGTCTCAACAGATATGTCATATTTGTGGCACCTCTTCATTGAAATGGGATTTATTGAAATGCTGACAAGATACCAATATGGCAACAGATACACCAATAACATCCTGTGCACTCTCTAGAAGGTCACTGCACAGATGAGGAAAAATTGGATTACAGAAGGACTAGCTCACCTCCCCGATGAATAGCACGATGACACAGTCATCTTTTTCTTCGTCAGACAAACCGTCTAAGATGGAGGCCAGGCTCTGCATCAGGTAGGACTCCTTCTCACGCTTTATCGTGGGGATGCCCAGAACAAAGGACACTGGAAGAGCAAGTTCATGTTCATGTCAACTCATACAATATAAACAGATCGTTTCATAACTGTAGTGTTGATATTTCACAGCAAACAAAGTTATTCCTGGTACATGTTAGTAGAAATTTGAATACCTCTTTAAATCTATGCATTTTTTCATGTTTTGTGTCTACTTTGAATTCAAGGCCAAAAGTCATCCAGGGACATCCATGTACAAACATTGTAAGTAAATACACAGCTCAACTTGTATCAAAGCCTAACAAAATGAAGTTGCGTAACTTGCGTTTTCTGATTGAAACTTGAACTACCGGTATAGGAGAAAGCTTGGAAATATCTGGTAAAAGTTGTGTTATGGTGAAAGGTGGTCATGCCAGTTGACCAATTCAGACTCAGGAAGATGGTAACATCAACGGTCTTAAATGTAAACCACTCTTTCCTACAAGTCTCTGCAGTGAATAACCCTTAACAGTCAGTGAATGTTAAAGCACACAGGCTTTATGTGTGCTTAATACCACTGTGACAGTAAATCATGGTTTGTTTCCGGTTTCACTGCTGCATACCCTGGGGCAGACGGCAAACATGCGAGGGCGCTTGAGAGAGAGCCATCACGCCAAATGTAGCGTAAAAGCCTTGGCATGGCATGACGGATGTTTTAAAAGGAGCTGTAACACCATATGTCAAGGGGAGATGCATTTCTGTACCGTGACAGCTCTCTGATAAATGTCACCCTTAAGCTTGCCACATCCTCTCCGGTATTTCTTCATACAGTTTAGATGGATACATAGTTATCCTACTAGAAGGACATTGGGTTATTCCATTCAGAAAAATTACTCTGGGGTGGTCAAGAAGCTTTTTACAAATGTAAAAGGATGAGTATAGAGGCTTTTTATTGACGTCATATTAATTATCATATGAATCCCAGCGACCAGGTGTTGGCGGGTAAATTGATTACAGCAGCAGGATGTTGGCGTGTTTAACAGACATACACTAATCCAACATGGCGCATGTGAAAAGTGTATAGTGGAAGGATAGTAGTTGAAAAGGTGTCGCCAAACTTGCATAGGAACTGTGTAAGGGAATCTTCCTGACTTTTCAATATATTAACCTTTAACACTCTATAGGTGGCACCAAAACTGGAATAACACTTCCCCTCTCTGTAACTAATTCCTTTATCAGATTAATGTTCTGAGAAATCCTCGGCAATGTTTCAGCTAGAGTGAGGGATGGTCATTAAATCTGCCAGCATCTGTTTGGGAGGGAAGACTGGAAAATGTTACAGTCACAAACATTTATGATCTTAACTTCCAATCTGCTTGGAGATTAGCTTAATACGTCTCACCTCATGTTCTTTCCTGCCGTAAAAGTTTACAGTGACAAACATTTACGACGTTAGCTCCTGCGTGAAGATTAGCTTAATACATCTCATGTTCGTCTGTGCCCTAAAATATTAGAGTCACAAACATTTACAATTTGAACTCCCAAACAGCTGTGTAAAGATTAGCTCACGCTGACCTCATGTTCTTCCCTGCAACCTGCCCTAAAATGTTAGTCACAAACATTTACGATTTTAACTCCCAAACAACTGTGTGGAGATTAGCTTAATACGTCCCACCACATGTTCTTCTGTGCCCTAAAATGTTACAGACTGAGTCACAAACATTACGACTTTAAGAAGGTTAGCTCAGGCTCACCTCCTGTTCTGCCCTGCCCCAGGTGGAACGCAGGCTGGAGGGCGTCTGGTTTCTCCCGCAGGTGCGGCATGTAGTTGTAAATGCTGGGCAGCTGCAGGTCCCCCCCTCCCACCAAGCTGCGCAGCTTCCTCTTCGTCTCCTCTGTGGGGAAAACCACAGTGACTGGGTTCATCATCTGTTCTCAACAGACTTTGTTTGTGTGGCTTTGCCTCTGGTGGAGAGGTACCTTAAAATATACTAGGTACAATGTATATACATTACAGAATCAAGGTGCACAAGGAAAATCTTTACCTGATTCTTATCATCTATTCAAGGTGTTTTCCCCTTGAGATTTACCTGAGTCAGCACAGCCGGGAACTTTAACAAATGTATCCTGAAAAGTACATTTTTCTATGCCTGCTGTATTGACATGTACAAATGTATGCTAGCATATATTAGAGTCACTATATGGTTTCTTCATGTTGTTCAGGACCAACTGTTGCATTTCCACCATCAATTATATCCCTTTCAGTTTCACAATGATGTTAGCTTTTTCTAATATATTACAAAACATTGAGATGATTTTGTGTAGATGATTGTGTTTAGATTGGATGTTTAAATCAGGATTCAGATATTAAGATTAATCATTGGCAGAGAAAACAAGTTATTTGTTCCAGAATCCCCACAGAGTTGACTTCAAGTCCAGGGAACTTGATAAATGGTCCAATTTTCTATCAGGCGATTTTTAGGTTACCTCATTTCATCATGCTGTGTTGTAACACTTTGTCAATTACACAAGATGTTTTGGAGACTATAGCTTTATCAATCCCAGGTCGTCCACAATGTGTACTTAAGAAACTGACCAAACAAGGGTGTATGGAAGGTTTTGTTACAGTTACTCTATAAGAAACTTGTTAGTATAATTATTACAATGCCTTGTTCTGAGAACATCCCAAATATATGACATGTACACATGCATTATTTGTAAGAATTTCGGAAGAGGTTTTACATCATTTTCTTTTGTTGATGTGTGAGAAGAAAACTAAATCCTTTATTTTCAACATAGATAGGGTTTCAATTTATCTTAAATTGTTTATTAAGGCCACACCAATTTAATTTGTTGGTTCTCGGATTCGCCTCTTCATTTTTTTCTGATTTGCAAAAAAAAAAAAAAAAAATTCTGGTTCTGAATCAACTAAAAAATGCTCATATTTTGCCTCCAACAGTTCAAGAAAGACCTGTTACTCCTAGTTGTTACAGTTATTACATCTACCAATGCACTGGTTTGATTAAAAGTTCAAAATTCATTATTCAAATTTTAACCCAGTCTTTTGTGTTGACTTCATGGCACCTATTCTAACATTTGGGGCTATAATAGGATGCCCAGGCCTGTTTTTATTTTTATTTTTTTTCGCCCTGTCGCTTCATATTTTTTCTGAAAAAATCCGAGAACCAACAAATTAAATTGGTGTGGCCTAAAAGAAAGTAAAACATGAGAGTAGTATATACATGTATTTTCACAACTGAATTGGTAAGCAGGATGAATTTTTGGCAAACATGAAAGCAAGAAGTTGTATAACACAGAAAAAATGTTGCACAAATTAAAATGTACATACAGCAAAATTTATTATAATGGTAGAAGGCTTGGTGCCAGTCTGTTTGCTTAGGCAGACTTACAAGTTTGATTACACTGTGACCAGATGTTTGCTTGGGCTTTTATGGGGTGGGAGTAAGTAGTTCATGTTGGCAATCTGACACTTTTGACAGGGTTTGTGGCACTGGCCTTATCAAATAGACTGGCACGTATGGAACAAAAGTTGAAAATCTCTTCATTTTGTTAAAACATTTTGGGTCTTCTGTCTCCTAGAATTTAGTAGAAGTTACAATTCAAAATGTGGGTCAATTACTTGATCTTACCAATAGTTTGCTTTCCATTTGTCAATTTGAAGACATGAACTTCCTACATGTACTAGTACGTACACCTTTACCCAGCTGGAATTTGAATTCAAAATAAATTGTGAAAGTAAAGATATGAAGAGAACCTTGTTCTTTCTCCTTGTTAGATAGGTGTGTCCTGGTGTGGTGTACTGTATCTCCTGCAAAATTGCATGGATTAAATTTAGATGTAGTTTCTCAATGGCATACAAATGTAAATAGATTTTCGACTCATTGTATATAGTGTGATTTTCAATGAGCCAACTGATCAGACAGCAGTTGTTCAACAGTTACAATGTTTGGAGAATGTTTTATTCAGAGATCCGTTGGGATTTGAATTAAATCTTTATTCTTCATGAGACTGGATTAAGCATTTGTACAGGGATGCACAGATTCCCACTACAGACTGACCCCAGATACATGTAGGCTTCACTGGTAGATGCAACATCTCTTTCCAATCAAATCCCTACAGCAATCCTAGAGAACTTTTCCCGGTAAGTGCACATCGCTGTGATGCGTGTCGTCCTGTAGCCTCGGGATACATGCGACCGTTATCGGCCAACAGGTGGCATATCTAATATCCCTCCGTCAGCCCCACCATTAATCCTCTCTTCCCACCTCATCCATCCTTCTCTCCGAATCATTCCATCTGGAATTGCCTCGCTATTATCACTTCATTCCCCACCACGGAATCACACACGCATTAACGGAGAAACTCATGTTCACGCACAATTAAGCCGGGTGCTATTTATGTTTCTCTTGTGCCGAACGCTCTGTGTGCACAGGCAGTTCATCCATAGATGTGTAAACTGCAATTAAAGCTGAATCATTAGATTACAGTGTTTCCAAATTAACGTGTGAAAAGGCAATCTACAAGACAGATGTGGAGTGCATGTAATAAAAGCTAACACGTAATGAAAGTCGTGTGATGTTGACTCAGGGGTATTGATCACTGAGGAGACTAAAATTAGGCAATTATGGTTCCATCAAGTTTCTTTTTATGATCTTTTAATTGTCAAAGCAAACAGAATGATAAACTGGGATTTTATAAAAGGTGAAAGCAAGCAGGAAAGCAATAATTATTTTATTGCCCCTTCAGGCAACTTTCCACTGTGGACCATTTATCAGTTATATAATGGAATTTACCCAGATGTATAGTTTGAAAGTTTTTATGAAGCCTGAAAGTTTGGCAGGTACAAAATAGACCCAATTCCCATAGCCGCACCCATGTGCCCCTTAGTCAAAATTTAGAAATGCAAAACAAAAACAGAATTACTTGAATAGTTAAATCCCCCACATTCTCTAGTTGGCTGTCTCCTAAACGTGGAAGCCTACATGGCAGAGAACTAAGAACAAAGGACAACTTCACGCAGTTCAGCTGCAGGACTTCTAGGTTTAAGAATAGTGTTTTACCTTTTATTGTCGACTTGTTGAACCAATCATGATGAATTTTAATGTGTATCATGCCCCAATTCAGCCATGTAAGGCTGCAATGGTATGTGTTGTAAATAAACCAGTCTATTAATAGTTTTTTTCAACAAAAGCATAGAAATGTAAGAATTTGACTGTTAAGCCGGGTCATTAGATGAACTACTGTTTTCTCTGGAAAGCCAGGATCGGTCAATTAACACTGGTCAGTTCAAATATGGAAAAACAGAGGCAATTTGGAATTTTCAGAAATGTCAAATTTCTGCCTACAAGTGTGGTATCATCTGAAAGCTCTCTTCATCATGAAAGTAGTCAAGTAAAAATTATTAGTCAGTGATGTTCATAGGCTTAGATATGATTGATTGAAAATCATGTAGACCACATGGTTTGAGGTGACACAATGTCTGGCTGCATTTTAACAATGTGGGCAGTACAAAGGACTTGGTGTCAATTATTCAAGGGTCACAGTGGTCTGGCCTCATTCCCGACTGGACTTCACACCTCTGATCACCTAGTCCATTGAACCTACTCCTGGCCATTGGCCTGCAAATTTGCTAGAAAAGGTGTGAAAAATGTAAATTGACCAAGGTTCCAAGGCCATGTGGCTAAGCCTGGCCCAGCATTGTCCAACCAGAACCTATTCACACTCTGCCAGTTGGTGTGAAATACAGTCTGATTGAGCAATTATTATTCAAAATGGCACTGTGATCCCATTCAGGTATACATAGGGGCCAGGTAGTTATAGAACAGACTGTAATGCTCAGAGGTCACATTTCCAAACTGGGGCCCGGCTGGCAGTGTTATGGAATGAAAAGTATGATATTGAAGACAACAAAGCACAGAAATTAATAATGGGAACTATTTGCATGTATTTTCTATATAAAATTGTTGATTTTTCGTTAATATCGAAACAGTCAGGCAGGGCCCTGGTTTGGAAATGTGACCTCAGCATAAGCAAATTTACAGGGTGCAGGTAATTTTGTTACTACATAGAATAGACTTACTTCTTAATACAGAAATAAGTACAGTTTTTCAAATCCTGTTAACCTCTCATCTACGTATTTCTTTTTTTTTCATATATATTATATTTATGGTATACTAGTACTATATGCATACAGGAAATCATATACTGTATTGAAAGTACCTACAATATAGGGGGCTAAGTTGTGACAGTCATCTGCATTGAAGTTTGTTTGACCAAGGAGGCCTTGATTATGTTGCAATGACATTATGTAGAGAAGGTCGCTATATAATGTCCTTGATTATAGAAATGAAAGATGAACACATTTTGAATGGTTTCATTGCAATTTTGGTTTGCACACTAAGATGATATTAGCTTATTAACAAAAATATTAGTATTAACAATAGGGAAACAATGTTCTGTCCATGCAGGCCAGACCATTGTGGCCCTGGAACAATTGACACCTAATGTTAGTTCTTTGTACAGCCCACATGGTCTAAATGCATTATACTGACCTCAGACCATGTGGTCTACATGAATTAATTATCCATCTGTTAGGGGCCTATTCATCTCGTAGAGGCCACCATTGTTTAATTCCCACTCTTGGAATAGCTGGTCTTCCCCCCACATGCCATTTACTGGTTTATGCTACTTTCATAAGGAGAAAGGCGCTCGGCACTATTTTTCAAAAGAAAACAGATCCCAAAATTCCCTTCTCAAGAAGTTGACATGGTTGATTGTTTTAGAGATATCTTTATTGCATTTTTTACCTTCCTCAAAAGTTGGTGCTTGTGTGAATATTTATAGTGACAATGGTTTATTTGCAAATACATGCCCGAAGGCTAATTGCAACATAAAATAACGAATATGGTATACAGATAGTACAATTTATGGTAGTAAGTGACTACTCTAAGAGGTTGCTACAGACTACATCCTAAGGGTTTGACTTCTTTTTTTGGAAGCAGTGGAAGACGAAGTGTCCCACTTTTTCTGCAATAAGTGGGTTTTGGGAGGTTAACAGGGTTGTAGTTTTCTTTTCGTCAGTAAACGTTTGAAAGTTATGGTGGATTTTGGTGGCTTCTTTAAACAGCTCTTTTCTTTCCTGATCGTTAAATGGGCAGTTGGAGATAAAATGTATTTTGTCTTCCACCGCTTTTGACATACAGTAGTTACAAATTCTTTCCCCTACGGGTAATTTTTTGTATCGCCTCACAAGGTAACTAAATATAGTGAAGACTGCCCTGTAAATAATGGAATGGTCCACATTGTCTTAGACTCTTAGGAAATTCACACTAAGTGGCTTGGCATTCTGTCAGAAGACATCTAGCTTGCCTAAGGTGTAGACTTTTGTTTTTTTTCCCAAGCTTGTACTATTTTTGCTCATACCTGTGGATCATTGCAAAAAAATTTTGCTGCTTTTGAGGAGAACTGCTGACACAATTGACAGGTGTACCCAAGGAGCTTGCAGTACATCAATTGAAGAATGACTGCACTTGTTAGAAAACTGGCTTAAGATTATGCAAATACATTGGCTCACGAATGATAATAGGATTGGTAACACATGAATGATAATAGGTCAGTGACAAGAGGACGGTCACGAATGATAATACTACATAGGATCGGTAACACGTGAATGATAATAGGTTGTTGACAAGAGGACGGTGACAAGAGGATGGTCACGAATAATTATAGGATCGGTAACACAAAGTTGGTAACACATGTTACCGATAAGCCCAAATTATACATGTATGTCCTATACCTCAGGCAAAGTGTAATCTCACAGTTCCTTCAATTTAAATGGTATTTAATGGAAATACTAGTAATACGAGTAATACTAGAAATACTAAGTATGATTTAGACCATTTCCAGGGAGAGTTTCTCTTGAATTATTTAGAAAAGAGCTGAGTACACCAAAATCTTTCTTTCAGTCTAAGGTTTTGTTGACACATTACGAATACACAATCTGATATTCATAGAGCACAGTGCCTAATAGTACAAACTAGATACACTGTACCATTCACAGGCAGCCATAGTAAAACAAAATCCTATTCGCAAAACTTCCCAACATCTTGTGAGAGTTTTATGGGTTTTTTTAGGAAAAAAAACTATGGACTGTGCACTTATCTTGTGAAGTTCAATAATGTTGGTGCAACAATAGTATTAACAGTATTTTAGCAAACCAAGGAGGTTTTAACCTCCTTGAACAAACTAACTAGGTATTTGCGGGGTGAACTAGTGCCGGGTAATATAACTTCATTAAAAGTTCTGACAATACAGGGTTTACAATTAAAAAATTAGTACTGGGTGCATTCAGGGGGATACCACTGTCTCAGAAAAAGAAGTCGAACCCGATAAGTTGTAGTGAGACTATGCTATTTTGTTACTCATTGTACACGCTTCATGTTACAGCAAGGAGGTCCCTCCTTGGTTACATGTACTTGCAATTAGCCTTTGGGCATGAACTTGCAATAAACTTTCCACCATTATATTAACAAGGAAGTTCAAAAAATCTACTCTGTATCATACAAAAATGAAAAGTGATGTGAAATCAGTTTGTTTTGAGCAAGGAGGTTATAGTATCTAACGTTACACGTTACAAGGACATTACGTGTCCTTGACATTACACGTAATGTCCTTGGTTACACTTATTCTATAACCGCCTTGTTTTGAGAATCAGATCTGATGAGATCATGGAGATCAAAGCCCTGAGGGCAGCTAGCTTCTGCAATATTGGCCACGTTCTAATCACTGGTGTTAATATGTTATCGCCATCTCACCCACTCACTCTATTACCCTATCACACTGAAAAATAATCGAAAAAGATTCGATCATTGAATTGTTTCAGAATTTTTCTAACCCCTTCGAATATTCAACAATGAGGTCACAATAGTCTTCATCAATCTGTAGCAGTGCTACCAAGTGACCTTCTGACAGGTCCTGGACCAATCAGAGCACTGGGTTCGTAAGCTGGTGCCCCGGTGCCGTGGGTTTGATTCCAAGCTGGGGCCAGGAGTCTCTTTCTACTTGCCCCTTGTGTTTCAAATCCATTTCGCCTACAGCTAATCAAGGAGGTTCCTATAAACTGAAAACTAATATTTGTTTGATGTCAAACATGCAATTACAGTGAAGATGAAGCCAAACTCTTCGAAACTGTCATCAAATCAAAGAGGTTAAAAAGACTAAATTGCCCAGCAACAGTAAGACATAAAGGACTAAACTGTTACCCGGTATGCACAGCTTTTGTAAATTTTTGCAAAGTTGGCCTGCTTGCAACAACAAGAAAACAAACAAATTATGGGCGATTGTTATTCAAGGTTGTCTTAACAATGACATATTGTACAGCTCCTCTTCAGCTCTTGTGTATAATGGTTGTTTATGCAAATTGTATACCTGAAGCTCTGTTACATTGTTTTTATCGATGAACAAAATTGCACAGGTCAAACAAAATGTTAGACTCATGGGTCCAGCAAGGAAGGAGGCTTTCGATCAATAAGAGCATTCATCGATAACTTTATAATAACAGCCTCAATGCTGACACCTGACAAGAGTCATGATGATTGTAGTGCAAAAACAATTCAGCCAAGTAAAAGCAAGGAGGTTATACTTATAGTGGCCTAAGTAGCCTCAAAACCAGGAAAAATCCACAACTCAGGACTTGAGACATTAAGCTAACATCAAAGCAATTTTTCTGAAATCTCCTAAATACACATTCTAAAAATTCCTAAGCTAATGGTCTTTATCAACTATGACGAGGGAGTAAAATGGTATTGGTTCACAAAAATCATGGCTGTAAAAAAATCTATTCCAAAACACTGAACAAAACAAAACAAAACAAAAACAAAAACTAGCATTTATCATGATTGCAACGTTATTCAACTTATTGACACTAAAAAGGTCACTTATACTTTTCTTTCTTAGTTTGCAGATTATTTGCAGATGTTCCAAAGTCAAGCTTACTAATTAATGCACAATAATGTTAAACTGTGACCTGATTAAGGCAAAATCTATCATCAATACTTCTCTCAGTAAGTGGATTTAGCAGTCATTGTTTGGACCTGGTCATTGATGAACCAGACTGGCTTATACTAAGGCCAGTGGACTTTAAGTGAAGACCCATGGCCAATGCAAATAAGTCATTCCACTGGAAAAACTGTCAGACATGTGCTAATTACACTGACAAGCAAGGTGTGATAACTCATTATGCGAGTGTTGTTAACAGTGTGGAATGGCCAATTATTACTCATTGGCACTGGTGTGGGTCTATGCTAGGCCACTATGGCATTAGCATATATTTAGTCTAGGCTGGTATGGTTTACCTGGTCCAACCAATGGACCACTGGGTTGGGCAACTTTAAAAATGGAATATCTTCATAACGTTACACGTTATGACCAAATTAAAGACATCATAATACAAGGGAAATCATGCTCTTTCAAATGACATTTAAAGGTTAACAGTATCTTCAGTAGAAAAAAAGTTGACAAATTGGATTTTCAAGATGGCCGCCTTGAAATCCGGAAACTGAACTTCCCAATTTAAACTGACCAGTGTTAATTGTAAAAGCCATTCGATATCAGCAAATGCCGTGTTGAACCGTTGTTACCTGACAGTTGTTTCCCTGTTTTACCAGTGCCGCCATTGTTGTTGCCCTCCGGTCGGTGGCTGTTCTGCTGCTGCTCGGTTAACGCAGCCTTGATCTCCTCCCGCAGCGCCTGCAGCTCCTTGGAGCGTGCCTGGTTCTGCAGCTCTGCAAACCTCAGCCGCTCCCGAAGCTCTGTCAACCGCTGTTCCAGGTCGGCATCTTCAGGAGCTGCAGCAATCACACAGAGAACAACTTAGGCTTCATTCACTTGTTTTTTTAATCTTTTATTTTTAAAAAAATTCTTTTAAATTCACATATATTTAATGAGTATTGGGCAGGAAGCACAGTTGCTTATGTGACGCCTTCTACTCAAAAACACAAATATAAAAACAAGAGTAAAACATAATGACAAAATACATACATAATTACAAAGTGGCTAAAGGAGAATGAGTACAAACAAGACAAGTTGGTGATCTATCAATTACGAGAATCTACCTGTACAGTAAATAAAGGTGTGAGCTATGTCGAAGATATTACAGTTTTGTGAATGTGAGAGTGACGTGGACCCTCGTAGCAGTAAAGAACATAAGTGTGTGTGTGTGTGTGTGTGTGTGTGTGTGTGTGTGTCTGTCTGTCTGTCTGTCTGTCTGTCTGTCTGTCTGTCTGTCTGTCTGTTAACAAGATAACTTGAGGAGGCCTTGATGGATTGTCTTCATATTTGGTAGGTGGGTAGGTCTTGATGAGAACTCAAAATGATTACATTTTCGGCCACCTGGCAGCTTGTTATGGTACTGCAGGGGTTTTGATATCTCGTGATCTGGACAATTGCTAGGGATGGTAGGTAGCTCTTGCTCTTCATTGTAACTCACTCAACAGTTCTTTGTTGGCATATGTGTACATATACTCAATCTTTTTATTCTGGGTCAAGGCCTTTGGAATGAGCTATTTCAAAGCTGTCATTAGACTATAGTCTAGACTATTCAAACTTAGGTACATTCTCAGGTTTTCATATATTCAAACAAAGGACATCAAAAGAAGTAAATGCAGCATGACTAACCCATTTCCAAACCATGAAAATGAAAATCCACAACACAGACCATTACAAGCTGAGTACACTGCAGTGCAATCATTGGCACCAACTTACACGAGTCAAAGCCCGCATTAATCCTAACAGCACGACTACATGTAACCTTGAACTCTAAAAGCAAAAGTCGTGACAACACAGCTGGATTGGTTCGAAGTTAGATTTCCCTTCTGGCTATGTGAAACAGCTGGGAGGGATTAAGGGGTTAATACTGTTGGAAGGAACATATTGAAGCGAACGTGTTAGGGATTAATTGACTTAATGGTTAAAATAGAAGCCAGTCATGGCTGCCCAGAGTACAGATAAGCAAGCTAATAGCAGTTCGCAAAATAATACTTTCAGGTAAAATATTCAGCTTGAAATGTACAACATTTTGTTCCATTTTTGAAATATGAATGCTTTTTTCTGTAGGACTGGTCCTTTGTCACTGTCACAAGCAAAACCATTTCATACTTAGCTCTGGCCCTCTTTAAAGGTACTGTAATTGGCACCAAGTTTTATAGGTTTCTTGGGAAGAGTTAGAAAGCCCATTAACGGTTAGAACAACCATTAGTATTGGGTTGGAATGGTTCATTTCATTTGTCCAATCATTTAGTTCAATACCAGCATGTGTACAAGTGTAACTTTTGCTTGGTTTAAATTTGAATTTCATATAATGAGATGATATAACTTACAGATCAAGATATACAGAAGGTGTCCAGCTGCAACGATGAGTTGAAAATTTTTCTAGACTAGAATAAAAGACTAGACTAAGCAAAGTATTAAACACTGACATAAAATTTGAAACCTACTGAAGATTTATTAAGATCATGATCAGTTTGTTTCACTGAAGGTTTACTAAGATCAGTTTGCTTACTTTAGTTTATATGTAATGTGGAGAAATATATTAATAAGCAAACAGTGCTAGCTAACTTGATTAGTGGATAACAGCATATCACCTCTCTAAAACAATGTTTTCACCTACTGTAGAAGCTGTCAGGGTCCCAGTAAATAAGACTAAGCCATGTGCCCATTAAAGGAGATGTATGTCCCAGATCAAGTCAAACTGATAAGTACTGGACCAGAAAAGCCCAACTAATCTCATGTACGTTAGTCTGAGCAACTGAGCACAGAGATGCCATGTCTACTGCACTGGGCTGTCTGTTATACTTTGGTGGCTGACTTTTAAAGTTTAATGCGACCGGACAGTAATTAGGAAGAGATGCTCTCGTTTCTGAATGCACAGGGTAGTCCTGATAACCATCGATCAATAGTTCTTACCCCAATTTCTATGCAAAGCAAACTATGTACTGCTCTCCTGCGTAAATCCTGCAGGAGAAGATGTCTAAAACAAATGAAGTTGTTTCCCAAAGGTGATGAACAACTCTACTTTGTGCATCACCAAGTGGGGCACGCTCTTTCCTCATCAGATAGATGTGATTGCCTCGAGATTCTTCAACTTTGACCTCTGTGGAAATGCCGAGGCCCGCTGGCGCCTCGCAGTCGATTAACCCTGCTAGATCGGAAGATTTGTTCAACAACGTGATGTACCAACATCTAGTCTCTGGAACATAGCGCTGGTTAGTTTGATGGATCTGACCTCGTGGGTAATGGTTGCTTTGGCCGTTGATTTCGGGGAGCAACTTAAGTGAGCCGTCACTCATGGAAAACCAACAAAAGTTAGAGGTCAAACTCTTTATAAAACACCAGGTCCTGCAATTCACAATACGATTCATACTCCCAGAAAATACATAAGGGCATCACATCTTTGGAAAAGCTATTCAGCTTCACTTGCACGAAGTGCGACATTATAACTAGTGAAAACACTATTGAAAGACTGACATCATTTTATTAACCTGGTACCTCATAAACATTCTAAAAAATGCGAATACACGCTTATCATATGGGAAATATAGGAGATGTATGTTTGATGGACATTACAAAAAATCTTAATTTTAACAGCTCGAAATACAAATGAGTTCCTGGGCTCCCTGGGAATAACTTGTATGAAAAAGGACCAACAGCTGATACATTTGACCTCTGACCTATAACCTGACCATCTGAAATCTAAGGTTGAAACTCAAAATGTCTACTACTTAGAGAAGTACTTGTCAATGTAAGTTAAATTCATATACAAGTTTTCTTAAGTTAAAGGTATAATCTTAATTCTTATGGAGGAAAAAGTTTGCCATGGTGCTGAACTGCCTTCACCTGAATTGACCTCACTTTCAGGACATGTGTCATCATATCATCATTGAACGCTGTCTAATCCCCAATCGGACATGGTTGCCACACGTACATATACTACCTATCCATCATCACTAGAGGCTGAAATGATTTGTGCCTTGGTTATGATTAGTGTGCTACGGAGAGATTATTAAAAATGCCATTCGCATCCTGGACCACATAACTGCAACAGAAATTCCAGGCTTTCCTTGATTTTAAAGGCAACCTTGATAACATCACTTTCCCCTCTACTCTAATGCAGTGTTTGGACATACAATGGGTTTGTTATGGCCTTCTATATTTGCCTTACTTGTAAACTTCCTATTGCACCTTCGACCTTTTGTACACATGTTGACGACTGCCAGTGTTTTTTTTGTTACTTGCTTTCCTCTTGGTCCGGCGGAGTTGAAGTTAAATACTTTTAATCTCGATACACTTTTGCTTGGGAAACTTTTAAAGAATTTTGCTTTCGCATTGTAATAATACAAAGTATATTTGAAAATTGTTTTCAAGCAGAATTTTTTCCAAGTCAATGCACTCAAGCTAATTTTGCCAACAAAATGGACATTGGCTGTTGATACGTAACCAACCAAACCTGCTTTACAACACTGAATGTTTCCACCATTGCATTACCTGAAGTTTCATACATCCACATTCCGCCATCAATTCAAATAGTGACCTTACATGTACTCTAGGATAAGATCTTTACTCCACATTGCTATGCAATCTGGAGTTTGTCACAGACTCTCAACTGACATTTCCATATATCTGATCAGATGCGTACAAGTATATCGATGACCCCTGTGACCCAAACCCACCCAGAAGGAATATGCCAATTACTTAGTTTGGACTGCACCTGTACGTACACGTAGGAAACGTTGGCTGCTGGAATATAATATTGAAGGCTGGCACATTGTAGATATGTCTATTATTATAACATTTTGTTCTACCTCTTACTTGTCGTCACATTAAATTTTTATTTGGAAATAACAATATTGCTTTTACATGTGTAGATAAACGATAACTGATAAGCCCCCAAAGTCACAAATACTACTGAAGTATCATCATCATCAAGTCATCATCAACAAACATCATACTGATCTAGGACATGTACCATAGATTTTCATTGTTTTAGAACATAATCATAATAATGAGTACTTACTTTTAAACATTTTTTGATTGGAAAACATGGTAAAAACAAATCCCGTTCTCAGTGCATCATCTCAGCACCACTGACTCTCTATCTCCTTTGGGGAACTGTTATCTTTCCCCCCAAGCAATGAGTTAGAAATTCCAATTTCACACAGTATCCTGTGCACCTGTTATCTGTGCATCTTAGTGTATCCACACCAGGACTTGTACCACACAGCTCCATGCTCCACAGGTATCAGGAAATAACCTCATGTGCCATTTCATCTTCCATATGACATACTGAGAGGGAATTCTATTATTGCAGGTTGGTTGAGAGTAATTGAAGTGTTCAACTGAAGAAATTGCATATACTTTTTTGAAACCATATGTTTCTGGCTTGCATAGACAATCAGTTGAAAAAAATTCTAATCATGGAGCCTTGTGCTCGCTGCTTACCCACCCACATACAATTTTTGCCTAGCTTTCAACGGCAGCTATGGCTGTTATTCCTTTTGACTTGACGTAATTGTGTGGGTGTGATGTTAGTGCTTGTTTCAAGCAACTATCAAGTATTGTTGAGCTTCAAACGCGCTTAAAATTAGAAGGTCTCAAGCCAACTCGTCAATATCATCAGAGTCATTAACAAGCTTGTCTTTTAGATTAACTTTTTCCTTTTGCATTGGTGAAATGATCAATCTTCCATTCTCCCATTACAAAATCATAAAATAACTCTCAAACCGACAAGATAAACAACATGGTCATGATGTTAGTGTCTATTTCTCTGAAAAAATGAGTAAAAACTGAATTCTCACTTTATCGAATAATTCCAACATTTTTCACAGCCTTACAAAGACCCACAATCAGACCCTGTCATTTGTTAACCCAGTAATAAGATTACAGAAATCAATAAAAATGCCTGCAAGTTCAATCCTTTGATGGTCTGTCATGGTTTTTCCCATGAGGTCTCACTAGGAGCATTAGAGGTGCACTGTGTAAAGTGTTGCTGTGGAATACTGATTGTATGTGACACAACATAATGCAGTAAATGTGCCATGTGGCAGATGGCTATGTGTAGGCATGAATGCCATAGACATCATTTATACATATTGTCTGAACCAGAAGCAATTTTTACAGTGACTACTTCTTAGTGCATGTCAACTATGTAGAGACAGAACATTTCTGCTATAGAAGGTCTGTCTAATCGCTTTAGGGAGGTGAATATGTCTGTGTAACTCATTTGTTTCATACAGGTTTACAATATTATAAATTCAACTAAATTTTGGATGTTAAACGTTTGAAATTACATTCTGTAATCCAAGACAACCGCTGCTTTCTCATGTTGCCTTTACTTACAGGTACAATATTCTTGACATAGTTATCTTCCAGAAAAAAAAACTCCATGAAAGAATACTCCATTAAAGAATAATCAACTATCATTTTTCCTTCTGAGAACCTTCTTCAAAATTAACACTTGGCTTTGTAGGACCTACGATGACTTCATGAACCCCCCCCAAAATGAAATTTTACTTTTCATGATTTTCTTTGACAGCTCAAAGTGAACCTTACTGTAACTATATATGATACAACTAAAATATCAACAAGACGCCATAGGCGACAATTCTCCGTGAAATTTTATAATTTGCAGATTGAGAGGTGGTATTGGCACTGGCATGCCTGCAGACGACGTATAAAATTGCATGCCGATTGAACAAAGGGGACCGCGGGTTTTAGCTGCGAACACGGAAAAACGGGTACCGCTCAAGTCAACGTTAACTGCTTAACAAAACAACATGATCACAACAGCAACGGTTAGCACAGTTGCACACGGAAAACACCGTCCCACATAACCGCTACGGTAAAAACAAAGACACGTACACAAAGTCAACTGCGCAACTGGCGGTCAGTCTAAAACCACGTCAACAATTTTAACACTTGCCGAACAACATTAGCACAGTTGCACACGGAAACAACACATATCTTGGCGCATTCTCCGCGCTCCGACCAATTTCAGGTCGCTATATTATAAGCTATAAATAGTACAGTGTGTGAGCTCTACCGAACAACTATGATATTAACATCTTGCCAGACAATAGACCTGACCTTAGGTGCAAACCTTAAGTCACAATCCCAACAGATACTCACAGACGAATATACACAACAACCACCTAATATCTGCTTAGAGAACCTCGCCTACCACATATCTACTTAACCTACGGCCTATTCCACAGGATTATAAAAATAGGGGTGATTTTGAAATATCAAATTTACCTCGATATAAAAACCGCTACGGTGAAAACAAAGACACGTGCATCAACACGGACATAACGGCACACCACATGCCAAAATTCATAGAAATACAACGTACACAAACATGACTTTTACGTGCGAACACATTTCACAATTCCGCCCATTCATAAACCATTACGGTCCGCATCTGGTCTGCATTAAAAACCGCCCCGCGCATCTGCATTAAGCATGCTCGACCCCCCCGCTATTCAAAACAACGGGTTTTTCGCGGGCGGTCCCATATGCCCCTAAATGTAGGGGTGCTTTTCGAATATTATCTTGACCGCGAAAACACCTACGGTAAATATTGATATACGTGCATCACCACTGGCATGCCTGCAGACGACATATAAAATTAAATGCCGATTGAACAAGGGGAACCGTGAGTTTTAGCTGCGAACACGAAAAACCGGCTGACCCGAATACTCCTGCAGGAGGTATGCCTCCTTCACGGAGTAATAAGTCTTTCTTTTGGGTGTTCCCCTCAGACTCTGTACTCCTACCCAATTCTGTAGTGATTCTAAGTTAAAAAAAGTGTGTATTGAGAGAAAAGTTAAACATAATGGTTGCCAGCAAACAATTTTTGATATGCTCACAGTGAATGACACTTTAACTACCTCACAGACTCTCCAGTGAAAAGTGGCATTATTTGAGTTGGCCAGAAATTGATCCGAAACACTTTACCCTGTCCTAAGGATCCTGTACTGTTGACCATTGTGTGTGAGGCGGCATGACGTGAGAGCTTTGGAGACAAGGGAAACATGTTATCGCACGTTAGCAGGCACTCTGCACTCATTAACCAATTACCTGGGGCTCTTGTTTGTTATGTCAAGTACATTTAACCTTGCAATGAACAACATGTCGTTAACATTCCAATGCCATCCCTGCTTATCTGGTCTAACCTTGGGCATCTTGACTCAAAAAGAAATGCTTTGACTGACTTTGCTGTGAGTGTTACTTAAAACAAACCCAAGTTTTTGACCAAAAAAAGCTAATGAATATTTTACATAGACTTTAAAGTTTTAAGACCAAGAAAAGCATGTCGAAAAGACAGGTTGCTACTCTTACTAAAAATCTGCTTGGAATGAAATAAAAAGTCAAAGCAACATAGAAAACACAAACATTACTTGTAGGTTTAAGCTATGAGAAGGTGATTTAGCAATGATTTGTTGAAAATTTTGTAGTTCCAAGAATCTATTCACTGAAAAAACTCATGCAGCTTTTGACTGACACTACTGGCCATCGTAAGGCAACGACTGCCCACGTTCCATCTGTTCTTTTCAGCTGTAAATGACGTCAGTAACATGTGGGCGTTTAATGTCATCAAAATTGACATGATGAAGATGAAGTACGACTAACAGTCTGCAATGACTCAAGCTCAGAAATAATGTAAGGCCGACCATTTAAGCAGCAAAATACCGTAGGAAGAAAGGTACATGTACAAAACATGAAGTGGATAAAATTGTGAGTGAACTTTGTTTTTTACATTTTAAGTAATTTGTACATGATAATGATGATTGGCATGGCACAACTTTTCCAGTTTGGATTTAGATTACAATAGACTAGATAGAGGCAGCACATGTACCTCCCTTCCCCCAACATTAAATTCAAATGGTCCTTGCAGTTTTCTATTATGCCAGGTAAATTAAGGAATAAAGAAAGAAAAAAATATCCCATAATGAGATCTATATATACATTGCGTGACTTTTGGGATAAAAGGTAAGGTGACACAGGCATGTACATTGTCATGTACTT
Organism: Branchiostoma floridae x Branchiostoma japonicum; assembly: GCA_013266295.2. Taxonomy (NCBI): domain Eukaryota; kingdom Metazoa; phylum Chordata; class Leptocardii; order Amphioxiformes; family Branchiostomatidae; genus Branchiostoma; species Branchiostoma floridae x Branchiostoma japonicum. The sequence continues at coordinate 9,357,040 of CM023827.1, read as the reverse complement.
GGACAATGTATGCCACGTATTTCATTTGTATAATGAATGCCACATGCAAATGTATATACAGTATGTGTAATGATGATGATGATAATGTACATGTTGTATACAATGTATCTGAATCTGAATAGGTCAACCAATGTAACTGCAACCATACAGTATATGTAGCAGCTGGCTAATTTGTCACGCCTATGAGTATGACTGTTCTATCAATCTCCTACTTCTAGTACTTGATATATATCTGCTCCATTGTACACACGTTCCCAGTAGGGCAAAACACAAACAAACCCAACAGAGTAGGGGATCAGTTGTTAATAGGGTGTCCACTAATGGGATCTCCCTTGGTACAAGTAACTTAACTCAGCATGTTACCATGCTTTGTCTAGGGGATTAGCTAACTCTGTCCAGCTGTAAGTAGGACTACTGTATACAGAAGGCTGATGTTCTAACAGATAGGAAGAGATGGAACGTTGCTGCTTGATGCACCTCTAGGCACCAGATGACCTAAGGTCTATGGTAAGGACTCACACTTGTGTCACAAGTATTCAGATTCTGATGATTCAGATTCTACCAACTGCATTGAGTATCATCTATGTTTGTCATCTTCAGGTGTGAAACTATTAACAACAAAAGAAAGATTACTCCGTGACAATTAAAAGTGTGACACGCATGTCAATATAGCATTTTTGCTCAGATAATTTCAGCAGTTCCAACATATAGCAAGCATATAGCAAACTTTTTCATTAACATTCAATCAACTGTTTGTAATGCTTGGTTGCCATTTTCATTCATCTTTACCAACTGTAGCCCAGTAAGGTACTGTATACTATCCCCCTCCAAAACCTGGTCATCATTTTTCAGCGCCTCAGCTGCAAATTCTGCTTGCTGTTATCTCAGCAGAACTGTAGCTCTGCCTAGAATCAATAACCACACAAAGGGGGAGGGGGGCTCTAGCTCCATGGAGAAGGTTCATGAGATGAGCATGGCCTGTGTGTGAAAAAGAATAGGATAACCCAAGAAATCCATTAACCTTTGGGAGTATTATTTTCTTGGTGGTAAATGGAGCATTGAGACCTTCAGCTTGAGCAATGTAAGGAGGGTAAGGTCAAGGTATTGAAGGATAATGTAAGGGTTGGTCTTTGCAATGTTTTTTGGGGTTATGTGATTATGTAGGGAACAGGAACATTGAAGTGAAGCATAACGCTTTTTCTATTGGTTGACACATGTACAATGTAGATTGCCACACAATCTTTGTAAAACAGATATTGGATCTCAGTTGGTATTATACATTGTAAATAACTGGCACCTCTACAAACTGAAAGGTATATTCATTATTTTTACTAAATGCAGTTGTCTTTTCCAATTAAAATGGCACCAAAGACATAAGGACATAGTTGATTGCTGCATGACCTCTATATCTAACCATTAAATTTTAATACTAAAGCCTAACTACCTCAATAATTACATAGTACATGTACATGAGTTGCTATAGTAGAAATGCTTCAGAAATATATTACAGTCATGTATCAAGTACAGTTATTCCACATTCATACCTTAAGTACGCATGTACATGTAGTTGAATAAGGAGGCCAGGCCTAATGCATTAGTGCAACAAGGTTTCCCTAACCAAGATGGAGAGAGGAAACTGAGATGTCAGAAGTGATAGATCACAGTCTTTAGATAAAGGACCAGAGAAATCCATTTGCAACTGTTACTCCTCAGATGAATGGCTGATTGGAGCGCTCATGTTCCAAGGAAATTGGGTCAACTCTCCATATCACTGCAGAAAGTACTGACAGTAGTTTATGACCGTACACTACGTACAGTGACTGAAAGCTGCGCCAGTGAGTTATGCTAATTAGGTGTGACGTCATCGTGACGTCAGCTGCTTGACCTTTGTCCGACCACCGACTCTTGTACATGGCCGCCGTGCATTGAATAAAGCCTTCTGAACTGGTTCTGAATCAGGCCGCATCTTTCCATCCCCGTCAAGTATTCGCGTCCTTAGCCACTTAGTGGCGTGGTGGCAGCGCCGGGAGTTACGATAACCCACCGACCGACATCTCACCACAACCTACGCTCCAAAAACGACGAAGGATGGCAGCAGCCCAGAACCGTGCACCACGACAATGGCCGCTCTCGAAATCTGAAACCATCAACAGTTTTGAAAACTGGCGTGCAAACCTGTTGTATATCCTGTCACTCGATCCCAACTTCGCCCCCTTCCTTCAGGAAGGTTTCACATGGGAGAAGGCGACTTCGGAAGTGGAAAACAGGGGACTCGCCAACGATGGAGAAGGTGTTCCCGAGGCCACACGTCGTACTGCACAGCAGAAGGTAAGGTCTCTCGACCTCATGCTTGGCCAAATAGCCAATTTCTGCCCGATCATTACTCGCAATCGAATCGTCAAAACCAGCACATCCTTACCCGACATCTGGCAGGCAGTCAGGTTGCACTACGGTTTCCAATCCACGGGGGGATATTTCCTGGACATAGCGAACATAACACTAGAACCCAATGAGCGCCCAGAGGACTTATTCCAGCGCTTAACCGCAGCTATCGAGGACAACCTTCTCACCCCGGGTGGGGGGATAACTCACCATGGTGAAGCCGTCACAAAAGAAGAGGCGGTCACTCCGTCCCTGGAAAACATCATTGTCCTCCTGTGGTTGAAGTTACTCCATCCAGAACTACCAGCCCTAGTCAAACAACGCTACGGTTCGGAGCTGCGTAACAAAACGCTAGCTTCCATAAAACCGGAAATTTCCTTGGCGTTACAATCTCTCTTGGACGAGTTACACACCACCGAAGACATCAAGACCCTCCGTATGAGCCAGGGTCGTGGCCAGTACCGCAGGCAGAGTCAGAAACAATACTCTAGACCACAACAGACCAGACCACGCCCAGTTTCCAGACCTCCCAACAAGGTGTGCCCCTTATGTCAGCAGGCAGGTAGGCCAGTTTACAACCACTACCTCAGTGAATGCTTACATCTCCCTGATCAAGATAAGAAATATTTAATCCGTACCAGACAGATTGACATGGAAGATGATGATGATGATGTACAACAGGACAGCTTTGAGGATATAGACCCAGAGCCATCCATCTTGTTAGCAGAAACATTTCCCACAGCTGATGTTAAGCCATCACCTTCACTGATCTCCAGGGTAGCAGTGCGCCCATCCCCACACCTTGATGTCTTCCATAATAGCCATTCAGTACGCATGTTGCTGGACTCTGGAGCTGAATCCAGCATGATTCGTGAGGATGAGGCTAGACGCCTGGGATTGCAGATTGTCCCCAACAGCACCCAAACTCCAAGCCAGGCTGATGGTGGGCGTATGTCCGGTGTTCTAGGGGAATGTAGAACCACTTTCTACCGGCATAAACTACCCCTGCAGTTTGATGCTCTGGTGGTCACGGACTTGGCTTCACCCATCATCGCAGGCAGCCCATTCCTGGAGCACAATGGTTTCACCATTGACTTCAAGCACAAACACATCAGACTGCCAGATGGATCGACTACTGCATATATCCCAGCAAGACAGCGGTCCCATCCTGCCATCAATCGCATCTCTAGCAGCAGCACCCTACTCCGTATGCAAGACAAGTCTACCACGGTATGGCCAAGTGATTACATAGAGCTAGCACTACCAGCTGAGATTAACGACTACCAAGATGTTGTCCTGGAACCCAGATATGACTCTCTCTCACGTGACCACTTGGAGGCCTTCGAACACGGTACCTACCAAAATGTAGCTGGATTCATACGGGTACCTAACGTCTCCAACACACCTATCCATGTCACTAAAAACATGCACCTCTTCCACGCTACCCCAGTCATTCCGGCTGAAGACATCATGCCTGATCAACAGAGCTACATGTGCGAAGAACCATCCACATCGACACATCAGTCTACACCTTTCTCAGACTCTGTTCAATTAGACCCTGACAATACCCTCAGCTCCACCCAACGCTACAAAATGTCATCAGTCCTGCAAGCCTACGACAAGGTCTTTGATACTGCCTTCCCAGGGTACAATGATGCTGTAGGTCCCATACGAGCAGTCGTCAACATGGGTCCTGCCCAACCGCCGCAAAGAAAGGGACGCTTGCCCCTATATGGCAGAAACCGCCTAGTGGAGTTGCAGCAGAAACTAGACGAACTGGAAGAAAGAGGCGTAATTGCTACACCAGAATCTGCTGATACTGTGGTAGAATACCTGAACCCTTCCTTCCTGGTAAACAAACCCAACGGGGGTCACCGCCTTGTCACAGCCTTTGCAGATGTCGCCAAATACTGCAAGCCACAACCTTCCTTGCTCCCTGACGTCAACCATGTCATGCGCCAGATCGCTTGCTGGAAATACATCATAGTCTCTGATCTCACCTCTGCATACCATCAGATACCCCTCCACCCAAACTCACGCAAGTACTGTGGCATCGTCACACCATTCAAGGGGATTCGTGTCTACTGCAGAAGTGCCATGGGTATGCCAGGTAGCGAGACAGCACTGGAGGAGCTCATGTCCCGTACATTGGGACACCTGCTGATGCGGGGAGCTGTGGCAAAGATTGCAGACGACCTATATTGTGGAGGAAACACGTTTGATGAACTGCTCAACAATTGGAGAGATGTCCTGGCTGCCCTACACAATAGCAACTTGCGTCTTTCCCCCTCCAAAACCATCATCTGTCCCAGAAGCACGACCATACTAGGATGGCGCTGGAACCAGGGGCAAATATCAGCTTCCCAACACACACTTTGCACCTTAGCAACATGCCCACCACCACAAACCATCACAGCCCTGCGATCGTTCATTGGCTCCTACAAAGCCCTTTCTCGCGTGATCCCTGGAACATCTGTCCTCCTGGGTCCTCTCGATGACTTGGTAGCAGGTCAGCCTTCAAAGGATAAGATCCATTGGAATGATGACACCTTATCTACATTCCACAAGGCTCAACATGGTCTTGCTGCACACCAAGCTGTTGTCCTTCCCAGACCACAGGACGAGCTGTGGCTTGTCACAGATGCCGCCGTCAGACCTACCGGCATTGGCGGAACACTATTCATCAGGCGACAGAACACCACCAGAGTGGCAGGCTTCTACAGCTGCAAGCTAAAGAAGAACCAACGAAAATGGCTTCCCTGCGAACTCGAAGCTCTCGCCATCTCCTCCGCTTTAAAGCATTTCAAGCCCTACTTCATTCAAACCACGAAACCCGCGTTCATCCTTACAGACTCCAAGCCGTGCGTTGAAGCAGTTGAAAAGCTCCGCCGAGGAGAATTCTCTCATAGCCCGAGGGTATCAACCTTCTTGTCAGCAATCAGCCAGTTCCCCATCACTATCAAGCACATCAGTGGAAAACACAACCTTTCCACCGACTTCGCCAGTCGCCACCCACTGGAATGCACGGAACATAACTGTCAAATATGTTCCTTTGTCAACACTACCAGCGAAGAACCAGTCATCAACACATCAACCATCAAGCCAGAGTCTAACTTAAACAATCCGATCTACACCAGCCGCAGCGCTTGGCGCTCCATACAGTCCTCCTGTCCGTCACTTCGCCGTGTATTCGCTCACCTACGACAAGGTACCACACCGTCCAGGAAGGAAAGACATATCAAAGACATCAAATCCTACCTGGTAAAGACCACTATCTCCACCGATGGTCTGTTGATAGTGCCCAACAGAGACATGTTTGGAATGACAAGAGACCGCATTGTTGTACCTCGCCATGTTGTCCACGGTTTGGCCACAGCCATCCACCTCAAGCTGGGACATCCCACTCAACACCAACTCAAAACCGTCTTCTCCCGATACTTCTATGCCCTAAGCATGGACACCATAATCCAGAAGGTCACAACAGTCTGCGACCAATGCGCTGCTCTCAAACAACAAACACCTGTTCCTCCCACCTTCACCACCCTGCCTCCACCTAAAACAGTCTTCACAACATTCGCAGCTGATATCATGAAACGAGCAAGGCAGAACATACTTGTTGTCAGGGAATGCAGCTCGTCATACACGTTCACCCAAATCGTACCAGACGAAAAGTCGACCTCTCTCCGAGATGGACTGATTGCCTTATGTTCACCTATTCGCCCCTTGGACGGTCCTCCTGCAATCATCCGATGTGATCCAGCCCCAGGATTCCAGGCTCTGATTAACGACTCTTGGTTGGCTGAAAACCACCTCCAGCTGGAACTTGGAGAGCACAAAAACATCAACAAAAATCCAGTAGCAGAGCGAGCGATTGAGGAACTGCGAGCAGAGCTCTGCAAGGTCGATCCCCTGAACCAACCTGTGTCTCCTGCCCAACTAGCCGTTGTAACAGCAGCAGTCAACACGAAGGTTCGTTCCAACGGCCTATCATCCCGGGAATTTCTCTACCAGCGGGATCAATTCAACGGAGCACAAATACCACTCTCAGACCGACTACTTCTGAAAGAACAACACCAACGACGACTAGACAACCATCTCCCGAGCACAAAATCAAAAGCTCCCAAGGCCAAGATGAAGCCTACGCCGACTATCACTGTTGGCGACTTAGTCTACCTCCATTCTGACAGAAACAAGTCCCTGGCCCGCAACAGGTACCTGGTCACGGCTGTCAACAAAGACTGGATATCCATCTCAAAATTCATCGGCCGCCAACTGCGATCAAGGTCCTACCGAGTTCGCCCTGGTGACTGTTACTTAGTACCCAACCAAGTTTCCCCTCAACACCGCCAGCCTACATATGACGACGATACAGATCATGACAACACTGACAACGAAGAACAGCAACCACCGCCTGTCATCCCTGATCCACCTCCAGCTGTTCCTGACTTCCAGCAACCTGTGTCTCCGGAACATCATCCACCTCCTGCTGCTCCTGATCCACCTCCTGCTCTTCCTGCAGCACCTGAACTTGAGCATCCAGCATTCCCAGAACTCTATCCACCAGACCCACCACTACGGCATTCTGAGCGTCAGACTCACCGCCCACAGTACCTAAAAGACTATGTAACTTAACTGGGCCAGATCCCACCCAAGAACTCAATATCTAAGACAACACCAGAACTCTATTTAGTACAAACAGTTTAACTTAAAACTTACATTTTGTTGAATTCAAAGTTATACCAGTTGTTTACACATACTCTTGTTATATAGACAAGTATTACCAGCAGTTAACTAACTTTGCAACGTATAAGAATGAAGACAAGACAACTGTTCTCCACTCAAATGATACAACATTTACTTGTATTCCATTAGTAGCAGATGTCATCCATAATGTATCAAATTTATTCCTGTTCCAAAATAGAGTTTACCAACAACGTTTGTTCTTATGTTAGAAGCAGAAAACACTCAGCAGTTTTACAAAAAGAGGAAAGAGGGAAGGTAGAAAAGAAAGAAAGAAAGATGAATCACGCCAGTGAGTTATGCTAATTAGGTGTGACGTCATCGTGACGTCAGCTGCTTGACCTTTGTCCGACCACCGACTCTTGTACATGGCCGCCGTGCATTGAATAAAGCCTTCTGAACTGGTTCTGAATCAGGCCGCATCTTTCCATCCCCGTCAAGTATTCGCGTCCTTAGCCACTTAGTGGCGCTGCAATACTGGTCAAGGCTCGAGCAATGGTCTTATCCATCATGAACATGGTACATGTACATCAATATTGGAAAAGTAGTTGTTCACTGTAAAACAAGAAGTAATCTAATAGTATGCATACGTTAAAAAGGCTAAGGGCACACCAATCAAATTTGTTGCTTCATGGATCTGAAAAAAAGCAAACAGTGATGATTGGAATACCAATATCAAAACAGAATTTGAGGAGAAACAATTATACATAATACACACAGGTTAAGAGAGTGGAATAATACTAATAGTCAAAATTAAGTTTTCCTTGCAGCCTTCTGTTTTCATCTTGATGATGTCCTTTTTAACAAATTTCTCCATAAAAATGTCTGAGAACTAAGGAAACAAGTGGGTGTGGCTTAAAGCTACATGTACATCTGAAGGACATGTTGTATGAAATGGATTCCATATTGTCCTTTCTTCAGTTTCCAATCACATTTGCTCTCAGATCTGGATTAAATCTGTCTGATACATTCGGCCTTGTTTTTAGACTCTTGCTTGCATATACAAAATGTAGTTCCTTTGAATTCGACACATTTAGGCAGACTAATATACTAGTACATGTACATGTATCAACAATTGGTGATTGTGTTGTTTATTCCACGTCATCTTTTCATCACGTAGATTTTACCTCAGTCTCTAGTAAGGTTTTTGATATATAGTTCTATTTCACCACCATTATGTTGATCAGACAATTTCCTATCTTTGATGAGTAAAACAAGATGAAGTTTTTCAGAAATGTGTGCATTTTCAGAAGCATTAAATTTTTGCAAACCCCCACTGACCCCCATATCTACATCCCTACTGACCATTGGCATAAGATGGATGGATGGGAGAGTTGAGACAATGTTGCCACGAGGCTTCCGACTCCCAGCACACAAAGAATGTGTGGCATGATGGGGTCAAATCTTCTGAACTTTCTTTCCTTTTCCACAGATGTGAGACCTGAGAATTCGGGTTTGACTGTCAACTTGCAACAACATGTATACGGTTCTAATAGAGGGTGACCTCAGAATGTGGAAAAGGTGACAAATACAATGAGGATGTAAAGGAATCATAGATATAAACAGGAAAATTACACATACACAGTTCCTTCCTTCCCTACAAGTGCAATTTTTTAACCTTATTTATCTTTGTCTACCGGGGGTATATCTACTTCTGAAGGGCTCCAATTTTTTTTGGAAGTACGTACCTGTGAACATTGTTGTGTGCTTCCAGTCTTTTCATGTAATTTTGTTGCTCATAACGTCATTAACGGACAAACATTTTGCCAATTGTTATCTAATCTATGTAGATAAATCTGATAAAGCGATTTAAACTCTACCCCTCAAAATGCAGGAAATAATATTTCAGGGGGCTAAAATTTTCCAATGAAGATCCCTCCAGATTCTCTACATCTTGCTCCTTCCAAGGAAAAGGCCTTGCTTGTAATTTCCAATCTTTATAACCTGAAGTTACATTGGTATATTCACAGGTACTACCATACAACTGTAGCTCCATATGTATGCTACAGAAGTATTCCTATAAATCAAACCTGACGTGTTCCCAAGCAGAATGCATGTTCTGCCCGTATATCAGCTGAGGCTCGGGTGCACGGTGTGATTTGTGTTGCAGTGGGGAAAATTATTTCGTCCTCCCCTATAGTTATTACCCAATCAGGAAGAACTCCGTACTCATGCAGAATGTCAACAACTTTGGTCTGGGGCTGAACATCTATCTGTGTCTGACAGTTAGGCCACAATGATTTTATATTGTTAGTTATCAGATATATTTAACCTTCTCCCTGCTGCCTACTCCACTGGCCATAAGGCTACCTCAGCAAGGAAAAGGTTAAGGGAAAATTTAGCAAGATATCAAACAAAAACAAGGGGTGAGTGGGAGCATCAGATAGTCAATTCTTCAAACTGTGATGAACCAAGGTACAGACTTTTCCCTCAGACTCTGTTTTCATGTTCAGCAATATATTTCTAAATTCAACAACCAACAAGTCAAACTGGTTTGGATTTATTGTTATCTGCAAACATGTGGATCACATATGACCTCTAGTAACCTACAGTGGGTTTTCTTGCAATGGCAAATGTGTGTGCTCAGGATGGCAAATGACTTTCTAGTCTTGCTCAGGAAGCGGACATATCCTGAGCAGATTGAATCAAGTCTAGAGCAAGTCTAGAGCGGACATCCGATCTATGTTTGTGTGATATACAATCACACTTCTAAAGTTCGACTTCCATTTTCTTATTCCTTTCATCATCTTTGTGTGTGTCACGGTGCTGTAGAGTAATGTTACATGTAAATATTGATCCATTTCAATTGTAACAGAAACAGGAGAAACTATATTATAGCACATCCGATTATGAATGATATTATAGCAGTCACCTATGACTCTACTAGTAAGAGCGATATTATCTTTCCTCTTCAATTTTCACAGTAAAATAAGGAAAAAGGGAAACAACTTTTCAAAGAAAACTGGACCCAAATCACACCCTTGAAATATCAACCTGCATCCTTCAAAAATTTCTTGATAAATATCAATACATGTATACTTGCCCAGCATTCTGAACTTTGTCTATATTGCAGAAAATTAAAGAACTTAGTATTTTGAACTCTGTTACCCAATCTTCAAGAGAAGAGATTAGAATAATGCATTATGCAAAAGTCTTGGGTTTCTACATTATACATCTAAGTCACGACAGTAATACTTCTTACCCACAGATTATTCCTCTGGAATTATGGGTCACTTCCATCAGGCAAGCGGTTCCAGCAATGTCATTACCATTAACAAATGGAAATCTTGTAAGTGGAAAACTACATGTACATGATCTGACTACATCTTCAGAGTCAAACTATTTCTGCACTTTTAGTACAACTCTTTAAAAAGTAACACATTGAAAATTTGAGCAAAATTGAATACTTCCAAGGTTAAAAAACAAGGGAATCTGAGATGGCAGACTTCACCCCCTTATATATGCTACTTTGTGACTCTCCCAGTCTCAGACAAAATCAGATAATGCAGACTTTACCCCCTTAAGAAACAACGCATACATACCAAATTGTTTCAGTATTTTTCCAAACCTGCAATTCATCCTCTGATATATGATAGTAAAGAGGCAAGATCAACATGTTTTAATCTTTACTAAATCTTTGGCGCATAAGAACAGCAACTAACTAGAGTTCCACGACCTCATACCTTCGCCAAATGAGGTTACCCTTTATCACTGACGAATTATTTTCCCCATAATTATGCAAATAAGATCCTCATTTGCATGAATTACATCAGTTGATCATATTCTCCTCCCAATGACAGTGTTATCTTAACAAAGAAGGTAATTCTAGCATTTCCTCATAAATCATGCAAATGAGATGTTGATTTGAATAAGTTATGTTGAATGATGTTCACCTCCAGTCAACTTCGAAATGCGCAAGTATGAAATTGCCAACATCAACCACTATGGAATTATAGTATGTTCTCATTAATTATGCAAATTAGGTCTTCATTTACATAATCAATATATGGCGATGTTCCTCTCATTCTTAATTACACATGTCACAAGGTAGAATAGTCCTATCATTGAAGGTAGCTGAATTATAGCATTCCCTCATTAATTATGCAAATAAGATCCTCGTTTGCATAATTGTCACCTAATCATGTCAAGCATCACTTAAGCTACCTACATACCAAATATCAAGACGATCCGTCAACTGGTTATTGAGTTATCCTACTTTAAACATTTTCATACAAATGCTCCTGCAGTTCCAGAGCAAGCCGCTAGGGGGCCTAAATTTACGTCACTTCTTCCCGAGCACAAGAGCTACCTACCATCCAAAAATCATGACCCTAGCATGTCCAGATCATGAGATATCAAAACCGGAAGTTCCGCTGCAGTACCATAACAAGCCGCCAGGGGGCCCAAAATCTAATCACTTCGAGGTCTCATCAAGACCTACCCACCTACCAAATATCAAGATAATCCATCTAAGCCTTCTCGAGTTATGCTGTTAACACACAGACACACACACACACACACACACACACGGCCACGAAAACATAACCTTCTTGGCGAAGGTAATTACTAAATGTGTGCCCCCCCTTCTCACATGATGACATAGGGAAAGACCCTCCACAATAACAGCTTTATTCATCGTCTATAAAATAATCTATATACATATGAGCAGAGCCCTATCAAATGTTTATTGAATGGTCACCACTGAGGTCTACCAAACAGTCATCCATCAATTTAAAGCCTTACATTCAGGATAACGTGACATATGGAGTTACACCTGCATCGGTTTGATAACCAGTCCAAGCTCCAGCTGACGTATCATTTCTACCTGCGGAGAAATGGGGCAATTTTCTACAAAATGACAGTAGAATTCCTGGCTCTTTATAATTTGGCCATCACAGCTTGCAGTAATAGGTAAACAATAACTAATGAGTACTGAAAGTTTTTGGTGATACAGTACAGTACTTTACATTATGTTGTTGAGCCTGTGGTAAGTACCAGTGCTTGAGGCTGAAGACAGTCCCACACAGTTTCTGCTTTCCAAATGCACTTAAACTGTGTGAGACATCTAATAGACCGACACCTGTATAGGACTGATAACGGTCACTGGACGATTAGTTTCCAACGAAGCAGCAGTAGATACGACGGGGGTTGGAACTGTCCACCGGCCAATTTAGGTTCCAAATAGTGTTGCAAAAATGTGGCGTCTGGTTAGGTGTAACACCTGCAAGGGGTTGATAATCAGTGTTGGCACATTTGCTTCTATCAGAAAATACGTAAAAACGTTGGGAATAGATGTGACGTCTTCTGAAGCGGTTGTCTCCTCCAGGCATGTATCTGTCATGCTTTAGTCCCCTAATCCATAGACTGTCTTCGCAGACCTACAATCTGGGTCATTTCTCACAAGATTTTAGAATTACACTGTACTGCCACTGGCTCTGCATTTGTACTTGGGTCATATGCATGTAGGTGAATTCTGCACTTGCTGCATGATATTTTGTGATATTTGATCAGTGATATTCCATTTGTGCTTACTGAGTTGAATTTTATTTTGTTCAGTGTCAGCTCATCAGCAAACCTATGCTAACCTTCTGGCATGACTTTATCTAATTCTGATCTTTTTCATCTTGGGCATGTCTGTCAATAAAAAAAGTGTTTCAGTCACTTACAATAAGTTACATCAAACATAGTATAATGAGAATCGAGTGCAAACAATACCAGCTGGCACTTATTTGCCATAGAAGTTCACTAACAATACAAACTCCCCAGTTTACATTTTAGATTACTGCTATCACACAGGATCTCTGAGTGGTGGTTGTGTTTAGTCACCTGTGGTCTCACTTGACCTCAGATTACCCTGGGACTCAGGTAAAAGGGATTGATTCAGACAGTAAGCATAAGATTAATTAAGAATATAAAATCTTGGTGGAACCCCCTAGATTTTAATGGAACAGTCCTGATTTCAAAACATCAGATGTAAAAACATTATTACATTTACAAAGTCACTTTTGCACTGTAACAAAACAAAAGAATCATGAAAGCTGCATGCAGAAAGTTCTGATAGTTTAAGGAAATATTGATTTCAATAAATAGTTTTCCTTGGTAAATCTCTCCCCCTAAAACAATAAAAAAATGACACAATACTGTGAAAGAAAAAGGCACAAGAATGTTACTTCTTTTGTCCTCTATTTTACTATCAAGTAAATCATGAAAAATAAATGAACTCCCAAGCCATCGCTCTTTCAACAGTTGGGTTCCATACACACTTAGCCAAATGTAATGCTTTGTTACAGTACCTTTAGCTGATAAGGCCATTAAAATTCAATACCTGAGTTGTTTAACGGGCTTTCTGGTCCTGGTCATACATGTATGTTGATAAAAGGTACATCACACTGGTTCTTGCAGAGGAACTCAACCCCAGCAGCAAGTCTTCTGTTTCTTCAGATCTTACTTTTATAACATGCAACAAAGTTTTAGCATGGTTTGCAAATGGTTCCAGTACAAAATGATATTGATTTGATAACCTGCCAAAATAAAATTAATCTTTTGTCTGTAGGCTGTTCTATAAATAACTTGTATGACTACAGAAAGGACCTCTTCAGATTCCTGGGCTTGTTGGGTAATCAAGAACCGTTGAGAGAGTGGTTTCCATGTATTCATCAATTTGTTGACAGTGACAGCTTTGGTTCCTGGTGGAGATTTTATCACACAAAAAAGGCAACATGGAAATTTGGGGATCTACCAGTAGCACCTCTGACTGCAATGTCTGAAACTTGAAACTTAAAGAATATGGCTGAATTGACTTTATCATAGGATTATTGTCAAGCTATGGAAAATTCGGTAAGCTGCGTTGTAATGAAATTCCTGAGAAGAGTTAGGTGTACAGTTAATACAATGTTTTCCAACATATAAAACATTGTAGACAGCCTACATCATAAAATGTATAATGTAGTACAGTGTCAGTCTGTGGATTTATGTAGAAACCTAAGTCATTGTAATTTGCCTTTATAAAATGACAACCTTGCAAGCCTTTTTCAAACAACAAAGGTAGAATTTTCACACCACTACATGTTTTAATGGACCTTGTTGGGGACAATCATATGACGTCTTAGGCTGGTAGACTATTAAATCTCAAAGCAAGAATATACAAATACATACATGTATGATACAGTGCTCCGTCCTATCACAATCAAAATTTACTAGCTACATATGGACAACAGCTAGTAAAACCAAGCTTATATCTGGACCACACTGTGTAATAGGAACCTTTTCTTTCGTATAACAAAAAATTGAGGAAAAGGCTTCACTTTAGAGCAGTATGTGACAGAATTTTGATTCCATGTGTATACTTAAAACTGAATCCCTGCAAAAAAGGATGATTACATTTCTAAACTCTAGATAAGTGTGAAATGAAGGCCCCATAAAGAAGGGATGTCCTTGACTTGCTTGTATGTTTTTGTCAGAACAAAGTGTCCATATTTCCGCACTGTGATTAGCGTGGTCGTAACAATACAGAACAAAGGAGCTACCTTTTGTACATGTTTTTTACACCCATTTTCACAAATTACCTTATCGTAATACATTACATTTATGACTAATCAACAAAAGTGACCAAGTGACTTGATTGAAAATTGCTCTTACTACTGCATTTCATCATTAGGGCAAGAAACCCAACATTTCAGGAAAACAAATGCAGAGAAATTTCTGACATTATAACTCGATATAGACACAAGGTGGAGGTATAATTCTGCACAGTACCATATACCCTATTGTTGTGAATTAGACTTTGCTAAGTATAATCATCACTAGATGAGCCTGTATAAGATAGTAAATGCATATATGGGAATAAGACACCTGCTAAAATTCACACAACACAAGCAGAACAACCCATCATATCTGATCATGATAGACTGATACTATGTCAGATAAGGCTGTGTAAAATGACTGACATCTGTTTAATATTTCAACATTTCCTAAGAAATTCTGGTCTGAATTTAATGGTTTCAACACAGATCTGATCATATTTTTATGTTATCCATTTTTTTCCTTGTTGTTAATCTGTTTTGTGTGAATAAATAAACAAAACAGTTCTCATATATCTTTGGCCTTATATATCTGTAACTTAGATTGTGAAGACGTAACGGTTATACATCTAAATTAAGGAAACAAAGTATCTTTAAGGAAATCTACTAACAAACACCTGAGAGCCTCCCACAGGTGAGCTTGCACAGGTAAACAAGCATTTTGCCAAACACACCTTAAGCAAACCATAACCTCGTGGAGGCAAGGAGGCAAATGGAAAACTATAGTGGCGGAAATAGAACATAAAATTGTGGTTCAAAGATGATAATGTATACGTGGACAGGTTTTTGCCGATCTTTGCAGAATAAGGAAACCTTGCGGGTCCCAACTGTATCACAACAAGGGAGGCTGCGTTGCCGGGGTTTTACTGTTCCGGTTTACTTGGAAAGCGATTTCTCAATAACTCGTCAACGGATGATCTTGAGAATTGGATAGGGTAAAGTTGGGAATGTCTGCACCTACCTGGCCGAGATGAGAGCATGAACCAGAAGAACGGGAGGAAGATGAGGGCAGTTAACAGCACAACTCCATTCCGCCGTACGGCCATCGAAAGGGAAAACCGAGATCCGCGCGAACGACTGCATCTGTTCACGGCAACTACATGTGAACGAAATTCAGATAAATTACAGATTTTCAATCTTACTTGACATAAAGACTCCGTGTTGTGTCCATGATTAATGTATCCTTGATTGAACTTGCATAATATGCTACGGAAATTGTAAATCACCTGTGAATAGTCGCGCAATGTGACAAACATACCAACTATGTTCCAAGAATTTTATGCGTTATGTTGCGGTAAGAGATGTTTCCAATGTTGAATGCTGGGAATTCTTGCATCACTCTTGACTATTTTCATATTTTTCTAAATTATAAAATAAGAATTACAGTGGAAAGAATGTATGACTTGACTTATTAAAATCAATATCTATATATTGTATTTCATTTGAAATTGTGGAGATTGAAAATTTGTGTCATCGTCACCGGGTCAACTCGGGGTCATTCTGGAGCTATCTTTGCAGGTCGCCTACCTACGGAAAATTTTGGTTGGTTATTAACCTTGGTATGACGACATCAAATTAAGAAGACAGGTAATTCATCTTCACGTGCAAAGTACGGACAAAAACCTGACAAGACGCCTGGGATACAGGACGGATCCTGGACGACCGTGATCACCAGATTGTTGGGTAAGTGGACCCACGATGTTGTCATGTCGGGCATTATGGTTCAGTACGCAGAGTTTCATCTAGGAAGTCTGATGTCATTTATGCCCGTTTGACATCTTCTCCGAAATGGTTATGGAGAAATAAAACGTTTTCGTTATGTTGAATCTGTTCTTACTTTCTTTCATGGCCTTAGAATGTGTCACGAACGAAAGTATCGGGACAAAAAGAAAAGTAGGGCAGAAGCCTGTCTGACAACCATTTTGAGTTTGAGGTGGTATGTTTACAAACTGTACACACGGGTTTAGCCGTCCATCCTTGCCAAATTATGGGAAACAGAGCGAAAATGTTCGTCAGAATATCTTCAATGTGTTCTTAGGTACGTAACTGGCGATGGTTTAGGGCGGATTTCGGTGCAGACGACGGAAAATGCGGAAAATCGCATCAATGTCTGTTGCGAGGTATTGCTCAATACCTCCGGAGATGCCACCATAGTGGGGAGGGCGGGGGGCGGAGATGATGTTGTGAAACACAGTTATTATGTCCAAAAAGAACATTCATGCAATACACATCTTTAGTTTTGACGAGCAGAAATGTCCAGAACAGTGTGGGGCGTTTTGTATTGATGTTGAAATGTATATTGGTTACCATAATTTGTGTGTATGTGTGACTAAACAGTCATCAACACATACGTACATGAGCTTCACACATGTATTGTATACATAGAAACTAGTTTCTTTCTGACGTTTGTAAGAGACAGCTCACATACTTTTTTTAGGAATACATCTTTAGGAATGGTTTGCTTGGTGTTAGTCCAGACATTGTGAACTTAGCGTGTTACAGTGATGACAGTGAACAGTGATGACAAACCAACAAGCTAAAGACTATACACTTCTTGTAGGACATAATTTAAGCCCCCAGTCCCATGTATGTCTTCAAAGCCCCTTAAGATTAAAGAACCCAACACACTCATCAAGACAAGTAGGGTGACCTGGTGTGCTTAAACCAAACTCTCTCATCACTCGATGACCAATGCCCAAAGCCATGCAAGGTGGCACTTCTCTATAAGTTGAAGTTGTGTAACATGACATTCTGTCTTTATCTCAGTCTCTTTGTAGCTGTGTCATGCTCAGACCTTCTTTGTCCCTTCTGCCTTCTATTTGTGTCCAGCAGTTATGAAATCTTATTTTTCCTTATATGACCTCCGCTGTACATGTTTGAAGTGCATCATTAGTCACCAATTAGGGTCTATTCACCCTTTTCCCATTCCCAGGATGCATAACAGCAGTGTGATTTTAAAGTTTCTATACTAATGCACGAAACGTAGCAAGACAGCTTGCTATCACAGCAAATTGGTATTTAAGTCATGTAGGCAGATGCTTCAACTCATATAGGTTGGCCATACAGATGGAAAACAACGTAGAGAAAACAACGTATATCATTTAAAATACAAGTGAATGTGAATCATCTGTATCTGTATAGCCGGTATAACCTCCCTTTGGCGTAACACACCAGCTTTGCAGGCACGCGGCGCGGCGGAAGCTGGCTACATTACACCAAACGACCTGTTACACCTAACCAGTTTGAACGTCTAACTCTAGACATTGTTTAAAACTATATAGTGACGATGCCCCTACTGTGGCAGCGAGTTCCACTCTACGATAGTTCTAGGAAAAAATGAGTTTTTGAACACCTCAATCCTTAGTTGATAGCTCTGGTACTTAAAGGCATGACTATTTCTTGTTCTTTTCTTTTTAATCATAAGCTGCACATTCGACAATGGTGCTAAAAACGGTTATAAAGAAATTGATACTAGTATTTTCATCATCGTAGTCATAACAGCCCTGTTGGAAAGTTATAAGTACTGTAAATATTGTGAAGATGGTGAGCATTTTATGTTCAAAATCAGGTGACCTAGTATTAACGACAGGTCGAATCTGACAACAAATAGAAAGTGAAATTCTTGTGTTTTTCTAGTAAATAGGGAACATGTGGTTTATGGTCTGTACAGTGGTAACACTATACCGTCTGTCAGTAGAAACAACTAGAGATACAACTATTTCTGGAAATAATTCAATAGATATTGTATGTATATGTGTTATAAATATTAGGAGAGCAATCTTTATTATATCAGATTCATCAACCAATGTAATGTTAAAAACACCAAATGTAGTACACATAATAAATGCAGGCAAGTTTGGCACACTAGTATAGAAACTGTCTTGAAATCCCACCGCTGCAAAATTCCGACACCCCCCCCCCCCCCCCCCCCCGGTGTTATGCATCCCGGGAATGGGAAAAGGGTGAATGCACTTTGATGAAACAAGACTCTAAAATCAGCATTGTGGCAGAAAAGTGTGATATCTGTTTATTTTGTGAAATTTGATTAGAGGATATTACATGTAGCTGTAGGCATTGGAAGTTTCTGTATATGGAAAAATTCAATGTAAAAAAACTAAAATAATTTTCAATGTTATGCCTTCATTTACAAAAAAATGTTTGAAAATTACATGTAAAAATATTCTGCTTGGAAAAAGCTTACGGAATGGAAAATAATCTCATATTATTACATTATACATTACAAAACCTAACACTCTGTAGTAAGACTCTAACTAAGTAATTTTTTTATCTTGCTATAAATAATTATAAAAGATAAACCTACCATGTTGAAGCTACATGCACGTGCATGTCACTGACCCATGTAGATGGTGTGTACAGTTGGGATCAAGGATGGCCTCCATGAAGAACATGCTCATACATGTATTTACTTCTGGCATCAGTGCTTTTACTATTTTTGCTGTGTAAACAGGGTATCTCAAAAAGGTACAGAGGGAGTCTCATGATTTTTTATCTATTGACGCTGGCTTTGGTGACAAGAAGGAGTGATTCAATTTTGGGAAAAATACTGTATGTCCAAAATGCACATATATTATTATAAATGTTCATGATAGCAGTACTGTACATAATTGGGCACTGGTCATTAATTGCAGCTGTTCGCAATGGTCATTGTAGCTTCAAACATGGCCATATGAACATCTACTCTTAGTAGCCCATGGCATGTATATAATGAACATATCATTTCTTCCTAATGACACGGTTTTGTTAAAGTTGTAAGGTTAGGTGAGACAATTTTGCATTAATGGTATTAACTTAAGTAGGTTACAATATGAACATGTGACTACGGGTAGATAGAAAGATGAAAAAAAAAACTGCTATTCTTTTGAATGTCCATTAATTTGAGAGTACCTTGCTAGTTCTTCCTAATTTCCTAAATACATAATCATATTTAACCCATTGGCCCATACATAACCCATCCTATTAGTGCATATCATTTGAAAATAAACTTGCCTGATTACAAGTATGTATATATTTTCATGTACAGTCAAACCTGCCCGAGTGGACACCTGTCTAAAAAGGACACCTTCAATCAATGGACACATTGGAACAGTCCCATCCATTTTTACATAGTTAAGACCCTCTCCCAGGAGGACACCTGTCTTCCCCTGACAGAGGACACTTTTTTTCAGTCCCAAAAGGCACTCAGACCTGTCTTAGTGGACAATATTGATTGATAGCAGCACCCAGCCAGGCGAGCCCAGAAACAATAGGTTCGTTTAGCATTGGGCAAAAACTTGTTCAACGCTAAAACAACAGCAGCCAATCAAGGGTGCCAAAAAAGAATAAAAGGACAATGATTTTTGCAGGTATGGGGTTGTCACCTAGTCAAGAGTAAAAGGAAGTAAAAACAGACAAAGGGGACAGAGTTTATGACAATGGAGGGTGCAGGGGTGATGAATGAATAACAATAGGCTCTATGCAGATTTGCTAATGCTCAAAAATTGAACTGTAACAGCTAGTAGATCTTTTTTGTCTGGCAGGAACAGATAGCAAGGAGGTCAAATATAATAACCTCCTTGAAGATAGTGAAGCCTACATTATTCTGTGATTCTAACTTAACATTAGTATAAATGTGCTACACATACATTTGTTCTTGCATAAGCCTATTACTGGATACGCGATATACATGTACACCTGCCAATCCTTCGGATGACCAACCCTGTTTGGGAAGGACACCTGTTCATAAAGGACATTTTTGCTCAGTCCCTTGAGTGTCCACATAAGACAGGTTTGACTGTACTAAAATTCAGGTTCTGTTGACATTGACCTTTTGTAGAGATCATGATGAACCTTTGCCAGATAAAGCTTTTTTATTGCTTCCACTTGCTTGAAATGAACTTGTAACTTTCCGTTGTTTTTATGAAATACCATACTGTCCAACATTGCAGACTGGCAATTTATATACACTTCAGGAGAATAATAATATTATATGAGGAAGTGCATGACAAGATGCGTCACATAATGTCCTTACATCACGTGCAAGTGATATTACTGCCCATTCTCTCCATGTGACCATGACAGGAAGTACCTCTTGTCAGCCCACTTAGCGATCATGCAAATGATAGCAACACGTCACATGGCATTTACAGGAATAAAAATCCCTTCTTTCAAATCATGGCACAAAGAATAGATACCGTGTTTTTGCGTGCTAACTGGTGATAGGATAAATCTGTAATGTTACACATTTAATGTTTGTTAAAGCGGTATGCTATCGGGTCAAAGTCAAACCAGTAACAAATTGGTCTAGCAGACACCATAGAATGGTACTAGGGTTCGCCTTTGGTAAGTGCAGCTACATGTAGTGTATATATGCTTCTTTTGCATCATTGCTGTGATTATTGGTTTCTGGCCTTTTCTACAGTAGTTTTATAGTATGATAGTTCATTCTCTGTTTTTTAATAGCATGATATGTGTTAGTGTGTGTACTTGTGCAGTTGCAGAGTTTTTCTCAGTGGTATTACTGATATGACATGTAACAATATGTACTGGTACTTGAATACTATACTGGTACTACAATCTGTCTTAAATTCCTTTTTGATGAATGTATGATATATAAGGAAAGCAAATCATTAAAATCAAAGGGTAACTTGATAAAATATACACGTACAATATATATTGTTGAAGATTGGCAAGAAATTGTGACGTCGTTAGGAAATTATATTTCTAAAAGCCAATTTACACGGGGCAAAAAAATCATTTGTCCTATGATGGCACGGCACGTGTCGTAGGACTGATTTTTTGAAAGTGTAATTAGGCCCGCCACCCTGCCCGCTGCGTTGCCATTTTTGTGTGGCATATCCTGGATGTGCTACATGAAAATCGCTGCGCCATGTGGCGGTGGTGGGCTTGTTTACACGCTCAAAAAATCTGTCCTATGACACGCGCCGCACGGCGCACGGCACGGCACGACATATGATTTTTTTGCCCCCATGTAAACTGGCTAAAAGTGTGTCTGTCAGCACCTGCCTCGTCTGTTCACTTGGGTGTAAATTATATTATTCCATCAATTAAATCCTCTCAGTCGCCTTATATGGTGATGAAAAGCGGTCTATCTTAATTAAGCATTGAGGTAAAAATATCTATCATCTCATTAGATCTTGCTAATCACCAGGCATGTTTTCCATTTATTTCTACCTTGGCAGGGAGTCCTATCAGTCTGCAGCTGTGGTTGAGGCACGTGTACATGGGAGGAGGCGACACAATCGTAGACTGGCAGCACCTCAGCGTGGGTTAAACTTACCTGAGGATTCTGTCTTCACACGTGTACTGGTGAGTCTCTAACACACTGTCACTCAGGAGCTGGAGAAAGCCCTGGTGTATCCTTCATGCCAGTCTTGTTTCATATTCAACCTGTGTACTTGTAAGTGGCTGGCATGAGTGGCTGGCATGAGGAAAGTTTGCCCAGTTTCTTAGCCTCAAATATTTCTCGTTTGTGATGGAACCATTATATTTGCATAGGAAAAATCACCCATTTGGAAAATGCACGTAACGATCTTCAATTTGGTGTCCTGTCTTCCCATTTACCTCTATAGTATGATATATTTTAATTGTATTTATGGAGATGACAGTACATATAAGTGAAATTATGTCTGAGTGTATTACTACTGACTACCATATCTATGTGTGTATTGTTGGTCCTGATATGAAATATTGAAGATACAACAACACAATATCTTGTTTTTTGGCAGGTATCGACTAAGTTTTCAAAGAGCACCCAAGACCTGAAAGAAGTCGTGGTACAATCATGTTTCCACTTCCTCGAAGGTAATTTTTATACATGTACCTTAATGTGATTTTTTTTCCATGTGACTTCTGCTGTAGTCCTCTCTTAGTCTATATCTGTTCATTCTCACTGGCCAGTTCCCACATTGTCTGTAGCAGGCATTCTACATGTAGAACTTAGCTGAAAAATGTCCGCACTGAAATGCAAAAAGAAGGTCAAATTGTTGAAAGTTACATTACTAGTTATTTGAAGTTTGATAGAAGCCCATTCAGTAGCAAGCTTGAAGGTTAGCATGGCTCGATGGTGGACAAGTAATTTCTGGCTATACAAGGATCACAAAGACATTTTTCATCTTCAAGCACTTTTGTTTTTTTCATCTTTTCTTTCAGCAGAATGAGCACATGTTTCTTTGTGACATTTCTTCAATGGCTGTGAGATGCTAGCTTTCTTTATAATTGGATACTCCCTGCACCTGTATTCCCCAGAAATTTGTATGCAAGGAGTGTTCTGAAACTCTTGTTGAAGAATCCTTCTCTTCTGCTGTGGCATTGTGAATGTCATCCTTATTTGTTTTAAGATGCAAAGATGTGAATGGAATTTTTATTGGTTGTTGGAAAGCATAACATGTTGTGGTTACAACAATGAAAGTGCTTGTGCTCAGTATGTTTAACTAGCTTTTTGTGGCTTAACAATGAAGATGTAGCAGGGATGTCTGAGTATATGTCCATGATGACAGTGAAATTCTAAAGGCATAGAAGTCCAGAATGAGTACTAGTATAGTGATGAATAATTTTGTCTACAAATATTAGCTACTAATACTATTTCTCTGCTTTTATTGAACGTTGCATTGATTTCCTGTATTTTGAGGTTTTTATCTCTGTTTATGACACAGGACCAGTCAATCCACCAAACGAACAATGAGAGAAGCCATAGACTCTGAGAACGGCAATTCAGATGGACAGCGGGCTAAGCGACAACTCTTGAGAGCAAAGGCTCCTCTGGAGGAGATCATCCGAGATTGGAGCAACATGCCCTCAGAGATCCTTACTCACATATTTCAGGTATTCAGCATCCTAGGTTTGATAAGAATTGAGAAATAGTACAAGGGGTCATCTTGTGGAATACTTTCAAGGGCAGTCAGTCCCTAATGTAGCTACTTGACAAACCGAAGTTACAGATCTTTAAGAATTTAGAGTGTGCAATAGACTCTAATGGAGACAAAATTTTTGGTATGAAAGATTGTAATCTTAGCATGAAAGTTCATCTGTGTTGGTACAAGTCATTATAAAATGGAAACAATATGAAGTTTCCATTTCAGATTGTTTGATTGTGGTGTATACTTCATAAAACATTTTATGACAGCAGATAAACATTTACATGTGTAGGACATCTAGAAAGACTAGATTCAATGGTATAGTATTTCTAATGGTTATCCCGTGGTTCCATCCCTACAGTTCCTACCATTATGGGACCGTGCCCGCGCCTCCCTGGTCTGCCGTCTTTGGAACAAAACCTTCCACCTGCCGGAGCTGTGGCAGACGTTCACGTTTGAGTTCAACAACCCCAACACGTCCCATTTCAAGTCGACACCTCCCCAGCTCATCCGACAGGTCCTGAGACGCCACGCACATCACCTACAGTCTGTCAGCTTCAAGGTAGGGTACTGCACGCTTGTGTGGTCTGTAAAATCATACATACATTTAGTGTCCCCAAGTTGATCTTGTCAAGTATGATAATGATTATCTTGGAATCTTCCTGTCGGGCATTTTTTTTTTAAATTTTAGCACCATGAAGTGTAGATACACTTTTGGATGTTAATATCCAGCAACAAATAATTTTTTTAGAGTTGACAAGCAGTGCTGTGAAAGTACATTGTACAGATACATGTACATACAATATTTCCAGGCTTGTTTGGAGCACAGTTCTAACATTCTAATAACCTGCAAATTGATACAGAGAGACAGGCAGCTGGATAATTACCTCAATAGGTCTATTGGAAGTGATTGGAAAACGGTCATTTAAAAGGACAGCAGGAAAGTCTTTGGTCCACCTGACTGCTCTGACATATATGATATGAAGAATGACCTATTTTGTGCACACATGTATGTATCAGGTTGACAGCAATAAGGAGTCCGCGGAAGCTGCCTGCCAGATCCTGTCCCAGCTGGTGAACAGTTCCCTGAAGACGCTGGGCCTGATCTCCACGGCAAAGCCAAGCTTCCAGGAGGTCAGCCGTGAGGACTTCGTCACCGCGCTCACCGTCGTATTCGTCCACTCCAAGGTTTGTTCTAATGAAATAGCAGATTATGCCGATTAATGGAAGTGGAAGTCTCTTTTAAGTTTTGAGGCTGATCTCGTGGCAATTTGTATTTTCCCCCTTTATCCTTAGAATGAAAACCTTTCAGTGATATTAAAGGATGTCCCACCAAAGAAGCTAATCTAAATGGTAAAGAGAGGAGTTAAAGGGGTTTTGCAGACTTTAACCTGCAATCTATGCAAATCTTATGGTGAAAGAAATGCTTTTCAGAACATTTGACATAATCTGACTGCAAGGTACAGAAAAGTACCTGCTGTCACCTTCATTATTTACCTACAATCTACATGTAGGGAATCATCAATTGTCAAGCAAACTACTCATACAAACAGTCACTTATTTTCATTCTGTGTATGCTGACAAGTTTGCTGTTCCTTCTGTAGTCCCTGTCTCAGCTGAGGGTGGATGACACACCCGTGGATGACCCCTCCCTAGCAGTGATGATCCAGAACAGCAGTGACTCTCTGGAACTTCTCAACATGACCAGCTGCCCACACGTATCTCCTAAAGGTACCACAAGAAAACTGTAACATGTATAAAGCTTTAACTGTAAAATTACATTCTTGTACATTAGCATTAGGATGGATCCATTGATTTTTGTGTTTTTGGTATACTGGAAGTATCAGGATACTAACAAGGCTTTATGAATTTAGGTATCCTGGCAGTGGCAGACCACTGTCAAAATCTGCGGGAGTTGGCCCTGAACTACACACTACTCAGTGATCAGCTACTTCTCACCTTGTCAAGGTATGTGAGTGCAGTAAACATTTGAGTGGCATTTTTGAGTTTGAAATCATGGATGGCAAGTCTAGTACAGGATGGCATGTGTCTTTTCATTTCTATTCCTAAGATATCAGAACACCTTTTGTTTGTGCTCTGTCTTAGGCCCAATTTACATGGGGCAAAAAAATCATTTGTCCTGGGAGGTTTTCGTGTTGCACTTCCAGGGTGCGCCACACAAATATCGTGCGCGTCGGTAGGGGGCCTGTTTATACGCTCAAAAAATCTGTCCTACGACGCGCGCCGCTGTGGCGCCGCGCGTCGAATCTCCCAGGACAGATGATTTTTTTGCCCGGTGTAAATCGGGCCCAAGATGTAGTATGTGTTATATAACACAGTAGTGTCCTTTATGTCAATAATAATGATGTTGTCTCTCCTAGGGAGGAGCATGCCACCCTAGAACAGCTGCGGATTGACGTCATCAGCAGCAACCCCAACGAGATCATGCAGTTTCACCAGATCTCCAAGGACAGCTGGCAGTCGGTCGCCAAGCACTCGCCCAACCTCACGTTGGTCATGTACTTCTACGTGCACAACGACGAGGACTTCGCGCCCTTCTTCCAGTGTGACACGCCGGTCACACACCTGTTCTTTGGTGCCTATGTCTCCAAGTCAGCCTTGCGAAGAGTCGGGCTACACTGCCCCAAGCTGATCGAACTGGTGGTCTGTGCGAACGGCACGCAGCCGCTAGACGACGAAGTGGTGTTGATTGCAAAGTCGTGCAAGAATCTTCACTCCCTCGGGCTCGGGGAGTGCGAACTGTCCTGCAGCGCATTCGTGGAGTTTGCCAAAATCCTCGGACCAAACCTGACAGAACTGAGTGTGATGGAGGAGGTGTTGGTTGGGGACAACAACTTCGACACCTACGAGGCGTACAGCGCAGTGTCCAAGTACATCGGGCGCTACTGGATGCCTGAATACATGCCTGTGATCTGAACTGTGATACAAATGATGATAGATTCATCATATGAACACGAGTCCCCCCCGTGCTGCCTATGAAGAAACTCATACCAGCACTTGCGCTGAATGGAGAAATGGCATGTTTCCAACTCACTAGAGGAGGCATCTGTTGCAGTAAGGAAGAGATGTGCCATCTCTTTATGCAGTGGAACTGTGTGCATATCTGTCGATTTTTCTGTACATAGATTGTAACAAAGAGGCAATGTGTTGTATGTTTGTTTAAATGGAGATTTTGAAGTTCCTGTCTTTGCAGATGTGCCATTGTTTGTTGTGACTATTTTGTAAAAGGAAGAATAGTAATTTAAGTGATACAACAAGGTAGCAATCCTCCTGAACTTAGTTTTCCTTCTCACATAACAGGTTGAAAAAAGAGGTCTTAGTAGCAGCTAGGAACCACATTGATGTGATATATATCCAGTGCTTATTCCAATCAAAAGGTAGTAACTACGTCAGTATTGGCAAACGTCTAGCACTTATGAAAGCTAAATCACATCAGAGGTGAAAAACAAAATGGTTGTAAACTGTGGTAATGTTTTTCTTTTGTATACTGATGATGGTGTTCTTCAATTTATGATACATGCCAATTTCGTCTTAGCTGATGATTATGTAGTCTGAATGATTTCAAAATTGTGCCCAACATTTCTCAGCCAGCAATGTTCCTCTGGATAGATTTTGTTGTTTATGGTGGCCTTTAGGCACATGATGATTGGGATATTTAAAGCCTGCCCATGTAGGACAAATTAGCATATATGAGTGGAAGACAACTAGATGTGTCTAGCTGGTTTTACAACAGTACAGTAATTCAGATTGGTTGTACAGGTTTCTCAGTAGAATTTGAAGGAATGGTGGACAAAGAATTTGATATACAAATGTACCAGAATTGTGAATTAGCCTTAAAACATCCAGTCAAAAACTGTGAATGATAAGGTTTTGTACTGTTTTTATCGTCTTGAGTACATGTAAGAAATTAGAAAGATACAAGCAGAAAAGACAGCTGTTTCTGTAAAGCTAGAGTAGCTGCTAGTGGTGATATGCCTACAAAATGCTCCATTTCCCCATGATATGTACAGCTGTTGTTATTGTCATCACAAAGAGGTTTGTAATTGATATTTTCAACTGTCCTTGCTTGACTTTCTTGAAAGCTTTCAAAGATATGCCCTGTACATATTTTTGTAGTTGACTTTGGTACTTTGTAGTTTTACCATATCTTGGAAAGAAACAGCACAATAGAATAGTATCAACTATCATGGAAGAGTTTGCAACAGTTGATGTCTTGATGTGAACTAAATTACGATAGTTTTATGACGGAGAAGTTTTGTCATTTCTTCAAGAGAAACATTGGCGCAATAGTAGCTTGTTGTAATCAAAGAGAAATTGGAATGAGCTGAAGTTGGCTGATTTTGCTGTGGGAGGGTCCATTCCATGTACCTGTGTGGGTGTTTGTTATCATTATGTACATTGTTTTCAAATCTTTGAAGTGATACTAAGTGAAGAAACATTTGAACTTTGTTTGGACTTTCTAAATATTCTGGATATCTAAATATTTTGTCAGTTTGTTAAATCTATGAAAAATTTGTAATTTTGAGAAATCTAAGAAAAATGTGTGATTCTGAGGACTTTATTTTCAAGAATCTAAAAACAATGGCAACATTGTACTCCCTTTATTTGGAAATATTCCTGTATTTTCAGAGCCTTTCTAGCTTAGTCAATGGACTATACCAGAGCTAAGTTTTGGAAATGTTTGTAAACATTGTGACTTTAATAGTCTTTTATTCTTTAAACTATTGACTACAAACATGATTTAAAAAATCTGCATGGTGATGTGGAATGGACTTGAGTATAGTTGTGTTATAGCAACACCTGGTGTCATCAAGGCTGATACAGATTTGTACTCAATGGGGTAAAAGTAAAATGTGGGTTTAATTACG